>OX352773.1:69456782-70698390 GCA_947095535.1 Poecilobothrus nobilitatus
ACTCTTTGGTTTTTTCTAGGGTTTTCAACAGAATATCCCTGATATGTTAAAAAAAAAATTTAGAAAATAAAATTAAACAAAAATAAAATCTTTAATAATTATACCCGAACGATAAGTATCGGGTATAATAAAATTACTCCTCCGTTTGTAACACCTCCAAATAAGCGAGCTAGATATACCTTCAAAGGTATGGATCGGATCAGAATCAAATTTTGAGTCGATTAAGCCATGTCCGTCTGTCCGTCAGCACGCTAACTCAAAAACTAAGAAAGCTAGAATCTTGAAATGTACACAAAATATTCTGGGAGCAATTTGTAGGTTCCCTATTTTTTTTGGTTGAGTTCTGACCAAACTTCGGGTAGCTCCCGAACAACTAACTTTTAAGTGGGCATGTAAGGGGTCAAAAACTGAAAATTTCCTATTTTTAAACACCTGTAACTTGAACACCTGTTAAAATTTTTTTGAAGTAATACATAAAAATTAAAGCTTCAAGATTATACTCTTATTTCTGTTAACAACTTTTTTTAATAATATAGAGTTACTGTATAATTGACGAAAGTGTTACTTGATTTTTTCAAATTTTCTAACAAATTTGTTTAACGAATTTTTTGCATTTTGTTTTACTCGATAATTTGAAATTGTTGAAGATACAATGCGTAGTACAAAAAAAATGTAAATAAATAAACAACATAACGGTTGCTTGAAGAATTTTTATTTATATGATATTGATATACATACATACTTATATAATATCATGTTTATTTACATATCGTATATGTCACTGATGAATGAATAATAAGAGTATAAATGTATATTATATAGCGCCGTATTTACACACATACATATATGTATTTTATTGTACTTATAAGAAATTATTCTATGAATGAAAATATTTTTAAAAAAATATTGCAATGTATGGCGATATACTTATAAAAATATAAATATACTATGTGCGCATTAATATAATATAAGATTTAAAAAAATTATATTTACTATTTTGTAATTTAATATACATTTACCGCTTAGTATTAAATGGTACTATAGAATATTAGAAAAAAGTTTTGGATTGATAATCGTTATGTTAAAGCATAGAATCTGCTTTTGAAGAATGTATAAACATATAGTTTGAATATATGTACAACCTATAGTTCTAGAAATTATAAAATTCACCCAAATTATTTTAAAATACTAAAATATTAAAAAAATAATATTGTAAGCAGAGTGACAGGCTGTGAACATACTAACGGTTCGTACGTGTATCTAAGAATTGACAAAGGCAACTGTATTCTTTCTTGTTTTAAACTATATCTTGCAGTTCGTACTATAACAAAATTATAACAGAAATATCGAGATATTAAGGTTAACTCACCATATTTTATAAAAACAATGTAATTAAAATATAGAGAGCTGATGCTGCTGCTATACCCTTCTTTTGAACATATTACTAAAATTCTGGCTTTGGAGTCAATTATAATAAAATTTTAGATTGTTTTTATTCAAGATTTTGTCCTAAAAATATTTTATAAATAAAAAATTCTAATTCGAGAGAGCTACCCGAAGTTTTGGCCGGAACTCAACCAAAAAAAAATAGGGAATCTACAATTAATTAATTGATATAAAAATATTTTGTGTTCATTTCAAGACTCTAGCTTTCTTAGTTTTTGAGTTATCTTGCTGACGGACAGATTGGCGGACGGACGGACAAAGCTTAATCGACTTAGAATTTAATTCTGATCCGATGCATACCTTTGTAGGTATATATAGCTAGCTTATTTCCAGGTGTTACAAACGGAGGAGCAATTTTAATATACCCGATCCTTATCGTACGGGTATAAAAAGAAGTTATTTGGTATACATTGTGATTCCAATTGAAAGTCTTTAACTAAATCAAAATTATAAATGAGTGAACTAAAATGCGAAAGTCAACTCAGTGATCACTCAAAACTTAAATAATGGGTTAGTTCATACTTTGAACGATACATATGAAGTTCCACATTAAGCTAACTCAAATAATGACGAAGATCATACTATGTGCGATATATAGAAACTCGAGCGGGTTAATTTAAATGTTACATTAACTCATACTTTGGGTGTTGCAAATCTAAATATTAATCTTATTCAAATGTTTAGCTAGGTCTAATATTCAAATTTTGAATCAAGCTTGCGTTGAGTGCGATCTAAATTAGCTCAATATTTTTTTCAAACATTTTTTCAAAATTTGAGCGAAGTGTTTTTCAACAATGAATTGAGCAGGAATTTGAGCTTTTTCCAATAGTGAACTATATAATACTTAAATTGAGCTAAATTTAATTTCGTCAACAATATCAGTAAGTGCTTTTTATTCAGTTCTTTTACCTATGGGAAATAATAATTCTTATAGTTTTGTTCATCTGATTATATTCAAAATTATTTTGTTATAATTTTATAATTCAATTCAAATATTGAATCTTTAATAAATCTTTTAAATAATGTTATTTTTTCTGATAATCATTCGAATCTTAATCAAAAAAAAAAAAGAAAAATCAAAAAATACACAAAAAAATGTTTTATAAAATAATTTTGTCCAAATGTACTAATTCAAAAAATAAATAAGAAAATCTATTTACCCAGATACATTTTCATATATTATACCAAAGCACTTAAATTATTTAATTATCATTATTTAAAGCTTAATAAAATTATTCTATTAAAAAGATAAATATCTTGAATATTTTGAAAATTCAAAATTATCAATTTAGCGTGTAGTTATAAATATTTTCTGTTAACGTAAAGGCGGTGTTTCTAAAAAGATTTCAAAATTAAGTTATTTTGAAAAATTTTGGAGTTTTGCATAAATATGCATTAATTTTTGGTTCAATATTGCTTATATAACTTTTATTTTAATGATATGAATTTACCTAAAATTAAAATCGTGAACAATGATGATCAAGCTCTGCTATCAAATCAATGGAGATCTCATATTTATCGTGAAATGAATTCATCTCCTTCTCGTACAATTGATAATACACCTGTTAAAGAATTTGTATTATTAAAGTACTAAATCAAAAAAGATAGATATAATAGTATAATTTAATTAAAAGTTTTAAATAAAATAAATGATTAAAAAGTAAGTAAATAAAAAAAAATTTTTAACTGAATGAAATTTTTTTTTTTCAGAAATCGTAGTTTTCGAAATAGTGCAAGAAAATTTCGAAAAAGAGCGGTACTAAAAAATGGAGAATGTAATGTAATACATAAAAATTTGGATAAAAAAGGAATACGTTATTTGCAAGATATATTTACAACACTTGTTGATTCTCAATGGCGATGGACACTATTAATATTTGCTTCAAGTTTTGTTTCATCATGGCTTTTATATTCAGTATTATGGTGGTTAATAATGTTAACACATGGTGATCTTGAAGAAATGCATTTACCTGATAATGCAGGTTTGTATCTATATATTATATAATTTTTATTATAATTTCAAGATATTGGAAAACAGTCACCCAAGGTTGTTAAAATTGGTACATTTCCAAACGGATATTAGAAAGCATTCTATATACAAATTATTTTTGTACCAAAATTATGCAATTTTTCTTAAAAATTTTTCTCTAAGGGAAATTATGAAAAATAAAATAAAAACATTTTCTTCAATTTTAAGGAAACTCTCTAAAAAACATCAAATTTATACATGTGTAAATATATTATGTACATATATATTATGTTGCATTGTAATGTCGATATTAAAGCGGATTTTAAAAAGATCACCCCTGATATCTTGCCTAGATGTAAGATGCCGAGGTATCAATTATCTAAGAGTAAGAAATATGTATAATGTATACATTTTCTTAGGTAACTTATGGGTATTTTCAAAGATCTTTCAAAATATCAAGATTCTAGCTATAGATAGGGATTGGAAGATACAAAAATATTTATTAGTATTAAAGTCTTAATCATTTGAGTATAAGAATTTTTTTAATTTTTGCCGAGATCGTAATGATGAGGTTTCATAATAAATGTTCGATTATAAAATTGTTTTAAAAAAGAGTTATGGTTAAAATTTCAAGCCACACGTAGAATTTTTATAAAAGACCACAGACGGACAGGGTAAAAATAATTTTTTTTTTATTTTTCAACACTTTTTTTTAAAAACAATACAATAATATAAATATTTTTTTAAAACACCTTTTTTTATTCCAAAAAAAAAAAAATTTTTTAGCCATAAATGGTTGGACACCATGTGTTTCACAAATATATTCTTTTACATCATGTTTTCTTTTCTCAATTGAAACACAAACAACAATTGGTTATGGTGGTCGAGCAACAACTGAAGAATGTCCTGAAGCTATATTTTTAGTTATTTTTCAATCAGTATGGGGTGTAATGATGCAAACATTTATGGCTGGAATAGTTTTTGCAAAAATGACAAGATCAAAACAACGTACACAAACATTATTATTTTCTAAATCAGCGGTAATTTGTCAAAGAGACGGTGAACTTCATTTAATGTTTCGTATTGGTGATATGCGTAAATCACATATTATTGGTGCAAATATTAGAGCTCAGTTAATTCGTACAAAACAAACAAAAGAGGGTGAATTAATGTCACAATATCATACAGAACTTGAAATTGGTGCTGATGATTGTGGTTCAGATATATTTTTTATTTGGCCAACTGTTGTTGTACATAAAATGACCGAAGATTCACCATTTTATAATATGTCAGCAGCAGATTTAATACAAGATAAATTCGAATTAGTTGTTATATTAGAAGGTACCGTTGAATCAACTGGACAATCAACACAAGCTAGATCAAGTTATTTAAATAATGAAATTTTATGGGGACATAGATTTGATCCGGTAGTTAATTATAATAAAAATCGACAAGCATATGAAGTTGATTATTCAAAATTTGATGAAACTATTCAAGTAGATACACCGTTATGCAGTGCAAAAGAATTATCTGAGTTTTATAAAATTCAAGATGGTTTTCGAACACCTGTTGGTAAGAACTGATAAATATGTTTATATTTTTGTTTTTTTGGTGCTTTAGTATTTTAGTTTTTTTTATTTTTTTTAATTTCTAAATTAAAAAAGAAATTTTTAACAAAATAATTGGACAATTTTTATATATATATAGCTATAATATGTGTTAGATTTAAAAAATAAGGGTAACATTGTATATATAAAAATGCATAATTTCATATCACTTTATTCATAAGAGTAAATTTCATATCATATTTTTTGCGTTCCTCTTACACGAAAAGAGTAGTTGAAAGTAGTTGGGAGTAGTTGGTAAATGGAACGGATTGATTTAACATAATCGTATTTACTTCTATCAACTCTTTCTCGAAGGTTTGTGTAGTTGCTTGTAGAAAAGAGTAGTTTACTCTGTAAAAGGAACGCAAACAATAGAAATATTCATTTTTTTTTAGCACATTTCCAAAAAAATATTGACAAAATATGCCTATTGGTTTCACTCTGTCTGTCCGTCCGTCTGTTTACAAAACTTCTACACCGTTAAAAATAGAGAAAAAAATTTTAACCATGAGTAGGTCTCATAAAAAACTTAATTTTGTGGAAAAACTTTTTCATGTAACCCTATTCATTAGGGAGCTACAGCCCCTGAAACTTTAAAAAAGCTCTATTTTTAAAAGCGTATATATCTCATGTTCTACTTAACATTTTTTCAATCTGAAAACATCATTCGACAGGTATTTTTTTTTACCTTTATAAATTATGTAATATCAAAATTATACAATTTTTTTAAATTTAGTATGTAAATTTACCGTTATGTGAAAACCAAATTATGCATGATTTGTCTACTTTCATAACTCCGAAACGCTTTTAGATAGCAACTTGAAATTTTGAGAGCAGAAAGAATTTTTAAAATTAGTATAAGCTTTTTCAGAAAATTGTTTTGTACCACCCCCTATTTAAGAGCTATTAGGGTTCAAAAAATTGAAAATTTGCTATTTTTAGGTACCTGTAACTTAAGCACCTGTACACATTTTTCTTTGGTAAGACATAAAAATTAAAGTTCCAGCAATATACTTTTTACGTGTGTTAACGGTTTTTCTTAGTTATATAGAGTTCCGGACTTACAGCCCTTCAAAATTCCAGAAAATCTTATTTTCACATTTTTTCTTATTACATGAAATTTTCAAATTTTTGTGCAAGTCACAATAATTCTGAACAGTTCGTATTGTCTTTTGGAAATGTGCGCTTTTAAAAACCCCTGGTTTACATTTTACCTTGTTGTTTTTTTAGTTTAGTTTTTAATTATGTACATATTATATATTTTTAATTTTTATAAAGGTATTTTTTTATTTTTTTTATATTTTTTTTTGATATAATTTAATTTTTATTTTAACACAGAAAGGACTACTTTTACCTTACATCAACAATCAATAAATCAAGTTGAATCATAATAAAAAAAAAAAAATATTACAAAAAAAAATATTAAAAAATAGTTTGCTTATGTGATTTGTCAAATTTGTTTTTTTTTTTTTTCGCTATATTTAATTTGCTACTATGTATACATAAATTGTTATGTTTTTCATAAGCTTTTGAAATATGGTTTTTTGCTATATATATAATAAAAAAGAAAATAATAAAAAAATAAACTCTATATACAGATATTGTAAGTTTATATGATGACTACCATCAAAACTATCAAAATTTAACTGTGAGATCTGTTGATTGTATAGAACATTTGAAATCAAAGAATTGGCATAAAATTCAAAATGGGACACAATATATTCGATCTTCTGAATCAAATAAATCTTTATCATTATTGTCAACAAAAAGTTGGCCAGAATGGGATTTTTCATAAAAATTAAATTAATTAAAAAAAATTATTAGAACAATAATATTTAAGCACATTAATTAAAAATACTAATAAAAATTTTGTATATTTACCAAGTAGGTATCTATTTAAAAAAAATCATTTAATTTTATGTAACATACATTACATACATATTTATTTTAAAATAAAAAAAAAAAAAAAAAAATTTATTACTTTTATGCTTTTTATTATTTTTTAACATATGAATATTAAATGTTAATAATTATTTAAGTTTAAAATTAAATAATTATTAACATTTAATATTCAATATACAGAGTGTTTCAAGTTTTTCCCAAAGTTTATTGCTTACGGTTTCCGAAAGGCAATTAAATAAAATGTAAAAGAAAAAAACAAAAGCTTCATTTCGAGAACCGAGAGAAATAAACAGCTCTCCTATAGAATTTTGTTTTGTTTCTTTTGAACGACCCTGCTTTATAAATATTGAAATAAATATAAATTATAAAAATATGAAAGATAGAATTTGCGATACCCTGTATATTAAATTATTTATTTATTTTTGTATGTAACATATAAAATAATGGAAATTTACATATCTATTCAAATACCTATCAAATAATTTATTTTAAATTTTGATATTAAAGTATTAGATATTTAATATAAAATTTGTGTTATAAGAAAACATTAGTTTACAATATAAGTTATTTTTAAAATTATATGAAATAATAAAATTAAATAAAATATTAAGAAATTCAAAAGAAAAATTATTTTATTTTATAGATGATCAATTTATAAAACCTATAACTCTAAGTTTTAACCGAAATTCTGAAATTTACCATAATAATACTTTAAATTAAACTGTTATTAATTGTTTTTGGTAATTTTAGCCAGTCTTTGAGACAAGAGGGTTAAACTCATCCCGATCTGTAAAGTCAGCTAACGATGATGATGCTGTATTTTCGATTATATTTATAATTTACATATAATTTCATTGACTGTATTAGAACTCTTAATTCTTTAATTACAAATCTGAATGAAGACTTATGAGATAGGTTATGTAATATAGTGGATAATTTTTAATTTGTCATTATTATTAATTTAAACAATATGTCTATATTGGGACATATTTTCCATATTACCAAAAATAAAGACTAAAAGGAGTACCCAGTTCATAGAGTCCCAATTTATAACGATACTGCATTGTCAAAAACAAAACAAACCTCCAACCCTCATTCAATAATTTAAAAATTTAGAACTGAAAAAACTATCCTAATATTATAAACAGACGAGACAAAAGTGACAAAAAGTCCTAAAATCAATATATTTAAAAAATCAATCCCGTAATTAAAAGTAATACTAAAGAATCTCGAAAAATAACTAGATAGTCAATAGTAACGATGGAAAACCGATTTTTAAAAACTGGATTAAAGAAGGCTGAACGATACAGTGGTTAGTGTGCCAAATTTCTCTAATAGTATGGATGGAAAAGATATCTTCAAAAACTGGAGTAAGATGGCCTGAATGATACAGTGGTTAAAGTACTGATTCTCTTTCAGATTCGAATCCCAGTAAAAATAAACATTCTTTTTATTTGATTGTTGAACTTATTTATACTACCATTCGCCATTCAGCTAAAAATAAACATTAACTAACAATTACATAATGTGTAATCTTATATACCGATAACTCACATATAAACTTAATATCCTATTGTATAACAAAAAAAAATATTTGAATATTCAAATATAAACAAAAAATTTTTATTATACCTTACAACTCAAATATAATATAAGCAAATAAAATTTTATCGATTGCAAATTAAGCAAAATATTTCTAACATGTTCCCACTTTCTTATTTTTCCAACACGTGCAGATAGACATATTCGCTTAATATAGTTGAACCAATGGTGCATATATAGGCGTATAAGCTTAAACGTTGAACAATTAGCATGCAACAAATAACAAAATAAGACCAGGAGATAAATACAAAAGAAACGATTACATATAAATATAATAATAAAAGAAAGCAATAATAAAAAGTATAAAACAATAGCACATTTGCTCATGTTCAACCGCAACATAAACAATAACGATTACGATGCGATAAAAAAAAAGCAGGAGAAAATAGTTTTCCTTGTCAACCCTAAAATACCAGTATGAACCCATTGATTGTAGTGTTCAAAATATCATATACTATCATATACTCTACTTATAATATTATTTTATTATCTTTTCATTATTTTTAAAATAAATAAATAAATTTACGTGGTAGTTACCTCATACATTGGTCAAATAATTTCAAAGTGTACCCTTTTATTCATACAAGTTTTGAAGGTATGTAAACTAGGCTCAAAAAATTTGCAGGGTATCCATCAAAAAATATGGTCTCATTTCAACAAAAAAAAAAAAACAATGGAAAATCTATAAAATGATCCAAAAATATTTTGTGTTTATATCTTACTTAGGTTTTGTATTATAGTGCTGAAAGGCGGGCAGTCGGATGTAGCTTAATCTACTAATTTTTCGATTATGATCTGATTCGTACACTATTTACTATTTACACTACGTTTTAACTCTAAGTAAGAATTCTTAAAAATGTATTTTTGTTTAAAAAAAAATTTAGGTAACTTATGCAAATGACTAGTTTTGAATTAAATGCAATAAAAATATTTTGTAATTTACAGCATATTTATTTTAATTATACTAAAATTAAAAAAAAAATCTGGTAAATGGTAAAACCAAAAGGGGCACATTTTCCAAATGACAATAAAAACAGTAACAGTTTAAAATAATGGGATTAGCACGAAAATTTGTAAATTTTTTTACAATTTTATATGAAAAAACAAATTGTCAAAAATCGCAAAACACTTTCATCAATTTTAAGGAAACACAATTTAATTAAGAAAAATTTTTACCACATGCACAAAAATAATGTTCAAGCTTAAATTTTTAGGTGTTACTTTGCTAAATTTTGTACACGTGCCTAAATTCACGTAAAAATATTGCAATTTTTCAAATTTGACTCATAAGCTTTTAAAAATCTAGTAGTATTAACAAATTTTCAGATAACTTTTGCTAATTCAAAAATATCTTGTATCTCTTAAAAAATTTCAAATTACTATTTAGAATTATTGCGAATAGTGAAGTAAGCATATAGATAAAGTAAAATATTGCAAAATTTTATTGTAACACATCGGTAAATTTAAATGCTAAATGGTAAAATATTGTATAATTTTGATATTCGTTTATAGAAAATTAAGAAAAAGTCTTGCCGTTTGGCGGTTTAACATAAAAAAAAAAAAAAATTGTATATTAATTTAATCTATCGATGGCTAAAATTTCATTGTTCTATCTTAAACTGTGTAGAACTTTTCTGAACAGACTGACGGATGAACGGGCAAAAGTGATGCCTACTAATAAGCTAATTATCAATTATTTTTATAAAATATGCTAAAAACCCTAAAAAATGTTACACATAAAAAAGGTTACAAAAGAAAAACTAATTAAATGGAAACATTTTTTATTTGTAGATTGTTCTTTTTATTAATTATTATTAAAATAGACCTTCGTTTTAATTTAATTAAGAATGTATTAAAAAAAACTTAATAGTGCACAAAAATTTGCATTCATATCAAAAATATCCTAAATAAATTATTTTGCAAATATATTTTTTAAATAATTAGGCATATTATCTAATTAGTACAAATTGTTAATTAAACTAATTTAATTTAATTAAAAAATTATATGAAAATTTTATTTAAGCTTTATAATAAATTTTGAAATAAATAAAAACTAAAAATTTACTTTGACTGCAAACCAATTCATATTTGAAATTCAAAAAAAAATCAAATGGAATTAAAAATAATTTTTTTAATTTTTTTAATTAAATTTACATTCGTGAATTTTAGTTATTGCAATGAAATTGATCAGTTAGATTCATTTGAAACATTTCTTGATTTACCAGAAAGTTTAAATTTATCCGATTCAGATATAGAATTATCTACTTATCAATATCAAGGAAGAAATGCAATGATTAAATCATCACTTAAATGGCCAAATGGTATAATGCCTTATATTATATCTGATAAATTTACCGATACCGAAACAAATACAATTCAAAATGCATTAAAAATATTTGAAAATATAACATGTATTAAATTGATACCAAAAGAATCCGAACATACAAGTTATATTCTTTATAAAAAGGGGAATGGATGTGGAACAGCAGTTGGTTATAATAAAAGAAAATCAAAACCGCATGAAGTTATTTTAAATGAATATTGTCTTAAATTACCAGAAGCTATACAACATGAAACTATGCATGTTATGGGAATATTTCATGAACAATGTCGTTGGGATAGAGATGATTATATTGAAATTATATGGAAAAATATTGAAACAAATCAAAAAAAAAATTTTATTAAAATACCATTAGCTATGGCTAATTCATATGGTATCGAATACGATTATAACAGTTTAATGCATTATGGTGCAAGTGCATTTCATAAAAAAGGAACAAACGAAACAATGAGAATAAAACAGGTAAATATTTTTATTGTATTTGTATATATATATATATATCTTAGATACCGGCCTCTCATACAAAAGGTTTCTGGTCCAAATCCCGGCTCGGTCATATAAATTAATTAGATATATTAGATAATTTAAATTTAAAAATGTTAATTTGGTTTTTTTTTAGAAAGAAGGAGTAGAAAGAAGTAATATTGTTATGGGACAAAAAGGAAAACTGACAGAGGGTGATATAATAAAAATGAATCGAATGTACAATTGTTAAAATATATATATATTTTTTTGTTTTCATTTATAAAAGTATCTTGTTGTTATTTTTTTTCTCTTTAAAATTTAATTTTATAAATTAATGAAAATACTGAGTAAATTATTTTTTAGGGTGTATTATGTATTTCCACATATTATGTTAATAAATAAACATTGCAATTAAAAAAAATATGTTCAATAATCTATTTATTAAAATTTTCTATTCTTTTTATTGTCGACTAGTCCATAAACCTAAAAAATAGGATTTGTATAGGATTGATATAAAATATTAATTGATTTTTAAAAACAATATTCTACACATTTTTTAAAAATATTAGATAAATTTTAGTTTATGCACTACCAATATAAAAATGGTTTCCTGTAAGATTAATTAAAAGAATGAACTAGTTCAAGATAAAATCTGAACACAGCTAATAAATTTTTATTAGCTTCGTATCCGACTAAATAATAAGCTTTCAAAAAAACATTTTATTCTTATATTTCTTTAATAAATTCTTATTAATGAATCAACAAATATCAATGTGGACCATTCCATGCTAATGTCTGCAGTCGAATTAGTTATTGATATTTACTTTTTGTCTAAATTTTAACACGTTACTCTTTTTTATAGAATTCGACTTTATTCAAGGAAGCTCACCAGCACTATTTTCATTTTCTTGCTACATAACCAGCTTCCCTAAATTAAATTTAAATAGTAAACCATTTATTTATACAGATGATATTGCTATATTATATTTTGGAATTGATTATCAAGAACTTGGATTGAAAATGAACTGTGATATGCACAAGATACATAATTGGATGTGTTTACATAAACTTACTGTGAATGTCAGTAAAACAAAAATTATGCTAATGAAATCTAAAAACATTACTCCTAACCATTTACTATCATGGTGACAAATTGGAGAATGTAAATAAATACAAATATCTTGCGGTAACTGTAGAAAATGAATTAAAATGTAACATATATGTCTTTCATCTTATTGGAAAAGCTGGAAAAATACCTGATTTATTAAAGAAAATTGACAATAGGGTACCGGATAAAATAAAAACGTCTGTCAATATTTATTACAGTCTGTTTCACCGTACATCTACATATGGCATCGGAATATGGTGGAATACCTTAAACAAAAATCTAGATACACTTCAAAAATTTCAAAACAAAGCAATAATGAATTTATTTGGATTGCCAAGAAGGAAATCTACGAATGGGATGCATTACAAAATTCAGTATTCCAAAACTAAAAGAGTATAAAGAAATGGTGCAGGTTATTCATATACATAAAATATAGAAAACCAAAAAATAAAATCAAACACAACTAATCAGAAACAATGAAATACATGGCTACAATACGAGATCGGCTACCCAACTAGGTGTCATCCTGGAATTAGGATAAATGAACTTGATGCAATGATTAACAGTAGCTACACATATCACACTACAATTAACTAAATGATGAATTTAAAAATTTGCCTAAACATAAATTTAAAAATGCTATAAAAATATCTTTATTAGAATCTTACAAAACATGAAAATACGTATTCTCTTGTTCTATTTATCTTTATACTTTTGTTTATTTATTTATTTATTTTTTGTTTGTTTTTTTTTATTCTCTTGCTTGATATTTATCACTAATTATAAGAATTTTTGTTTAAATTTGAAGTATTATTTAAATAGTTACCATATAATATTATTTTTGATGTTTGTTTTAAGTTTTCACTTTTGTTTTTACTTTCTTACATTTGAATTTGACATTCTTTTTAAATTTGCATATATTTAGGCTGATTCCATAAAAAGGCTTTTGACGTTTTAATTTAAAAGAAGCAAGCGAAAAAATCATTGAATCGTTTGAATATTTGCATATATTTTCAATTATATGAATTCAATTGCTTATGATGACGAATAATCGGAGGTTCGTAGGACCGTCGAATTTGAATAAATGAAAATGTATCGCGAGATAAAACAAGGCGTAAAATTTCACTTAATTAGATATTCCATGAATCTACATAAGGAATTAAATAGTTTATTTCATTCCTAATGTTTAATATTTAAAAGAGAGTTTATTAAAAAGTTTTCATTATTAAATATTTTTCTAATTTTCAATTTTGTTGTCGTCGCATGTCAATTTGTTGTCGAAAACTTCTAATAAATCGCAATGGTTATTGTTCTGGTTTTAATTTTTAATTTTACACTTCACTGTGGATTATTTTCCAACAGTTTTTTTAAGCTTAGTTCATACTAATAATAATTTAAATCAACACTCATTCACACAAGTTTCGGATAAAATATTAATTGACATAACTTTTACACTAGATAAGAACCTTAAAAACAAAATGATTTCTTTAGAAAATATAAAAAATGATTTTGTTCTATTATTAACATAATATTTTGATTTTATAACAGTTTGTTAATCACATAGATACTATTAGAATCAAAACATTTTCAGCTTACTATAACTATAGAGTGTAGATTTGCATGATATTTTTCGCAAAAACTTTAACTAATTATTTATTTGAGCTAAGTATATTAAAATATTTTCATACTTTTTCCAGGAAATTTACCTTTTAATTTTTATCCTTGGAAAAAATGATCAAAACAAAAGTTCAAAAACTCGGAAAATATCTACCAATCCTAATATAAGGAAATTAAGAATCTTCAGAATTGCAAATAATAAAAATGAAAGTAAACAGATTGAAAAAAAAAATCATAATATATTTTTTAAACTATTTTTTTATCTGATAGTTTACAATACGAAAAAAACTTTTTTTTTTCTTGTATTAAAAATCTTTAATGCGATTTTTTATACGGAAGTATTTTTCTATAGGTTTTTCTATATAGATGAAAATGAAAGTTCAAAAAAACCTCATTTTTTTTTTTTGTATTATGAAATTTATTAGAATTATACCAACTGTTACCTTAAGGAAATACTTTTGATGGTAAAAATAAAAAAAAATAAAAAAAAAAGAAAACCCCATCAGCTGTATTGTATATAGATTTGCAAATTACAAAAACTCATTTCATATCCATAAATTTTTATTGTCTTTTATTAGGATTTTTTATTTGTTAGTGTACATGTGTACATCAAAGGTTTTTTTATTTATTTTTTTTTTTTTTGTTTGAATTTCTATAAAAAAAGAGGAATCTTATAAAGGATACATTATTGTACCTCAGGGTTATGATATATCTTTTACGTTGTGTTCTAAAAAATATGATTTTTATTTGTTTTTTTTTTTCAAATGCCCTTAAACAATTTGTATATGAATAACTGGTATACTGTGCCTATAGATGTGAAAAAACTATAGATAAAAAAATATTTTAATAGTAAATATATTACAAAAATATTTAAAGAATTTAAAACGTGTAAGAATTTTTTTTTTAAGTTTTTCCAAAGAAAAAAAAATTCATTTCAAAAATGATGATATGTTTAAGGGTATCACATATTCGGATGCATGCATCCGAATGCAAAATTTTAATTGGTTGGCAATATATATTGTATTAATGGCATACCCTCACTTTTGCACTTTCAAGAAGCTAAAATGTTTGCATCCTTTGCTAGATTTAAAAATTTAATTGAGAAAATTAAACGAAAATAAAAAAACTAAAAGCATTATAACTAATTTTGAAAGATGATTTTTTAAATTTATTAAAATAACATATTTTTAAATTTAAACAAAAATACAACATAGTAAGTAACTAATTACATTTTTTTTATAAATTTCAAATAAAAATTATAAATATTAAAATATTTATATATGAATATATTCTTTGCTTACTAATGTCAAAATTTATCAGACAAAATATGTCAAAATAAAATTTGTCGCTTACATTCAGCATGAACGAGTGTGAATGCATTTTAATGAGTGGTTACATTTGTTAATATTTCCGAAGAGTATGCGAAGTGTAATCGATATATATTTTGCATGGAGATGCATGCATATTATGTGAACATCCCCTATGACTGTGTGAACGCTAAATAATGATTTTAAAAAAAAAAAAAATTATATGAACTACCGCACGATTCACTATTGAACCTTTTTGAACGTGACGCTTGGTTAAAATTAATTAAAATTATATATTTATTTCAGTATAATTTTATTTTAATCTTATAATTCAATTAAAAAACGAAAAAAAAAGAACTAAAGTAATTGAATTGAAGAAACATTTCAAAATTGATTTCATAAACTATAAAATTATTTTGGTTATAAATATTTTTTTACGAAATTGAATTTTAGATCATGGTTTCCAATATATATTATGGGTTTTTTTCTTATTGTACGTAGGGCGAGGTAAAAGAAAAATGAGTGTGAACTATGGTGTTTAATGAAGTTGAAAACAAATAAGACATTTAATACAGTCTTTTTAGTCTTTTTGGTACTTTATAACATACTCATATTATTTATGTTCTCATCAGAATTATATTTACAAACACATTCTTGTATGAACTGTAAGAAGACATTAAGTAACATATTTTTCTGTAGATTAAAAAATAACAAATAAATAATAATAAAAAAAAAAAAGGATATATATTAAGTTAAAGGATATTGTTGACTTTGTTATTTTAGTAAGACGAAAATGTTGGGAGTGTCTATTATTAAAAAAAAAAAAACTTCACATATGTTATATTTTGTTTTAGGGTAAAATATAAATTCAAAATTTGTAGTCAAAAGCTGTCGAAAGCTGTACGCTATCTATTGTGACTTTAATATTTTGATTAATTTATTTTACACCATAATTAAAATCACCCACTAAAATTTTTATTTATTTCTTTATTTTCTCCAAGCTATAAATTTGGGCAAAATTTCGGGACTTGTTCTGCTAGAATTTAGCTTTAAGTAGACGCTAATATATAAGATCTAAATGTAAAGATCTATTAACAATATCAATATTGAATTTATTATGGAAAATAACAATATTGATATAATATAAATTTAAAAATCGATACAAAAATTATTTTTCTTTGTATGATTTTAAATTAAAGACAAATAATGAGTTCCACAATTTGGAAATTCTTCTTATTAAAGAATTTCTATATTTCAGAGTTCTAATTTTACCAAAAAAAATTTTTACTGTTATAGATATAATAATTTTATAGCTCAAGGATTTCAATAATTTAGTTATGACTTATGAGGTTTTTGTAGTAGGCAGGTTGTTGGTCTTGTTTTAAGGTTTGGACGGCTTAATTTTTTCTCCTTTTTGGAAAAGAGAAAAATTGATTTTTCCAAGTGTCTTACAAAATGAATTAAGTAACAAGATTATATTATTTTTCGGAAAATTATTTTTGAAATTTATTTTATACAAAAATTGACTAATGAATAAACAAAAAAATTAAAAATTGATGAAACTGTGATATTTACAAAACTGGCTGACTGGCTATTTACAAAAAGTTAAATTTATAGAATCTTCCATTTATATAAATGATTTTGATTTAAAAATTGACAGTATTTCAATAAACTTTTTGTCGTGTTTTGGCTTTATTTTTGTATTTATTTATTTTTAAATCATATCGAAAAGTAAGAACTGTGAGAGACTATATACGCGAGGTTTTAAAGCTCCGCACCGTTAACTCAGCTAATCAGTTTTAAAACTGTAATTTTGTGGTTAGGGACTGTCTATACTGAAGGTTATTTATTATGATCATTACATTTTAACTGTACAATTAAAGTATGTATAAATAATCAGTTATATATTACCTTATAGTATATGCGCAAAATAATTATATCCATTTTTAATACTTACTATAAGTGTTAGTATTCACTTTTATTTGCTATTTTTTTTCGAACTTCAGATGTGACGCAGGCTTTATTTTTGTCAATTAAACAGATACGACTTTTCAAATTCGAGCAACTGACAGTTTGTTTTTATTTTTAACAAACAACTATAACAAAGAATATTATGGGAATATCAACTGAGATTTTTTCGCGTGTTTTTAAAATTCGTACTTTTTTGAATCTTTCAGAATTTTTTTGTAGATTAGTTTTACACAAACACACAAATATTATATGTTCATTTTATATATATACATATTATTTTATATTATAAAATCGTTTAAAATTTAAATTATAAATCTATTCACTCCCCAAAAGAAAAGCAACTTTACTAACTGAAACTGTATTAAAATCCCACTCTTTGGGAATTTAATATAGTGGCAAAAAAGAAAATAAATTTTCTTTAAAATAAAGGTATTTAACGGTATTTAATTTTTATATTTTTTAAATGTTTAACATATGAATAATAATTTAATACTATAGTCAGATTTAAAAACAAAAAAACATTGTAATGATAAAAAAAAGATAAATGCAAAATGTGGACCATTAGGGTGCTTTTTGCTAAAGAAAAAAAGTAAAAGTTTGTTTTTTATGGAGGTACCATTATTTTAAATCGGGACAATAAAAAAACGAAATGTCCTCATAATGCCGTTTTACTAGAAAGATAAAAACTATTTTTTTTTGCTCGAATTATCATTTCTGTGATTCATTTTTTGTAATATTTTTTATTTGCAAAATGAATATGCAAAAAAAAAACAAGAAAAATATTTAAATTTTATTTTATATAGGGAATATGTAATATGTGGTATTAAAAGTTTCAAGTAGAACATATAATTGCAAGATTTAAATATTTTCCCTATGAATACTGCTGTATTATCTACATCATCTTATATTATATACATCATAAAGTTTTTTTGTTTGTTTGAAACCAAATTTCATACGGAACATTTTATGGAAGTTTGAAACTATTACATGCTATTTAACGTTTCGATCTATTAAGCCCTTCCGGTTCAAAAGTCTATAGGACGATTTTATAAGTTTAGAGAAAGCATATGAAGAATTTTCATTGAGTTGCTGGTTTAAAGGTTGATTGAAAATTAAGTTCGGGGGCAAAAGGCTATCAAAAATATTCCTTCTTTCTAACGAAATAAGGTGTGTAAAAGCGTTATATTTTCGCAAAGAAAGCTATTGACATAAATTAAAATATCTTAACTCTTTCCGACATAAGAGTGTTAAAATGTTTTAATTTTTAGTTGAGCTTAAAATTTTTTAACACGTTAATTTGAATTATTGTAGTAGTGTTGCTTTTTTCTCCTAAAGCTGACAAATTCATTAATTGTTAATCATTTCAGGTTATTTTTCGGCATAAATTTTGATATGATCGATCAAACCGTTCTGGGGCAAAAGTGTGTTGATAATTCTTCGTTTTTGCTCAGGTCAGCCAAAACAGGCCTTGTGGTTTTCAAGACAAAAGCCTTATGAAAAATTAAAGATCCTTAATAATTTGACCGTTGTATTTCAAAATTAAATGAAGTGTAGTTACTTTCCAAAGAAATTATCTGAATCGGTTCATTAACTACCATAAGATAACCTGTTAAAATTTTTTTTTTTGTTTTCTAAGTTAAATCCTTTTGTATATTATTCCAACGCTTTATTTTTTACAAAATTCAAATTAAAAAAAAAATAAATTAAAATATTAAAATTAAATTTGGTTATGTATAGATATTTCATTAAATACGAATATCTTTTATAAAAATATTTCCTCTCTTTGAATAAACAAAGTTTATTCTCAAAAACAGAAGACTTTGAAATAAAGTTTCAATTGACATCTTTCTTATTTCCATTCTATATTATAAATTAAATGGTAAAATTTTTAATTAAAAACAAAAAAGTTAGAAATAAAAAATTTTGAGGACTAAAATAAAGAGTAGGTTTTGAAAATAAACCAACTTTTTATAAAAAAACATGAAAAAATTTAGGAGTTAATTCAAAATTTGTACAACATACACGTGGAACAAAAATTAAAAAACTTTTTTTGTTATCTTTTTTTTTTTTACCCAAGGAAAACGTGCAAATGTAATAAAAGAGAAAGGATAAAATAATCGTATCATTTTTTTGGAGTAAAATAAATTATATTTTGTTAATGGTATAATGAAAATGAAAATTTGGCATTCTTTACCTATATATGTTCGATGTTTTCTATCATCGACAAAACTGGACTTGAACTCAAATCTCACTTTCTAAGTCAAAACTTATTTTGGTAAAAAATCGAGCTTGATACTTGTATAATTTTTTCGTAGATCTTCTCAATAAAGAATTGAAATCTTACACAATAAACAATATTTCGTCTTGAGTTTACGTAAACGAGCTTTTTTGTTTTATTTTTTTGCATAAAGAATCAAGTTTAAACAATTACATTTTTCTATTCATTTTCAATTCTTATTCATAATTTTGAACTGTTAAAACTTTGAGCTTAAGAACATTTTTATGTAAGCGATCCACTCATCTTTTTGTACTGTCTTCGATTCATTCTTCTTTCCGTAACAACAAACTTCCTAGTGGTTCTTGCTGAAAACTGACGATATCAGGCTAATAAATAGTAAGTGCAGAAAGTAGACGGAGAAGTGTAGAGAAGGTCGATTATAGTATCTAACTAGATTCTTGCATATAGCTCAGTATTTCTAAGCAACTGTCGTTTAGGTGCTATCTTGCATTTCATAGGATTGGTTTCCCAAATGTTCGAAGAAGTAAATTTCAAATTTAAATAATGTAGTTTCATGTTGGCAGTGGCTACATAAAGTGTCTGCACCTAGAATAAACGATCATTTCTGCGATATGTGCTAATATTCCTGAAATACTCATATTCCTGGAATACTATCGGTTTGACCAAATAATAACTCACATGGAAATGACAACATATAGATCAAAGTAACTCAAATATTGGGAATCCTTCTACAAAATAACTAAAAGTTCCTGGAATTGTAGCAAATCACAGCGTCAGATTTTGGGGTGCACCATATTTCATATGTTTATATCACTAGCAAAATCACGATAACTGAGTCGAAAAACGCTGATATCGAAAAATCTATGTTAGAATAGGCACATTTCGATATTTTCTATGAATACAATTCTGATTATTCAATATTTTCAAACCTATGCCAATTGGGCTTGTGTTAAGTATAATTTTAATTAATCACCTACTGTAGCAAAAAGTATTTAAATACATATATACAAGTACATAAGGATTTATAGTTTTAATTTTATGATTTCTAATTGAAGTTATGAAAAAAATTTTGTTATATAATAAAAAAATTTTCTTATACTACTATTTGCAACCATTCCATTTATATAAAATTACGAAAATAAAAACTAAAAACTAATAAAATCAAAAATTCAACATTATATTTCAAGGATAAGAACTTATTATTATTTTTTAATATATAAACATTTTTAAAGCTTTTTAAAATCTAAAAATATCTTAATTTAAATTTTATTTTTTATTTTTTGTTTTCTTAAAAGGTTTTTCCAATATTTCTAATTAAAGATATATCTTTAAACAATTTTTTTTTTTGAAAATTCATGAAAAGAATACCAGACAATGTAAATTTTTGTCTAACTTTTATGTCGCCATTTTTGTCAATTTATATATATAGACAATATTTTTTTTATAATATTAAAAAAAAATTAAAGAAAAATTACATAAGAAAATGATACAAAATAAAAAAAAATTAAACGGAAATGGAATCATAATAGAACGAAAACGAAAAAAATATCTATTAGATATTTCAAAATTTCTTGGGTAAAAAAAAACAATTTACCATTTTATAGGAAATTTATTGAACACGATTGACTTTATTTATAATTGTATGGTAAAAGTTTGTTAATTGAATCGTTATTGTGTGTTTTTTTTAACGCAAATAAAAAAAATGTTATGTCAGTTGTTGTAATGTTCTTTAATTCGATCTGTAAGTTTATGTTTTTTAAATACCATCACTTTATAGCCATATAAACCAAACTTTATTAAAATATATTAGTATCAATAAATTTAGTATTAAGTTTAGTATTAAAAAAGGATATTTTCATAAATATTTCAGACTGACAATTAATCTGTCACCAAGAGTGGATATTGAAGAGTGGATCAAATTGTATTTTACATCTATTAGATAAGTTATTTTTTTTTTGTTCATTTAAAACGTATTCAAAACAAATAGGAAATAACTCAACAAAATAACAAAAATAAATAAAGCAAAACAATGACAATTTTTTGAAATGAAAAGAAAAACAACAGCGAAAAAAAAAGAATGAAATATAACCAAAAGCAATAACGTATACCTACGTAGTACGCACTATAGCAAAATTTCATTCCTTATTATACCCTACACGTTAAGTATAGGGTATATTAACTTTGGTATGGTGTTTGTCACCAACAAAAGCAAGCGAGTTAGATATGGACATGTATATATATTCTGAATCAGGATTACCTCCTGAGTCGATTTACCACGATAACCAAAAAACTAGTGAAGCTATCTTGATGAAATTTATATAGTAGGTTACTAATTACGAAAGGAACGCTAAGTTCGAATCTGGATAAAATCGGTCCATGGGTCCATGGTACCTCCCATACAACTCCCAAAACCGAATACGCATATCTTTGAAATTAATAAAGATAGAAACTTAAAATTTTGTACGAGGATGTGTTTTCCTGAATCCCTGATATTCCTAAAATTTGAGATTAATTGGAGTAGTTGTTCGGGTACCTCCCACACAACTTCTAAAACCGAACAAGCATACATTCGAAATTAATAAAGATAGAAACTTAAAATTTGGTACTAGGATGTTGTTTCCTGAATCCCTGATTTGTCCAAAATTTAAGATGAATTGGAGGAGCTGTTCGGTTACCTCCCACACAATTCCCAAAATCGAAAAAACATATCTTCGAAATTAATAAAGATAAAACCTTCAAATTTGATACGAGGATGCTGTTTCCTGAACCGCTGATTTGCCTAAAATTTGAGACGAATTGGAGTGGTTGTTCGGATATCTCCCACACAACTCCCAAAACCGAACAAGTATATATTCGAAATTAATAAAGATAGAAACTTCAAATTTGGTACTAGGGTGTTGTTTCCTGAATCTCTGATTTGTTCAAAATTTAACATGAATTGGAGGAGGTGTTCGGTTACCTCCCACACAGCTCCCAAAACCGAACAAACATATCTGCGAAATTAATAAAGATAAAAGCTTCAAATTTGATATCAGGGTGCTGTTTCCTGAATCCCTAATTTGCTTAAAACTTGAGATGAATTGGAGTGCTTGGTCGGGTACCTCGCATACAACTCCCAAAACCGAACAAGCATATCTTCGAAATTAATAAAGATAGAAACTGCAAATTTGATACGGGGGTGTTGTTTTCTGCATCCCTTTGATTTGCCTAAAATTTCAGATGAATTGGAATGGTTGTTCGGATATCTCCCACACAACTCTTAAGACCAAACAAGCATATCTTCGAAATTAATAAATATAAAAACTTGAAATTTGATATAAGAGTATTATATCCTGTTAATGTCTTTAAAATTTGGGATGAATTAGGGAGGTGGTCCGGGTGCTTTCACACACTTCCCAAGACCTAACAAGCATATCTTCGAATTTAATAAAGATATAAACCTGAAATTTTGTACATAGGTTGTAAAAGCATTATTTTTTTTAGCTTATATTAAATACCTAACTAAAATAACTTATGGATTTTTAATTTAATTTCAATTTTTTAGGTGTAGGGTATAAATAAGTCGGTTGCATCGACTTACTGTGACATTTACTTGTTTTATTTAAAAATACGTCGTAATATCTAAAAATATGGTTTTAGTAACTAAAATTGTTATACCCGTAAGATAGGATCGGGTATAATAAAATTACTCCTCTGCTTGTAATACCTCGAAATAAGCGAGCTAGATACACCTTCAAAGGTATGGATCGGATCAGAAAAAAATTCTAAGTCGATTGAACCATGTCCGTCCGTCCGTCCGTCCGTCCGTAAGCACGCTAACTCAAAAACTAAGAAAGCTAGAATCTTGAAATTTACACAAAATATTCTGGGAGCAATTTGTAGGTTCCCTATTTTTTGGTTAAGTTCCGACCAAAACTTCGGGTAGCTCTCGAACACCTAACTTTTAGATCCCCACATTTTTTTTGAAATAGAACTATGAAATTTTAACGTCATAAAAATGATAGATGTCATAAAAATATTAATTTTATTTTTAATAACTTTTTTTTGCAGCCCCACCCGTTACGGAGCAACAGCTCCCCAAAAGCTCAAAAAAGCTCTATATTTAAATTGTTATAGCACAAGTTGTATAAGATATATCTTAATATTGAAAACGTCAAACGATTACTGTTTTTATTACCTTTAAAAGTATATATACAATAAATATATAATTGTGCCATACGGTGTCTTAATTTACCGTTATGCAAAACTAAAATTTTGCAAAATCCTTTAACCCTTCTATCTTTTAAACGGTTTAAGTTAGAAACTTGAAATTTTGACAGAAGTTAGATCTTTGAAAATAAGTATGAGTCATTTCAGAAATTTTTTTGTATCACCCCCCTTTAAGGGGCTGTATAGGGTCAAAAACACAAAATTTCCTATTTTTAAACATCTGTAACTTGAACACCTGTTAAAATTTTTTTGAAGTAATACATAAAAATTAAAGCTTCAACATTATACTCTTATTTCTGTTAACAACTTTTGTTAATAATATAGGGTTACTTTATAATTGACGAAAGTGTTACTTGATTTTTTCAAATTTTCTAACAAATTTCTTTCACGAATTTTTTGCATTTTTGCGTTTTACTCGATAATTTGAAATTGTTGAGGATATAATGCGTAGTACAAAAAAATGTATATAAATAAACAACATAACGGTTGCTTGAAGAATTTTTATTTATATGTTATTAATATATATACATACTTATATAATATCATGTTTATTTACATATTGTATATGTCACTGATGAATGAATAATAAGAGTATAAATGTATATTATATAGCGCCGTATTTACATACATATATGTATTTTATTGTACTTGTAAGAAATTATTCTGTCAATAGAATATTTAATATAATATAATATAATATTTAAAATTATATTTATTATTTTGTACTAAGTAAATTTAATATACATAATAGCTTACTATTAAGTGGTACTATAGAATATTTGAAAAAGTTTTTGATTGATAATCGTTATGTGGAAGGTTAGAATCTGCTTTTGAAGAATGTATAAACATATAGTTTGAATATATGTACAAGCCATAGTTCTAGAAATTATAAAATTCACCCAAATTATTTTGAAATACTAAAATATTAAAAAAATAATATTGTAAGCAAAGTGACAGGCTGGACAGGCGGGTATCTAAGAGTTGACAAAGGCAACTGTGTTCTTTCTCGTTTTTAATAAGAAAATCAATTTGCTACAAAAAATTGATATTTTTCATACAAATATTGAATTTTCGAGAGAAAAATATTTTGACACCAAAATTTGATTAAAAACACGAAAATACGCTTCTAAATGGGTTAAAATTGAGTTTAAAGATTTTTAAGATTACATTTTATAATTTTTATTTAAAAATACGTCGTAATAACTAAAAATATGGTTTTTGTTCCTAAAATTGTTATTTGTAATATGGCAATCGTGACAAAAAATTCTGACACAAAAATTCGATTAAAAACACGAAAATACGCTTCTAAATGGGTTAAAATTGAGTTTAAAGATTTTCAAAACTAAATTTTATTTTTTTTAATAAAAAATACCTCGTATTATCCAAATATATGGTTCTTGTACCTAAAATTGTTATTTTTAATATGGCAATCAATTTGTTACTAAAAATTAATTTGTTTAATACAAATATTGAATTTTCGCGACAAAAATATTCTGACACCAAAATTCGATTAAAAACACGAAAATACGCTTCTAAATGGGTTAAAATAGAGTTTAAAGATTTTCAAAACTAAATTTTATTTTTTTAAATGACAAATACCTCGTAATATCCAAACATATGGTTCTTGTACCAAAAATTGTTATTTTTAAATTGGAAATCAAATTGTTACTAAAAATTAATTTGTTTAATACAAATATTGAATTTTCATGCCAAAAATATTCTGAGACCAAAATTCGATTAAAAACACGAAAATACGCTTCTAAATGGGTTAAAATTGAGTTTAAAGATTTTCAAAACTAAATTTTATTTTTTTTAATAAAAAATACCTCGTAATATCCAAACATATGATTCTTGTACCAAAAATTGTTATTTTTAATATGGCAATCGTGCAAAAATATTCTGACACCAAAATTCGATTAAAAACACGAAAATACGCTACTAAATGGGTTAAAATTGAGTTTAAAGATTTTCAAAACTAAATTTTATTTTTTTTAATAAAAAATACCTCGTAATATCCAAACATATGATTCTTGTACCTAATATTGTTATTTTTAATATGGAAATCAATTTGTTACTAAAAATTTATTTGTTTCATAAAAATATTGAATCTTCTTAAAAAAAATATTCTGACACCAAAATTCGATTACAAACACGAAAATACGCTACTAAATGGGTTAAAATTGAGTTTAAAGATTTTCAAAACTAAATTTTATTTTTTTTAATAAAAAATACCTCGTAATATCCAAACATATGATTCTTGTACCTAATATTGTTATTTTTAATATGGAAATCAATTTGTTACTAAAAATTAATTTGTTTCATAAAAATATTGAATTTTCTTAAAAAAAATATTCTGACACCAAAATTCGATTAAAAACACAAAAATACGCTTCTAAATGGGTTAAAATTGAGTTTAAAGAATTTCAAAAACAAATTTTATTTTGTTTTAATAAAAAATACCTCGTATTATCCAAAAATATAGTTTTTGTACCTAAAATTGTTATTTTTAATATGGAAATCAATTTGTTACTAAAAATTAATTTGTTTCATAAAAATATTGAATTTTCTTAAAAAAAATATTCTGACACCAAAATTCGATTAGAAACAGGAAAATACGCTTCTAAATGGGTTAAAATTAAATTTAAAGAATTTCAAAATTAAATTTTATTTTGTTTTATTAAAAAATACCTCGTATTATCCAAAGATGTGGTTTTTGTACCTAAAATTGTTATTTTTAATATGGAAATCAATTTGTTACTAAAAATTAATTTTCTTCATACAAATATTGAATTTTGGTGAAAAAAATATTCTGACACCAAAATTCGATTAGAAACACGAAAATACGCTTCTAAATGGGTTAAAATTGAGTTTAAAGATTTTCAAAACCAAATTTTATTATTTTTATTAAAAAATACCTCGTATTATCCAAAAATGTATTTTTTGTACCTAAAATTGTTATTTTTAATATGGAAATCAATTTGTTACTAAAAATTAATTTTATTCATACAAATATTGAATTTTGGTGAAAAAAATATTCTGACACCAAAATTCGATTAGAAACACAAAAATACGCTTCTAAATGGGTTAAAATTGAATTTAAAGAATTTCAAAATTAAATTTTATTTTGTTTTATTAAAAAATACCTCGTATTATCCAAAAATGTATTTTTTGTACCTAAAATTGTTATTTTTAATATGGAAATCAATTTGTTACTAAACATTAATTTGTTTCATAAAAATATTGAATTTTCTTAAAAAAAATTCCGACACCAAAATTCGATTAGAAACACGAAAATACGCTTCTAAATGGGTTAAAATTGAGTTTAAAGATTTTCAAAACCAAATTTTATTATTTTTATTAAAAAATACCTCGTATTATCCAAAAATGTATTTTTTGTACCTAAAATTGTTATTTTTAATATGGAAATCAATTTGTTACTAAAAATTAATTTTATTCATACAAATATTGAATTTTGGTGAAAAAAATATTCTGACACCAAAATTCGATTAGAAACACAAAAATACGCTTCTAAATGGGTTAAAATTGAGTTTAAAGATTTTCAAAATCAAATTTTATTTTGTTTTAATACAAAATACCTCGTATTATCCAAAAATATAGTTTTTGTACCTAAAATTGTTATTTTTAATATGGAAATCAATTTGTTACTAAAAATTAATTTGTTTCATAAAAATATTGAATTTTCTTAAAAAAAATATTCTGACACCAAAATTCGATTAGAAACAGGAAAATACGCTTCTAAATGGGTTAAAATTGAATTTAAAGAATTTCAAAATTAAATTTTATTTTGTTTTATTAAAAAATACCTCGCATTATCCAAAAATGTGGTTTTTGTACCTAAAATTGTTATTTTTAATATGGAAATCAATTTGTTACTAAAAATTAATTTTATTCATACAAATATTGAATTTTGGTGAAAAAAATATTCTGACACCAAAATTCGATTAGAAACACAAAAATACGCTTCTAAATGGGTTAAAATTGAGTTTAAAGATTTTCAAAATCAAATTTTATTTTGTTTTAATAAAAAATACCTCGTATTATCCAAAAATATAGTTTTTGTACCTAAAATTGTTATTTTTAATATGGAAATCAATTTGTTACTAAACATTAATTTGTTTCATAAAAATATTGAATTTTCTTAAAAAAATATTCTGATACCAAAATTCGATTAGAAACACGAAAATACGCTTCTAAATGGGTTAAAATTGAGTTTAAAGATTTTCAAAACCAAATTTTATTATTTTTATTAAAAAATACTTCGTATTATCCAAAAATGTATTTTTGGTACCTAAAATTGTTATTTTTAATATGGAAATCAATTTGTTACTAAAAATTAATTTTATTCATACAAATATTGAATTTTGGTGAAAAAAATATTCTGACACCAAAATTCGATTAGAAACACGAAAATACGCTTCTAAATGCGTTAAAATTTAGTTTAAAGAATTTCAAAACTAAAATTTATTTTTTTTATTAAAAAATACCTCGTACCTCGTATTATCCAAAAATATATTTTTTGTACCTAAAATTGTTATTTTTACTATGGAAATCAATTTGTTACTAAAAATTAATTTTATTCATACAAATATTGAATTTTGGTGAAAAAAATATTCTGACACCAAAATTCGATTAAAAACACAAAAATACACTTCTAAATGGGTTAAAATTGATTTTAAAGATTTTCAAAATTAAATTTTATTTTGTTTTATCAAAAAATACCTCGTATTATCCAAAAATATGGTTTTTGTACCTAAAATTGTTATTTTTAATGTGGAAATCAATTTGTTACTAAAAATTAATTTTATTCATACAAATATTGAATTTTGGTGAAAAAATTATTCTGACACCAAAATTCGATTAGAAACACGAAAATACGCTTCTAAATGGGTTAAAATTGAGTTTAAAGATTTTCAAAACCAAATTTTATTATTTTTATTAAAAAATACTTCGTATTATCCAAAAATGTATTTTTGGTACCTAAAATTGTTATTTTTAATATGGAAATCAATTTGTTACTAAAAATTAATTTTATTCATACAAATATTGAATTTTGGTGAAAAAATTATTCTGACACCAAAATTCGATTAGAAACACGAAAATACGCTTCTAAATGCGTTAAAATTTAGTTTAAAGAATTTCAAAACTAAAATTTATTTTTTTTATTAAAAAATACCTCGTACCTCGTATTATCCAAAAATATATTTTTTGTACCTAAAATTGTTATTTTTAATATGGAAATCAATTTGTTACTAAAAATTAATTTTATTCATACAAATATTGAATCTTCTTAAAAAAAATATTCTGACACCAAAATTCGATTAGAAACACGAAAATACGCTTCTAAATGGGTTAAAATTGAGTTTAAAGATTTTCAAAACTAAATTTTATTGTTTTTATTAAAAAATACCTCGAATTATCCAAAAATGTGGTTTTTGTACCTAAAATTGTTATTTTTAATTAGGAAATCAATTTGTTACTAAAAATTAATTTGTTTCATAAAAATATTGAATCTTCTTAAAAAAAATATTCTGACACCAAAATTCGATTAGAAACACGAAAATACGCTTCTAAATGGGTTAAAATTGAGTTTAAAGATTTTCAAAACTAAATTTTATTGTTTTTATTAAAAAATACCTCGAATTATCCAAAAATGTGGTTTTTGTACCTAAAATTGTTATTTTTAATTAGGAAATCAATTTGTTACTAAAAATTAATTTGTTTCATACAAATATTGAATTTTGGTGAAAAAAATATTCTGACACCAAAATTCGATTAGAAACACGAAAATACGCTTCTAAATGGGTTAAAATTGAGTTTAAAGAATTTCAAAACTAGAATTTATTTTTTTTATTAAAAAATACCTCGTATTATCCAAAAATATGCTTTTTGTACCTCAAATTGTTATTTTTAATTAGGAAATCAATTTGTTACTAAAAATTAATTTGTTTCATACAAATATTGAATTTTGGTGAAAAAAATATTCTGACACCAAAATTCGATTAGAAACACGAAAATACGCTTCTAAATGGGTTAAAATTGAGTTTAAAGATTTTCAAAATCAAATTTTATTTTGTTTTAATGAAAAATACCTCGTATTATCCAAAAATATATTTTTTGTACCTAAAATTGTTATTTTTAATATGGAAATCAATTTGTTACTAAAAATTTATTTGTTTCATAAAAATATTGAATTTTCTTAAAAAAAATATTCTGATACCAAAATTCGATTAGAAACACGAAAATACGCTTCTAAATGGGTTAAAATTGAGTTTAAAGATTTTCAAAACTAAATTTTATTGTTTTTATTAAAAAATACCTCGAATTATCCAAAAATGTGGTTTTTGTACCTAAAATTGTTATTTTTAATTAGGAAATCAATTTGTTACTAAAAATTAATTTGTTGCATACAAATATTGAATTTTGGTGAAAAAAATATTCTGACACCAAAATTCGATTAGAATCACGAAAATACGCTTCTAAATGGGTTAAAATTGAGTTTAAAGATTTTCAAAATCAAATTTTATTTTGTTTTAATGAAAAATACCTCGTATTATCCAAAAATATATTTTTTGTACCTAAAATTGTTATTTTTAATATGGAAATCAATTTGTTACTAAAAATTTATTTGTTTCATAAAAATATTGAATTTTCTTAAAAAAAATATTCTGATACCAAAATTCGATTAGAAACACGGAAATACGCTTCTAAATGGGTTAAAATTGAGTTTAAAGATTTTCAAAATCAAATTTTATTTTGTTTTAATAAAAAATACCTCGTATTATCCAAAAATGTGGTTTTTGTACCTAAAATTGTTATTTTTAATATGGAAATTAATTTGTTACTAAAAATTTATTTGTTTCATAAAAATATTGAATTTTCTTAAAAAAAATATTCTGATACCAAAATTCGATTAGAAACACGAAAATACGCTTTTAAATGGGTTAAAATTGAGTTTAAAGATTTTCAAAACCAAATTTTATTATTTTTATTAAAAAATACCTCGTATTATCCAAAAATATGCTTTTTGTACCTAAAATTGTTATTTTTAATTAGGAAATCAATTTGTTACTAAAAATTAATTTGTTTCATAAAAATATTGAATTTTCTTAAAAAAAATATTCTGATACCAAAATTCGATTAGAAACACGAAAATACGCTTTTAAATGGGTTAAAATTGAGTTTAAAGATTTTCAAAACCAAATTTTATTATTTTTATTAAAAAATACCTCGTATTATCCAAAAATATATATTTTGTACCTAAAATTGTTATTTTTAATATGGAAATCAATTTGTTACTAAAAATTAATTTTATTCATACAAATATTGAATTTTGGTGAAAAAAATATTCTGACACCAAAATTCGATTAGAAACACAAAAATACGCTTCTAAATGGGTTATAATTGAGTTTAAAGATTTTCAAAATTAAATTTTATTTTGTTTTATTAAAAAATACCTCGTATTATCCAAAAATGTGGTTTTTGTACTTAAAATTGTTATTTTTAATATGGAAATCAATTTACTAAAAATTAATTTTATTCATACAAATATTGAATTTTGGTGAAAAAAATATTCTGATACCAAAATTCGATTAGAAACACGAAAATACGCTTCTAAATGGGTTAAAATTGAGTTTAAAGATTTTCAAAACCAAATTTTATTTTGTTTTAATGAAAAATACCTCGTATTATCCAAAAATATATTTTTTGTACCTAAAATTGTTATTTTTAATATGGAAATCAATTTGTTACTAAAAATTTATTTGTTTCATAAAAATATTGAATTTTCTTAAAAAAAATATTCTGATACCAAAATTCGATTAGAAACACGAAAATACGCTTCTAAATGGGTTAAAATTGAGTTTAAAGATTTTCAAAACCAAATTTTATTTTGTTTTAATGAAAAATACCTCGTATTATCCAAAAATATATTTTTTGTACCTAAAATTGTTATTTTTAATATGGAAATCAATTTGTTACTAAAAATTTATTTGTTTCATAAAAATATTGAATCTTCTTAAAAAAAATATTCTGACACCAAAATTCGATTAGAAACACGAAAATATGCTTCTAAATGGGTTAAAATTGAGTTTAAAGATTTTCAAAACTAAATTTTATTGTTTTTATTAAAAAATACCTCGTATTATCCAAAAATGTCATTTTTGTACCTAAAATTGTTATTTTTAATATGGAAATCAATTTTTTACTTAAAATTATTTTTATTCATACAAATATTGAATTTTGGTGAAAAAAATATTCTGACACCAAAATTCAATTAGAAACACGAAAATACGCTTCTAAATGGGTTAAAATTGAGTTTAAAGATTTACAAAATCAAATTTTATTTTGTTTTAATAAAAAATACCTCGTATTATCCAAAAATGTGGTTTTTGTACCTAAAATTGTTATTTTTAATATGGAAATCAATTTGTTACTAAAAATTAATTTTATTCATACAAATATTGAATTTTGGTGAAAAAAATATTCTGACACCAAAATTCGATTAGAAACACAAAAATACGCTTCTAAATGGGTTATAATTGAGTTTAAAGATTTTCAAAATTAAATTTTATTTTGTTTTATTAAAAAATACCTCGTATTATCCAAAAATGTGGTTTTTGTACTTAAAATTGTTATTTTTAATATGGAAATCAATTTGTTACTAAAAATTAATTTTATTCATACAAATATTGAATTTTGGTGAAAAAAATATTCTGACACCAAAATTCGATTAGAAACACGAAAATACGCTTCTAAATGGGTTAAAATTGAGTTTAAAGATTTTCAAAACCAAATTTTATTATTTTTATTAAAAAATACCTCGTATTATCCAAAAATATATATTTTGTACCTAAAATTGTTATTTTTAATATGGAAATCAATTTGTTACTAAAAATTAATTTTATTCATACAAATATTGAATTTTGGTGAAAAAAATATTCTGACACCAAAATTCGATTAGAAACACAAAAATACGCTTCTAAATGGGTTATAATTGAGTTTAAAGATTTTCAAAATTAAATTTTATTTTGTTTTATTAAAAAATACCTCGTATTATCCAAAAATGTGGTTTTTGTACTTAAAATTGTTATTTTTAATATAGAAATCAATTTGTTACTAAAAATTAATTTTATTCATACAAATATTGAATTTTGGTGAAAAAAATATTCTGACACCAAAATTCGATTAGAAACACGAAAATACGCTTCTAAATGGGTTAAAATTGAGTTTAAAGATTTTCAAAATCAAATTTTATTTTGTTTTAATAAAAAATACTTCGTATTATCCAAAAATGTGGTTTTTGTACCTAAAATTGTTATTTTTAATATAGAAATCAATTTGTTACTAAAAATTAATTTTATTCATACAAATATTGAATTTTGGTGAAAAAAATATTCTGACACCAAAATTCGATTAGAAACACGAAAATACGCTTCTAAATGGGTTAAAATTGAGTTTAAAGATTTTCAAAATCAAATTTTATTGTTTTTATTAAAAAATACTTCGTATTATCCAAAAATGTGGTTTTTGTACCTAAAATTGTTATTTTTAATATAGAAATCAATTTGTTACTAAAAATTAATTTTATTCATACAAATATTGAATTTTGGTGAAAAAAATATTCTGACACCAAAATTCGATTAGAAACACGAAAATACGCTTCTAAATGGGTTAAAATTGAGTTTAAAGATTTTCAAAATCAAATTTTATTTTGTTTTAATAAAAAATACTTCGTATTATCCAAAAATGTGGTTTTTGTACCTAAAATTGTTATTTTTAATATAGAAATCAATTTGTTACTAAAAATTAATTTTATTCATACAAATATTGAATTTTGGTGAAAAAAATATTCTGACACCAAAATTCGATTAGAAACACGAAAATACGCTTCTAAATGGGTTAAAATTGAGTTTAAAGATTTTCAAAATCAAATTTTATTTTGTTTTAATAAAAAATACCTCGTATTATCCAAAAATATATTTTTTGTACCTAAAATTGTTATTTTTAATATGGAAATCAATTTGTTACTAAAAATTAATTTGTTTCATAAAAATATTGAATCTTCTTAAACAAAATATTCTGACACCAAAATTCGATTAGAAACACGAAAATATGCTTCTAAATGGGTTAAAATTGAGTTTAAAGATTTTCAAAACTAAATTTTATTGTTTTTATTAAAAAATACCTCGTATTATACAAAAATGTGGTTTTTGTACCTAAAATTGTTATTTTTAATATGGAAATCAATTTGTTACTAAAAATTATTTTTATTCATACAAATATTGAATTTTGGTGAAAAAAATATTCTGACACCAAAATTCGATTAGAAACACGAAAATACGCTTCTAAATGGGTTAAAATTGAGTTTAAAGATTTTCAAAATCAAATTTTATTTTGTTTTAATAAAAAATACCTCGTATTATCCAAAAATGTGGTTTTTGTATCTAAAATTGTTATTTTTAATATGGAAATCAATTTGTTACTAAAAATTATTTTTATTCATACAAATATTGAATTTTGGTGAAAAAAATATTCTGACACCAAAACTCGATTAGAAACACGAAAATATGCTTCTAAATGGGTTAAAATTGAATTTAAAGATTTTCAAAACTAAATTTTATTGTTTTTATTAAAAAATACTTCGTATTATCCAAAAATGTGGTTTTTGTACCTAAAATTGTTATTTTTAATATGGAAATCAATTTGTTACTAAAAATTAATTTTATTCATACAAATATTGAATTTTGGTGAAAAAAATATTCTGACACCAAAATTCGATTAGAAACACGAAAATACGCTTCTAAATGTTCTAAATGGGTTAAAATTGAGTTTAAAGATTTTCAAAATTAAATTTTATTTTGTTTTAATGAAAAATACCTCGTATTATTTAAAAATATATTTTTTTGTACCTAAAATTGTCATTTTTAATATGGAAATCAATTTGTTACTAAAAATTAATTTGTTTCATAAAAATATTGAATCTTCTTAAACAAAATATTCTGACACCAAAATTCGATTAGAAACACGAAAATATGCTTCTAAATGGGTTAAAATTGAATTTAAAGATTTTCAAAACTAAATTTTATTGTTTTTATTAAAAAATACCTCGTATTATCCAAAAATATATTTTTTGTACCTAAAATTGTTATTTTTAATATGGAAATCAATTTGTTACTAAAAATTAATTTTATTCATACAAATATTGAATTTTGGTGAAAAAAATATTCTGATACCAAATTCGATTAGAAACACGAAAATACGCTTGTAAATGGGTTAAAATTGAGTTTAAAGATTTTCAAAATCAAATTTTATTTTGTTTTAATAAAAAATACCTCGTATTATCCAAAAATGTGGTGTTTGTACCTAAAATTGTTATTTTTAATTAGGAAATCAATTTGTTACTAAAAATTAATTTGTTTCATAAAAATATTGAATTTTGGTGAAAAAAATATTCTGACACCAAAATTCGATTAGAAACACAAAAATACGCTTCTAAATGGGTTAAAATTGAGTTTAAAGATTTTCAAAACCAAATTTTATTATTTTTATTAAAAAATACCTCGTATTATCCAAAAATATATTTTTTGTACCTAAAATTGTTATTTTTAATATGGAAATCAATTTGTTACTAAAAATTAATTTTATTCATACAAATATTGAATTTTGGTGAAAATAATATTCTGACACCAAAATTCGATTAGAAACACGAAAATACGCTTCTAAATGGGTTAAAATTGAGTTTAAAGATTTTCAAAATCAAATTTTTTTTGTTTTAATAAAAAATACCTCGTATTATCCAAAAATATATTTTTTGTACCTAAAATTGTTATTTTTAATTAGGAAATCAATTTGTTACTAAAAATTAATTTGTTTCATAAAAATATTGAATTTTGGTGAAAAAAATATTCTGACACCAAAATTCGATTAGAAACACGAAAATATGCTTCTAAATGGGTTAAAATTGAGTTTAAAGATTTTCAAAACTAAATTTTATTGTTTTTATTAAAAAATACCTCTTATTATCCAAAAATGTGGTTTTTGTACCTAAAATTGTTATTTTTAATATGGAAATCAATTTGTTACTTAAAATTATTTTTATTCATACAAATATTGAATTTTGGTGAAAAAAATATTCTGACACCAAAATTCGATTAGAAACACGAAAATACGCTTCTAAATGGGTTAAAATTGAGTTTAAAGATTTTCAAAATCAAATTTTATTTTGTTTTAATGAAAAATACCTCGTATTATCCAAAAATATATTTTTTGTACCTAAAATTGTTATTTTTAATATGGAAATCAATTTGTTACTAAAAATTTATTTGTTTCATAAAAATATTGAATTTTCTTAAAAAAAATATTCTGATACCAAAATTCAATTAGAAACACGAAAATACGCTTCTAAATGGGTTAAAATTGAGTTTAAAGATTTTCAAAATCAAATTTTATTTTGTTTTAATAAAAAATACCTCGTATTATCCAAAAATGTGGTTTTTGTACCTAAAATTGTTATTTTTAATATGGAAATCAATTTGTTACTTAAAATTATTTTTATTCATACAAATATTGAATTTTGGTGAAAAAAATATTCTGACACCAAAATTCGATTAGAAACACGAAAATACGCTTCTAAATGGGTTAAAATTGAGTTTAAAGATTTTCAAAATCAAATTTTATTTTGTTTTAATGAAAAATACCTCGTATTATCCAAAAATATATTTTTTGTACCTAAAATTGTTATTTTTAATATGGAAATCAATTTGTTACTAAAAATTTATTTGTTTCATAAAAATATTGAATTTTCTTAAAAAAAATATTCTGACACCAAAATTCGATTAGAAACACGAAAATACGCTTCTAAATGGGTTAAAATTGAGTTTAAAGATTTTCAAAACTAAATTTTATTGTTTTTATTAAAAAATACCTCGTATTATCCAAAAATGTGGTTTTTGTACCTAAAATTGTTATTTTTAATATGGAAATCAATTTGTTACTAAAAATTATTTTTATTCATACAAATATTCAATTTTGGTGAAAAAAATATTCTGACACCAAAATTCGATTAGAAACACGAAAATACGCTTCTAAATGGGTTAAAATTGAGTTTAAAGATTTTCAAAATCAAATTTTTTTTGTTTTAATAAAAAATACCTCGTATTATCCAAAAATATATTTTTTGTACCTAAAATTGTTATTTTTAATTAGGAAATCAATTTGTTACTAAAAATTAATTTGTTTCATAAAAATATTGAATTTTGGTGAAAAAAATATTCTGACACCAAAATTCGATTAGAAACACGAAAATATGCTTCTAAATGGGTTAAAATTGAATTTAAAGATTTTCAAAACTAAATTTTATTGTTTTTATTAAAAAATACCTCTTATTATTCAAAAATGTGGTTTTTGTACCTAAAATTGTTATTTTTAATATGGAAATCAATTTGTTACTTAAAATTATTTTTATTCATACAAATATTGAATTTTGGTGAAAAAAATATTCTGACACCAAAATTCGATTAGAAACACGAAAATACGCTTCTAAATGGGTTAAAATTGAGTTTAAAGATTTTCAAAATCAAATTTTATTGTTTTTATTAAAAAATACCTCGTATTATCCAAAAATGTGGTTTTTGTACCTAAAATTGTTATTTTTAATATGGAAATCAATTTGTTACTAAAAATTATTTTTATTCATACAAATATTCAATTTTGGTGAAAAAAATATTCTGACACCAAAATTCGATTAGAAACACGAAAATACGCTTCTAAATGGGTTAAAATTGAGTTTAAAGATTTTCAAAATCAAATTTTATTTTGTTTTAATGAAAAATACCTCGTATTATCCAAAAATATATTTTTTGTACCTAAAATTGTTATTTTTAATATGGAAATCAATTTATTACTAGAAATTTATTTGTTTCATAAAAATATTGAATTTTCTTAAAAAAAATATTCTGATACCAAAATTCAATTAGAAACACGAAAATACGCTTCTAAATGGGTTAATTATTTTATGGGTTAATGGGTTATTATTTTAATTAAAAAATACCTCGTATTATCCAAAAATATGGTTTTTATACCTAAAATTGTTATTTTTAATATGGAAATCAATTTGTTACTAAAAATTAATTTTATTCATACAAATATTGAATTTTGGTGAAAAAAATATTCTGACACCAAAATTCGATTAGAAACACGAAAATACGCTTCTAAATGGGTTAAAATTGAGTTTAAAGATTTTCAAAATTAAATTTTATTATTTTAATTAAAAAATACCTCGTATTATCCAAAAATATGGTTCTTATACCTAAAATTGTTATTTTTAATATGGAAATCAATTTGTTACTAAAAATTAATTTTATTCATACAAATATTGAATTTTGGTGAAAAAAATATTCTGACACCAAAATTCGATTAGAAACACGAAAATACGCTTCTAAATGGGTTAAAATTGAGTTTAAAGATTTTCAAAATTAAATTTTATTTTGTTTTATTAAAAAATACCTCGTATTATCCAAAAATATGGTTTTTGTACCTAAAATTGTTATTTTTAATATGGAAATCAATTTGTTACTAAAAATTAATTTTATTCATACAAATATTGAATTTTGGTGAAAAAAATATTCTGACACCAAAATTCGATTAGAAACACGAAAATATGCTTCTAAATGGGTTAAAATTGAGTTTAAAGATTTGCAAAACTAAATTTTATTAATTTTATTAAAACATACCTCGTATTATCAAAAATATGGTTCTTGTACCTAAAATTGTTATTTTTAATATGGAAATCAATTTGTTACTAAAAATTAATTTTATTCATACAAATATTGAATTTTGGTGAAAAAAATATTCTGACACCAAAATTCGATTAGAAACACGAAAATACGCTTCTAAATGGGTTAAAATTGAGTTTAAAGATTTTCAAAACGAAATTTTATTATTTTTATTAAAAAATACCTCGTATTATCCAAAAATGTGGTTTTTGTACCTAAAATTGTTATTTTTAATATGGAAATCAATTTGTTACTAAAAATTAATTTTATTCATACAAATATTGAATTTTGGTGAAAAAAATATTCTGACACCAAAATTCGATTAGAAACACGAAACTACGCATCTAAATGGGTTAAAATTGAGTTTAAAGATTTTCAAAATTAAATTTTATTTTGTTTTATTAAAAAACACCTCGTATTATCCAAAAATATGGTTTTTGTACCTATGATTGTTATTTTTAATATGAAAATTAATATGTTACTAAAAATGAATTTGTTTCATAAAAATATTGAATTTTCTTAAAAAAAATATTCTGATACCAAAATTCGATTAGAAACACGAAAATACGCTCCTAAGTGGGTTAAAATTGAGTTTAAAGATTTTCAAAACTAAATTTTTTTATTTTTATTAAAAAATAGCTCGTATTATCCAAAAATGTGGTTTTTGTACCTAAAATTGTTATTTTTAATATGGAAATCAATTTGTTACTAAAAATTAATTTTATTCATACAAATATTGAATTTTGGTGAAAAAAATATTCTGACACCAAAATTCGATTAGAAACACGAAAATACGCTTCTAAATGGGTTAAAATTGAGTTTAAAGATTTTCAAAATTAAATTTTATTATTTTTATTAAAAAATACCTCGTATTATCCAAAAATATATTTTTTGTACCGAAAACTGTTATTTTTAATATGGAAATCAATTTGTTACTAAAAATTAATTTTATTCATACAAATATTGAATTTTGGTGAAAAAAATATTCTGACACCAAAATTCGATTAGAAACACGAAAATACGCTTCTAAATGGGTTAAAATTGAGTTTAAAGATTTTCAAAATTAAATTTTATTATTTTTATTAAAAAATACCTCGTATTATCCAAAAATATATTTTTTGTACCTAAAATTGTTATTTTTAATATGGAAACCAATTTGTTACTAAAAATTAATTTTATTCATACAAATATTGAATTTTGGTGAAAAAAATATTCTGACACCAAAATTCGATTAGAAACACGAAAATACGCTTCTAAATGGGTTACAATTGAGTTTAAAGATTTTCAAAATTAAATTTTATTTTGTTTTATTAAAAAATACCTCGTATTATCCAAAAATGTGGTTTTTGTACCTAAAATTGTAATTTTTAATATGGAAATCAATTTCTTACTAAAAATTAATTTTATTCATACAAATATTGAATTTTGGTGAAAAAAATATTCTGACACCAAAATTCGATTAGAAACACGAAAATACGCATCTAAATGGGTTAAAATTGAGTTTAAAGATTTTCAAAATTAAATTTTATTTTGTTTTATTAAAAAACACCTCGTATTATCCAAAAATATGGTTTTTGTACCTATGATTGTTATTTTTAATATGAAAATTAATATGTTACTAAAAATGAATTTGTTTCATAAAAATATTGAATTTTCTTAAAAAAAATATTCTGATACCAAAATTCGATTAGAAACACGAAAATACGCTTCTAAATGGGTTAAAATTGAATTTAAAGATTTTCAAAATTAAATTTTATTATTTTTATTAAAAAATACCTCGTATTATCCAAAAATATATTTTTTGTACCTAAAATTGTTATTTTTAATATGGAAATCAATTTGTTACTAAAAATTAATTTTATTCATACAAATATTGAATTTTGGTGAAAAAAATATTCTGACACCAAAATTCGATTAGAAACACGAAAATACGCTTCTAAATGGGTTAAAATTGAGTTTAAAGATTTTCAAAATTAAATTTTATTATTTTTATTAAAAAATACCTCGTATTATCCAAAAATATATTTTTTGTACCTAAAATTGTTATTTTTAATATGGAAATCAATTTCTTACTAAAAATTAATTTTATTCATACAAATATTGAATTTTGGTGAAAAAAATATTCTGACACCAAAATTCGATTAGAAACACGAAAATACGCTTCTAAATGGGTTAAAATTGAGTTTAAAGATTTTCAAAATTAAATTTTATTATTTTTATTAAAAAATACCTCGTATTATCCAAAAATATATTTTTTGTACCTAAAATTGTTATTTTTAATATGGAAATCAATTTGTTACTAAAAATTAATTTTATTCATACAAATATTGAATTTTGGTGAAAAAAATATTCTGACACCAAAATTCGATTAGAAACACGAAAATACGCTTCTAAATGGGTTAAAATTGAGTTTAAAGATTTTCAAAATTAAATTTTATTATTTTTATTAAAAAATACCTCGTATTATCCAAAAATATATTTTTTGTACCTAAAATTGTTATTTTTAATATGGAAATCAATTTGTTACTAAAAATTAATTTTATTCATACAAATATTGAATTTTGGTGAAAAAAATATTCTGACACCAAAATTCGATTAAAAACACAAAAATACGCTTCTAAATGGGTTAAAATTGAGTTTAAAGATTTTCAAAATTAAATTTTATTTTGTTTTATTAAAAAACACCTCGTATTATCCAAAAATATGGTTTTTGTACCTATGATTGTTATTTTTAATATGAAAATTAATATGTTACTAAAAATGAATTTGTTTCATAAAAATATTGAATTTTCTTAAAAAAAATATTCTGATACCAAAATTCGATTAGAAACACGAAAATACGCTTCTAAATGGGTTAAAATTAAGTTTAAAGATTTTCAAAACTAAATTTTATTATTTTTATTAAAAAATACCTTAAGCGTATTATCCAAAAATGTGGTTTTTGTACCTAAAATTGTTATTTTTAATATGGAAATCAATTTGTTACTAAAAATTAAGTTTATTCATACAAATACTAAATTTTGGTGAAAAAAATATTCTGACACCAAAATTCGATTAGAAACACGAAAATACGCTTCTAAATGGGTTAAAATTGAGTTTAAAGATTTTCAAAATTTAATTTTATTATTTTTATTAAAAAATACCTCGTATTATCCAAAAATATATTTTTTGTACCTAAAATTGTTATTTTTAATATGGAAATCAATTTGTTACTAAAAATTAATTTTAGTCATACAAATATTGAATTTTGGTGAAAAAAATATTCTGACACCAAAACTCGATTAGAAACACGAAAATACTCTTCTAAATGGGTTAAAATTGAGTTTAAAGATTTTCAAAATTAAATTTTATTTTGTTTTATTAAAAAACACCTCGTATTATCCAAAAATATGGTTTTTGTACCTATGATTGTTATTTTTAATATGAAAATTAATATGTTACTAAAAATGAATTTGTTTCATAAAAATATTGAATTTTCTTAAAAAAAATATTCTGATACGAAAATTCGATTTGAAACACGAAACTATGTTTCTAAATGGGTTAAAATTGAGTTTAAAGATTTTCAAAACTAAATTTTATTTTTTTTTATTAAAAAATACTTCGTGTTATCTAAAAATATAGTTTTTGTACCTAAAATTGTTATTTTTAATTAGAAATCAATTTGTTACTAAAAATTAATTTATTTCATAAAAATATTGAATTTTCTTAAAAAAAATATTCTGATACGAAAATTCGATTTGAAACACGAAACTATGTTTCTAAATGGGTTAAAATTGAGTTTAAAGATTTTCAAAACTCAATTTTATTTTTTTTATTAAAAAATACCTCGTATTATCCAAAAATGTGGTTTTTGTACCTAAAATTGTTATTTTTAATATGGAAATCAATTTGTTACTAAAAATTAATTTGTTTCATAAAAATATTGAATTTTCTTAAACAAAATATTCTAACACCATAATTCGATTAGAAACACGAAAATACGCTTCTAAATGAGTTAAAATTGAGTTTAAAGATTTTCAAAATTAAATTTTATTTTATTTTATTAAAAAATACCTCGTATTATCCAAAAATGTGGTTTTTGTACCTAAAATTGTAATTTTTAATATGGAAAACAATTTGTTACTAAAAATTAATTTTATTCATACAAATATTGAATTTTGGTGAAAAAAATATTCTGACACCATAATTCGATTAGAAACACGAAAATACGCTTCTAAATGAGTTAAAATTGAGTTTAAAGATTTTCAAAATTAAATTTTATTTTATTTTATTAAAAAATACCTCGTATTATCCAAAAATGTGGTTTTTGTACCTAAAATTGTAATTTTTAATATGGAAAACAATTTGTTACTAAAAATTAATTTTATTCATACAAATATTGAATTTTGGTGAAAAAAATATTCTGACACCATAATTCGATTAGAAACACGAAAATACGCTTCTAAATGAGTTAAAATTGAGTTTAAAGATTTTCAAAACTCAATTTTATTTTTTTTATTAAAAAATACCTCGTATTATCCAAAAATGTGGTTTTTGTACCTAAAATTGTTATTTTTAATATGGAAATCAATTTGTTACTAAAAATTAAGTTTATTCATACAAATACTAAATTTTGGTGAAAAAAATATTCTGACACCAAAATTCGATTAGAAACACGAAAATACGCTTCTAAATGGGTTAAAATTGAGTTTAAAGATTTTCAAAATTTAATTTTATTATTTTTATTAAAAAATACCTCGTATTATCCAAAAATATATTTTTTGTACCTAAAATTGTTATTTTTAATATGGAAATCAATTTGTTACTAAAAATTAATTTTATTCATACAAATATTGAATTTTGGTGAAAAAAATATTCTGACACCAAAATTCGATTAAAAACACAAAAATACGCTTCTAAATGGGTTAAAATTGAGTTTAAAGATTTTCAAAATTAAATTTTATTTTGTTTTATTAAAAAACACCTCGTATTATCCAAAAATATGGTTTTTGTACCTATGATTGTTATTTTTAATATGAAAATTAATATGTTACTAAAAATGAATTTGTTTCATAAAAATATTGAATTTTCTTAAAAAAAATATTCTGATACCAAAATTCGATTAGAAACACGAAAATACGCTTCTAAATGGGTTAAAATTAAGTTTAAAGATTTTCAAAACTAAATTTTATTATTTTTATTAAAAAATACCTCGTATTATCCAAAAATGTGGTTTTTGTACCTAAAATTGTTATTTTTAATATGGAAATCAATTTGTTACTAAAAATTAAGTTTATTCATACAAATACTAAATTTTGGTGAAAAAAATATTCTGACACCAAAATTCGATTAGAAACACGAAAATACGCTTCTAAATGGGTTAAAATTGAGTTTAAAGATTTTCAAAATTTAATTTTATTATTTTTATTAAAAAATACCTCGTATTATCCAAAAATATATTTTTTGTACCTAAAATTGTTATTTTTAATATGGAAATCAATTTGTTACTAAAAATTAATTTTAGTCATACAAATATTGAATTTTGGTGAAAAAAATATTCTGACACCAAAACTCGATTAGAAACACGAAAATACTCTTCTAAATGGGTTAAAATTGAGTTTAAAGATTTTCAAAATTAAATTTTATTTTGTTTTAATAAAAAATACCTCGTATTATCCAAAAATATATTTTTTGTATCTAAAATTGTTATTTTTAATATGGAAATCAATTTGTTACCAAAAATTAATTTTGGTGAAAAAAATATTCTGACACCAAAATTCGATTAGAAACAGGAAAATACGCTTCTAAATGGGTTAAAATTGAGTTTAAAGATCTTCAAAACTAAATTTTATTTTGTTTTATTAAAAAATACTTCGTGTTATCTAAAAATATAGTTTTTGTACCTAAAATTGTTATTTTTAATATGGAAATTGATTTGTTACTAAAAATTTATTTATTTCATAAAAATATTGAATTTTCTTAAAAAAAATATTCTGATACGAAAATTCGATTTGAAACACGAAACTATGTTTCTAAATGGGTTAAAATTGAGTTTAAAGATTTTCAAAACTAAATTTTATTTTTTTTTATTAAAAAATACTTCGTGTTATCTAAAAATATAGTTTTAATTAGAAATCAATTTGTTACTAAAAATTAATTTATTTCATAAAAATATTGAATTTTCTTAAAAAAAATATTCTGATACGAAAATTCGATTTGAAACTATGTTTCTAAATGACTATGTTTCTAAATGGGTTAAAATTGAGTTTAAAGATTTTCAAAACTCAATTTTATTTTTTTTATTAAAAAATACCTCGTATTATCCAAAAATGTGGTTTTTGTACCTAAAATTGTTATTTTTAATATGGAAATCAATTTGTTACTAAAAATTAATTTGTTTCATAAAAATATTGAATTTTCTTAAACAAAATATTCTAACACCATAATTCGATTAGAAACACGAAAATACGCTTCTAAATGAGTTAAAATTGAGTTTAAAGATTTTCAAAATTAAATTTTATTTTATTTTATTAAAAAATACCTCGTATTATCCAAAAATGTGGTTTTTGTACCTAAAATTGTAATTTTTAATATGGAAAACAATTTGTTACTAAAAATTAATTTTATTCATACAAATATTGAATTTTGGTGAAAAAAATATTCTGACACCATAATTCGATTAGAAACACGAAAATACGCTTCTAAATGAGTTAAAATTGAGTTTAAAGATTTTCAAAATTAAATTTTATTTTGTTTTATTAAAAAATACTTCGTGTTATCTAAAAATATAGTTTTTGTACCTAAAATTGTTATTTTTAATATGGAAATTGATTTGTTACTAAAATTTATTTATTTCATAAAAATATTGAATTTTCTTAAAAAAAATATTCGATACGAAAATTCGATTTGAAACACGAAACTATGTTTCTAAATGGGTTAAAATTGAGTTTAAAGATTTTCAAAACTAAATTTTATTTTTTTTTATTAAAAAATACTTCGTGTTATCTAAAAATGTGGTTTTTGTACCTAAAATTGTTATTTTTAATTAGAAATCAATTTGTTACTAAAAATTAATTTGTTTCATAAAAATATTGAATTTTCTTAAACAAAATATTCTGACACCAAAATTCGATTAAAAACACGAAAATACGCTTCTAAATGGGTTAAAATTGAGTTTAAAGATTATCAAAACTAAATTTTATTTTTTTTATTAAAAAATACCTCGTATGATAAAAAATACCTCGTATTATCCAAAAATGTGGTTTTTGTACCTAAAATTGTTATTTTTAATATGGAAATCAATTTGTTACTAAAAATTAATTTTATTCATACAAATATTGAATTTTGGTGAAAAAAATATTCTGACACCATAATTCGATTAGAAACACGAAAATACGCTTCTAAATGAGTTAAAATTGAGTTTAAAGATTTTCAAAATTAAATTTTATTTTGTTTTATTAAAAAATACCTCGTATTATCCAAAAATATGGTTTTTGTACCTAAAATTGATATTTTTAATTAGGAAATCAATTTGTTACTAAAAATTAATTTGTTTCATAAAAATATTGAATTTTCTTAAACAAAATATTCTGACACCAAAATTCGATTAAAAACACGAAAATACGCTTCTAAATGGGTTAAAATTGAGTTTAAAGATTATCAAAACTAAATTTTATTTTTTTTATTAAAAAATACCTCGTATTATCCAAAAATGTGGTTTTTGTACCTAAAATTGTTATTTTTAATATGGAAATCAATTTGTTACTAAAAATTAATTTGTTTCATAAAAATATTGAATTTTCTTAAACAAAATATTCTGACACCATAATTCGATTAGAAACACGAAAATACGCTTCTATATGAGTTAAAATTGAGTTTAAAGATTTTCAAAATTAAATTTTATTTTTTTTTATTAAAAAATACCTCGTATTATCCAAAAATATGGTTTTTGTACCTAAAATTGTTATTTTTAATTAGGAAATCAATTTGTTACTAAAAATTAATTTGTTTCATAAAAATATTGAATTTTCTTAAACAAAATATTCTGACACCATAATTCGATTAGAAACACGAAAATACGCTTCTATATGAGTTAAAATTGAGTTTAAAGATTTTCAAAATTAAATTTTATTTTGTTTTATTAAAAAATACCTCGTATTATCCAAAAATATGGTTTTGGTACCTAAAATTGTTATTTTTAATTAGGAAATAAATTTGTTACTAAAAATTAATTTGTTTCATAAAAATATTGAATTTTCTTAAACAAAATATTCTGACACCAAAATTCGATTAAAAACACGAAAATACGCTTCTAAATGGGTTAAAATTGAGTTTAAAGATTTTCAAAACTAAATTTTATTTTTTTTATTAAAAAATACCTCGAATTATCCAAAAATGTGGTTTTTGTACCTAAAATTGTTATTTTTAATATGGAAATCAATTTGTTACTAAAAATTAATTTGTTTCATAAAAATATTGAATTTTCTTAAAAAAAATATTCTGATTCCAAAATTTGATTAGAAACACGAAAATACGCTTCTAAATGAGTTAAAATTGAGTTTAAAGATTTTCAAAATTAAATTTTATTTTGTTTTATTAAAAAATACCTCGTATTATCCAAAAATATGGTTTTTGTACCTAAAATTGTTATTTTTAATTAGGAAATCAATTTGTTACTAAAAATTAATTTGTTTCATAAAAATATTGAATTTTCTTAAAAAAAATATTCTGATACCAAAATTCGATTAGAAACACGAAAATACGCTTCTAAATGAGTTAAAATTGATATTAAAGATTTTCAAAATTAAATTTTATTTTGTTTTATTAAAAAATACCTCGTATTATCCAAAAATATGGTTTTTGTACCTAAAATTTTATTTTTAATTAGGAAATCAATTTGTTACTAAAAATTAATTTGTTTCATAAAAATATTGAATTTTCTTAAACAAAATATTCTGACACCAAAATTCGATTAAAAACACGAAAATACGCTTCTAAATGGGTTAAAATTGAGTTTAAAGATTTTCAAAACTAAATTTTATTTTTTTTATTAAAAAATACCTCGTATTATCCAAAAATGTGGTTTTTGTACCTAAAATTGTTATTTTTAATATGGAAATCAATTTGTTACTAAAAATTAATTTGTTTCATAAAAATATTGAATTTTCTTAAACAAAATATTCTAACACCATAATTCGATTAGAAACACGAAAATACGCTTCTATATGAGTTAAAATTGAGTTTAAAGATTTTCAAAATTAAATTTTATTTTGTTTTATTAAAAAATACCTCGTATTATCCAAAAATATGGTTTTTGTACCTAGAATTGTTATTTTTAATTAGGAAATCAATTTGTTACTAAAAATTAATTTGTTCATAAAAATATTGAATTTTCTTAAAAAAAATATTCTGATTCCAAAATTTGATTAGAAACACGAAAATACGCTTCTAAATGAGTTAAAATTGAGTTTAAAGATTTTCAAAATTAAATTTTATTTTGTTTTATTAAAAAATACCTCGTATTATCCAAAAATATGGTTTTTGTACCTAAAATTGTTATTTTTAATTAGGAAATCAATTTGTTACTAAAAATTAATTTGTTTCATAAAAATATTGAATTTTCTTAAAAAAAATATTCTGATACCAAAATTCGATTAGAAACACGAAAATACGCTTCTAAATGAGTTAAAATTGAGTTTAAAGATTTTCAAAATTAAATTTTATTTTGTTTTATTAAAAAATACCTCGTATTATCCAAAAATATGGTTTTTGTACCTAAAATTTTATTTTTAATTAGGAAATCAATTTGTTACTAAAAATTAATTTGTTTCATAAAAATATTGAATTTTCTTAAACAAAATATTCTGACACCAAAATTCGATTAAAAACACGAAAATACGCTTCTAAATGGGTTAAAATTGAGTTTAAAGATTTTCAAAACTAAATTTTATTTTTTTTATTAAAAAATACCTCGTATTATCCAAAAATGTGGTTTTTGTACCTAAAATTGTTATTTTTAATATGGAAATCAATTTGTTACTAAAAATTAATTTGTTTCATAAAAATATTGAATTTTCTTAAACAAAATATTCTAACACCATAATTCGATTAGAAACACGAAAATACGCTTCTATATGAGTTAAAATTGAGTTTAAAGATTTTCAAAATTAAATTTTATTTTGTTTTATTAAAAAATACCTCGTATTATCCAAAAATATGGTTTTTGTACCTAGAATTGTTATTTTTAATATGGAAATCAATTTGTTACTAAAAATTAATTTGTTTCATAAAAATATTGAATTTTCTTAAAAAAAATATTCTGATTCCAAAATTTGATTAGAAACACGAAAATACGCTTCTAAATGAGTTAAAATTGAGTTTAAAGATTTTCAAAATTAAATTTTATTTTGTTTTATTAAAAAATACCTCGTATTATCCAAAAATATGGTTTTTGTACCTAAAATTGTTATTTTTAATTAGGAAATCAATTTGTTACTAAAAATTAATTTGTTTCATAAAAATATTGAATTTTCTTAAACAAAATATTCTGACACCAAAATTCGATTAAAAACACGAAAATACGCTTCTAAATGGGTTAAAATTGAGTTTAAAGATTTTCAAAACTAAATTTTATTTTTTTTATTAAAAAATACCTCGTATTATCCAAAAATGTGGTTTTTGTACCTAAAATTGTTATTTTTAATATGGAAATCAATTTGTTACTAAAAATTAATTTGTTTCATAAAAATATTGAATTTTCTTAAACAAAATATTCTAACACCATAATTCGATTAGAAACACGAAAATACGCTTCTATATGAGTTAAAATTGAGTTTAAAGATTTTCAAAATTAAATTTTATTTTGTTTTATTAAAAAATACCTCGTATTATCCAAAAATATGGTTTTTGTACCTAGAATTGTTATTTTTAATTAGGAAATCAATTTGTTACTAAAAATTAATTTGTTCATAAAAATATTGAATTTTCTTAAAAAAAATATTCTGACACCAAAATTCGATTAAAAACACGAAAATACGCTTCTAAATGGGTTAAAATTGAGTTTAAAGATTTTCAAAACTAAATTTTATTTTTTTTATTAAAAAATACCTCGTATTATCCAAAAATGTGGTTTTTGTACCTAAAATTTTATTTTTAATTAGGAAATCAATTTGTTACTTGACACCAAAATTCGATTAAAAACACGAAAATACGCTTCTAAATGGGTTAAAATTGAGTTTAAAGATTTTCAAAACTAAATTTTATTTTTTTTATTAAAAAATACCTCGTATTATCCAAAAATGTGGTTTTTGTACCTAAAATTGTTATTTTTAATATGGAAATCAATTTGTTACTAAAAATTAATTTGTTTCATAAAAATATTGAATTTTCTTAAAAAAAATATTCTGATACCAAAATTCGATTAGAAACACGAAAATACGCTTCTAAATGAGTTAAAATTAAGTTTAAAGATTTTCAAAACTAAATTTTATTTTTTTTATTAAAAAATACCTCGTATTATCCAAAAATGTGGTTTTTGTACCTAAAATTGTTATTTTTAATATGGAAATCAATTTGTTACTAAAAATTAATTTGTTTCATAAAAATATTGAATTTTCTTAAAAAAAATATTCTGATACCAAAATTCGATTAGAAACACGAAAATACGCTTCTAAATGAGTTAAAATTAAGTTTAAAGATTTTCAAAATTAAATTTTATTTTGTTTTATTAAAAAATACCTCGTATTATCCAAAAATATGGTTTTTGTACCTAAAATTGTTATTTTTAATTAGGAAATCAATTTGTTACTAAAAATTAATTTGTTCATAAAAATATTGAATTTTCTTAAAAAAAATATTCTGACACCAAAATTCGATTAAAAACACGAAAATACGCTTCTAAATGGGTTAAAATTGAGTTTAAAGATTTTCAAAACTAAATTTTATTTTTTTTATTAAAAAATACCTCGTATGATAAAAAATACCTCGTATTATCCAAAAATGTGGTTTTTGTACCTAAAATTGTTATTTTTAATATGGAAATCAATTTGTTACTAAAAATTAATTTGTTCATAAAAATATTGAATTTTCTTAAAAAAAATATTCTGATACGAAAATTCGACTTGAAACACGAAAATACGCTTCTAAATGGGTTAAAATTGAGTTTAAAGATTTTCAAAACTAAATTTTATTTTTTTTTATTAAAAAATACCTCGTATTATCCAAAAATATAGTTTTTGTACCTACAATTGTTATTTTTAATATGGAAATTAATATGTTACTAAAAATTTATTTGTTTCATAAAACTATTGAAATATCTTTAAAAAAATATTCTGACACCAAAATTCGATTAAAAACACGAAAAAACGCTTCTAAATGGGTTAAAATTAAGTTTAAAGATTTCCAAAACCAAATTTTATTTTGCTTTATTAAAAAATACCTCGTATTATCCAAAAATATGGTTTTGTACCTAAAATTGTTATTTTTAATATGGAAATCAATTTGTTACTAAAAATTAATTTGTTTCATAAAAATATTGAATTTTCTTAAAAAAAATATTCTGATACGAAAATTCGACTTGAAACACGAAAATACGCTTCTAAATGGGTTAAAATTGAGTTTAAAGATTTTCAAAACTAAATTTTATTTTGTTTTATTAAAAAATACCTCGTATTATCCAAAAATATGGTTTTTGTACCTAAAATTGTTATTTTTAATTAGGAAATCAATTTGTTACTAAAAATTAATTTGTTCATAAAAATATTGAATTTTCTTAAAAAAAATATTCTGACACCAAAATTCGATTAAAAACACGAAAATACGCTTCTAAATGGGTTAAAATTGAGTTTAAAGATTTTCAAAACTAAATTTTATTTTTTTTATTAAAAAATACCTCGTATTATCCAAAAATATGGTTTTTGTACCTAAAATTGTTATTCTTAATATGGAAATTAATATGTTACTAAAAATTAATTTGTTTCATAAAAATATTGAATTTTCTTAAAAAAAATATTCTGATACGAAAATTCGACTTGAAACACGAAAATACGCTTCTAAATGGGTTAAAATTGAGTTTAAAGATTTTCAAAACTAAATTTTATTTTTTTTATTAAAAAATACCTCGTATGATAAAAAATACCTCGTATTATCCAAAAATGTGGTTTTTGTACCTAAAATTTTATTTTTAATTAGGAAATCAATTTGTTACTTGACACCAAAATTCGATTAAAAACACGAAAATACGCTTCTAAATGGGTTAAAATTGAGTTTAAAGATTTTCAAAACTAAATTTTATTTTTTTTATTAAAAAATACCTCGTATTATCCAAAAATGTGGTTTTTGTACCTAAAATTGTTATTTTTAATATGGAAATCAATTTGTTACTAAAAATTAATTTGTTTCATAAAAATATTGAATTTTCTTAAAAAAAATATTCTGATACCAAAATTCGATTAGAAACACGAAAATACGCTTCTAAATGAGTTAAAATTAAGTTTAAAGATTTTCAAAACTAAATTTTATTTTTTTTATTAAAAAATACCTCGTATTATCCAAAAATGTGGTTTTTGTACCTAAAATTGTTATTTTTAATATGGAAATCAATTTGTTACTAAAAATTAATTTGTTTCATAAAAATATTGAATTTTCTTAAAAAAAATATTCTGATACCAAAATTCGATTAGAAACACGAAAATACGCTTCTAAATGAGTTAAAATTAAGTTTAAAGATTTTCAAAATTAAATTTTATTTTGTTTTATTAAAAAATACCTCGTATTATCCAAAAATATGGTTTTTGTACCTAAAATTGTTATTTTTAATTAGGAAATCAATTTGTTACTAAAAATTAATTTGTTCATAAAAATATTGAATTTTCTTAAAAAAAATATTCTGACACCAAAATTCGATTAAAAACACGAAAATACGCTTCTAAATGGGTTAAAATTGAGTTTAAAGATTTTCAAAACTAAATTTTATTTTTTTTATTAAAAAATACCTCGTATGATAAAAAATACCTCGTATTATCCAAAAATGTGGTTTTTGTACCTAAAATTGTTATTTTTAATATGGAAATCAATTTGTTACTAAAAATTAATTTGTTCATAAAAATATTGAATTTTCTTAAAAAAAATATTCTGATACGAAAATTCGACTTGAAACACGAAAATACGCTTCTAAATGGGTTAAAATTGAGTTTAAAGATTTTCAAAACTAAATTTTATTTTTTTTTATTAAAAAATACCTCGTATTATCCAAAAATATAGTTTTTGTACCTACAATTGTTATTTTTAATATGGAAATTAATATGTTACTAAAAATTTATTTGTTTCATAAAACTATTGAAATATCTTTAAAAAAATATTCTGACACCAAAATTCGATTAAAAACACGAAAAAACGCTTCTAAATGGGTTAAAATTAAGTTTAAAGATTTCCAAAACCAAATTTTATTTTGCTTTATTAAAAAATACCTCGTATTATCCAAAAATATGGTTTTGTACCTAAAATTGTTATTTTTAATATGGAAATCAATTTGTTACTAAAAATTAATTTGTTTCATAAAAATATTGAATTTTCTTAAAAAAAATATTCTGACACCAAAATTCGATTAAAAACACGAAAATACGCTTCTAAATGGGTTAAAATTGAGTTTAAAGATTTTCAAAACTAAATTTTATTTTTTTTATTAAAAAATACCTCGTATTATCCAAAAATATGGTTTTTGTACCTAAAATTGTTATTCTTAATATGGAAATTAATATGTTACTAAAAATTAATTTGTTTCATAAAAATATTGAATTTTCTTAAAAAAAATATTCTGATACGAAAATTCGACTTGAAACACGAAAATACGCTTCTAAATGGGTTAAAATTGAGTTTAAAGATTTTCAAAACTAAATTTTATTTTTTTTTATTAAAAAATACCTCGTATTATCCAAAAATATAGTTTTTGTACCTACAATTGTTATTTTTAATATGGAAATTAATATGTTACTAAAAATTTATTTGTTTCATAAAACTATTGAAATATCTTTAAAAAAATATTCTGACACCAAAATTCGATTAAAAACACGAAAAAACGCTTCTAAATGGGTTAAAATTGAGTTTAAAGATTTCCAAAACCAAATTTTATTTTGTTTTATTAAAAAATACCTCGTATTATCCAAAAATATGGTTTTGTACCTAAAATTGTTATTTTTAATATGGAAATCAATTTGTTACTAAAAATTAATTTGTTTCATAAAAATATTGAATTTTCTTAAAAAAAATATTCTGATACCTAAATTCGATTAGAAACACGAAAATACGCTTCTAAATGGGTTAAAATTGAGTTTAAAGATTTTCAAAACCAAATTTTATTTTGTTTTATTAAAAAATACCTCGTATTATCCAAAAATATGGTTTTGTACCTAAAATTGTTATTTTTAATATGGAAATCAATTTGTTACTAAAAATTAATTTGTTCATAAAAATATTGAATTTTCTTAAAAAAAATATTCTGACACCAAAATTCGATTAAAAACACGAAAATACGCTTCTAAATGGGTTAAAATTGAGTTTAAAGATTTTCAAAACTAAATTTTATTTTTTTTATTAAAAAATACCTCGTATGATAAAAAATACCTCGTATTATCCAAAAATGTGGTTTTTGTACCTAAAATTGTTATTTTTAATATGGAAATCAATTTGTTACTAAAAATTAATTTTATTCATACAAATATTGAATTTTCTTAAAAAAAATATTCTGACACCAAAATTCGATTAAAAACACAAAAATACGCTTCTAAATGGGTTAAAATTGAGTTTAAAGATTTTCAAAACTAAATTTTATTTTTTTTATTAAAAAATACCTCGTATTATCCAAAAATATGGTTTTTGTACCTAAAATTGTTATTCTTAATATGGAAATTAATATGTTACTAAAAATTAATTTGTTTCATAAAAATATTGAATTTTCTTAAAAAAAATATTCTGATACGAAAATTCGACTTGAAACACGAAAATACGCTTCTAAATGGGTTAAAATTGAGTTTAAAGATTTTCAAAACTAAATTTTATTTTTTTTTATTAAAAAATACCTCGTATTATCCAAAAAATATAGTTTTTGTACCTACAATTGTTATTTTTAATATGGAAATTAATATGTTACTAAAAATTTATTTGTTTCATAAAACTATTGAAATATCTTTAAAAAAATATTCTGACACCAAAATTCGATTAAAAACACGAAAAAACGCTTCTAAATGTGTTAAAATTGAGTTTAAAGATTTCCAAAACCAAATTTTATTTTGTTTTATTAAAAAATACCTCGTATTATCCAAAAATATGGTTTTGTACCTAAAATTGTTATTTTTAATATGGAAATCAATTTGTTACTAAAAATTAATTTGTTTCATAAAAATATTGAATTTTCTTAAAAAAAATATTCTGATACCTAAATTCGATTAGAAACACGAAAATACGCTTCTAAATGAGTTAAAATTGAGTTTAAAGATTTTCAAAATTAAATTTTATTTTGTTTTATTAAAAAATACGTCGTATTATCCAAAAATGTGGTTTTTGTACCTAAAATTGTTATTTTTAATATGGAAATCAATTTGTTACTAAAAATTAATTTTATTCATACAAATATTGAATTTTCTTAAAAAAAAAATTCTGACACCAAAATTGGATTAAAAACACAAAAATACGCTTCTAAATGGGTTAAAATTGAGTTTAAAGATTTTGAAAATTAAATTTTATTTTGTTTTATTAAAAAATACCTCGTATTATCCAAAAATATGGTTTTTGTACCTAAAATTGTTATTTTTAATATGGAAATCAATTTGTTACTAAAAATTAATTTGTTTCATAAAAATATTGAATTTTCTTAAAAAAAATATTCTGATACCTAAATTCGATTAGAAACACGAAAATACGCTTCTAAATGGGTTAAAATTGAGTTGAAAGATTTTCAAAACTAAATTTTATTTTTTTTTATTAAAAAATACCTCGTATTATCCAAAAATATGGTTTTGTACCTAAAATTGTTATTTTTAATATGGAAATCAATTTGTTACTAAAAATTAATTTGTTTCATAAAAATATTGAATTTTCTTAAAATAATTATTCTGATACCAAAATTCGATTAGAAACACGAAAATACGCTTCTAAATGAGTTAAAATTGAGTTTAAAGATTTTCAAAATTAAATTTTATTATTTTTATTAAAAAATACCTCGTATTATCTAAAAATGTGGTTTTTGTACCTAAAATTGTTATTTTTAATATGGAAATCAATTTGTTACTAAAAATTAATTTGTTTCATAAAAATATTGAATTTTCTTAAAAAAAATATTCTGACACCAAAATTCGATTAAAAACACAAAAATACGCTTCTAAATGGGTTAAAATTGAGTTTAAAGATTTCCAAAACCAAATTTTATTTTGTTTTATTAAAAAATACCTCGTATTATCCAAAAATATGGTTTTTGTACCTAAAATTGTTATTCTTAATATGGAAATTAATATGTTACTAAAAATTAATTTGTTTCATAAAAATATTGAATTTTCTTAAAAAAAATATTCTGATACCTAAATTCGATTAGAAACACGAAAATACGCTTCTAAATGAGTTAAAATTGAGTTTAAAGATTTTCAAAATTAAATTTTATTATTTTTATTAAAAAATACCTCGTATTATCCAAAAATATGGTTTTTGTACCTAAAATTGTTATTCTTAATATGGAAATTAATATGTTACTAAAAATTAATTTGTTTCATAAAAATATTGAATTTTCTTAAAAAAAATATTCTGATACCTAAATTCGATTAGAAACACGAAAATACGCTTCTAAATGAGTTAAAATTGAGTTTAAAGATTTTCAAAATTAAATTTTATTATTTTTATTAAAAAATACCTCGTATTATCCAAAAATGTGGTTTTTGTACCTAAAATTGTTATTTTTAATATGGAAATCAATTTGTTACTAAAAATTAATTTTATTCATACAAATATTGAATTTTCTTAAAACAAATATTCTGATACCAAAATTCGATTAAAAACACGAAAATACGCTTCTAAATGGGTTAAAATTGAGTTTAAAGATTTTCAAAATTAAATTTTATTTTGTTTTATTAAAAAATACGTCGTATTATCCAAAAATATGGTTTTGTACCTAAAATTGTTATTTTTAATATGGAAATCAATTTGTTACTAAAAATTAATTTGTTTCATAAAAATATTGAATTTTCTTAAAAAAAATATTCTGATACCTAAATTCGATTAGAAACACGAAAATACGCTTCTAAATGAGTTAAAATTGAGTTTAAAGATTTTCAAAATTAAATTTTATTATTTTTATTAAAAAATACCTCGTATTATCCAAAAATATGGTTTTTGTACCTAAAATTGTTATTCTTAATATGGAAATTAATATGTTACTAAAAATTAATTTGTTTCATAAAAATATTGAATTTTCTTAAAAAAAATATTCTGATACCTAAATTCGATTAGAAACACGAAAATACGCTTCTAAATGAGTTAAAATTGAGTTTAAAGATTTTCAAAATTAAATTTTATTATTTTTATTAAAAAATACCTCGTATTATCCAAAAATGTGGTTTTTGTACCTAAAATTGTTATTTTTAATATGGAAATCAATTTGTTACTAAAAATTAATTTTATTCATACAAATATTGAATTTTCTTAAAACAAATATTCTGACACCAAAATTCGATTAAAAACACAAAAATACGCTTCTAAATGGGTTAAAATTGAGTTTAAAGATTTCCAAAACCAAATTTTATTTTGTTTTATTAAAAAATACCTCGTATTATCCAAAAATATGGTTTTTGTACCTAAAATTGTTATTCTTAATATGGAAATTAATATGTTACTAAAAATTAATTTGTTTCATAAAAATATTGAATTTTCTTAAAAAAAATATTCTGATACCTAAATTCGATTAGAAACACGAAAATACGCTTCTAAATGAGTTAAAATTGAGTTTAAAGATTTTCAAAATTAAATTTTATTATTTTTATTAAAAAATACCTCGTATTATCCAAAAATATGGTTTTTGTACCTAAAATTGTTATTCTTAATATGGAAATTAATATGTTACTAAAAATTAATTTGTTTCATAAAAATATTGAATTTTCTTAAAAAAAATATTCTGATACCTAAATTCGATTAGAAACACGAAAATACGCTTCTAAATGAGTTAAAATTGAGTTCAAAGATTTTCAAAACTAAATTTTATTTTTTTTTATTAAAAAATACCTCGTATTATCCAAAAATATAGTTTTTGTACCTACAATTGTTATTTTTAATATGGAAATTAATATGTTACTAAAAATTTATTTGTTTCATAAAACTATTGAAATATCTTTAAAAAAATATTCTGACACCAAAATTCGATTAAAAACACGAAAAAACGCTTCTAAATGGGTTAAAATTGAGTTTAAAGATTTTCAAAACTAAATTTTATTTTTTTTATTAAAAAATACCTCGTATGATAAAAAATACCTCGTATTATCCAAAAATGTGGTTTTTGTACCTAAAATTGTTATTTTTAATATGGAAATCAATTTGTTACTAAAAATTAATTTTATTCATACAAATATTGAATTTTCTTAAAAAAAATATTCTGACACCAAAATTCGATTAAAAACACAAAAATACGCTTCTAAATGGGTTAAAATTGAGTTTAAAGATTTTCAAAACTAAATTTTATTTTTTTTATTAAAAAATACCTCGTATTATCCAAAAATATGGTTTTTGTACCTAAAATTGTTATTCTTAATATGGAAATTAATATGTTACTAAAAATTAATTTGTTTCATAAAAATATTGAATTTTCTTAAAAAAAATATTCTGATACGAAAATTCGACTTGAAACACGAAAATACGCTTCTAAATGGGTTAAAATTGAGTTTAAAGATTTTCAAAACTAAATTTTATTTTTTTTTATTAAAAAATACCTCGTATTATCCAAAAAATATAGTTTTTGTACCTACAATTGTTATTTTTAATATGGAAATTAATATGTTACTAAAAATTTATTTGTTTCATAAAACTATTGAAATATCTTTAAAAAAATATTCTGACACCAAAATTCGATTAAAAACACGAAAAAACGCTTCTAAATGTGTTAAAATTGAGTTTAAAGATTTCCAAAACCAAATTTTATTTTGTTTTATTAAAAAATACCTCGTATTATCCAAAAATATGGTTTTGTACCTAAAATTGTTATTTTTAATATGGAAATCAATTTGTTACTAAAAATTAATTTGTTTCATAAAAATATTGAATTTTCTTAAAAAAAATATTCTGATACCTAAATTCGATTAGAAACACGAAAATACGCTTCTAAATGAGTTAAAATTGAGTTTAAAGATTTTCAAAATTAAATTTTATTTTGTTTTATTAAAAAATACCTCGTATTATCTAAAAATGTGGTTTTTGTACCTAAAATTGTTATTTTTAATATGGAAATCAATTTGTTACTAAAAATTAATTTTATTCATACAAATATTGAATTTTCTTAAAAAAAAAATTCTGACACCAAAATTGGATTAAAAACACAAAAATACGCTTCTAAATGGGTTAAAATTGAGTTTAAAGATTTTGCAAATTAAATTTTATTTTGTTTTATTAAAAAATACCTCGTATTATCCAAAAATATGGTTTTTGTACCTAAAATTGTTATTTTTAATATGGAAATCAATTTGTTACTAAAAATTAATTTGTTTCATAAAAATATTGAATTTTCTTAAAAAAAATATTCTGATACCTAAATTCGATTAGAAACACGAAAATACGCTTCTAAATGGGTTAAAATTGAGTTGAAAGATTTTCAAAACTAAATTTTATTTTTTTTTATTAAAAAATACCTCGTATTATCCAAAAATATGGTTTTGTACCTAAAATTGTTATTTTTAATATGGAAATCAATTTGTTACTAAAAATTAATTTGTTTCATAAAAATATTGAATTTTCTTAAAAAAAATATTCTGACACCAAAATTCGATTAAAAACACAAAAATACGCTTCTAAATGGGTTAAAATTGAGTTTAAAGATTTCCAAAACCAAATTTTATTTTGTTTTATTAAAAAATACCTCGTATTATCCAAAAATATGGTTTTTGTACCTAAAATTGTTATTCTTAATATGGAAATTAATATGTTACTAAAAATTAATTTGTTTCATAAAAATATTGAATTTTCTTAAAAAAAATATTCTGATACCTAAATTCGATTAGAAACACGAAAATACGCTTCTAAATGAGTTAAAATTGAGTTTAAAGATTTTCAAAATTAAATTTTATTATTTTTATTAAAAAATACCTCGTATTATCCAAAAATATGGTTTTTGTACCTAAAATTGTTATTCTTAATATGGAAATTAATATGTTACTAAAAATTTATTTGTTTCATAAAACTATTGAAATATCTTTAAAAAAATATTCTGACACCAAAATTCGATTAAAAACACAAAAATACGCTTCTAAATGGGTTAAAATTGAGTTTAAAGATTTCCAAAACCAAATTTTATTTTGTTTTATTAAAAAATACCTCGTATTATCCAAAAATATGGTTTTTGTACCTAAAATTGTTATTCTTAATATGGAAATTAATATGTTACTAAAAATTAATTTGTTTCATAAAAATATTGAATTTTCTTAAAAAAAATATTCTGATACCTAAATTCGATTAGAAACACGAAAATACGCTTCTAAATGAGTTAAAATTGAGTTTAAAGATTTTCAAAATTAAATTTTATTATTTTTATTAAAAAATACCTCGTATTATCCAAAAATGTGGTTTTTGTACCTAAAATTGTTATTTTTAATATGGAAATCAATTTGTTACTAAAAATTAATTTTATTCATACAAATATTGAATTTTCTTAAAACAAATATTCTGATACCAAAATTCGATTAAAAACACGAAAATACGCTTCTAAATGGGTTAAAATTGAGTTTAAAGATTTTCAAAATTAAATTTTATTTTGTTTTATTAAAAAATACGTCGTATTATCCAAAAATATGGTTTTGTACCTAAAATTGTTATTTTTAATATGGAAATCAATTTGTTACTAAAAATTAATTTTATTCATACAAATATTGAATTTTCTTAAAACAAATATTCTGATACCAAAATTCGATTAAAAACACGAAAATACGCTTCTAAATGGGTTAAAATTGAGTTTAAAGATTTTCAAAACTAAATTTTATTATTTTTATTAAAAAATACCTCGTATTATCCAAAAATATAGTTTTTGTACCTAAAATTGTTATTTTTAATATGGAAATTAATTTGTTACTAAAAATTTATTTGTTTCATAAAAATATTGAAATTTTTTAAAAAAAATATTCTGATACCAAAATTGGATTAGAAACACGAAAATACGCTTCTAAATGGATTAAAATTGAGTTAAAAGATTTTCAAAACTAAATTTTATTATTTTTATTAAAAAATACCTCGTATTATCCAAAAATATAGTTTTTGTACCTAAAATTGTTATTTTTAATATGGAAATTAATTTGTTACTAAAAATTTATTTGTTTCATAAAAATATTGAAATTTCTTAAAAAAAATATTCTGATACAAAAATTCAATTAGAAACACGAAAATACGCTTCTAAATGGCTTAAAATTGAGTTTAAAGAATTTCAAAATTAAATTTTATTTTTTTTTTTATTATAAAATACCTCGTATTATCTAAAAATATGGTTTTTGTACCTAAAATTGTTATTATACCCGTATGAACTATGTTCAAGGGTATAATAAATTTGCCATTACGTTTGTGACACCTTAAAGGAGCCGAGCTAGATATAGTGTCAAAGGTATGGATCGGCTCAGAATCGAATTCTGAGTCGATTAAGCCATGTACGTCCGTCCGTCCGTCAGTCCGTCCGCACGATAACTCAAAAAATAAAGGAGCTAGGAGGCTGAAATTTTTTTTACGTCACTTTTGCAAAATTGTTAGTTTTGCTATTTAAAGCCAACATTTTCGGTCGGCGGGTTCGAGTAGCTGCCATACAACTTCTTTCTTTATATAGAAATAACTCAGTATCTATTCAAGCTAGGGTTTTGAAATTTTGCAAATGATGATGAAGTTTTATGGCAACAACTTCTGTAAAATTTGGTTGTGTTGGTGCGACGGGTTCGGGTAGCTGCCATACAACTTCTCCGTTTAAATGAGAATAACTCAGTGTTTATTTAAGCTAGGAATCTGAAATTTAGTAACGGGGTGTCGAGTTACATGCCAACAACTTTTGTAAAATTAGGTTGGTCTAGAGCATCCGGTTCAGGCTTCTTGCACCTCTTGGAAGTTAATAAAGCTAGGCGTCTGCAATCTTGCAAATGGTGATCAAGTTTTATGGCAACAACTTTTGCAAAATTTGGGTGTGGTGGTGCGACGGGTTCGGGTAGCTGCCATACAACTTATCCGGTTAAATGAGAATAACTCAGTGTTTATTGAAGCTAGGAATCTGAAATTTAGTAAAGAGGTGTCGAGTTATATGCCAACAACTTTTGTAAAATTTGGTTGGCCTAGAGCAGCCGGTTCAGGCTTCTTGCACCTCTTGGAAGTTAATAAAGCTAGGCGTCTGAAATCTTGCAAATGATGATCAAGTTTTATGGCAACAACTTCTGCAAAATTTGGTTGTGCTGGTGCGACGGGTTCGGGTAGCTGCCATACAAAATCTCTTTTTAAATGAAAAGAACTCAGTGTCCGTCCGCACGATAACTCAAAAAATAGAGGAGCTAGGAGGCTGAAAATTTTTTTACGTCACTTTTGTAAAATTGTTAGTTTTGCTATTTAACTCCAGCATTTTCTGTCCCCGGGTTCGGGTAGCTGCCATACAACGTCTTTCTTGAAATAGAAATAACCCAGTGTCTGTTCAATCTAGGTATCTGAAATTTTGCGAATGATGATCAAGTTTTATGGCAACAACTTCTGCAAAATTTGGTTGTGGTGGTGTGACGGGTTCGGGTAGCTGCCATACAAAATCTCTTTTTAAATGAAAAGAACTCAGTGTCCGTCCGCACTATAACTCAAAAAATAGAGGAGCTAGGAGGCTGAAAATTTTTTTACGTTACCTTTGTAAAGTTGTTAGTTTTGCTATTTAACTCCAGCATTTTCGGCCCCCGGGTTCGAGTAGCTGCCATACAACGTCTTTCTTTAAATGGAAATAACCCAGTGTCTGTTCAATCTAGGTATCTGCAATTTTGCGAATGATGATCAAGTTTTATGGCAACAGCTTCTGCAAAATTTGGTTGCGGTGGTGCAACGGGTTCGAGTAGCTGCCGTACAACTTCTCTTTTTAAATGAAAATAACTCAGTGTCCCTCCGCACGATAACTCAAAAAATAAAGGAGCTAAGAGGCTGATATTTTTTTTACGTCACTTTTGCAAAATTGTTAGTTTTGCTATTTAACTCCAGCATTTTCGGTCGCCGGGTTCGAGTAGTTGCCATACAACTTCTCTTTTTAAATGAAAATAACTCAGTGTCTATTGAATCTAGCTATCTGAAATTTAGTGAAAAAGTGTCGAGTTGCATGCCAAAAACTTTTGTAAAATTTGATTGATCTATTGCAGCCGGTTTAGGCTTCTTGCATTTCTTGGAACTTAATGAAGCTAGGTGCAATAGATTCGGGTAGCTGTCATACAACTCCACAATTTACATAAATATATCTCTGCAGTTCGGTACTAAAACATCTGAATGTTTTTAAAAGATGATCAAGTTTTATAATAGGATATATTACGTTCATACGGGCATCCCAGAGTTGACACAGTCTACTCTACTGCACTCTTCCTCGTTTTTAATATGGAAATTAATTTGTTACTAAAAATTAATTTGTTTCATAAAAATATTGAAATTTCTTAAACAAAATATTCTAATACCAAAATTCGATTAGAAACACGAAAATACGCTTCTAAATGGCTTAAAATTGAGTTTAAAGAATTTCAAAATTAAATTTTTTTTTTTTTTTTATTATAAAATACCTCGTATTATCCAAAAATATGGTTCTTGTACCTAAAATTGTTATTTTTAATATGGAAATTAATTTGTTACTAAAAATTTATTTGTTTCATAAAAATATTGAAATTTCTTAAAAAAAATATTCTGATACCAAAATTGGATTAGAAACACGAAAATACGTTTCTAAATGGATTAAAATTGAGTTTAAAGATTTTCAAAACTAAATTTTATTATTTTTATTAAAAAATACCTCGTATTATCCAAAAATATAGTTTTTGTACCTAAAATTGTTATTTTTAATATGGAAATTAATTTGTTAAAAATTTATTTGTTTCATAAAAAGATTGAATTTTCTTAAAAAAAATATTCTGATACGAAAATTCGATTTGAAACACGAAAATACGCTTCTAAATGGGTTAAAATTGAATTTAAATATTTCCAAAACCAAATTTTATTTTGTTTTATTAAAAAATACCTCGTATTATCCAAAAATATAGTTTTTGTACCTAAAATTGTTATTTTTAATATGGAAATTAATTTGTTACTAAAAATTTATTTGTTTCATAAAAATATTGAAATATCTTAAAAAACATATTCTGACACCAAAATTCGATTAAAAACACGAAAAAACGCTTCTAAATGGGTTAAAATTGAGTTTAAAGATTTCCAAAACCAAATTTTATTTTGTTTTATTAAAAAATACCTCGTATTATCCAAAAATATGGTTTTTGTACCAAAAATTGTTATTTTTAATATGGAAATTAATTTGTTACTAAAAATTAATTTGTTTCATAAAAATATTGAATTTTCTTAAAAAAAATATTCTGATACGAAAATTCGATTAGAAAAACGAAAATACGCTTCTAAATGGATTAAAATTGAGTTTAAAGATTTTCAAAATTAAATTTTATTTTGTTTTATTAAAAAATACCTCGTATTATCTAAAAATATGGTTTTTGTACCTAAAATTGTTATTTTTAATATGGAAATTAATTTGTTACTAAAGATTAATTTGTTTCATAAAAATATTGAAATTTCTTAAAAAAAATATTCTAATACCAAAATTCGATTAGAAACACGAAAACACGCTTCTAAATGGCTTAAAATTGAGTTTAAAGAATTTCAAAATTAAATTTTATTTTTTTTTTTATTATAAAATACCTCGTATTATCCAAAAATATGGTTCTTGTACCTAAAATTGTTATTTTTAATATGGAAATTAATTTGTTACTAAAAATTAATTTGTTTCATAAAAATATTGAATTTTCTTAAAAAAAATATTCTGATACGAAAATTCGATTAGAAAAACGAAAATACGCTTCTAAATGGGTTAAAATTGAGTTTAAAGATTTTCAAAATTAAATTTTATTTTGTTTTATTAAAAAATACCTCGTATTATCTAAAAATATGGTTTTTGTACCTAAAATTGTTATTTTTAATATGGAAATTAATTTGTTACTAAAGATTAATTTGTTTCATAAAAATATTGAAATTTCTTAAAAAAAATATTCTAATACCAAAATTCGATTAGAAACACGAAAATACGCTTCTAAATGGCTTAAAATTGAGTTTAAAGAATTTCAAAATTAAATTTTATTTTTTTTTTTATTATAAAATACCTCGTATTATCCAAAAATATGGTTCTTGTACCTAAAATTGTTATTTTTAATATGGAAATTAATTTGTTACTAAAAATTTATTTGTTTCATAAAAATATTGAATTTTCTTAAAAAAAATATTCTGATACGAAAATTCGATTAGAAAAACGAAAATACGCTTCTAAATGGATTAAAATTGAGTTTAAAGATTTTCAAAATTAAATTTTATTTTGTTTTATTAAAAAATACCTCGTATTATCTAAAAATATGGTTTTTGTACCTAAAATTGTTATTTTTAATATGGAAATTAATTTGTTACTAAAAATTAATTTTATTCATACAAATATTGAATTCAATTTAACGCTTCTAAATGGGTTAAAATTGAGTTTAAAGATTTTCAAAACTAAATTTTATTATTTTTATTAAAAAATACCTCGTATTATCTAAAAATATGTTTTTTGTACCTAAAATTGTTATTTTTAATATGGAAATTAATTTGTTACTAAAAATTAATTTTATTCATACAAATATTGAATTCAATTTAACGCTTCTAAATGGGTTAAAATTGAGTTTAAAGATTTTCAAAACTAAATTTTATTATTTTTATTAAAAAATTCCTCGTATTCTCCAAAAATATGGTTCTCGTACCAAAATTGTTATTTTTAATATGGAAATTAATTTGTTACTAAAAATTTATTTGTTTCATAAAAATATTGAAATTTCTTAAAAAAAATATTCTAATACCAAAATTCGATTAGAAACACGAAAAACCACTTCTACATGGCTTAAAATTGAGTTTAAAGAATTTCAAAATTAACTTTTATTTTTTTTTTTATTATAAAATACCTCGTATTATCCAAAAATATGGTTCTTGTACCTAAAATTGTTATTTTTAATATGGAAATTAATTTGTTACTAAAAATTTATTTGTTTCATAAAAATATTGAAATTTCTTAAAAAAAATATTCCGACACCAAAATTCGATTAGAAACACGAAAATACGCTTCTAAATGGATTAAAATTGAGTTTAAAGATTTTCAAAACTAAATTTTATTATTTTTATTAAAAAATACCTCGTATTATCCAAAAATATGGTTCTTGTACCAAAAAGTGTTATTTTTAATATGGAAATTAATTTGTTACTAAAAATTTATTTGTTTCTAAAAATATTGAAATTTCTTAAAAAAAATATTCCGACACCAAAATTCGATTAGAAACACGAAAATACGCTTCTAAATGGATTAAAATTGAGTTTAAAGATTTTCAAATCTAAATTTTATTATTTTTATTAAAAAATACCTCGTATTATCCAAAAATATGGTTCTTGTACCAAAATGTGTTATTTTTAATATGAAAATTAATTTGTTACTAATAATTTATTTGTTTCATAAAAATATTGAAATTTCTTAAAAAAATATTCTGACACCAAAATTCGATTAGAAACACGAAAATACGCTTCTAAATGGATTAAAATTGAGTTTAAAGACTTTCAAACCTATATTTTATTATTTTTATTAAAAAATAGCTCGTATTATCCAAAAATATGGTTCTTGTACCTAAAATTGTTATTTTTAATATGGAAATTAATTTGTTACTAAAAATTTATTTGTTTCATAAAAATATTGAAATTTCTTAAAAAAATATTCTGACACCAAAATTCGATTAAAAACACGAAAATACGCTTCTAAATGGGTTAAAATTGAGTTTAAAGATTTTCAAAATTAAATTTTATTTTGTTTTAATAAAAAATACCTCGTATTATCCAAAAATATGGTTCTTGTACCTAAAATTGTTATTTTTAATATGGAAATTAATTTGTTACTAAAACTTTATTTGTTTCATAAAAATATTGAAATTTCTTAAAAAAATATTCTGACACCAAAATTCGATTAGAAACACGAAAATACGCTTCTAAATGGATTAAAATTGAGTTTAAAGACTTTCAAACCTATATTTTATTATTTTTATTAAAAAATACCTCGTATTATCCAAAAATATGGTTCTTGTACCTAAAATTGTTATTTTTAATATGGAAATTAATTTGTTACTAAAAATTTATTTGTTTCATAAAAATATTGAAATTTCTTAAAAAAAATATTCCGACACCAAAATTCGATTAGAAACACGAAAATACGCTTCTAAATGGATTAAAATTGAGTTTAAAGATTTTCAAAACTAAATTTTATTATTTTTATTAAAAAATACCTCGTATTATCCAAGAATATGGTTCTTGTAGCTAAAATTGTTATTTTTAATATGGAAATTAATTTGTTACTAAAAATTTATTTGTTTCATAAAAATATTGAAATTTCTTAAAAAAAAAATTCCGACACCAAAATTCGATTAGAAACACGAAAATACGCTTCTAAATGGATTAAAATTGAGTTTAAAGACTTTCAAACCTAAATTTTATTTTTTTTATTAAAAAATACCTCGTATTATCCAAAAATATTGTTCTTGTACCTAAAATTGTTATTTTTAATATGGAAATTAATTTGTTACTAAAAATTAATTTGTTTCATAAAAATATTGAAATTTCTTAAAAAAAATATTCTAATACAAAAATTCGATTAGAAACACGAAAATACGCTTCTAAATGGCTTAAAATTGAGTTTAAAGAATTTCAAAATTAAATTTTATTGTTTTTTTTATTATAAAATACCTCGTATTATCTAAAAATATGGTTTTTGTACCTAAAATTGTTATTTTTAATATGGAAATTAATTTGTTACTAAAAATTAATTTGTTTCATAAAAATATTGAAATTTCTTAAAAAAATTATTCTAATACAAAAATTCGATTAGAAACACGAAAATACGCTTCTAGATGGATTAAAATTGAGTTTAAAGATTTTCAAACCTAAATTTTATTATTTTTATTAAAAAATACCTCGTACTATCCAAAAATATGGTTTTTGTACCTAAAATTGTTATTTTTAATATGGAAATTAATTTGTTACTAAAAATTTATTTGTTTCATAAAAATATTGAAATTTCTTAAAAAAAATATTCTAATACAAAAATTCGATTAGAAACACGAAAATACGCTTCTAAATGGCTTAAAATTGAGTTTAAAGAATTTCAAAATTAAATTTTATTGTTTTTTTTATTATAAAATACCTCGTATTATCTAAAAATATGGTTTTTGTACCTAAAATTGTTATTTTTAATATGGAAATTAATTTGTTACTAAAAATTAATTTGTTTCATAAAAATATTGAAATTTCTTAAAAAAAATATTCTAATACAAAAATTCGATTAGAAACACGAAAATACGCTTCTAGATGGATTAAAATTGAGTTTAAAGATTTTCAAACCTAAATTTTATTATTTTTATTAAAAAATACCTCGTACTATCCAAAAATATGGTTTTTGTACCTAAAATTGTTATTTTTAATATGGAAATTAATTTGTTACTAAAAATTAATTTGTTTCATAAAAATATTGAAATTTCTTAAAAAAAATATTCTAATACAAAAATTCGATTAGAAACACGAAAATACGCTTCTAAATGGCTTAAAATTGAGTTTAAAGAATTTCAAAATTAAATTTTATTGTTTTTTTTATTATAAAATACCTCGTATTATCTAAAAATATGGTTTTTGTACCTAAAATTGTTATTTTTAATATGGAAATTAATTTGTTACTAAAAATTAATTTGTTTCATAAAAATATTGAAATTTCTTAAAAAAAATATTCTAATACAAAAATTCGATTAGAAACACGAAAATACGCTTCTAGATGGATTAAAATTGAGTTTAAAGATTTTCAAACCTAAATTTTATTATTTTTATTAAAAAATACCTCGTACTATCCAAAAATATGGTTTTTGTACCTAAAATTGTTATTTTTAATATGGAAATTAATTTGTTACTAAAAATTAATTTGTTTCATAAAAATATTGAAATTTCTTAAAAAAAATATTCTAATACAAAAATTCGATTAGAAACACGAAAATACGCTTCTAAATGGCTTAAAATTGAGTTTAAAGAATTTCAAAATTAAATTTTATTGTTTTTTTTATTATAAAATACCTCGTATTATCTAAAAATATGGTTTTTGTACCTAAAATTGTTATTTTTAATATGGAAATTAATTTGTTACTAAAAATTAATTTGTTTCATAAAAATATTGAAATTTCTTAAAAAAAATATTCCAAAACCAAAATTCGATTAGAAACACGAAAATACGCTTCTAAATGGATTAAAATTGAGTTTAAAGATTTTCAAAATTAAATTTTATTTTGTTTTATTAAAAAATACCTCGTATTATCTAAAAATATGGTTTTTGTACCTAAAATTGTTATTTTTAATATGGAAATTAATTTGTTACTAAAAATTAATTTGTTTCATAAAAATATTGAAATTTCTTAAAAAAAATATTCTAATACCAAAATTCGATTAGAAACACGAAAATACGCTTCTAAATGGATTAAAATTGAGTTTAAAGATTTTCAAAATTAAATTTTATTTTGTTTTATTAAAAAATACCTCGTATTATCTAAAAATATGGTTCTTGTACCTAAAATTGTTATTTTTAATATGGAAATTAATTTGTTACTAAAAATTTATTTGTTTCATAAAAATATTGAAATTTCTTAAAAAAAATATTCCAAAACCAAAATTCGATTAGAAACACGAAAATACGCTTCTAAATGGATTAAAATTGAGTTTAAAGACTTTCAAACCTAAATTTTATTTTGTTTTATTAAAAAATACCTCGTATTATTCAAAAATATGGTTCTTGTACCTAAAATTGTTATTTTAAATATGGAAATTAATTTGTTACTAAAAATTTATTTGTTTCATAAAAATATTGAAATTTCTTAAAAAAAAAATTCCGACACCAAAATTCGATTAGAAACACGAAAATACGCTTCTAAATGGATTAAAATTGAGTTTAAAGACTTTCAAATCTAAATTTTATTATTTTTATTAAAAAATACCTCGTATTATCCAAAAATATGGTTCTTGTACCTAAAATTGTTATTTTTAATATGGAAATTAATTTGTTACTAAAAATTTATTGGTTTCATAAAAATATTGAAATTTCTTAAAAAAAAAATTCCGACACCAAAATTCGATTAGAAAAACGAAAATACGCTTCTAAATGGATTAAAATTGAGTTTAAAGACTTTCAAATCTAAATTTTATTATTTTTATTAAAAAATACCTCGTATTATCCAAAAATATGGTTCTTGTACCTAAAATTGTTATTTTTAATATGGAAATTAATTTGTTACTAAAAATTTATTGGTTTCATAAAAATATTGAAATTTCTTAAAAAAAAAATTCCGACACCAAAATTCGATTAGAAACACGAAAATACGCTTCTAAATGGCTTAAAATTGAGTTTAAAGAATTTCAAAATTAAATTTTATTTTTTTTTTTATTATAAAATACCTCGTATTATCCAAAAATATGGTTCTTGTACCTAAAATTGTTATTTTTAATATGGAAATTAATTTGTTACTAAAAATTTATTTGTTTCATAAAAATATTGAAATTTCTTAAAAAAAATATTCCGATACCAAAATTCGATTAGAAACACGAAAATACGCTTCTAAATGGATTAAAATTGAGTTTAACGATTTTCAAAATTAAATTTTATTATTTTTATTAAAAAATACCTCGTATTATCTAAAAATATGTTTTTTGTACCTAAAATTGTTATTTTTAATATGGAAATTAATTTGTTACTAAAAATTAATTTTATTCATACAAATATTGAATTCAATTTAATGCTTCTAAATGGGTTAAAATTGAGTTTAAAGATTTTCAAAACTAAATTTTATTATTTTTATTAAAAAATACCTCGTATTATCCAAAAATATGGTTTTTGTACCTAAAATTGTCATTTTTAATGTGGAAATTAATTTGTTACTAAAAATTTATTTGTTTCATAAAAATATTGAAATTTCTTAAAAAAAATATTCCGATACCAAAATTCGATTAGAAACACGAAAATACGCTTCTAAATGGATTAAAATTGAGTTTAACGATTTTCAAAATTAAATTTTATTATTTTTATTAAAAAATACCTCGTATTATCTAAAAATATGTTTTTTGTACCTAAAATTGTTATTTTTAATATGGAAATTAATTTGTTACTAAAAATTAATTTTATTCATACAAATATTGAATTCAATTTAACGCTTCTAAATGGGTTAAAATTGAGTTTAAAGATTTTCAAAACTAAATTTTATTATTTTTATTAACAAATACCTCGTATTATCCAAAAATATGGTTCTTGTACCTAAAATTGTTATTTTTAATATGGAAATTAATTTGTTACTAAAAATTTATTTGTTTCATAAAAATATTGAAATTTCTTAAAAAAAATATTCTGATACCAAAAATGGATTAGAAACACGAAAATACGCTTCTAAATGGATTAAAATTGAGTTTGAAGATTTTCAAAACTAAATTTTAATATTTTTATTAAAAAATACTTCGTATTATTTAAAAATATGGTTCTTGTACCTAAAATTGTTATTTTTAATATGGAAATTAATTTGTTACTAAAAATTAATTTTATTCATACAAATATTGAATTCAATTTAATGCTTCTAAATGGGTTAAAATTGAGTTTAAAGATTTTCAAAACTAAATTTTATTATTTTTATTAACAAATACCTCGTATTATCCAAAAATATGGTTCTTGTACCTAAAATTGTTATTTTTAATATGGAAATTAATTTGTTACTAAAAATTTATTTGTTTCATAAAAATATTGAAATTTCTTAAAAAAAATATTCCGACACCAAAATTCGATTAGAAACACGAAAATACGCTTCTAAAAGGATTAAAATTGAGTTTACAGATTTTCAAAACTAAATTTTATTATTTTTATTAAAAAATACCTCGTATTATTCAAAAATATGGTTTTCGTACCTAAAATTGTCATTTTTAATGTGGAAATTAATTTGTTACTAAAAATTTATTTGTTTGATAAAAATATTGAAATTTCTTAAAAAAAATATTCCGACACCAAAATTCGATTAGAAACACGAAAATACGCTTCTAAATGGATTAAAATTGAGTTTACAGATTTTCAAAACTAAATTTTATTATTTTTATTAAAAAATACCTCGTATTATCCAAAAATATGGTTCTTGTACCAAAAAGTGTTATTTTTAATATGGAAATTAATTTGTTACTAAAAATTTATTTGTTTCATAAAAATATTGAAATTTCTTAAAAAAAATATTCCGACACCAAAATTCGATTAGAAACACGAAAATACGCTTCTAAATGGATTAAAATTGAGTTTAAAGATTTTCAAAATTAAATTTTATTTTGTTTTAATAAAAAATACCTCGTATTATCCAAAAATATGGTTTTTGTACCTAAAATTGTTATTTTTAATATGAAAATTAATTTGTTACTAATAATTTATTTGTTTCATAAATATATTGAAATTTCTTAAAAAAAATATTCTGATACAAAAATTCGATTAGAAACACGAAAATACGCTTCTAAATGGGTTATGAAATTTCTTAAAAAAATATTCTGACACCAAAATTCGATTAAAAACACGAAAATACGCTTCTAAATGGGTTAAAATTGAGTTTAAAGATTTTCAAAATTAAATTTTATTTTGTTTTAATAAAAAATACCTCGTATTATCCAAAAATATGGTTCTTGTACCTAAAATTGTTATTTTTAATATGGAAATTAATTTGTTACTAAAACTTTATTTGTTTCATAAAAATATTGAAATTTCTTAAAAAAATATTCTGACACCAAAATTCGATTAGAAACACGAAAATACGCTTCTAAATGGATTAAAATTGAGTTTAAAGACTTTCAAACCTAAATTTTATTATTTTTATTAAAAAATACCTCGTATTATCCAAAAATATGGTTCTTGTACCTAAAATTGTTATTTTTAATATGGAAATTAATTTGTTACTAAAAATTTATTTGTTTCATAAAAATATTGAAATTTCTTAAAAAAAATATTCCGACACCAAAATTCGATTAGAAACACGAAAATACGCTTCTAAATGGATTAAAATTGAGTTTAAAGATTTTCAAAACTAAATTTTATTATTTTTATTAAAAAATACCTCGTATTATCCAAAAATATGGTTCTTGTACCAAAAAGTGTTATTTTTAACATGGAAATTAATTTGTTACTAAAAATTTATTTGTTTCATAAAAATATTGAAATTTCTTAAAAAAAATATTCTGATACAAAAATTCGATTAGAAACACGAAAATACGCTTCTAAATCGGTTAAAATTGAGTTTAAAGATATTCAAAATTAAATTTTATTTTGTTTTATTAAAAAATACCTCGTATTATCCAAAAATATGGTTTTTGTACCTAAAATTATTATTTTTAATATGAAAATTAATTTGTTACTAATAATTTATTTGTTTCATAAATATATTGAAATTTCTTAAAAAAAATATTCTGATACAAAAATTCCATTAGAAACACGAAAATACGCTTCTAAATGGGTTATGAAATTTCTTAAAAAAATATTCTGACACCAAAATTCGATTAAAAACACGAAAATACGCTTCTAAATGGGTTAAAATTGAGTTTAAAGATTTTCAAAATTAAATTTTATTTTGTTTTAATAAAAAATACCTCGTATTATCCAAAAATATGGTTCTTGTACCTAAAATTGTTATTTTTAATATGGAAATAAATTTGTTACTAAAAATTTATTTGTTTCATAAAAATATTGAAATTTCTTAAAAAAAAAAATTCCGACACCAAAATTCGATTAGAAACACGAAAATACGCTTCTAAATGGATTAAAATTGAGTTTAAAGATTTTCAAAACTAAATTTTATTATTTTTATTAAAAAATACCTCGTATTATCCAAAAATATGGTTCTTGTACCTAAAATTGTTATTTTTAATATGGAAATTAATTTGTTACTAAAAATTTATTTGTTTCATAAAAATATTGAAATTTCTTAAAAAAAAAATTCCGACACCAAAATTCGATTAGAAACATGAAAATACGCTTCTAAATGGATTAAAATTGAGTTTAAAGATTTTCAAAACTAAATTTTATTATTTTTATTAAAAAATACCTCGTATTATCCAAAAATATGGTTCTTGTACCAAAAAGTGTTATTTTTAATATGGAAATTAATTTGTTCCTAAAAATTTATTTGTTTCATAAAAATATTGAAATTTCTTAAAAAAAAAAATTCCGACACCAAAATTCAATTAGAAACATGAAAATACGCTTCTAAATGGATTAAAATTGAGTTTAAAGATTTTCAAAACTAAATTTTATTATTTTTATTAAAAAATACCTCGTATTATCCAAAAATATGGTTCTTGTACCAAAAAGTGTTATTTTTAATATGGAAATTAATTTGTTCCTAAAAATTTATTTGTTTCATAAAAATATTGAAATTTCTTAAAAAAAATATTCCGCCACCAAAATTCGATTAGAAACACGAAAATACGCTTCTAAATGGATTAAAATTGAGTTTAAATATTTTCAAAATTAAATTTTATTTTGTTTTAATAAAAAATACCTCGTATTATCCAAAAATATGGTTCTTGTACCAAAAAGTGTTATTTTTAATATGGAAATTAATTTGTTACTAAAAATTTATTTGTTTCATAAAAATATTGAAATTTCTTAAAAAAAATATTCCGCCACCAAAATTCGATTAGAAACACGAAAATACGCTTCTAAATGGATTAAAATTGAGTTTAAAGATTTTCAAAACTAAATTTTATTATTTTTATTAAAAAATACCTCGTATTATCCAAAAATATGGTTCTTGTACCAAAAAGTGTTATTTTTAATATGGAAATTAATTTGTTACTAAAAATTCATTTGTTTCATAAAAATATTGAAATTTCTTAAAAAAAAAAATTCCGACACCAAAATTCAATTAGAAACATGAAAATACGCTTCTAAATGGATTAAAATTGAGTTTAAAGATTTTCAAAACTAAATTTTATTATTTTTATTAAAAAATACCTCGTATTATCCAAAAATATGGTTCTTGTACCAAAAAGTGTTATTTTTAATATGGAAATTAATTTGTTCCTAAAAATTTATTTGTTTCATAAAAATATTGAAATTTCTTAAAAAAAATATTCTGACACCAAAATTCGATTAAAAACACGAAAATACGCTTCTAAATGGGTTAAAATTGAGTTTAAAGATATTCAAAATTAAATTTTATTTTGTTTTATTAAAAAATACCTCGTATTATCCAAAAATATGGTTCTTGTACCTAAAATTGTTATTTTTAATATGGAAATTAATTTGTTACTAAAAATTCATTTGTTTCATAAAAATATTGAAATTTCTTAAAAAAAAAAATTCCGACACCAAAATTCAATTAGAAACATGAAAATACGCTTCTAAATGGATTAAAATTGAGTTTAAAGATTTTCAAAACTAAATTTTATTATTTTTATTAAAAAATACCTCGTATTATCCAAAAATATGGTTCATGTACCAAAAAGTGTTATTTTTAATATGGAAATTAATTTGTTCCTAAAAATTTATTTGTTTCATAAAAATATTGAAATTTCTTAAAAAAAATATTCCGCCACCAAAATTCGATTAGAAACACGAAAATACGCTTCTAAATGGATTAAAATTGAGTTTAAAGATATTCAAAATTAAATTTTATTTTGTTTTATTAAAAAATACCTCGTATTATCCAAAAATATGGTTCTTGTACCTAAAATTGTTATTTTTAATATGGAAATTAATTTGTTACTAAAAATTCATTTGTTTCATAAAAATATTGAAATTTCTTAAAAAAAAAAATTCCGACACCAAAATTCAATTAGAAACATGAAAATACGCTTCTAAATGGATTAAAATTGAGTTTAAAGATTTTCAAAACTAAATTTTATTATTTTTATTAAAAAATACCTCGTATTATCCAAAAATATGGTTCATGTACCAAAAAGTGTTATTTTTAATATGGAAATTAATTTGTTCCTAAAAATTTATTTGTTTCATAAAAATATTGAAATTTCTTAAAAAAAATATTCCGCCACCAAAATTCGATTAGAAACACGAAAATACGCTTCTAAATGGATTAAAATTGAGTTTAAAGATTTTCAAAACTAAATTTTATTATTTTTATTAAAAAATACCTCGTATTATCCAAAAATATGGTTCTTGTACCAAAAAGTGTTATTTTTAATATGGAAATTAATTTGTTACTAAAAATTCATTTGTTTCATAAAAATATTGAAATTTCTTAAAAAAAAAAATTCCGACACCAAAATTCAATTAGAAACATGAAAATACGCTTCTAAATGGATTAAAATTGAGTTTAAAGATTTTCAAAACTAAATTTTATTATTTTTATTAAAAAATACCTCGTATTATCCAAAAATATGGTTCTTGTACCAAAAAGTGTTATTTTTAATATGGAAATTAATTTGTTCCTAAAAATTTATTTGTTTCATAAAAATATTGAAATTTCTTAAAAAAAATATTCTGACACCAAAATTCGATTAAAAACACGAAAATACGCTTCTAAATGGGTTAAAATTGAGTTTAAAGATATTCAAAATTAAATTTTATTTTGTTTTATTAAAAAATACCTCGTATTATCCACAAATATGGTTCTTGTACCTAAAATTGTTATTTTTAATATGGAAATTAATTTGTTACTAAAAATTCATTTGTTTCATAAAAATATTGAAATTTCTTAAAAAAAAAAATTCCGACACCAAAATTCAATTAGAAACATGAAAATACGCTTCTAAATGGATTAAAATTGAGTTTAAAGATTTTCAAAACTAAATTTTATTATTTTTATTAAAAAATACCTCGTATTATCCAAAAATATGGTTCATGTACCAAAAAGTGTTATTTTTAATATGGAAATTAATTTGTTCCTAAAAATTTATTTGTTTCATAAAAATATTGAAATTTCTTAAAAAAAATATTCCGCCACCAAAATTCGATTAGAAACACGAAAATACGCTTCTAAATGGATTAAAATTGAGTTTAAAGATTTTCAAAACTAAATTTTATTATTTTTATTAAAAAATACCTCGTATTATCCAAAAATATGGTTCTTGTACCAAAAAGTGTTATTTTTAATATGGAAATTAATTTGTTCCTAAAACTTTATTTGTTTCATAAAAATATTGAAATTTCATAAAAATATAGAAACACGAAAATACGCTTCTAAATGGATTAAAATTGAGTTTAAAGACTTTCAAACCTAAATTTTATTATTTTTATTAAAAAATACCTCGTATTATCCAAAAATATGGTTCTTGTACCTAAAATTGTTATTTTTAATATGGAAATTAATTTGTTACTAAAAATTTATTTGTTTCATAAAAATATTGAAATTTCTTAAAAAAAATATTCCGACACCAAAATTCGATTAGAAACACGAAAATACGCTTCTAAATGGATTAAAATTGAGTTTAAAGATTTTCAAACCTAAATTTTATTATTTTTATTAAAAAATACCTCGTATTATCCAAAAATATGGTTTTTGTACCTAAAATTGTTATTTTTAATATGAAAATTAATTTGTTACTAATAATTTATTTGTTTCATAAATATATTGAAATTTTTTAAAAAAAATATTCTGATACAAAAATTCGATTAGAAACACGAAAATACGCTTCTAAATGGGTTATGAAATTTCTTAAAAAAATATTCTGACACCAAAATTCGATTAAAAACACGAAAATACGCTTCTAAATGGGTTAAAATTGAGTTTAAAGATTTTCAAAATTAAATTTTATTTTGTTTTAATAAAAAATACCTCGTATTATCCAAAAATATGGTTCTTGTACCTAAAATTGTTATTTTTAATATGGAAATTAATTTGTTACTAAAAATTTATTTGTTTCATAAAAATATTGAAATTTCTTAAAAAAAAAAATTCCGACACCAAAATTCGATTAGAAACACGAAAATACGCTTCTAAATGGATTAAAATTGAGTTTAAAGATTTTCAAAACTAAATTTTATTATTTTTATTAAAAAATACCTCGTATTATCCAAAAATATGGTTCTTGTACCTAAAATTGTTATTTTTAATATGGAAATTAATTTGTTACTAAAAATTTATTTGTTTCATAAAAATGTTGAAATTTCTTAAAAAAAATATTCCGCCACCAAAATTCGATTAGAAACATGAAAATACGCTTCTAAATGGATTAAAATTGAGTTTAAAGATTTTCAAAACTAAATTTTATTATTTTTATTAAAAAATACCTCGTATTATCCAAAAATATGGTTCTTGTACCAAAAAGTGTTATTTTTAATATGGAAATTAATTTGTTACTAAAAATTTATTTGTTTCATAAAAATATTGAAATTTCTTAAAAAAAATATTCCGCCACCAAAATTCGATTAGAAACACGAAAATACGCTTCTAAATGGATTAAAATTGAGTTTAAATATTTTCAAAATTAAATTTTATTTTGTTTTAATAAAAAATACCTCGTATTATCCAAAAATATGGTTTTTGTACCTAAAATTGTTATTTTTAATATGGAAATTAATTTGTTACTAAAACTTTATTTGTTTCATAAAAATATTGAAATTTCATAAAAATATAGAAACACGAAAATACGCTTCTAAATGGATTACAATTGAGTTTAAAGACTTTCAAACCTAAATTTTATTATTTTTATTAAAAAATACCTCGTATTATCCAAAAATATGGTTCTTGTACCTAAAATTGTTATTTTTAATATGGAAATTAATTTGTTACTAAAAATTTATTTGTTTCATAAAAATATTGAAATTTCTTAAAAAAAATATTCCGACACCAAAATTCGATTAGAAACACGAAAATACGCTTCTAAATGGATTAAAATTGAGTTTAAAGATTTTCAAAACTAAATTTTATTATTTTTATTAAAAAATACCTCGTATTATCCAAAAATATGGTTCTTGTACCAAAAACTGTTATTTTTAACATGGAAATTAATTTGTTACTAAAAATTTATTTGTTTCATAAAAATATTGAAATTTCTTAAAAAAAATATTCTGATACAAAAATTCGATTAGAAACACGAAAATACGCTTCTAAATGGGTTAAAATTGAGTTTAAAGATATTCAAAATTAAATTTTATTTTGTTTTATTAAAAAATACCTCGTATTATCCAAAAATATGGTTTTTGTACCTAAAATTGTTATTTTTAATATGAAAATTAATTTGTTACTAATAATTTATTTGTTTCATAAATATATTGAAATTTCTTAAAAAAAATATTCTGATACAAAAATTCGATTAGAAACACGAAAACATGCTTGTAAATGGGTTATGAAATTTCTTAAAAAAATATTCTGACACCAAAATGCGATTAAAAACACGAAAATACGCTTCTAAATGGGTTAAAATTGAGTTTAAAGATTTTCAAAATTAAATTTTATTTTGTTTTAATAAAAAATACCTCGTATTATCCAAAAATATGGTTCTTGTACCTAAAATTGTTATTTTTAATATGGAAATTAATTTGTTACTAAAAATTTATTTGTTTCATAAAAATATTGAAATTTCTTAAAAAAAAAAATTCCGACACCAAAATTCGATTAGAAACACGAAAATACGCTTCTAAATGGATTAAAATTGAGTTTAAAGATTTTCAAAACTAAATTTTATTATTTTTATTAAAAAATACCTCGTATTATCCAAAAATATGGTTCTTGTACCTAAAATTGTTATTTTTAATATGGAAATTAATTTGTTACTAAAAATTTATTTGTTTCATAAAAATATTGAAATTTCTTAAAAAAAAAATTCCGACACCAAAATTCGATTAGAAACACGAAAATACGCTTCTAAATGGATTAAAATTGAGTTTAAATACTTTCAAATCTAAATTTTATTATTTTTATTAAAAAATACCTCGTATTATCCAAAAATATGGTTCTTGTACCTAAAATTGTTATTTTTAATATGGAAATTAATTTGTTACTAAAAATTTATTTGTTTCATAAAAATATTGAAATTTCTTAAAAAAAAAATTCCGACACCAAAATTCGATTAGAAAAACGAAAATACGCTTCTAAATGGATTAAAATTGAGTTTAAAGATTTTCAAAATTAAATTTTATTTTGTTTTATTAAAAAATACCTCGTATTGTCTAAAAATATGGTTTTTGTAACTAAAATTGTTATTTTTAATATGGAAATTAATTTGTTACTAAAAATTTATTTGTTTCATAAAAATATTGAAATTTCTTAAAAAAAATATTCCGACACCAAAATTCGATTAGAAACACGAAAATACGCTTCTAAATGGATTAAAATTGAGTTTAAAGATTTTCAAAACTAAATTTTATTATTTTTATTAAAAAATACCTCGTATTATCCAAAAATATGGTTCTTGTACCAAAAAGTGTTATTTTTAATATGGAAATTAATTTGTTACTAAAAATTTATTTGTTTCATAAAAATATTGAAATTTCTTAAAAAAAATATTCCGCCACCAAAATTCGATTAGAAACACGAAAATACGCTTCTAAATGGATTAAAATTGAGTTTAAAGATTTTCAAAATTAAATTTTATTTTGTTTTAATAAAAAATACCTCGTATTATCCAAAAATATGGTTTTTGTACCTAAAATTGTTATTTTTAATATGGAAATTAATTTGTTACTAAAAATTTATTTGTTTAATAAAAATATTGAAATTTCTTAAAAAAATATTCTGACACCAAAATTCGATTAGAAACACGAAAATACGCTTCTAAATGGATTAAAATTGAGTTTAAAGACTTTCAAACCTAAATTTTATTATTTTTATTAAAAAATACCTCGTATTATCCAAAAATATGGTTCTTGTACCTAAAATTGTTATTTTTAATATGGAAATTAATTTGTTACTAAAAATTTATTTGTTTCATAAAAATATTGAAATTTCTTAAAAAAAATATTCTGATACAAAAATTCGATTAGAAACACGAAAATACGCTTCTAAATGGGTTATGAAATTTCTTAAAAAAATATTCTGACACCAAAATTCGATTAGAAACACGAAAATACGCTTCTAAATGGATTAAAATTGAGTTTAAAGACTTTCAAACCTAAATTTTATTATTTTTATTAAAAAATACCTCGTATTATCCAAAAATATGGTTCTTGTACCTAAAATTGTTATTTTTAATATGGAAATTAATTTGTTACTAAAAATTTATTTGTTTCATAAAAATATTGAAATTTCTTAAAAAAAAAATTCCGACACCGAAATTCGATTAGAAACACGAAAATACGCTTCTAAATGGATTAAAATTGAGTTTAAAGATTTTCAAAACTAAATTTTATTATTTTTATTAAAAAATACCTCGTATTATCCAAAAATATAGTTCTTGTACCTAAAATTGTTATTTTTAATATGGAAATTAATTTGTTACTAAAAATTTATTTGTTTCACAAAAATATTGAAATTTCTTAAAAAAAAAATTCCGACACCAAAATTCGATTAGAAACACGAAAATACGCTTCTAAATGTTTTAAAATTGAGTTTAAAGACTTTCAAATCTAAATTTTATTATTTTTATTAAAAAATACCTCGTATTATCTAAAAATATGGTTCTTGTACCTAAAATTGTTATTTTTAATATGGAAATTAATTTGTTACTAAAAATTTATTTGTTTCACAAAAATATTGAAATTTCTTAAAAAAAAAATTCCGACACCAAAATTCGATTAGAAACACGAAAATACGCTTCTAAATGGATTAAAATTGAGTTTAAAGACTTTCAAATCTAAATTTTATTATTTTTTTTAAAAAATACCTCGTATTATCCAAAAATATGGTTCTTGTACCTAAAATTGTTATTTTTAATATGGAAATTAATTTGTTACTAAAAATTTATTTGTTTCATAAAAATATTGAAATTTCTTAAAAAAAAAATTCCGACACCGAAATTCGATTAGAAACACGAAAATACGGTTCTAAATGGATTAAAATTGAGTTTAAAGATTTTCAAAACTAAATTTTATTATTTTTATTAAAAAATACCTCGTATTATCCAAAAATATGGTTCTTGTACCTAAAATTGTTATTTTTAATATGGAAATTAATTTGTTACTAAAAATTTATTTGTTTCACAAAAATATTGAAATTTCTTAAAAAAAAATTCCGACACCAAAATTCGATTAGAAACACGAAAATACGCTTCTAAATGTTTTAAAATTGAGTTTAAAGACTTTCAAATCTAAATTTTATTATTTTTATTAAAAAATACCTCGTATTATCCAAAAATATGGTTCTTGTACCTAAAATTGTTATTTTTAATATGGAAATTAATTTGTTACTAAAAATTTATTTGTTTCATAAAAATATTGTAATTTCTTAAAAAAAAAATTCCGACACCAAAATTCGATTAGAAAAACGAAAATACGCTTCTAAATGGGTTAAAATTGAGTTTAAAGATTTTCAAAATTAAATTTTATTTTGTTTTAATAAAAAATACCTCGTATTATCCAAAAATATGGTTCTTGTACCTAAAATTGTTATTTTTAATATGGAAATTAATTTGTTACTAAAAATTTATTTGTTTCATAAAAATATTGAAATTTCTTAAAAAAAAAATTCCGACACCAAAATTCGATTAGAAACACGAAAATACGCTTCTAAATGGATTAAAATTGAGTTTAAAGATTTTCAAAACTAAATTTTATTATTTTTATTAAAAAATACCTCGTATTATCCAAAAATATGGTTCTTGTACCTAAAATTGTTATTTTTAATATGGAAATTAATTTGTTACTAAAAATTTATTTGTTTCATAAAAATATTGAAATTTCTTAAAAAAAAAATTCCGAAACCAAAATTCGATTAGAAACACGAAAATACGCTTCTAAATGGATTAAAATTGAGTTTAAAGACTTTCAAATCTAAATTTTATTATTTTTATTAAAAAATACATCGTATTATCCAAAAATATGGTTCTTGTACCTAAAATTGTTATTTTTAATATGGAAATTAATTTGTTACTAAAAATTAATTTTATTCATACAAATATTGAATTCAATTTAATGCTTCTAAATGGGTTAAAATTGAGTTTAAAGATTTTCAAAACTAAATTTTATTATTTTTATTAAAAAATACCTCGTATTATCCAAAATAATGGTTTTTGTACCTAAAATTGTTATTTTTAATATGGAAATTAATTTGTTACTAAAAATTAATTTTATTCATACAAATATTGAATTCAATTTAATGCTTCTAAATGGGTCAAAATTGAGTTTAAAGATTTTCAAAACTAAATTTTATTATTTTTATTAAAAAATACCTCGTATTATCTAAAAATATGTTTTTTGTACCTAAAATTGTTATTTTTAATATGGAAATTAATTTGTTACTAAAAATTAATTTTATTCATACAAATATTGAATTCAATTTAACGCTTCTAAATGGGTTAAAATTGAGTTTAAAGATTTTCAAAACTAAATTTTATTATTTTTATTAAAAAATACCTCGTATTCTCCAAAAATATGGTTCTTGTACCAAAATTGTTATTTTTAATATGGAAATTAATTTTTTACTAAAAATTTATTTGTTTCATAAAAATATTGAAATTTCTTAAAAAAAATATTCTGATACCAAAAATGGATTAGAAACACGAAAATACGCTTCTAAATGGATTAAAATTGAGTTTAAAGATTTTCAAAACTAAATTTTATTATTTTTATTAAAAAATACTTCGTATTATTTAAAAATATGGTTCTTGTACCTAAAATTGTTATTTTTAATATGGAAATTAATTTGTTACTAAAAATTAATTTTATTCATACAAATATTGAATTCAATTTAATGCTTCTAAATGGGTTAAAATTGAGTTTAAAGATTTTCAAAACTAAATTTTATTATTTTTATTAAAAAATACCTCGTATTATATAAAAATATGTTTTTTGTACCTAAAATTGTTATTTTTAATATGGAAATTAATTTGTTACTAAAAATTAATTTTATTCATACAAATATTGAATTCAATTTAATGCTTCTAAATGGGTTAAAATTGAGTTTAAAGATTTTCAAAACTAAATTTTATTATTTTTATTAACAAATACCTCGTATTATCCAAAAATATGGTTCTTGTACCTAAAATTGTTATTTTTAATATGGAAATTAATTTGTTACTAAAAATTTATTTGTTTCATAAAAATATTGAAATTTCTTAAAAAAAATATTTCGACACCAAAATTCGATTAGAAACACGAAAATACGCTTCTAAAAGGATTAAAATTGAGTGTAAAGATTTTCAAAACTAAATTTTATTATTTTTATTAAAAAATACCTCGTATTATCCAAAAATATGGTTCTTGTACCAAAAATTGTTATTTTTAATATGGAAATTAATTTGTTACTAAAAATTAATTTTATTCATACAAATATTGAATTCAATTTAATGCTTCTAAATGGGTTAAAATTGAGTTTAAAGATTTTCAAAACTAAATTTTATTATTTTTATTAACAAATACCTCGTATTATCCAAAAATATGGTTCTTGTACCTAAAATTGTTATTTTTAATATGGAAATTAATTTGTTACTAAAAATTTATTTGTTTCATAAAAATATTGAAATTTCTTAAAAAAAATATTCCGACACCAAAATTCGATTAGAAACACGAAAATACGCTTCTAAATGGATTAAAATTGAGTTTAAAGATTTTCAAAATTAAATTTTATTTTGTTTTAATAAAAAATACCTCGTATTATCCAAAAATATGGTTTTTGTACCTAAAATTGTTATTTTTAATATGGAAATTAATTTGTTACTAAAAATTTATTTGTTTGATAAAAATATTGAAATTTCTTAAAAAAAATATTCCGACACCAAAATTCGATTAGAAACACGAAAATACGCTTCTAAATGGATTAAAATTGAGTTTAAAGATTTTCAAAACTAAATTTTATTATTTTTATTAAAAAATACCTCGTATTATCCAAAAATATGGTTCTTGTACCAAAAAGTGTTATTTTTAACATGGAAATTAATTTGTTACTAAAAATTTATTTGTTTCATAAAAATATTGAAATTTCTTAAAAAAAATATTCCGACACCAAAATTCGATTAGAAACACGAAAATACGCTTCTAAATGGATTAAAATTGAGTTTAACGATTTTCAAAATTAAATTTTATTATTTTTATTAAAAAATACCTCGTATTATCTAAAAATATGTTTTTTGTACCTAAAATTGTTATTTTTAATATGGAAATTAATTTGTTACTAAAAATTAATTTTATTCATACAAATATTGAATTCAATTTAACGCTTCTAAATGGGTTAAAATTGAGTTTAAAGATTTTCAAAACTAAATTTTATTATTATTATTAAAAAATACCTCGTATTCTCCAAAAATATGGTTCTTGTACCAAAATTGTTATTTTTAATATGGAAATTAATTTTTTACTAAAAATTTATTTGTTTCATAAAAATATTGAAATTTCTTAAAAAAAATATTCCGCCACCAAAATTCGATTAGAAACACGAAAATACGCTTCTAAATGGATTAAAATTGAGTTTAAAGATTTTCAAAATTAAATTTTATTTTGTTTTAATAAAAAATACCTCGTATTATCCAAAAATATGGTTTTTGTACCTAAAATTGTTATTTTTAATATGGAAATTAATTTGTTACTAAAACTTTATTTGTTTCATAAAAATATTGAAATTTCTTAAAAAAATATTCTGACACCAAAATTCGATTAGAAACACGAAAATACGCTTCTAAATGGATTAAAATTGAGTTTAAAGACTTTCAAAACTAAATTTTATTATTTTTATTAAAAAATACCTCGTATTATCCAAAAATATGGTTCTTGTACCAAAAAGTGTTATTTTTAACATGGAAATTAATTTGTTACTAAAAATTTATTTGTTTCATAAAAATATTGAAATTTCTTAAAAAAAATATTCCGACACCAAAATTCGATTAGAAACACGAAAATACGCTTCTAAATGGATTAAAATTGAGTTTAACGATTTTCAAAACTAAATTTTATTATTTTTATTAAAAAATACCTCGTATTCTCCAAAAATATGGTTCTTGTACCAAAATTGTTATTTTTAATATGGAAATTAATTTTTTACTAAAAATTTATTTGTTTCATAAAAATATTGAAATTTCTTAAAAAAAATATTCCGCCACCAAAATTCGATTAGAAACACGAAAATACGCTTCTAAATGGATTAAAATTGAGTTTAAAGATTTTCAAAATTAAATTTTATTTTGTTTTAAGAAAAAATACCTCGTATTATCCAAAAATATGGTTTTTGTACCTAAAATTGTTATTTTTAATATGGAAATTAATTTGTTACTAAAACTTTATTTGTTTCATAAAAATATTGAAATTTCTTAAAAAAATATTCTGACACCAAAATTCGATTAGAAACACGAAAATACGCTTCTAAATGGATTAAAATTGAGTTTAAAGATTCGATTAGAAACACGAAACTTACTAAAACTTTATTTGTTTCATAAAAATATTGAAATTTCTTAAAAAAAATATTCCGACACCAAAATTCGATTAGAAACACGAAAATACGCTTCTAAATGGATTAAAATTGAGTTTAAAGATTTTCAAAACTAAATTTTATTATTTTTATTAAAAAATACCTCGTATTATCCAAAAATATGGTTCTTGTACCTAAAATTGTTATTTTTAATATGGAAATTAATTTGTTACTAAAAATTTATTTGTTTCATAAAAATATTGAAATTTCTTAAAAAAAAAATTCCGACACCAAAATTCGATTAGAAACACGAAAATACGCTTCTAAATGGATTAAAATTGAGTTTAAAGACTTTCAAACGTAAATTTTATTATTTTTATTAAAAAATACCTCGTATTATCCAAAAATATTGTTATTGTACCTAAAATTGTTAATTTTAATATGGAAATTAATTTGTTACTAAAAATTTATTTGTTTCATAAAAATATTGAAATTTCTTAAAAAAAATATTCCGACACCAAAATTCGATTAGAAACACGAAAATACGCTTCTAGATGGATTAAAATTGAGTTTAAAGATTTTCAAACCTAAATTTTATTATTTTTATTAAAAAATACCTCGTATTATCCAAAAATATTGTTCTTGTACCTAAAATTGTTATTTTTAATATGGAAATTAATTTGTTACTAAAAATTTATTTGTTTCATAAAAATATTGAAATTTCTTAAAAAAAATATTCCAAAACCAAAATTCGATTAGAAACGCGAAAATACGCTTCTAAATGGATTAAAATTGAGTTTAAAGACTTTCAAACCTAAATTTTATTATTTTTATTGAAAAATACCTCGTATTATCCAAAAATATGGTTCTTGTACCTAAAATTGTTATGTTTAATATGGAAATTAATTTGTTACTAAAAATTTATTTGTTTCATAAAAATATTGAAATTTCTTAAAAAAAATATTCCGACACCAAATTTCGATTAGAAACACGAAAATACGCTTCTAAATGGATTAAAATTGAGTTTAAAGATTTTCAAACCTAAATTTTATTATTTTTATTAAAAAATACCTCGTATTATCCAAAAATATGGTTCTTGTACCTAAAATTGTTATTTTTAATATGGAAATTAATTTGTTACTAAAAATTTATTTGTTTCATAAAAATATTGAAATTTCTTAAAAAAAATATTCCAAAACCAAAATTCGATTAGAACCACGAAAATACGCTTCTAAATGGATTAAAATTGAGTTTAAAGACTTTCAAACCTAAATTTTATTATTTTTATTAAAAAATACCTCGTATTATCCAAAAATATGGTTCTTGTACCTAAAATTGTTATTTTTAATATGGAAATTAATTTGTTACTAAAAATTTATTTGTTTCATAAAAATATTGAAATTTCTTAAAAAAAAAATTCCGACACCAAAATTCGATTAGAAACACGAAAATACGCTTCTAAATGGATTAAAATTGAGTTTAAAGATTTTCAAAACTAAATTTTATTATTTTTATTAAAAAATACCTCGTATTATCCAAAAATATGGTTCTTGTACCTAAAATTGTTATTTTTAATATGGAAATTAATTTGTTACTAAAAATTTATTTGTTTCATAAAAATATTAAAATTTCTTAAAAAAAAAATTCCGACACCAAAATTCGATTAGAAACACGAAAATACGCTTCTAAATGGATTAAAATTGAGTTTAAAGATTTTCAAAACTAAATTTTATTATTTTTATTAAAAAATACCTCGTATTATCCAAAAATATGGTTCTTGTACCTAAAATTGTTATTTTTAATATGGAAATTAATTTGTTACTAAAACTTTATTTGTTTCATAAAAATATTGAAATTTCTTAAAAAAATATTCTGACACCAAAATTCAATTAAAAACACGAAAATACGCTTCTAAATGGGTTAAAATTGAGTTAAAGATTTTCAAAATTAAATTTTATTTTGTTTTAATAAAAAATACCTCGTATTATCCAAAAATATGGTTTTTGTACCTAAAATTGTTATTTTTAATATGGAAATTAATTTGTTACTAAAACTTTATTTGTTTCATAAAAATATTGAAATTTCTTAAAAAAATATTCTGACACCAAAATTCGATTAGAAACACGAAAATACGCTTCTAAATGGATTAAAATTGAGTTACAGATTTTCCAAATTAAATTTTATTTTTATACCCGTACGATAGGATCGGGTATAATAAAATTACTCCTCCGTTTGTAACACCTCGAAATAAGCGAGCTAGATATACCTTCAAAGGTATGGATCGGATCAGAAAAAAATTCTAAGACTTTTGAGCCATGTCCGTCCGTCCGTCCGTCCGTCAGCACGCTAACTCAAAAACTAAGAAAGCTAGAAGCTTGAAATTTACACAAAATATTCTGGGAGTAATTTGTAGGTTCCCTATTTTTTTTGGTTGAGTTTGGACCAAACCTTAGGGTAGCTCTCGAACACCTAACTTTTAGATCCCCACACTTTTTTTGAAATAGAGCTATGAAATTTTAACTACTGATAGATCTCACCAAAATATTAATTTTATTTTGTATAACTTTTTTTTGTAGCCCCACCCGTTACGGAGCTACAGCTCCCCAAAGGTTCAAAAAAGCTCTATATTTAAATTGTTATAGCACAAGTTGTATAAGGTATATCTTCATTTTGAAAACGCCAAACGATTACTACTTTTATTAGCTTTAAAAGTATGTATACAATTAATATATAGAGGTGGCATACGGTGTATTAATTTACCGTTATGCGAAACTAAAATTTTGCAAAATCCTTTAACCTTACTATCTTCTAAACGGTTTAAGTTGGAAACTTGAAATTTGACAGAAGTTTGACAGAAATGACAGAAGTTAGATCTTTAAAAATAATGATGAGTCATTTCAGAAATTTTTTTTGTATCACCCCCCGTTTAGGAGCTGTAAGGGGTCAAAAACTAAAAATTTCCTATTTTTAAACACCTGTAACTTGAACACCTGTTAGAATTTTTTTGAAGTAATACACAAAAATTAAAGCTTCAACATCATACTCTTATTTCTGCTAACAACTTTTTTTTAATAATGTAGGGTTACTTTATAATTGACGAAAGTGTTACTTGATTTTTTCAAATTTTCTAACAAATTTCTTCAACAAATTTTTTGCATTTGTTTTATTCGATAATTTGAAATTGTTGAGGATATAATGCGTAGTACATAAAAATGTAAATAAATATACAACATAACGGTTGCTTGAAGAATTTTTATTTATATGATATTGATATACATACATACTTATATAATATCATATTTATTTACATATCGTATATGTCACTAGTGAATGAATGATAAGAGTATAGATGTATATTATATAGCGCCGTATTTACATACATATATGTATTTTATTGTACTTATAAGAAATTATTCTGTCAATGGAATATTTAAATATAATATAATATAATATTTAAAATTATATTTACTATTTTGTACTAAGTAAATTTAATATACATTTACCGCTTAATATTAAATGGTACTATAGAATAGTTGAAAAAGTTTTGGATTGATAATCGTTATGTTAAAATCTGCTTTCGAAGAATATACATATAAACATATAGTTTGAATATATGTGCAACCCATAGTTCTAGAAATTATAAAATTCACCCAAATTATTTTAAAATACTAAAATATTAAAAAAATAATATTGTGAGCAGAGTGACAGGCTGTTAACATACTAACGTTTCGTACAGGTATCTAAGAGTTGACAAAGGCAACTGTATTCTTCCTCGTTTTAAATGAAAATAACTCAGTGTCCGTCCGCACGATAACTCAAAAAATAAAGGAACTAGGAGACTGAATTTTTTTTTACGTCACTTTTCCAAAATTGTTAGTTTTGCTATTTAACTCCAGCATTTTCGGCCGCCGGGTTCGAGTAGCTGCCATACAACTTCTTTCTTTAAATGGAAATAACCCAGTGTCTATCCAATCTAGGTATATGAAATTTTGCGAGTGATGATCAAATTTTATGGCAACAACTTCTGCAAAATTTGATCGTGGTGGTGGGACAGGTTCGGTGTTGGAATCAATTTCTTACTAAAAATTGATATTTTTTATACATATTTTGTATTTTAGCTACATAAACCATATTTCTGGTTCGTATTTTGAAAACTTCCAGACGAGCACAAGAGCAAACGAGCATATCTCCAAAACCAACAAAAGTAGAATTTTTATATTTATTTTAGGTGTTCTGGCATGTTTTTTTATGTCCCTGAGATGGATTTCATGAATTGGAGTGGCAATAAGGGTACCTGATACACGCCTCCCAAGGCCTGACAAGCATGTCTTCAAAATTAATAAAGATAGAAACTTGAAACTTTTTACAAGGGTGTTCCATATCCCAAGAGTATGCCTTTTTTACGGTCCTGAAATTCGAGTTGAATAAGACAGAAAAGGGAAAAAGTTCAAGCAGCTTCCAAAAAAACTTATGGATTTTTAATTTAATTCGAATTATTCAGGTGTAGGGTATTAATAAGTCGGTTGCATCGACTTACTGTTACATTTGTTTTTGTTGTATGTTAGGTAGGTTTTTAATTTTATTTCCCGAAAATCATTAGAAAATTTAACATTCGTTTTCATTAGGGATCATTCCATTATCTGCAATAAAAATTGAACTTCGAAAAAAATGCCAAGAAAAAAAAATTCAAAATGAGAAAAACCACAAGGAAAAAATAAAATCTGGAAAGTCTTCAAGTCTTGAAAGAAAAAATATCTTTATAAAATAATTCACGAATTTCCTCTACGAAAACTCAAAATTAATTTTTTTCCCAGATTTTTTTGTGTTCTTTATTTACAAAAAACATCAGTTTTGATCATTTATAAATAATAATTTATTTTTTCTAGATTTTTAATGGTTTGTTGTTCAAATATATAAATATGGGTGACTTACTGGGTAAGAGTGTATAAAACTACGCTGTAAACACAGAGGGAGTGTGAGTTCGAATCCCACACACATCATAAGAAGAATAACGACATTTAGAGTAACGCCGTCTCATATCTATGTGGGGGGAATAAACTGTGACGGAAAATTAAATAATTAGGTTAGATATGATAGTTGGTTACAAAATCAATATCATACATTTTTTTCGAAATAATGTTCGGAAAATAGGTAAAATAAATTTGGCGCCGAAATTTCATTTCAAATTTTTTTTTGCAGATATCCGAGCTAACCCTTTACATTATTCAAAATTTACAATATAAATCACAGTCATTTATGAACACAGATAAAATTATATTTAAATTAAATTTGAAGTTTTTATTAGTTTTTCTCTAACCAATTACGTAATGTCTTCTTAGTCGGAATTTCGGGCTTCAACCTCAGCCAGAAAGTATCCAATAATAGTCATTTTTATCGTAATAATTAATATCGTATAAGAATGAAAATAATTATAAATAAATAATTCTTGTATAAGATGGCGATGGGGTCCAAAAATAATATTTGTATATCATAATTTTACACAATAGCTATTGCCGAATAATTATCTGGTTAGTGAAAGTAATGATTCATTAAATTGAAGTTTAGTCTAATATAAATAATAAACAACGTAGTGTATGATCTATGCTCACTATAGGAATGAGAAGGGCAAAAAAAAAAAAAAGCAATTTCGAGTGTAGATGGAATGTAGCGACCAATAGTCTAGTGGAAAATTGAAAATCATAAAAAAACAAGAACCCAAATTAAACAAATTCAAATCATTGAATAAGATTTAAGAAAAAAACTAATTTAAAGATGGTACCTATATATGTGAAATTTTAATCAAAATAACGAAGAAACTATTTAGGATCTGAATATTATTATCTAAAAATTAATGTTATGCACTCAATAAATCAAACAATATAACAATTAACATATATATTTATATAAAAATAAATAAAAAAAAAAAAATTTGGATAGTTTATTGATTTTTAATGAAGGTTCATATTAGTTATTTTACCGTAGTATGATTAAAATATCTGTAGGTATTATACATTCGTATTAAAAATAATCTTAAAAAAATAATTTATAAAAGAATATAATTTTACTTATATAGCTATTCAATACGAACGGTATAAATATATATTATATGAATCATTTTCGCATCCTGACTGAGGGAATTTTTCGTTAAGAGAATATAAAGAAATCATTCATGTAATGTAAATTTCTAAATAACAGCTACTGAGAAAGAATAAAGTAATATTCTTAAGGAATTAAAAAAAATATCTCATTCATAATTAAAGAGGAGATTATTTTATCAAATTGAATATTTAAATAATAAGCATTTCCACATGTGTTTTATCTTATTTATTCCACTCAAAATATTAATGATGGCATATGATTAAATAAATGTACAGTAATTTCCGGATATAAAGAACTTTTGGGATCAACCATTTTTATTGTTTAATTTAAAATTACTTCTATAGGACAACAAGCCTACGTAATATGAAAATATAAAATTTAGGCTAAACTTTAGTTTAGATCCCGTGTCGGATCGATTCCAAACTTTTTTACAAACATGCTTGGGCATGATTTAACACGTTTGGCGGGGGTTTGATTGAATGTTTATGTCATTAAGATGGTCAAATATTGCCTTTCAAAATTCAAATATACCCTTCATATTTTTTATTAAAACTTTCTAACTAGCTTACTTATTGATAACATTTTATGCTCATCTGAAAGGTCTAATGATGAGCTTTCTGAGGGTATGTATTTAATTGAAAGATATCTTCCAATTTTAGGACAAACCTCAAAAAAGTTAAAAATAAATTTTTTCAATTCCATTTATTTTTCCATTACTGCATAAATCGCCTGCATAACTGTACTGTTTTTAGGGCGGAAAAAATATCTAATGAGCTAATATATCTAATGAAATAATATGAAATGATATCTTTGAGGTTTTTTTTCTATAACTTAAAAACCCACGAAGTTGGAAAATTAGTTGGACCTATTTTAAAAAAAAATTTAGAATTCTATGTAATTCTATTTTTAATAATAATTCTATTTTTTTAGAATTATTCCTTATTTTTTGAAAATGTACACTTTTAAAAATCCTTAGTTTTCCATACTGTCTTGTTATATTGAAAATTCGAGTTTTATGTCTATTAAAAATTGAATTAGTTAAAAAGAAAATTTTTTATACTACGTCATAAATTATAACGAGATATTACTGTATCTTGAAATTTGATTATGTATATCGTATATGTAGAACCATAACAAAAATGAACCTTTATTTTTCTTATATACTATAGTAATCTAGAGTACATATTAATGAAAAAACAATGACTAGTAAAATTTTATTGAAGCTTTATTTTTAAATTTAATGAATTCTTTTAGAAATTTTTAAGTTTTTTTTTTTTTTTTTGTATAGAAAGTTTTTCTTTACAATTCCTTTTATTCTTTGCAAAGGATATAAACAAACTTATTATATTTAATCCTGTTTTGAAATAGTGATTCAATATTTCAACTCGATAAGCTGTGGAACAATAATTATTATTGTAATTTTTTACTTGAAAAATTTTTAAAAAATTATAATACAACATTTATTTTAAAAGAATTTTTTAGAATTTTTACTAACATAAAATTTAAAGATAAAGAGAAATTTCTTGCATAATATTTTGAGTTTTTAAAATTAATATTGATAGAATCTGCTAAAATTTGCCAAACTTTAAAAAATTATTTTGGTAAAAGATAGATTTTTTGTCGTCAGAAAGGTAGGAATTTTTCAAAGGCACCAAGAATACCCCCTTGGTAGTGTCAGATTTTTACTGACTAAATCCATCTCTCCTTTAAGCCAATATAATGGAATAATATCTCTACATATTAACACTGTATATTGGCTAGGGATTAGAAAAATAGATCAGGAGGATGGGACTTTTTTTTTAACATTAATATTAATCATTTGATAATAAATATTGTACTAAGTAACAAAAATATAAATTTAATAATTTAATAATACAAATAATACGTTGGACCTTTTGTCTTCCAGATGTGAGTGATCTAAATATTGACTTCTAGTAATATTATTCATTTCGTTTATATAATATTATTATGTATTTTATATATATAAATATAATATTATTATGTATTTTACATAATATATGATCGGAAGGGGGATTATGAAAATGAAAATTAATTTCTCAGTTATTGTTCTAATAAAAACTCTTTATCTGATCTGTTGTACAGAATTAAAAACTCACTCAGTTGATAACCAATGCCGCTAAAAAACCGGTTAAACCGCTCGACCACCGAGATTCCGATAATATTTTGTTTTGAAATATTTTAACAATTTCACAGAAGCAATTTATTGAGCTGATAGATAATATTTAAAGAATTGATTTGTATAATCCTTTAATGAAAAAAATTCGGTTGATGATAACTGAATTTGAAAATAGCAAATAAAAACAGTTTAGAATTGTAACTATTAATTTTGAAGCCAAAATTTGTAATTTTTATAAAAATATAATTGAGGAATGTTGTTAACATATTTAAATCTCAAAGATTTTTCTCAAATCTTCTTATTCTTCATCTCAAATTATTAGTTTCAATCTGAACGTTCGTCCGTCTGTATTTATTAGTTTTATATACCGTTGAAAATGGAGCAATGAAATGTTATACCTATGAGTAGGTATGATTAAAATGTTCATTTTGTGAAATTAGTTCTTTTATGTTGGCTGGAACTACACTCCTTCAAAATTTAAAAAAATCCTTTTCTTAAAATTATAAATTTTTTAAGAATTTAGAAATTATTTCAATTTACAAGTTTCTGAAACCAGAAAAAAATATCTGTACTTTCTTCTTTTTAACATCCACTAAAGTTCAAAACTGAAAATATTTAGTTTTTAAAGACCCGTGAGTAACTTGAACATCAATGGAAATTAACTAAAAGTAAGATATTAAAATTACATTTCTAACATCATATTTTTATAAGTGTTCCTTTTCCTTATTATATAAAGTTACATTAAAATTGAAGAAAATGTCTCTTGATTTTACACCGTTGATTTGTCACCATTGATTTTTTTCTCTTGATTTTTGACATTGTAAATATAGTTCAATACTAAACTGTTTTTATTGCCGTTTTGAAAATGTACATCTTTCAAAACCTTTGATTTTATATAGTACTTAATTTTTTTTAAGCTCTGTCCTATTTATATCATATTATTTATTTTTATGATCAAAAATTAAACGAATTAAAATAAATTTCTTTAAAATAAAATTTTATAAAATTTACATCAGGAACAAAATTTTGTTAACTGATTTTAAAAATATCAGTTAAATTAAATATTTAATTTAATTTTTAATCTAAAATCGATAAAAAATAATCATTCACATTAAAAAAAGAAGTCGTTGACCTAAAAATTTTTATTTTCATAAAATTGCATAGAAACTATTTAATGTGTGGTTGTTCTATTAAATTCACATTAAGTTACAATATAATACATATATGTATAACAACTAACAACTGGTGAAATATTCTGTTATAATAATACATTATGTGGAAAATGTGTTTTTAATTTTGAAAGCATTTCAAGCTGTCCAAGTTTGTGTTGTACTAGTTTTAACATTTCTGTTGTCATGGATGTCAAATTGCAATTTTAAAACAGTTTAAAATGATTTAAATTATATACTATTACTATAATATTGTTCTATATATTATGTATATATATCTATATCCAAACGCATAGACTATATTTTGATATCCTATTTAAAAATACTTAAGGATTGTATCAAATTAAATAAAAAATTTATTGTAAAATAAAGGGAACAAAATAATCCATCAAAAGGATGGGTTAGGAAAAAAAAGGAACACGCTCATGCAAACTATAGTTCAATTTATGAACGAAAAAGTATTTTTAGTACATTTTCAAAAAAATTTTAAAAAATTTGCTTATTAGTACTACTTTGCCCGTCCTTTCGTTTGTTTTTTACATCGTTAAAGATAGAGAAAAAAAAAATTTAATTATGGATAAGTCTCATAAAAAAAAAATTAATGTTGTAGAACTATTTTTTCGTGTAGCCTCATCCATTACGGAGCTACAGCCCCGCAAACTTTGAAAAAGCCCAGTATTGTTTTTACTTTTGTAAATCAATATCAAAATTATACAATTTTTTTAAATTTAGTACATACTTAAATTTACCCTTAAGTATGCGAAAAGCAAATTTTGCATGATTTCTCTACCTATATAACTACAACACGCTTTTAGATAGGGACTTGAAATTTTGAGATATGAATTAGTATAAGTTCTCTTAGAACATTTTTTTTTGGACCACCCCCTATTTATGAGCTATTAGAGCACAAAAACTGAAAATTTGCTATTTTTAGACACCTGTAACTTAGGCACCTGCACAAATTTTTCTTCGGCAAAACTTAAAAATTAGTTCAGTCTTGTTCAGTAATATATTTTTACGTGTGTTAATGGTTTTTTTTCTTTTGGTTATTTAGGGTTCTGGAGTTACAACACCTCAAAATTGCAAAAAAGTCCTATTTTCATATTTTTTTTTATTATATGAAATTTTCAAATTTTGGTGTCATAAGTCACAATTCTAAACAATTTGTATTATCTTTTGGAAATGGGCGCTTGTAAAAATCGTTTGTTTACATTCAGCCCTCGTTATTTTGTATTCAAGTTAAAAATAATTAAATGAAAATAAATGATATTTAAAAATTTATATAATATAAATTGAATAAAATTTAATTCAGATCATATCGCTAAATAACATATTCAAAAGCAATCAATTAAAGCATTCTTAATTTATTTAATTTAATTTAAAAAAGAAAATTTAAAATACGGAACTAGAAAAAGCCTATAAGGTTTCTATACAAAATTTTATTAACAATATATTTATTTATTTGTAAATATATTTAACTACAAAACATAGAATTATAGAACATATATTCAATGCAATTTAAATTTGTTTCAATCAATTTAGCGTAACTCAACAAATCAAATGTAATACAAAATTGTTCAGCTTTTGATTGTGAGTTATAATTATTAATTAAAATTGTGTTTTTTATTTGCTGCGCTCAGTTGAAATGAAGCCATGATGAATTGCAGGGCTTTAAAAAATATCACTGTAAAAATTTTACTGAACGTTTTGTAGTAAAATTTGTTTAATATTTCTTTAATAATTTTTTTTTTTTAAATAAATATAGAAATAAATATCAAATAATGATCGCTCTTCGACTATGCATTTTTTTTTTCTTTCTGCAAAATTTGTAAAGCGATTTATTTAAGGGTTTACAAAAAAAAAAAAAAAACTTTCAGTGGAAAATTACTCAAAATGATTTAATAAATTTACAAGGCTTTGCTCAACTGAAAGCTGTGCTTTTTATACATTATATTGTTAAATGTTAATTATTATTGATGTATATATACTATAACAGACACATACATAGCACATGGCATATGTTATATACAATGCGTCATATCTTTGCAATTTAACATCAAACTTAACCTCAAAATGTACAGTTTACTTCTAAATTTTTATGAAAAGTTTTGTAAGTTTAATTCAAAATTGTTAATTTATAAAGCTTTACTACAGCATACGCGATTGAAATTAAATTAAATTTTTTTTATCTACAAAAATTATTTTTGTCTATTTTTCGTTTTCCAATAATTATTTACTATATCTTAACTAGCACTGGCATCTGAATGCTTTCGAGCTTTTTTTTTATAAAAAATGCCTTTAATTAATTTTATTTTATTGAATTTTTTTAGTTTTTTTAAGAAAGTTTGTGAAAATTGTGCGCTATGTTATCAAACAGTAAAATCTGTATAATTGTTGTGTTTTATGTAACTTTCTTATTGTATTATTGACCATTTTGGTTATGTATATGATTGATACTGTCTATATTGATCACAAAAGTGAGCGATGGTTCTTTTTTGAAAATAACCGTTTCTGTGTGAGTAGTGTGTGTTCAAATCTAAATTTTGTTTAGACCTAAAAGTCTTTTCTTTTGATATTTATTGAGATAGTTAATGATCGTTTGTTTCGGTTTATATTATACAGTTCTGTAAAAGTGATTAAAGTTGGATCATGTAGATAAAGTTTCTTCTTCTGTTATGTTGATAATTTAGTTATGTTTGTTTTATATATATTCCAATGTTATAAACGAGGAGTATGCAGTGTATTTTGTTATTTTATTCTCAAAAATGTCCTCATATTCTGGAATTTCATGTCAGTACCTTAATGTCCTGGAATTGTTTTCCAAGTTACATTAGTTTTCAGTGTTTTTGTTAAGATTGTCTTGAGTTGAATGACATTATTATGATTTTTCAAGGATTAATCTTACAATTGAAAGGTTTACACTACACTATTTAACGTTTGTGTCTTGCAATTGAAAATTTATTTTAAAGATTCTTTGGAAAAAGAAAATTTTAATATTTCTTTTAAAGCACTTTAAGTCGATCATAAAAAAAAAATTTATTTAAAAATAATATTGAAACATTATAAAAAAAAACAAATCACGATATGGGAATGAAATGTAAAGATTGATTTTAGTCAAAAAACAAAAATTTATTCCTATTTCCGATTATACAAATGGAAAACATATAAATTTGAGAAAAATAAAATGTAAAATATGTACCTATGTATGATATGTATATAAAATAGATTTATTGGCATGATTATATGCTTTTTTTTTCAATTTTCTTTCAATAATCACCTGTTTTTATGTTTTACGGGGAAATTTTTATATTGTCACATTTGATTTAAAAAGGAAATATATTTTTACAACCTATATAGTACATACTTGTTACGAGTATATTTTTTATAGTATATTCTTTAACATAATATGAATGTGTGTGTACATAATATGTAGTTTTAAATAATATGATATTTATATTGTATGCTTTGAATAAGAAAATCTATCCTTCTATATTTATTTTGTATAATCTCAGATATTATGTTCTTTTTTGTTAATATATTGTCGCTGTGGGAAAATATTTTGTTCAGAATTAGATAAGATTGATTTTTTTTTTTTCAAAAAAATTAGGTTATATAAATATATAATATATTTATTCTGGTTTTCAAGTATTATAATATACTTAAAATTTAGGAAAGTAATATTTTAGGGTATTATTGGGTTTTTTTACTAAGTTTTTTAATTATTTAGTTTTTTTTGTTAATATCATAAAGAAACTATACTATCCTATAGTATAGTTTCTTTATGTTAATATCTAAATGTCAAATGTTTTCATTAATAAATAAATTTTACTTATATAAAGCTTTAGTTTGAAGATTCTTTTACGTATAATTTATGGGAGCGAGTCACAACCCTGCACGCCAAAATCAACCTGCGACAAAATCTTGCTTTTTTTTTCTTGCATTATCTTTCTAAAATATTGCATTACAAAATCTTTCACGGACAAAATCTTTCAAAATATTTGTAAAGGAATAGATTGTTGTTTTGTTTCTACAGTATGTATAAACAAATAGTTAAGGAGGATTTTAGAGTTGGATTCAAAAGCAGGTTTGCCGCTTTTTCCAGAATATTTATATATAAGAATATGTGACATTCTGAATTACATGCAAGATTTTGTCCTAGTAGATTTTCGAAAAAAATATTTTGGAAAAAAGGTTTTGTTTCAAAAGATTTTCGAAAGGTAGATTTTGTATGCAAGATTTTGTTGCATTAGATTTTGACGTAAAAGATAATGTAGCACACCCATAATTTATACTTTATTCAGTTTTATTGTGATCTTAGTAAGATATTTAGTAAACAAGTACATATTTTGATACGATTTTCTATTACAAAATCTACATTAAAATATAACATACATAATATGTATGTTTAGAATCATAATTTTTTTTCTTTTCTTTTGGAATCAAGAAATTTCGTATCCCATATGAATATTTTGTAATTTAGATGTCACGGTAAAATATACTTACACACGTACTACAGGGCCCCTAGTATAAACTACATTCTCTTTAAGAACAATTTAAATATATGACTTTTAAACGTACCAGAGAACAAAAATAAGTAAACATTATTTTTTCATAATTTTTTTAACTAAACCTAAACCCCCTTTCCTTTTTTTGTAAACAATTTTAACCTAAAAATTTAACATATTATGCATGTTAATGAATTCACTTTTAAAACGGATTAAGATATTATAACTAAATTCATTGTTTTCGTAAATTATAATACGGTGACAAACGTAAATACTAAGACACAAGATGTACAAAAAAGGATATTGCAATATTGCACCACTCTTCTAGGATATTGTACCAATATTCTGTAGAGCAAAAAAAAAAATAAAGAAACATATTTAATCAAATACTTCTATTAACTCGGTTAAGAACAGGGCACACTAGTTTGGCAATGCGACAATTTACATGATCCTCAATGAAAGCATAAGCCTTAGTAGTGAAAAGTAAGCCTTAGAATACTAAATAGGGATTATTAAAAACATTAAACATTTTTTAAAAAATAGTACAAATATATAATAAATAATTATAAAAATAAATTATTTTAAGTAAATATAATATCAAACAAGGCAGTGTGTAAACCAACCGTTTTTAAAGGAGCACATTCCCAAAAGATAATGCAAACTGTTTAGAATTGTGACTCTGCACCAAAATTTGAAAATTTCATATAATAAGAAAAAGTATGAGCTTGAGAAAAACTTTTTATCAATTTTGGAGGACTGTAAGTTTGGAACCCTATATAACTAAGAAAATAATAGCTCTAATAGCTCTTAAACAGAAGGTTGTACAAAAAAAAATTCTGAAGAAACTTATACTAATCCTAAAAGTTCCTTTTTGCTCCAAAATTTCAAGTTCCTATCTAAAAGCGTGCCGGAGTAATGAAGGTAGAAAAATAATGCAAAATTTCGTTTTCACATAACGGTAAATTTAAATACTAAATTTAAAATAATTGTGTAATTTTGATATTGATTTACAAAGATAAAAAAAAATTCCTGTCGAATGACTTGAAAAATGTGTTAAGCAGAACATAAGATATACTCATTTAAAAATAGGACTTTTGAAAGTTTGAGCAGCTGTTGCTCCGTAATGGAACTGGCTACATGAAAAAGTTGTTCTACAACATTATGTTTTTTATGAGACCTGGCCATGCTTAAAATTTTTTTTCTCTATCTTTAACGGTGTAGTAGTTTTGCAAGTAGACGGACGGATTTTCTCAATTTTTTTTTTGGATATATGCTAAAAAGAAGAATATTCGAAACAGAAATTTATAGTCTTAGAACCAAATTGTTAAGAAGTAATATAATAATTTGCAAATGAAATAAATTTTAGTTATTATTGAGACGAATAAATTAATAAAATATCAATTAAAATTAATTGTAAGGGTCTGAAAAAATCCTAAAAGGGTTAAAAAATACCATTAAAAAATGTTCATAAATTTATAAATAAATCAAATACTTGTTATTTATCGGTTGTTTCAACGATTGATATAATTCTAATCTAATTATTTTTATCATTTAAGGATTTAAAAACGATTTAAAAATAATAAATTCATAGTAATGGTGCACCTATACATCTAAAATAAACAAAGAAATAGATGTCATTTTGAAAATACTTTATATTTTGGCTTCTACAAATTTTTAAGAAAATAAATTTAAAAAAATCTGTGGTTAGAATATCAATTTAAATTAAATAAAATATTTTTTTTTTGTTATCAAAATAATTCCTTGAATATATGATTAATTATCATAGAGAAGAAAAAAAAAAATCAGAAAATTTCAATAAAAGAAAATATATAAAACAAACAAAACTTAAATCCTTTTTTTTCAAAAAAAATAATGTCAAAGTCATTGAAATGTAATTGGATTAATTTTCTAATTTTCTATACAAAAGTGACATATATGTTAACATATGTACTATTATAGATGAGTACATAACATAACATATATATATATATATACATTATATAAATAATATATTTTTGAATATTTCTAAATTTTAAGATGACAAGTAACATGAAACTTATAAGGATTTAAAAATGTAGGTGCTAAGTCGTTATTTGGTTTTATATACATACATATACATACATACATCTTTTTTTGTTTTTTTTATGCATTATGCCATTTTGTATAATGTGTTTCCTTTTCAAAAAAAAAATCAAAATTTAGAAATATATTTTCTTAATTATTCTGTCAAGTATACCTACTTTTCTTTTTTTTACCATATCCTAGTCATTTTAATGTCATTTATTTTTGTGTGAATCATTTCCTTATTTATTTTGTTTTTCATTTTTATTCAAATTTTATTTCAATATACATTTCCAAAATTTAAAGGAAAAAAAAAAATTAAAGCTATTAAAAAAGATAAGATAATTTTAATGAAGAAACTTTTTGAAATATGTACTAATTAAGTCTTATTCATTAAAATTTATTTTAAAATAAATAGAATCAACTAGGTACCTATGTACTTAAATAAAAAAGAAAGTTGTTTAAACATTTTTAAAGAACAATATTAAGAAAATATATTTTACGTAACTTCAGTGATACAAATTATTATAATATACATATATTCTCTCTGCCTCAGCTGCCATTATCCTTTTTTGGATATAAAGCGTTAACATTTTATTGATTTTAGATTTATAAAATAATTTTGGAGAATTCTTCTCGATTACTTGCGCTATGTGAATAAGTTTATCTATTGAATTAAATGTCTGTTCAATTTCGAATATTTCTTGCCCACGATAATTGTTTCCTGTGAACTACCTTTGTTCTTTCAATTTTGTCTTTCACTTTCTGTTATAAAAATTTATATTTATTAATCCACATCATATACCCAAAATATGCATTCTTTTGTTATTTGACAACTTGAAGAACTTTTCTTTCTCAACCTTCTTAATCGAAATATGGTCTACTCATGAGATATTCTGCATATTTCCCAGAATTTTATTTAGTTGAATTTACTCCGTTATTATACAAACTACAAAACACTAATTAAAAAGAGCAATTAATAGATTATGGCACTTCAATGTATTGTACACTTCTAATGGATTAAAAACTTTTAAGCTGAGTAGTTAAATACTTGACGCATTACTTGCAGAATACAGGTTTAAATATTATCTGGTATTATAAAGACAAGGAATTTCAATATAGAAAAACAAATACATACTTAAAAATATAATTTATATTGAATTAGAATATTTTTCAAGAAAATCCTCTCTGCCTCCACTTAAAGTTTTCCAACGAAAAACAAGGAGCTCAACAGAAGCTCACCCTACCATGTAGAAATCAAGATGGCGAAGCAGTATGAAAATTCGTTTGTCATGAGCACGCCCCGTTTGTGGAACCATATACCATCGCATGTGTTCCCTAAAGTATGGTAATTCATATGTGTCATACGATTCACTTAAGTTTAAGAAGAACATTAACATCTTTCTTCAAAATATCCCACCAAATTTTCCTACCTATTCCTCATAATCCAAAATTTTCTAATTCCAATTTCCTCAATTATCTTTCCCACATTCCTATCCCCAAAACCAAACTGTACATTTGTATTAAAGGTTCCATACTTCCATCCCAAGGTATGGTTTTCAAAGGGGGCTGGATTTGGTTGGTTAGAGACCAATACTACCCTGAGGAAGCACGTGCAGTTCCTCTTGGTAACTTTCGAGTTTTCCACCATCTCTCGTAAAAAAAAAAATCTTGTTCAAAAAAGTGAAAAATCCTTGAGCAGCGAAATTCTTACTTCCTAAACACATTTCCCACCTTAGCCAGAATAATATAACTTCGATGGATTTCAGTCTAGATCCCAGTTGGCGCAAAGGTGATTTAGCGGATTCTAACAGTTCTGTTATTAAGCTAATATTATTAAGGATTCTAACAGTTCTGTTGAAATTGAAAAATTAAGGTTTAAGTTCACTTATATGTAGATATAGCTTAAACTAAAGTAAAAGAGAAACAAACATATGCTTTTATGACAGAAAAAGGAAAACCTCACATTTTGTTCAGACGTATGAATTGCGAGAAGATTCCGAAAGAAAAGTATATAGTTATCTAACAGAACATTTTTTCCCTGTCTTTTTGTTTTTTTTACTATGCCAGCTGATTGAGATATAGTAATGGATTTATCTTCTCAATTTTTGGGTTTTTTTTTATAAATGATTAATTTTACATTATCCTAGCCTAGCCCTACAATTATCACACGGAAGATGTACACAAAGTTTAGCGAAAATTTTAAGGAAATTTTCGTCTATGTAATTTGAATCGTTCTCAAATACAGCTTTTCAAAAATGCTTAAAAATTTTTCTGTTAGTCTGTGCGTGTATGTGGATGTTTCTCTGTCTGTTTCTATAGTTTTTGGCCAAATCAGATTAAGGAGGAGGAGGTACCCTATACAAAGACGCAAAAAAAAAAAAAATGATTTTTTTTTTAATTTTCTATATAACATAAATAGGCAAATTTCATTTTTTGGATTCTTTTTGGGTATTTTAAATTTTTTGTATTTTATTTATTAGTAGTCGATATTTTCAATAAGAAATTTTTTGGTAATAATTTGAGATAGTTGAGATAGTTTTGTTCAAATCTTTAATTTGAAGTACTTTTTTCCTTGTCTTTTAAAACCCTATCAACCTCCACTCTAGCTTTAATGGTTTCCTACATTACATACAAATATAATCAATGTACATGCTTATTATGTATTATATTGTTTATTTAAGATTTTTATTATACACTTACAATTGTTTTGTATTAATACTTTTGAACCACAAAAAATTTTAAGAAATGGAATTTTAAAAAAATTTGTTGAAAAAAATTTGAAAGAAGCAACAAATAAGAGCAATTTGAAAGATGAAGAAGAATAGAAAAATCGTTGCTTGAAATATGTTCGAATAATTCAAGGGACTAAACTACATTAATTAATTTTATTTATTTCTTTTATATCACATATTATCATTTAAATGAAAACATAGAAAAGAGTTTCGTGGAAAACGTTTTGGAATGACAATATACTCATTATTGGAAAAGTTATATGTAAGGCTACCACACCATGATTATATCTTCATGTAATTAATCATAGATTGAACTTCGTTGATCCTGAGAATAGGACACTGGCACAAAATATGTAAAGTAGTTGGTGAATTTTAAAGAACAGGCTTAATAAAATCAAATATTGATGCACATAACTATGTGAATACGTCTAAGACATAAAAGTAAAAATGTTAAACAAAGATCAATTTATTTATCTCTTTCAGAATAGAGAAATGTTTATCCAGAAGTCAGTTGAGTCAATGGATCCTTAAGGATGAAAAAACAAAATTTTATACATCTCGTTATATTATTGATATATATAATTATGTCTATGCACTATTGCACATATATATAAATAAATTTTATTTATGAATTTAAGATACAACTTTTTAATTAACATTTTCTCTTCAAACTAAAACTATCTTGAAAGTTGATATACAAAGTTTTTGTAAAGAAATTTCAATAAATCTCAAGTATGAATAGCACACTTTTATTTGTATGACTTGTTAAGAAGTGAAACGATACTTACTTGAATTAATATTCATTTACATATACTTTTAGATAATTCTTGATACTGTATCATATTTACTATATATCCTTTTATTTTTCAATTATTTTAATTGCATTCAACCATCTCTTGTAACAAGGTTATACATTATTAAAAAGTTCCACTATTGTCTTACTCTATAGTAAAAAAAAAAGTTTAAATAAAATTACAAGTTAGGTTGTGATAAATTGATAGTTAGATAAAATTATCCTCAATTTCTTTACACAAAAAAGAAACAAACCAAAGGAAATAATAACTTTTAATGACTTACTTGGTTTATAGCATATAGTTAAGCATGTCCTTTTACAAAATATAAACAGGATATAAGATTTTTTAAAAGTAAACAAATATTAATTAAAATAATAATCTAAGTATAAAAAAAAAATGAAATTTTAAAGGAAGAAAAGAAGAACAATTTAATTTATTTTATATTAAATATATATTATAAGAGCACATTGAATTTGAAAATCAGAACGAAATTAAATATAACCCAGTTCTAAGGGTTGAAATTGATATCAAAATATTTTATTCAGTATCGTTAGAAGTATGGACATTAAAATTGAATGACACAATTCCTATCAAATTTTTCTAATCTTTTCATAGTTTTTAATGATAATGTAATCAGTAATAAGATCAGAAATATAAGAATCACCATTATAATATGTATGTTCATTTTGGACAAATTATGGAATGTAGTGGTTGTTAAATTAAAAACTAAATATTGTAAACATTAGTGATTATTGAATATTTTCTAACATCTTTATAATGAATCAAATTTCCAAAACGTATATTATATGACTATTAATAAGATGTTTACGTATCATTTCGGAGACTTTCACAAGATTATATTCTGTATTATATATTCTGTAATACTTTTTTCCTTGTCTGTTCTTAGATCATACATTTTTCGTGGTAAATTTAAAAATTGGAGCCTCGGTGACCTAGTCGGTAAAAACGAATGAAATAAGCTGCAAAAACATCGAGGAAATATGGGTTCGATTCTCACATAAGTGGTAAGATTAATTGCCCCTTATGACAGTTACAGACACAGTTGAAAAGGAAGTGGCTGTGTAATTTCGGGCAGAAAAATAACTAAAGAAAAAAAATTAAAAAAAAATTGTCTTCTACTAAACATATGACTATTCTTCATCGTTTAATGAAAGCTTTGATATAAACACACATATGTTAAAAGTTAAAAGTATTAAGAAACCTAGGCTAGTTTTATGGTTTTAATCATTGCTCTTATCGTTTATTACACCTTCAATATAAACGCATATCCTAAGACATCGGTTTTAACAAATATAGTAATTGTTATTTTGGTTTCTTAAATGACTGCTTTTATATATATGTAGTAAAAACATATTTTTGTACTGTTTTATTTTTGTTTATTTAAAATTAAATCAATTTAATATTTAAATAATATTTTTATTTTATTTTATATGCTATGGCAGTATATTAGCGCATTTTTTAAAATAATTTTTGAAAAAATTTTCTTATTGATTTTACCCTGTCTGTTCGATTGTCTGTTTACAAAACTTATATATGATTAAGGAGCTATAGCACCTTAAAGTCAGAGCAAAAAATTTTTTAAAAATTGAAGTGCCTCTAGATTTTTCGCAATTTTTTCTTACATATAAAATTCTAAAAGAAATCACAAGTTATATATCAGATTGCATATAGCATTTTTTTTTTAAATTTTTTATTATCTCCCCCTGTTTCAGAGCTATTAGCAAAACAGAATTTAGACCGCAGCGCAAATGTTAATAGTTTTTCTTAATAATATAGAATACGTATGGAAAAATTGGGGATTCTGAAGGAAGTGTTGTACCAGCGTAGGACCAAATGACTATAAGGATACTTTTAAAAGTCCTTTTCGTCCTGAAAGGATAATATGCGCCATTAACAAAATATGCTTTATAAAAGCTGAAAATACCAACTATATTTGGGATATAGTCATTTGGTTCTACGCGGGTACAACACTTCCTTCAGAAGAGCCAAAAATTCCTTAAAAATTGAAGAAAGTATGCCTCTAGATTTTTCGCAATTTTTTCTTACATACATATAAAAATCTAAAAAAAAAATCACAAATTTTGGTGCTAAGTTACAATAAATTCTTAACTGTTTTTATCGTCTTTTGAAAAATGTGCGGCTTCAAAAACCTATGCTTTTATACACTACACTACCTTATTAATTTATAATTCAATTACTGATATTGACTAAAACATTCCACCATATGTATAGTTAAAATCTCATCCCGATATTCAAAAACTTTTTACAGTACATATAATTTATATTATATGTTTTGTTATTTTCTTCAATAACCCTTTACATTAATTGTATGCTTCTTTTTTATTTTTACATGATCTGGAATTTATTTCAAATAATGAAAAGGACGTGATTAAGTTTTTGTTTTTCATGAATATCTTTGTCAATAAAACTAAATAAAAAAAAGTTTTTATACTACATCAAGGACGAATGGTGCTTCAAGTAAAAATTTAATCAAAGATAACTAAACTGAATATTTTCATTTTATTTTCATCTAGTTTTTTTTTTTATATGAAAGGGTATATTGATATAATGTTTATTGTATCTATATTGTAAAACATAAAAACCAATTTAGTAAATGTTTGTTCTTAGAATCTTTTGTAACTGTTTTGTTCCACTGTTTTGTTCATTTATTGTAACATTTTTATAGAAATGTATCTAATCTATATACTATATCTAGAAGACATTACAAAATTAAAAACAGAAAATTTTAATATGTTCAATTCATAACTTTAGAAGTTGCAAATCCCATATTAATTGGTTACACAAAATATCTCATTTCAAAATGTTATTCTTAAAATCTCAGGTTTTAATATCACATATTTCAAAGTAGAAAATGCTGCATTGTAACAATTATAAACTCATTGTTAGAGTTTTATTAAATAAGTATATCAAATAATTATTTATGATCTTTTGTAAGAAATGAATGAATGAGAACATGTTTATATCTCTTATAAAGTATGAATAAATAATTACTAATATTAATCACGTTCATTATATATGAACTATATGTAGTTTTCTTTAATAAGTTTCTTATATAAGTTATTACTATTGCTCAAACCATTTAATTTTTTTAAAACACTTAGAATAATAATGGTAAACATCATAAAAACAATATTATTGGCAACATTATATTAGTTTAGATTTAGATGAGTTTTAAAGCGCATAAGTAACACTGTGACTTTTTAATGTAGATGTATTTTTCTTCTCATATTACTAAGTGTTGTAAATGTTGACCCCACTTATTATAATACTTCTATCAACCCTGCTACCTCTAAGAAAGTAAAGATTTGTAGATGATTTATTGCTGAAAATTCATTTTCGGCAAATCAATATTCTCTTACGTTCACATATCTAGCTCTTAGTAAAGTATATAAATAGTAATATATAAATAGCTCGTAGTAATACATAAAGATCGTATATATAAATATCTGGCATAAATATATAAAATGAATTACATAAATTAAATATATTGTATATTAAATATTTATATAACTTAAATTACTTAATTAAAGATTCTTCATTTAAAATAAAAATGTCTTCACTTGAAGTAGAAAATATTTTCTTAAAGTAAAAAAGTGATTAGTTAAAGAAAAAATGGTATAACATATAGATTTTTTCAAATTAATTACGCAAAATATTTTTCTATCAAAAATAAAAAAAATAAGTCTAAATTTAAGTACTAAAACAATTTAAAAAATAATAAAAATTCAAAGTATTTTTAAGAATTTTTATGGGTGAAAATTCGAAATATGTCATTTAATTAAAAAAAGAAAATGTTTGTAAGAAAAAATAATCAATTTTTATGTACTTAACTAAAACAAAATAATTTTAAACCCTTTTTTAAGTTATTACTAAGCCAAAAAAACAACAATTAAACATTTAAGTTAATAAATTAATAATTTTAATATTATATTTTTATATTAATAAATAATCTTTAGACTTTATAATCTTTTTGAGCCTTTAAGTAGATTCTCAAGTAGATTCTCAATAGAGAAAGTGTTTAACTTAAATATTGTTTAGTTATTATTTATCATTTCTTTTCGCTGTAAACTCACTTCAGAGTATTGAATGTAAAACATTTCGATGTTCATGCTAGCGGGCGGGTATTCATGTAACCTTAACTTTACTGTGTTTGTATCCTTTATTAATAGTAATGACAAAAAACTGTTATTAAATTCTTTTGAATCATTTATCTAATTCACTTAATTTTATCACCTCATAATTTTTTATATACATATATTTATATATATGTAATAGAGTATTTTTGATTTAAAAAAATTTCCAATTATTGTACATACAAGGTATACATTTTTTTTTTTTGTAAAAAAAATAAATTTCTAAATTCCCGAGGCATTTTTATAAAAATCCTAAAAAAAAAAAAAATACCAATAAAAAAAAATTTTCAATTTACTCTTTATATCTTAAAAATCAATAAAAATCAAAATAAACGAAAATAAAAAGCAATTTACAGACATTAAAATTCAAATAAATAAACCAAATTATCAAAATAAAAAAGAAAAGAAAAGCAAAATAAAAATTACACATCCTTAATCAGTTGTTTATACGCGTATACATATATTTGAAGGAGTCTAATGATGTACGATAAGTATCGGGTATAATAAAATTACTCCTCCGTTTATAACATCTCGAAATAAACGAGCTAGATATACCTTCAAAGATATGGGTAGGATCAGAATCAAATTCTGTTCCGAGTCGATTTAACTTTATCCCTCCGTCTGTCCGTTCGTCAGCAGTATAACTCAAAAACTAAGGGACCTAGAGCAATGAAATTTTAAACACGGATAGATATCCTAAAAAAATTAATTTTATATAACAACTTTTTTCTGTAGTCCTATCCGTTACAGAACTACAGCCCCCTAACGTTCGAAAAAGCGCTATTTTAAATTGTTATAACACAACTTCTATAAGGTATATCTTCAATATGAAAATACCAAACGATAACTGCTTTTATGAACTTTACAAATATATATACATAATAAATGTATGTATATTTGTACCATACGGTGTCTTAATTTACCGTTATGTGAAATTGAATTATTGCAAAATTCTGTAACCCTTTTATCTTCTAAACGGTTTAGGTTCGAAACTTGAAATTTTGACAGAACTTAGATCTTTGAAAATAAGTATGAGTCATTTCAGAAAATATTTTCTATCACTCCCCGATTAGAAGCTGTAAGGGGTAAAAACTGAAAATTTTCTATTTTTAAACATTTGTAAATTGAACACCTGTTAAAATTTTTTTGAAGTAATACGTAAAAATTAAAGCTTCAACATTACACTCTTATTTCTATTAACAATTTTTTTTAATAATATAGCGTTACTTTATAATTGATGTAAGTGTGACTTGATTTTTGCTCAATTTTTCTAACAAATTTCTTTAACGATTGTTTTGACTTTTTTTTTTACTCGATAATTTAAAATTGTTGAGGTGCTGATGTCGTAGTACAAAAAAAACTGAATAAATAAAAAATTAACGATTGCTTGAAGAATTTATATATATATGATATTGGTATACATACTTATTATATCATGTTTATTTGCATATCGTATAATATGTCACTGAGGTATGAATGATGTAATAATAAGAGTATATAATATACATATACTCGTATATACATATGTATATGTATGTATATAGCGGCGTATTTATACGTATTTTATTGTAGTTATAAGAAATTATTCTATGAATGAAATATTTTTAAAGAAAATTGTATGTATTGCAATGTATGGCGATATATAAAAATAATGTATGTAAATATGAATGAATGTATATACATATTAATATATATTTGGTATTTTGTAGTAAGTTTAGTATAAATTAATATACATCTGTACATTTACCTCTTAGTAACAAATTGTAATAGCATATTTGGAAAAATTTTAAATTGATAATTGTTAGATGGAAGGTTAGAATCAGCTTTTGAAGAATGTTTAAACATATAGGTAGTTTGAATATACATACATATCATATATATACATACAAACCATAGTTCTAGAAAATATCGAAAAAATAAAAAAATAATATTATAAGTAGAGTGACAGACTACGAACATACTAACGGGTTCGTACGGGTATCTAACAGTTGACAAATCCAACGGTATTCATCCTCGTTTTTTTTTATAATATGTTATGTTATACATGTAACCTACTTATATAAGTAATATGTACACGATGTTATTATATAATATTTTCAAACATTAGGTTTATATATAAAAAAACAAAACAAAACCTCTGCAATTGAACAAAGATTTTGATTGATATCAAACAACGTTTAATTACATAATATTATATACATACGTATGTATAATGCATATGGTTTTTATATAAGGTGAGAAAAACGGGTACCTCAACTTGAATAAAAATGAGACAAATGTGAAAAAGAATTGTTGTGCCGGAAGTAATGAAAGAAAATGAAAAAGGAAACAAAAATTTTTAATGTCTAAATACATATATGTAACTATGTACATATAATATTATATAAAAGTATATAATAAAACCATATACAAATATTTATTTAAAATGTTATGATAAACATTACAAAAATAAAAAAAATTAATAACGGTGACTTTCGAATTATTCAATGAATTTTTAATAAAGGTTATAATCGAAATTGTATAATCGAAAATGAAACAATGAAGTTTTTAACATTTTGTATTACTTGGAATTGTAGATTTTCAATTATATTGAAATGAAATGAAGTTTAGATGGTAATAAATATAAAATTAAATTTATTCTCGATGTAATTAAGTGATAAATTATTGTTTTTTTTTGATAACGATTTGATAACGAAAAAAAAAAGAAATACTAAAAGAAAGGAATCGAAACTTTTTTCTTGTTTCTTTAGCTATACATCATACTAAGAATATGAGTAGACTAGAGCTACATGACTTTCAGTACTATAGTGTTGACACTCTTCTTCAACTCGAGAAACCATGTGATATTAATACTAATATATGTGTTAACGCAAAAATTATATAAAAGATTTTTAAACATATAGGCATTTATATTTTTTCATACTTAATTACTACAAAATAATAATAATTACTGGCAGTACTGATAAATTACTAGTGGCTACGAGTAAAACTATTTTTACTCATACAAAATTTATTTTTGATACTATTTGTAATACTTTACTAAAATAAAATTTTAGTTTTAATAGATAGTGATAGGTTTGATTTTTCTTACGAGAATAGGTGGGAGTCTCGAAAGACTTCAATGAGATCAATGTGCGAAATCTCTTTGTTAGTGTTAGAATTTCATCAACCTAAATCCTTTTTAAAACAAATATTAGGTTAGAATCTATGAAAAAATAATGATTGGTTTGTGGAAAATAGGAATAAAAGCAAATCAGAAATGCTACTGGATGTTGGAAGGAGTGCTGGAATATAAAATAGATCTGGAGTAGACTAATTTGCACTGCCTCTATCTACTGCCTTATAGCTTCCTTTGCATTTTCTATATTCGTTTACCATTAATCCCCAGATGTCAAAAGGGTTAATGTCAACATCTTGAAAACAATGATATTTTGATCTAGAGACAAAAGCAACAATTATGCTAAATATATTATTTCAAAAACAAAAGTTTATATATTCTGGGTATAGTTTTGGTTTAGTTAAAGATCCAGTTTAATGTTTGAGTTTTTTCTACTGTTACAGAACTTATCTTGCATCAGATGTTCGCATTATCTATAAAACATACATTAGTCCAAAAAAAATTGTATAACGCATATATATTATGGCTGAAGCTACTTAATCAGTTATGTATTGTTACTTGGAATGGTCTCTACACTCAGCTAAAAAAAACTTGATATATCTTTACTTTAAAAATATATCATATTATGATATATAAAATATATCTTAAATATACTTTAGTATATTTAAGATATATTTTCATTTAGACTACTATTTGTTTTCGTATTACCTAAATGTTATTTTTTTTGTTGATTATCAATTGATTTTAGAATTAATAAAACAATTTTAATAAGCAAGACTTCATATTAATATTATGATTTAACTATTTTATATGACTATTTTATTCAAAAATCAAATGAATTCATAACTTTTTAATTTTGTCAATGCAAATAAAAAAAAGAAATCACTTTCAATTTGTGTTTTAGAGTCTATAATGTTCCATTAAACAGTCTTTTGACTTTTGTTTGGTAAAACAAAAAAAAAAAATTACTAAACATTATTCATTTTAGCATATTTCCAAAAAAAATTTTGAAATAATGTGCCTAATAGTTTCACTCTGTCCGTTCGTCCGTCTGTTTACGAAACTTCTACACCGTTAAAGATAGAGCAATGAAATTTTAACCATGACGAGGTTATCTCATTAAAAAATTTTCCAGAACAACTTTTTCATGTAGCCCCATCCATTACGGAGTTACAGCCCATCAAACTTTGAAAAAACCCTATTTTTATATATCTATATCTAGATTCTGCTTAAGATTTTGTAAATTTAAAAACACCATTTAGGAGAACTATTTTTTCCTTTATAAATCAATATCAAAATTATAACGTTAGGTACCGTACCGTTATGTAAAAATAAAATTTTTATTAAACCAATGATTTTTCTTCCTTAATATCTCAGGCATCCTTTTAGTTAGAGCCTTAAAATTTTAAGAGAAAAAAGATCTTTTAGAATTAGTATAAGCTGCCTTAGAAATTTTTTTGGTACCACCTACCCAAATTGAAATTTTTTCCTATTATTTTTCCTACAGGTTAACACCTGTAACTTAGGCACCTACAAAAATTCTTTCCAAATAAAAGGCAAAAATTAAAGTTTCAACTTTATAATTTTGCATGTGTTAATGGTTTTTCTTAATTATGTAGAGTTCCTTTAGAATTGATGAAAGTGAAAATGTGAAGTCTGACAATAAATTTAAAACTGTTTATATTGTATTTAGAAAATGTGCGCCTTTAAAAACAGTTAGTTTCTATTCTGCTTTGTTTTTATTTCTATCAGGATTCAGAATTGCGTGTTATTTTCAACTTTTTTGTTTTTATAAAGAAAACCAAAAATTTTTATGATAAATAAATCAACAACACTTCATTCCATATCATGCGTCATTTTAACATTTTATTCGTAAAAAATTTGAAAGTATTGAAAAGTGCCACACAGAATATGGTAGACTTTAAATATCTATGAATGTGTATATTTTTTTATGTATTTATCAGCTTAAAGGTTTCTCCAGGTTTTCTTTTTACTAAAATCGTAAAGTAAAAATTTAAAAAAAAATATTTTTTTTAAATTTATTTGAAAAATTATTGCTTTCTTAAAACGAGGGTAGATGTTAAAATTTAAGGATATATGATTTAATTGAAGTTGGTAGAGGTTTCATAAATGTATGAATATTCAGAAATTTTAACTTTTCTGATTATAAACAAAAGTGATAGTTACATAGGTAAAAACAAAACTATTATTGTAAATATTATTTTAATAGTAATAGCATAGGGTTCTGCTACTTAGGCTATTACGGGCTGAGTATATTTCATTCATAAATCTTTATTATGAATCTAAAATTATTAGGAATTAAAAAAAACCATATCCAAAGAGATAGTAAGAATTCACTAATGTGTCATATGTGACAAGTATAGAATGTTATATCAAAAAAATACTTTGTAAAGAGGATTAATTCCCATACTTTGTTTTTCTTGATAAATATAGAATTATATTAAAAACACAAATAAAATTAATCTTATAGTCCTCGATTAAAAATAAACTAAAACAGAAAATGATATAATTTTGGAAATGGATTTGTATACGAGAATAAATGTGGGTTCTTTAAGTAGGTCTATTATAAAGCTCTTTTCACTCTCCTTTGGTCGATTTTCAACTTTAAATGGAAATCAATACTTACATTAATTTCAAACTTTTCAAATTTTCAGATTAGCGCTCGTATGTGTTATAAATTAATATTAACTTAACACTATGATAAAAGTTAAACAAAAAAAAAATTTATTTCCAGTCATTAACAAGTATTCAACATTTTCGTTCGGTTTTCACTTTTTAGCACATTTTGAAAAAAAATTAAAAGAAAATGTGCCTATTAGTTTCACTTTGTCCGTCTGCCTGTACGTCCGACTTTGTATTTACACAATTTATATTTTTTTATTTTCATTCAATTTCTAAATTTCAAAATTTTAACTATACGGATAAGTATAACAAAAAAATGCATTTTTGTGGAACACCTTTTTCCTATAGTTCCACCAGTTACGAAGCTAGAACTCCTCAAAGCCCTATGTTTAAAACTTAAAAAAAAAAAGCCCTATGTTTTAAACTTTAAATTGTTATAATAGAAGTTCTACAAAATACATCTTTGATCTGAAAACGCCAAACGATAGCTCCTTTTATAACCTTTTTAAATATGTATGGTATTTTGCTATACGGCATTTTAATTTAGCGTTAAGCAAAACTCAATACAAATATTTTTGTGTCGCCGGCCCGTTTAAGGGCTGTAAGGGGTTATAAACTGAAAATTTCATATTTTTTGAAACATCTGTGATTTGAATACCTATTGAATAATAATTTAAAAAATTTTTTGAAGTAATATACAAAAATTAAAGGTCCACCATTATATCTTTATTTCTCTGTTTGACAACTTTAACAAATTGACAAAAGTGCGACTTGATTTTCCCTATTTTTTTCTAAACAAATACCTACACTTATGTACTCTTTACACAAAAGTTCTTATGGAATATTTTTTAATATTGGAAATGTCCTTTTAAAAATATGTTCTGTATATATGTGGGTTTTTTCAGTACTTGTTTTTAATTGAAATGACGCTGGTTTTCAGTGGGGATTATTTTGATTTTTGTTTTTTTCTAATTTTTCACATTTACGTGGCCAAAGTGTGAACAACATCTATATTTGATAATAATATTTCTGTAACTAAACATTAAAATAAAATATTTATTATTAATTTAATTTTAAATTGATCAAAAATTATATTAAAGTTCTTAAGGACATAATAATATTATATATTATTTATTATTAATTAAAATGTTAATTTTTAATATAAAAAATTAAACTAAAATTTAAAAAATTAATTTTTTTCTCTGCAATAAGGAAAATTTAATTAAAATATTGTCAATATGTCAGTAATTTATTTTTTAGAGTAAGTTTTAAATTCTATATAAAGAATAATAAATCAAAGTCAAAATTTATTTTGACTAAAATTCATATAATATACGATTTATAAGGATTCGTAACCAAACCCACAAACTGAAATCCATAAATAAAAATCTAAAAGCCAAAATCCATAAAAAAAAGTTCAGAAGTTCAAAAATGTACAAAAAATATTCCAGAAAAAGCAAAAAAAATGTTAACAAATTTTTAAGTTTCTCCTAATTATTTTTATTGGTTACATATTTCAAGTTCAACATCAAAAAATATAAAGAAGGGAGGACTGCCGCCCCAAGCCTCCGCTAAGTAAATTATTGGACCCTGATTTTGTAACCAACTTAAAAATCCTTCTTAATTATCATTTTTACACATATATTTACACAACAAATAATTTAAAATAGTAGAGGCTGATTCTTCAAAACCTCCGCTAAACAATTTTCCGAATTCGAATTTCCAATTAAACAATTTTCCGTTTCGACTTATTTTTATTTTGTGGCAAAAATCATTATGGATTTGATTTTTTGTGAATTTTCTATTTATAAATGTATGATATTTTGTGATTATAATGTTGGTGAATACTTAATAGATATGTCAGAGCTCTGGCTAACAGTCAATATTTTGTTGTTATATTAACTTATTTATACATTTAAACCTTAATATAATATTAAAATAATTTTTTTCTTTTTAAATTTATCTTCTATCGATTTTGTTTTATATAATTTTTGAAAGGATATACGTGATATGAAATAAATATGTATAATACCAGATAGTACTTAATATATTATAAATACGTATTTATATTAAATGCTCATAATTCTAAAATCAATGCCTGATGCCCGAAAAATAGTTATTATTCAAATCTACTATAATAAATTTAATCTTTGTACTATCAGGATTTGTGTCATTTCACATTAGTTTAGAGATTTCGAAATTTACACAAAAAAAAAAAAAATAAACTTATAGTATAATCTATTCATAATACAAATAATATATAAAGAATAATATAAAGTAAAATTAATAAAGTAATATATAAAGAAAAATTTATATAAAACGAAAGAATAGAAATAAAAAATTTTATAACATAATAAAAAAAACGAGTTGGGTACGAAATTCCAAAAAAAAAATTCCATTTCCAAAATACCATGTAGGTACATAATTCCAAAAAAAAAAATTCCACAAAAAAAAATTCCAAAATTTAAAATTTAATGGCAAACATTTTAAATAGCGCTAAAAGCATTCGCTAAACAAGTTGTTGCGAATCTAAGATTTTGTAACTAACTGTTAAATCGCTTCTAACATCTTTTTAGATACACATTTTAACGACAAGACATTTAAAATAGTGGAGACTATCACTTCTAATTCAGAATCTCACATATTTATATTTATACATATTCTGTAAAAGACGTGTAATCCTGAACTAACTTTAAAATTCTTCCTAATTATTTTTTTACCAACATGTATGAAATATGAAGTTGGGACTATCGCCCCTCAAATCACCTCTTTTATTTTAGTACAGTAGAGAATCCCGCTCTCACTAATCAAATTTTCAAAGTTTGAAACTTGAAAGCTTGTTAAAAAATTTTATCGTCAATCATAAAGAATATATTTCATTTTGTGGTCCTTTTTTCAATATTTTGGAATTTTTTTTTATGTGGAATATAAGTTTTTTTTCATTGTTTGGAATTTTTTTTTTTTTGGAATTATGACACCTTCCCAAAAAAAAAAGACAAAAAAGTAAACTATGAATATTTGAGGAACTTTTTTTAACACAAAAAAAAAAAAATTTATATGTATATATATATATATAATATAATATTATGTATAAAATATAATATGTTATATGATGTATATATATTATATGTCCTTTTTTTTTTTTGAAAATTTATTTTCATAATACACTCTAAATTAAAACTTCCTCTTTTGATGATATTTTTAAAGTAGTTTCTGTCAACTGTTAATAATTTGTTTTTTTTTTTTTTGTTTTTATTGAATTTAATGTTTTATTGTTTTTTGTTCTTTTGAATGCAGTAAAACCAGTTGAAACAAAGTATTTGCTATTATTAGTCTAACAAGCGCAATAAAACTTAAAAATTCCAATTTTTTATAAATCAAGCTGCAATTATAAAAGTGACTAAGTCAAGTTATAGATAGATGTGAGGTACTACAAAGTTTTGTAATAAATATTTTTATAAAAATGGGGTAGGGTAGATTTATTGCAAAAATATTTTTGATTGAAAAGAAGTTTCACAAAAAAACAATTACTTTATAAATTTAAAAAAAAAACTACACATTTGCAAAAAGTAAACAATGGGTAAATTGAAATAAATTTAACTAAAAAGGATATTTGACAAGAATATGTTTAAAAAGCGTAAGTATCTGATTTTTCTAAACAAAACTACATAAAATTATTTCATTTATAGATATATACGGGTATACGGGTATACGGGTACGGGATAATATACGGGTAATATGGTATTTTATCAAATATATTTTTTGGTAAATAGTTTTTTGTTCAAGTATTCTTTTTATTAAGTTTAACATTTGCAATTAGTCTTTTTGTAAAAATTAGAAAACTATAAGAAATGTCCATTTTGTGCACCGACTTTCGAGATGTTTGTACTATGAGTATCCCTATAAAAAAACAGTTTAAGATAAAAAAATAGTGTTCGATCTAAACATAAATAAAGAAATACATTTTTTCCAAATTAAATCAAAACTAAAAAAAAATCCCATTTGTTATAAAATACTACTTTATAGATAGCAGTGTTGATATTTTACATGTAAATTCAATCCCAGTAAATTATAGTACCTAGCCAATATAATGCATTAACAGTTAGAAGTTTCATCACATTATATTACAGGTTAAAGTGTGATTAGTTTGATCAGTAAGAATCTGTTACTACCAAAAGGAATATTCTTGGTGTTTTTGAAAGTTTTTCCATTTTCATTAGGAAACAAAAAATTATTCCTTTTAAGATTCATTACCTACATATAAGTACAGAAGTGTAAAACAAAATGTACTATAACAATGGTAAATGATGTAAAAAATTGTATAAAAGCGTAATAAACTATAAAAAAAAAATGTAAAGTAAATTAATTATATGCAGTATGAAACAGAAACCATATTTAAATACATATGTATATATAACATAAAAAATAATGTAAAAAAAAAATTTTGTAAATAATATCCTTTTATCGAAACAAATCTAACCCTCTAAAAAGGTTAAAAATAAAATAAGTGGTATATCTTGTGCAAATCAAATTGTTGTATGATAATAAAAGAGCCTACAAATTCATTTGAGGTTAATGTAAAATCACAATCATTAAGATATAATCTCAAATGCTTTCCTAGATCCTTTTATTATTTAATAACAAGGAATATTTGCCTACTTTTCTACCAAACAACTACAAAATATATTGTTTTTCTTTAATAAAGCAAAAGCTCCATTATTTTAATTTATTTCAATAGAAGATTCTGATTATTTTTTTTTTAAATATTAAAGTGTAAACTAATTTTAAATTGAAATCTAATTTTTATATATGAAAATTGAATAAATTTCTTTTAAAAATTCTATTATTGCCCAATCCATATACTTCTAAAGTATAATTTTTAATATTATAGAAGATACTAATAAATTTTTGTCAATCACGATTTTTAAAGAAAGAAACGGAAATTTTCGATAATTTTGGTAGTTTAAACTAAGAACTTAAAATCATACTTAAACTTAATTTAAAAAATAAAAAAAAAAGGATTATTTTATTCACATACTATACGCCAGACAAATTATATTATTTTTAGTTTTAATATATTTTTTCTTATATTAAGATTTTTTGTAAAAAAAATATATGTAAATTTTTCCATTTATTTGTCTGTTAAAGACTGTAATATATTTAGAAGCTTTAAAATAATAGGACCAAATACTTCCTATATTCTTATTTCAACGAAATATAAATTGAGAAAAATTCGATATTATAAAAACTTTAAGAAGAATTAAAACAAAAAAAAATAAAATCCTTTTAAAATTTAAATGTTTGTTTATTTTTAATAACCCCAAAGGTTCACTCAAACTTTCCTTTATTTCTGTCATTTTCTTTATAGTTTTATTTAAAAAACAAAATAACTATTCCCAAACCAAATTTGATTGGATATACCATGTTATTATATTATTATATTCCCCGAAGAGGCTATCAAACAATCTCTTACGATCTTTCTTTTTATTTTTGATTATAACAAACATATAAAACATATCAGTAAAAGGTTACGCATTTTTTTCTAATTCAAACTTAGTTTTTTTTTTATTTTTTTTATTTTTTGTTAAAAAAAATCTCATAAATCATATTAGACATATGTTAATATATTGTATTTTGTTTAGATTGTTTTAGATTTTAGTAAACTTTATCAAAATCTGAACCAAAATAAATATGTATAAATATTTTTGAAAAAAAAAAAAAAAATAAAAAAGGATATATGAAAATATTATATAAAAAAATTTTTTTTCTTATCACAAAAGTTTTGAATAATTTATTTTTTATGTAAAAATTAAAATTTTATGGGATATTCTTAAATAGAGTCCTTGAAAATAAACAAAAAAAAAAAATATTTATTAAGAAGAGAAAGTTCATTTTTTTTTAAGGAAGGCAAGTTCAAAAATTGTTTTTTTTCTTTACAACTTTTCGTTATATTGCCTTTGATTTTTATATAAATGTTATTGGAGGAATGTGTCTCTATCCGCAAAATTTAATAATTATTATAAACATTTCAATATAATCTGAAGTCATTGCGACTGCAATGATCCTTTCAGTTACCACAAATTTCCAAAAAAAAAAAAGGAAAATGAACTAATGAATAACGAATTTGACCAATAAATTGATAATAATTTTGTTGATATTTCTGGGACGGAGATACATAGTGAATAATGGCGCCACTAGAAGGAAAAAAATCTAAATTTATTTTAGATTCAGATCATATATTCCTTATTTGAATAAAGTCTAATTTTAGTGTTTTAGATAATTTATTGATTATATGCATAGAGTAGAATTACAGTTTTTCGAAACTTTATTTTAAAAAAAAAAACTGTTTTTTTTAACAGTGACAAAATGTAAACTTATGTTTACGAAAGTTAGAGGTTTAAAAATTGGAAAAAAATAGTTTGTAAAAATGATATTAAAAAGAAAATTAAACGTTTTATTGGAAAAAAAAAAAATAAGTAATTTTTACCATTATATACAGATTTTAAAAAGTTTTATTTTATACAGAACTGTTACCAATAGAATCTAATCATAATTAATTTTTTTCTTCTGGGTTCTACTTTTTCTATTATAGTTTTTCTTAATTTCTTACTGTACCTCCACAAATTAATTGAATATTCGTTTTATTCATATTATAGACAGGATACAATGTGGTATATTGTTCTAGTATTTGGGCTAATTGCATAGGGTATAAAATGATAATTTATAATATTCGACCAGTTAATCTACTATTGATTAGAAATAATTGTTGAGGCAGTAACGTATAATAAAATAAAATAATCTCATTTTATTAAAACCCTGTTATTCACATTCACGTTTTTCAAAAATTTCATTTTCTCAAAACTTCTTTTCTTAAAAATTCCGTCTTATGCAAAAATTTCATTGTTTTTATTTGTAATTTTAGTAAAAGGGAAAATACTCACTTTTTCCAGATGAATTACAAAAAAAAAAAAAAAAATAAATTAGGATGTAAGATTATGAATTTTTAAGGATTTTATTTTTGGAATTTATTTAAAATTTAGAATAAATTGTAATTCTTGAATGATATATGAAATGAATGATGAAATGAATGATATATGAATATATGAAATTAATGATATATGAAAATAATAATCTAATAAAAATGGGAGATTAAGAAACAGGATTATATGAGATAACACGACTTTGAAAAAAATGAATTTTTAAAAAGGAATTTTCTAATAACTTAGATTTTACAAAACTGGATTATTATAGTTTGTAATTATATATTTTATATTATTGTGTATTTTTAAAACGAAATGAATAATTAAAACAATACTGTTAGAATATCTGTTTTATTAACCCTTACAAACCCAACGTCATTTTTGAAAAAACTTACTCTCGTTGGAAATGTAATTTTAAAATTCTGAATCAATTGTTATTTAGCGGCGTCCTAAGACGTAAATTATAAAAAAAAAAAAATCCCAGAAAGGTTCTAATTGAGACTCATATGTCTCTACGTTTGTAACATATATGTCTCCTATGTCTCTATGTATGTTTTCAAGCTGCATATAGTATCTGTAAAGTATCTAATATCTCTAACTTAAGGGAAATGTACTACAATATAAGTTATTCATTTTAAATATTTCATAAAAAAAAAAGATTAGTTTTCTTTTTACGGAACCTGACTGTTTAAGATTGTATATAATCCCATGATATGTACAAATATATATAATATATGTATGTATATATAAAAAATAATCATGTTATAAAAGCTTCAATAAAGAAATTTGTTAAAATATTTTTTAAAAAAACAAATTTTCTCCGCTGGTAATTTATTTTTCTTTTTTTTTTATAGCAATCATTTCTTATTTTATTATTTATCATTTTGTAACTTGTTGTTTCTTATCAATTGTGTCAGCAAAGCAACATGTAGAGAGCAACAAAACTTAAAAATTTTTTTTTGTACATCAAGTCTGGAATTTTGTGTTGATTAAAGTTTATGAATTTGTACGAAAATATTTAAATAAGACATTCTTCTTGGTAAGCGAATTAAGTTGTTTAATTTAAAAGTTGAGAAATAAGAATTTTCGAAATAATAAATATTTGATCGAAAATTGAATAAAACCTTTATAAGTTCAATTTTTAATAATAAACATTTTATGAATTTTAAAATGTTTAACATACAATATAGTAAATTAGTAAATATTAAACCTATAGAAAGGATATCATGCAAAAGAATAACATAAAAAAAGGCAGGAGGTATCACACAATGGTTCTTTTAAAAAAAACTTGGTATTCTTCCAGTTAGGCATTTGTATTTTTTTAAAGTCCTAAAAATATTTTTCAAAAAAAGTGGATATTTGAATTCCGAAATCTCTAACAGGTACAACTTGCGTTTTAATCATGGTTTGCCAGTTAGCATTCCTTATTATAGGACCACTAATTTTCTGAACACCTACTTCATTACCTATTCAATTACAGACTAAATTTTTGAAAAGATTTATGAGATGTTAAGCTTTGGCTTCTGAAGTCTGATCACAATACAATTGAATATTTACTTGATTAGATTTGGTTGTTTTTTTTTGTTTCTCCTGCTTATTTATTGCCTTGTTTTTACCCCAGATTAATTCGAACTTTAGCCAGAATTTTTTTCGTTTTTACTTTAGCTCCGTTTTATTTCATTTTGTTATTTTATTGCTTCTTTGAAATAAACATTTCTTATCATTTATTATATAAATATCTTATTTCTTTTGCATTATATAAATTAAATTATATATTATCACCTCACCTCATCTCACATTTTTTTTTAGATGTAATAAGTTGTATGAATTTCCAATAAAGAATAAAGATTGAATTAAATTAATAAAAAACAAGTAAATGTAACAGTAAGTCGATGCAACCGACTTATTAATACCCTACACCTGAATAATTCGAATTAAATTAACAATCCATAAGTGTTTTTGGCAGCTGCTTGAACTTCTTCCCTTTTCTGTCTTATTCAACTCGAATTTCAAGAACGTAAAAGAGGCATCCGCTTGGGATATTCTTGACACCCTTGTATAAAATTTTAAGTTTCTATCTTAATTATTTTCGAAGATTGGTAGTTCTTGGGATGTTTGTGTCAGCTACCCGAATTGCCACTCCAATTCATCGAATCCATCTCAGGAACATAAAGAAAACTTGCCAGAACACCATTCTATTAAATTTAAAAGTTCTACTTTTGTTGGTTTTGGAGATATGCTCGTTGCTCTTGTGCTCGTCCGGAAGTTTCCAAAATACGAACCCATGGTTCAAATTCTTTCAAATGTCAGTTTCCAATTTTACAGAAAAGGAAACATAACAGAACACCTTTGTACTAAAAATAAAAGTTCTATCTTTGTTGGTTGTGGAGATATACTCGTTTGATCTGGGGCTCGTCCGGAAGCTTCCAAGATTTGAACCCATGGACCAAATCCTCACAAATTTCAGAAACATAAATCAAACATGAAGGAACACCATTCTGCCTAATTTAAAGGTTATATCTTTGTTGCATTTAGAGATAATATCATTTGCTCTGAGGCTCGTTCGGAAGCTTTCAAAATCCGAACCCAAGGACCAAATCCTCTCCTCTCAAATTTCAGAGGCCTAAATCATACATGAAAGAACACCATTATGCCAAAAGTAAAGGTTATATATTTGTTGTTTTTGGAGATAATCTCATTTGCTCTGGGGCTCGTTCGGAAGCTGCCAAAATCCAAACCCATGGACCACATCCTCTTAAATTTTAGAGACATAAATCAAACTGGAAGAAACATCATTATAAAAAATTTAAAGGTTCTATCTTTATTGGTTTTGGAGATAATTTCGTTTGCTCTGGGGCTCGTTCGGAAGTTTCCAAAACCCGAACCCATGGACCAAATCTTCTCACATTTCAGAGACTTAAATAAAACATGAAAGAACACCACCCTGCCAAATTTAAAGGTTCTATCTTTGTTGGTTTTGGAGATAATCTCATTTGCTCTGATGCTCGTTCGGAAGCTTCCAAATCCAAACCCATGGACCAAATCCTCTTAAATTTCAGAGGCCTAAATCGAACGGGAAGGAACACCACCCTGCCAAATTTAAAGGTTATATCTTTGTTGGTTTTGGAGATAATCTCATTTGCTCTGGTGCTCGTTCGGAAGCTTCCAAATCCAAACCCATGGACCAAATCCTCTTAAATTTCAGAGGCCTAAATCATACATGAAAGAACACCACCCTGCCAAATTTAAAGGTTATATCTTTGTTGGTTTTGGAGATAATCTCATTTGCTCTGATGCTCGTTCGGAAGCTTCCAAATCCAAACCCATGGACCAAATCCTCTTAAATTTCAGAGGCCTAAATCATACATGAAAGAACACCATTCTGCCAAAAGTAAAGGTTCTATCTTTATTGGTTTTGGAGATAATCTCGTTTGCTCTGGGGCTCGTTCGGAAGTTTCCAAAAGCCGAACCCATGGACCAAATCTTCTCACATTTCAGAGACTTAAATAAAACATGAAAGAACACCGCCCTGCCAAATTTAAAGGTTCTATCTTTGTTGGTTTTGGAGATAATCTCATTTGCTCTGGTGCTCGTTCGGAAGCTTCCAAAACCCAAACCCATGGACCAAATCCTCTTAAATTTCAGAGACATAAATCGAACGGGAAGAAACATCATTGTACAAAATTTGAAGGTTCTATCTTTGTTGCTTTTGGAGATAATCTCGTTTGCGGAGATTATCTCCAAAAGCCCGGAATCATTCGGAAGCTTCCAGAATCCGAACCCATGGACGGATTTTGTCCAGATTCGAACTTAGCCTTTCTTTCGTAATTAGTAACCTACTATATAAATTTCATCAAGATAGCATCATTATTTTTTGAGTTATCGTGCGTACGGACGGACGGACGGACGGACATCGCTAAATCGACTCCGGCGGTGATCCTGATTCAGAATATATATACATGTCTATACCTAACTCGCTTCCTTTTGGTGGTTACAAACACCATACCAAAGTTAATATACCCTATACTTTAGGTGTAGGGTATAACAAGTAAATGTAACAGTAAGTCGATGCAACCCACTTATTTATACCGTACACCTAAAAAATTTAAATTAAATTAAAACTCCATAAGTTATTTTAGTTAGGTATTTAATATAAGCTAAAAAAATAAATGCTTTTACACCCTTTGTACAAAATTTCAGGTTTTTATCTTTATTAAATTCGAAGATATGCTTGTTGGGTCTTGGGAAGAGTGCGAAGGCACCCGGACCACCTCCCCAATTAATCCTAAATTTTAGAGACATTATCAGAACAGGGTAGAATATTCTTATATCAAATTTCAAGTTTTTATATCTATTAATTTCGAAGATATGCTTGTGCGATCTTAGGAGTTGTGTGGGAGATACCCGAACAACCATTTCAATTCATCTGAAATTTTAGGCAAATCAGGGATTCAGGAAACAACACCCTCGTATCAAATTTGCAGTTTTTATCTTTATTAATTTCGAAGATATGCTTGTTCGTTTGGGAGTTGTATGCGAGGTACCCGATCAACCACTACAATTCTTGTCAAATTTTAGGCAAATCCGGGATTCAGGAAACAGCACCTTCGTATCAAATTTGAAGCTTTTATCATTATTAATTTCGTAGATATGTTTGTTCGGTTTTGGAAGTTGTGTGGGAGGTAACCGAACAGCTCCTCCAAATCATCTCAAATTTTGGACAAATCAGAGATTCAGGAAACAACACCCTAGTACCAAATTTGAAGTTTCTATCTTTATTAATTTAGAATATACGCTTGTTCGGTTTTGAGAGTTGTGTGGGAGGTACCCGAACAACCACTCCAATTCGTCTCAAATTTTAGGCAAATAAGGGATTCAGGAAACAGCACTCTCGTATCAAATTTGAAGGTTTTATCTTTATTAATTTCGAAGATATGTTTTTTCGGTTTTGGGAGTTGTGTGGGAGGTAACCGAACAGCTACTCCAATTCATCTCAAATTTTGGACAAATCAGGGATTCAGGAAACAACACCCTAGTATCAAATTTGAAGTTTGAAGTTAGGGTATAATAAGTCTAATATTATATCATTATTTCAAAAGTTATCATTTTTACAAAAGTTATTTATCAAAAATTTTTATTATACCCTACACATTAAGTATAGGGTATATTAACTTTGGTATGGTATTTGTAACCACCAAAAGGAAGCGAGTTAGATATGGACATGAATGTATATTCTGAATCAGGATCACCTCCTGAGTCGATTTAGCGATGTCCGTCCGCCCATCGGTCTGTCCGTTCGCACGATAACTCAGAAACTAGTAAAGCTATCTTGATGAAATTTATATAGTTGGTTACTAATTACGAAAGAAAGGCTAAGTTCCAAGTTTTAATAACTTTGAAATTTGATATAACAGTATTCTACCTTGTTCTGATAATGTTTCTAAAATTTGGGATGAATTGGGTGCCTTCACACACTTCCCAAGACCTAACAAGCATATTTTCGAATTTAATAAAGATAGAAATCTGAAATTTTGTACTAAGGTTGTAAAAGCATTTATTTTTTTTAGCTTAGTTATATTAAAGACCTAACTAAAATATCTTATGGATTTTTAATTCAATTTGAATTTTTTAGCTGTAGGGTATAAATAAGTCGGTTGCATCGACTTACTGTTACATTTACTTGTTTTTTTTTTTAAGTTTTATAATTTTTAAAAACTTCCTTTTCCAAAATTATTTAAATAAGCCCTCTTCACTTCAATTTCTTGTTAAGCCTTTGATTTTAACGAATCTTTAAAGAACCTATAGTTCAAAGTCTTTTCTGTAATTTCATAATAATTAATACCCTTTTTTCATTTTTCAAAATGAATTCCTTTAATTCCTTTTTAAATAATATAAAAAAAAATATTTATTTTGTTTTAAAACTTAGTTTAACTTAAATGTCGCCCAATATTTTGACAGAAACATTATAATAAATTGTTTTTTTTTTCTCTTTTAAATGAAAAATTAATTGAATGTCAAAAACTTTACAAGAAATTTTATTTTTCGCTCAAGCATTTTCAAACTTTTTTGTTTTTTTTTTTTATTTTTTAATTTCTAAATTTCTGGTGAATTTATTGTTAAAAATAAAATTCAACAAACCAAAATAATTTGTTAAAATTTTTTTTTGATTTAAGAGAGTTTTTTTATGATTTATAAGACCGATTTCAAAAAAAAAATCCATTTTACTATTTGTATTGAAGGAAAGAAAACATAGTAGAAATATAATAAAAGTTTCCTTAAAATGGCCATTAAAAATTTATCTATAAAAATAAAATAATATTTTTATAATTAACTCAATATTATATAAATAAAAAAATTTCTTTTTGTATACAGGATCTTTAATAAATATTTTCAATCGGAATAAATTTTTATTTTATAGTTAAAAATTGTTTTCGGTTGTACACCGATATCGCATTATTTATAACATTATTTTTTCAATCATCTTTTTAATTTTCATCTTTTTAATTTTATTCTGTTTCAGGTTTTTGAAATTTGTCCTAAATCACATATATACAGGATTCCGACTTTTCAAAAATTAAATCAGACTAATACCCATTTTCATAAATATGTGTATTTATGTATTATATCTATATACAGGGTGTTTCCCACTAGAAGGTCTTCTTTCCCGATCTATGCCTCGGTGATATACCGAGGCGAACAAAAAATTGTATGAAAGCGGCTATTTTAAGTTATGAAGCATTAACTATTTTTCAACCATAATTTAGTTTTATTTTGATAAAATTGGAACCAATTAAAACAGAAAAAAACTAAGTAAGTATACCATTTTAATGCTTACTTAGAGTTTCCATGGCTGAGGTTATAAGTCAAATATTTTTCAAAAGTATCAATTTATAAGTATTTTATCAAGAAAATATCGGTATTAACGTAATCGTTTTTTTTTATTATCCTTCTCTTTTGCTACATTTTTACTATACTAGCACCTTTTTGCAAAACTTCAAAATCAGAACAAAAACTTTACAAAACTACAAAATCAAAGTAATTTGTAACCAATTAAGAAAATCCTCCTAAATATATATGTACGTTTTTTCAAACATATTTCATTAATCAAATATTTGGAATCATTGAGAATAGAAGACGGCAGCCCGAAATCCCTAAAACTTAAAAAAATGTTTGTATTCATAAAATAAAATTTAAAGTAAATTTAAAATTGTAAAATTGTAAAATTATGGTCCAAAAAATCGTAAATGTCATTTAATGTACTATAAAGTAAATAAATAAGAAGAGAATATTAAAAACGTTCAGAACAAAAAAAAAATTTTGCCCAAAATCTTTTTTCTACAAATTAGTTTAAAACAAATAAAATTTTCTGAAATGATTTTTTAAAAAAAAAACTTACAATGATTTTTAATCTTAAAGTTTCTTTAAAATTGTTTTTGAAAATATGAAAACCATATTTAAAAGTTTTACGGAAATTTGTCCGGAAGGAATTTTAACAAGGAACAAAGATTTTATAACTTTATATAAAAAACAAAAACACACCAAAAAATCAGCTGTCTCCACCACAGGACCTACCGCCATTACACGAAAACCATAATGCTTTGAAATTTCTTCATATAAATTCATCTGGCGTGTTGTAATATGTATGAAATTTGAAAAAAAAATTAAATAAAAGTTAAAGTTAGTCGGATCAAAAAATATTTTATGGCAAAGTTGTTGCTCTTTGCTCTTGTGAAACAAATTTTTCTTCACAATTTTTGTCATAATACTTTTCTGTTACGAAATATTCGTAAAAAACTTAAAAATGACACTAGTAAACTAATACTTCAGGTTGTCCGATTTGCTCCAAAAGCTTATCAATCCAAGATATTTACATCAAAACCTTAAATATGAAATTTCAAAAAATTCCGTTCAGTCGTTTAGGCTGTACACGTGCCCACAGACACACCCACACACACAGACAGACATCACCCTAAACATTTTTCCAAAATCAGAATCCCAATAACTTGTTTAGTGTTTTTAGCGCTATTTAAAATGCTTCTCCATTTTGAATTTAGGAATTTATTTTAAGTGGAATGTCTTTTTGTGCAATTTTTTTTTTTTTTTGAATTTTTCCTTCGGGAATTTATTTTTTGGAATTTTTTTTTGGAATTATCTAAATGGTATTTTGAAAATGAAATTTTTTGTTTTGGTATTTTCTACCCAACCTTTTAAATTTACTGTAAAAACCATATTTTTGTAAAATTTTGTATTTCCGGAAACCGTTTATTCAGAACTTTGGATTTCTAAGAGAAATAAGAAAATCTTTGAGAATTAGCATACCGCAGAGAAAATGTTTGTACTTCCCACCGTTTATGCGATCAAAAATTGAAAATTTGATATTTTGCGCCAGACATTTCAAACTTGGACATCTATGCAAATTTGTCGGAAGTATAGGACATACACATTAAAGCATCAATATTATATTTTTACATATATTAATGATATTTCTTACCACTATATATAAAATTTTCATAAATTTGAAAAAAATGTCCATCGATTTCTCACAATTTTTTCTTACATATAAAATTTTATCAAAAAATTTCATCAAATTTCGATGCTAAAAATAGTCAAAATACCCAAAAGTTTTATATTGTCTTTTCAAAAATGTGCCCCTTTAAAAACCTCGAATTTTATACACTGGTTTTTTTTTTGGTTTTGTATATATAATTTCATTGCATTTCATTGCAATTTCTTAACTTATCAAAAGTTTTAGAGCTAAGTAATAAAGTGCATAATACAAGATTTTTGGTTTTTTAGTTTTTCAGATTTTCTGATTAAATTTTTTTTTTTTTTTTTCACAGTATAAATGTAATAGAAGTTTAATGAACGTGTACTTATTATTTCAAAATATCTTGTTAAAATATATATATATATATATATATACATATAATATGGAGTTATAAAGTGGTTGGTTATACTTAAAAGTTACAAAATACTCTTAGTGTTACAAAACTGTTACAAATAATAAAAATAAAGTGTAGAACAAAACAAAAAAATGCATTTAAAGCTATTTAAGAAATAAAATGTTAAGTTGGAACATAATAATATAAATATTAACAATTCCACAAACTTGTATCTATAGATACACAACATTTTTTTTGGTTAACACGTTTCAACATTTACTTATAAATATTTTCAAAAGTTTATTTAAAACGTATACAACTACTAATTTATATAAAAGTTTTGGAAAGTTTTTGGATACTTATTTCACTTTAAGAAAAATACAATCAGATATATTAAAGAAAAAAAAAGAAAGAAATAAAAAAAAAAAAACAGATATTTTAAACAGATATTAAGAACTTTTTGTGGTTGTATCAAAAATTAAGAAGCGATCAAAACCAAATTAAAAAAATATCCAAGTAAGTTTTTATTATTTCAGATTTAGTTATAAGTTACAACCATACAAACCATTATAAAATTAAGTGGCTAGATAATATTTTAAGATAATTTAGATAATTTTAAAAAGTGGGAGTTTTATTTAACTACATATATATATAATGTAAATTTAAAAATCGATGTTTTTTTTTTTTTTTTTTAGTGCATTCCCCTGCAACATAAATGTCACAAGGAAATGAAACACAGCTTTTTCTTTTCAAAATTGGCTGCAAGTGTTGTAAGGCGGAATTATTCTTACGACGTGTGTTGCATTCGAACCCACACTCCCTCGGTGTTTCCAGCATATTTACTCACTATGTAACCGAGATCCCTGGATCGATATGTTGAAAAAAAAAAAAACAAAATGTCGAAGAAAAAATTTCGAAATAATTTTTTTTTGTTTAATTTTACTTTTAAATTTTTATCATAAAAATCATAAAGTTGAAATTTTTTTATTCTAATTATTTTGGTAAAAGTAGTTGTTTCATTCATAACCACTCTTTACAACATAACGTCTTTTAAATTGACTAAAATTAAATTTAAATGAAAAAAAATAAATAAAAATGAAATATTAAAGAAATTATCGAAACGCCAATTTTGCTAACCGCTTTAAAATCCCTCTTAATAAGTTTTTTTACTTTTAAAATAGTGGATATACCGCCTCCAAACCCCAGTGAACAAATTATTGAAACTCTGATTTTGTAATCACACCAAAACTCCACATTTTTGTTTTTGCATATATGGACATATTTCAAAACCAAAACATATAAAATAATTGGAATTTTTTTTTTTAAACAAAAGTAGGCAGTTTAAAAAAACATTTCATAGAACATAGAACATAGAATACCATACATCAACATAGAATTTCGACATTAATCATTTTTTCAAACCTCTTTTTGCTATTCAACCTTTTATTTTACATAAATTTTTTTATTCAACATTTTTGTTGTACAACAAAAAAACTATTTTTTTACATTTTAATTAAAAAATAAGAATTATCCTTCCTCTGATTAAAATTTACAGATCTGTTGTATTAAAATTTGAAATGGATGACAATAATTTGAAGAAAAATTTATTAAGCTTTAACATTGTTGTGCAAATATATAATGTGTTTTTTTATACAATGACTTATCAAAATTACTAAAGAAATTAAAGAGTTTCATTTTTAGGAAAAAAAAAAAACAAAATTTAAGAAGATAAAAAATGTCCCACTAAAATGAATCTTTATTTTATTAAAAACATTCTTTATTGTATGAAAGGTGTATATGAGTTTGCATTTTATTTTTAATAAAACTTTTGTAATCCATTTTTTTTTTATCTATTTTAAAATTTATACAGTTTTTGTTGTGGTTAGAAAAATCTTTACAGGATATTTCATTATCCTGGTAATTTCGGAATTCTGTACAAAATTTATTACTTTAGCACTTAAGAGGTTATATAAATAAAAGAATGTATTTGTTAAAATCAAGAACTGTAAAATATATTAAAGGTTTTGTTTTTTTTTTTTTTAGAAAAACTTTTAATAAATTTTATTTTAACAAAAGTTAAAAAAAGAAAAAAAAAATTTTACAGTTTACAAATGAATACTTTTAGGTAAGGACATACATAATATATGTAATATATCCAAGAAATGCAAGATATATAGTAGATAATTAGTAATTAAGAAAAAATGCAGTTTAGTAATAAAAAGAATAAAACAAAACAGTGTTAATTTGCCACTTTACTAGTTGAATCAGAAACTCAACCTCATCTCATACCATCGCATCAGTACTTATGTATCTTTAGTTTAAAAAACAAACTTTGATAATTGATTATTAAAAAACCACAGATATATATATTCACTAAACAAGGTACATATGTATTGTACATGCAATAAAGCCAAATGATATAAAGCTTTATGAAATAAAGCCAAATGAAATAAGATTTTTAAAAATGAAATTTTCGGCTTTATTTTATTTTTAAAAATTTTTGAAAAAGAAATAAAGTAAGAATCTGACACTACCAAGGGGGAAATTCTTGGTGTCTTTGGAAGATTCCCACCTCCCTTAGAAAAAAAAAAAAAACCAAAAATATTTTAAACATGAGATCAATTTTAATTCCAATTCCCTTTTATTATGCATTTATTGTTTAAGTTATTCAGTTGCAGTTATTATTTGATATTATTGTTTATTTTCACAAAAACGAGTTCTGTGTATAGCTGCCTTTGACTTTGACAGCATTATTTTAAACGCTCCGTCAGATTTATAGGTACCGTCAAAGACTTTTACTGCGGTGCTAGCTTTGTACTCAATAATGTGGGGCTGATCAGAATATGGCAAATAAATCTATGTACTTTTTGAAAATATATACCAAAACAAATCACTATACCAAAACAAATCACGATTTTCGTTTTATTTCAAATGTGATATTGAAATAAAGCCAATTGGTCTTATTTCATTTGGGTTTATTGCATGTACCCCATATGTATATAACCACAGTTTTCTTAAATAAACGGGAATTTATTGTGTGAATTCAGTCTTCAACTCTTTTTTTTTATATATGATGAGATAAGACATGAAACTTGTACAAAATAGAATCAAATTGTACATGTAACATGATATTTTTTGCACGTAGTGATATTGTAGTCCTTAATGATTTATTCATTTAATAAAAAAACAAGTAATGGAAAAACCAAGGGTTTTCAAAAACGTACATTTCCAAAATTAGTTTTTCGTAAAGAGTACATAATTATTAAGTAGTTATATTGAATAAAATCTATTATATAAAAGCCATAAACGTTTGCAAAAATAACATTCTTCATAGCAAAAATTAATACTGCATATAAGAGAAAAAAAGAATTAAAAAAATTGAAAATTTATAGGGTTGGCTATGAAATCCCGAAAACCAAAATCCTAAATTCAAAACCCCGAAAACAAAATCCCGAAAAATCAAATTCCCGAAAATTTAAGTTCCGAAATTACAAAATTCCGAAAAACAAAATTCCGAAATTTTAAAATCTCGCATAGACATTCATATATGGATATAAATATTCCGGAAAAGGGGAATACTCTTATTTTGAATCCAACTATTAATACTTACAGTCTGCCCACACATATATACGAATTTCATTTAAAAAAAATTAAATTTTCACATTTCCCTATGAAAAATAATTAATTTTGAAAACCTCACATGCAAAAGTATTCTATTTTGACAATTCACTTAAAAAATAGTGAACTTTATGCAAATTTTGATATTTTTAAGAAACAAAGATTATTATTGAAAGAACAGGGGGCTGTTGGACCCATACTTCACTACAAAATTTTTCTTTAGTTTTCGAAGAGTTGTTATCTATGTTTTTACGTTTATTTAAATTTATTCTTATTCATATTAAAGTTAAGTATTCTTACTGGTGAAGGGAACTTAGTTCTCAAAGGACGTTTTTAAGATAAATATCAGAACAGAAAGATTATTCTTTTTATTTCATTAAGAAGTTACATGACAAAAACCCAATATTATTTCTAGATTGCTAAGCTACCAGTATTATCAGACTGGCTTATGCTAGATTATTCTAACGAAATCGTTAGAACAATTTGTTAGAGAAATTGGTTAGAAATCAAGTCACACTTTTGTCAATTTTAAGGTAACCGTATATTCTTAAGCAAAATTATTAACACAAAAAATAATACAATATTGGAGCTTTAATTTCTGTACATTACTTCAAAAAAATTTGGACAGATGCCCAAGTTACAGGTATTTAAAAATAGACAATTTTCCATTTTTGACTCTTTACAACTCCTAAACGGGGGGCGCAACACAAATATTTCCTGAAATAACTCATACTGATTTTCAAAGATCTAACTCCTTTCAAGCTTCTAAGTTAAACCGTTTAAAAGATAGAAGGGGTCCGAATTTTTGCAAAAAATTGAGTTTTACATAATGGTATATTAAAATACCACATAGCAAAGCCACATATTTATTTTATATATATTTATAAAGCTTATGAAACAACTATCGTTTGGCCTTTTAAATTAAAAATATGCGTTATATAACGTGTGTTATAACAATTTAAGATATAAGGCTTTTTCAAACTTTGCAGGGCTGTAGCTCCGTAACGGGTGGGGCTACAGAAAAAAAGTTGTTCCATAAAATTAATTTTTTGGCGATGCCTATCTATAGTTAAAATTTCATTTCTTTATTTCAATGAAATTTCAATTCAACGGTGTAGAAATTTTGCAAACACCCAGACGGACGGACAGATGGACAGACGGACAGAGTAAAACTAATAAGCACATTTTTTCAAAATTTTTTATGTGGAATGTGATAAAAACAGCATTACTTAACACAAAAAAAATCACGTTTTTAAAAAATAATTTATGACATAAATTTTCATTAATTACAATGTAAACGCCAAAATCTTAAAAAAAGAAAAAAAAAAAAAATTTTGCATGACTTTTCAGTAGTTTTCATTCTAACGACCAATCAATATTATACAAAATTTTTAAGACCAAGGACTATTTTTGTTACAGATTTATGTTTAAAAAGTTTTTAAGCATTTTTATATTCATTTCCTGTTTTCATAATTTTTTTTATAATGTATTTTTAATTAATTTAATGGAAAAGTAATTAGTATAGCCAAAAATGGTATAAATTTCAACAAATTAACTTTTCCGCAATTATAAAAAGGAAATATTTGCTTTATTACATAAAAAACAAAAAAAAAAAACATTAACAAACTTTTTTAAAGCACATTAATTAATATAAAAATTTAAATTAGAAAAAAATATGCATTGCAGATAAGTTTAAAAGCTATAGGTTTAGGTAAATTTTTAAACCATTTTCACTATTATTATACCAAATGAGATAAATTTTAAAATGATATAATACAAAAAATTTTATTAATTATCAATGGTAACTATATTATGAATTATGATACTTTCCTCGCTTTGTCTTTAATTGGAAATCAATATTTATATTTCTCTTTAGTTCACTCATATTCATGATAACTCTATTTTAATATATCACAAACCTCATAGTCACCCTATTTTTCGTCGCCTCGGCGGCCGTTGCTCGAAATTCGAGCTAATCTAGATTAAGACACAGGTACATAGTGTATATCTTGTCTGTTTTTTGAACCTAAAAAATCATTGCCTGATGTGATGCGATTGCATGAAGTTCTTGATGTTTATCCGATACTTATTTCCGTTTCATTAGTTAATTTTACAGCCAGGTTATGAAAATAGCGCAAACAACCAACTTAGAGGAACGCAAATTATTATAATTTGATCAAAATAAAATCAAAAGATAATACATGTCTATTAAAACTTCAATAAAAATTGTATACAATTGATATATAGTTTGAGCTTGAATTGAACCAGGGAATAACTTTAACAAAACTTGTAAAATAATTATGTGCGGATATCGTATAGTTTCTCTAATTCTGATCAAATGTATAGATAATAAAATCAAGGTTCTGCACAAACATTAGAAAATAGAAAGGACAGATAGAAAAATAATAAAAATGAAATAATGTCATACGATGTATCAGTGCTGTCGGAGCCAATATTAAGGAAGTATTTATACTGTTTTCGTTCACCCTTACTCCCATTCATCGTTAGCAATTGTTGGTTAGCAATAATTTTCATTGAAAGAAAAATCTTTAAATTTTGTTAAATATTCTGAGAAAGTTTTTGAAATATTTCGTAAAAAAAATTTTTTCAAATTTTTTCGTAAAAAAAAAAGGAATATGTAATTTTTCAAAATTTTGCTTAAGAAAAAAAGAAAAGAAATATTTAAATTTTCAAAATTTTGCTTAGAAAAAAAAGAAGTGTTGTTACAAAATAGATACAGTAATTTCTCCTTTTATGGGAGGAATAAAATATTATTATATATAAATATTGTTGTAAATTTTTTTTTTTAAACATTTTACGTATACACAAACTAAATTGGTGCGGAGTTATAAATTATTCAATATATAAAATCAAAATCATATATCATTTAAAAAAAAATTAAAAAAAAAGGGAAAAAACCTTATATGAAAGTACATATTACTATTATTATTTTTAAAAGGCAATAACAACATTAAAATAATATAAAACATTAAAAACATTTTAAGCTAACATCCAAAATTTGGTGTACCAAAATAAAAGATACATGTATGGAAATTAAAGGATGTCGCAACTTAAATTTACTGTCTATAGAAGCAACATGTAAAAATATAACATAAGGATGCACAATAACCATTTATGTATTTAAAAAACTAAATTTTTTTGAATTATAAGTAGAATTTAAATAGGATAACGAATGAGACATAGAACATATTATAATTATAATTTTTATATTTATAATCTTCTATAATTAGAAGATAATAAATTAAAAAGGTTATTTCTTTTATTATTATACAAAATAGAAGAATATATTCTTTTAAATTATTTAAATTACATACATAAATCGTTTTTTAGTTTAAAAGTACAGATGATATTTAATAATATGGATGGAAATATGATGTAATTTTTAATATATTATAAATAAATTTATTTAAATTTAATTTTAAACAAAAAAAAAATATATAAATGTTTAGTTTATAAGAAAAAAAATCAGCTGTCTCCACCACAGGACCGACCGCCACTACACAAAAAGTACAATGCCAAAATTTATAGATTTTTTACATAATAATTTATATCAAAGCAAAATAACTTCTAATAATTTAATAACATTTTGTTTTATTCAATAAAAATAATTATATGCAATGAAATCATAAAAATATACCTATGTACATTCATTCATACATCCATTTATTATTATTATTATTGTAATGTAGATACATGATTTTTTTTTCATTCAAAAAATAATATTAAAAGTAAAAAATAATAAAAACGGTAAACAAATACAAAACAAACATAAGATTAATATTAAATCTGCTAACAAAAATTTTACCGTTTTAATTTTATGTCATCAACAAATGAATAATATGCATTGGCATAGATATAAGTATATACTTATGTATCTATAAAAATTTTTAGAGAAATAAAAAAAAAAAACAAAAAAAAATTTTTCATATAAATTCATATGGAGTGTTACGTATGAAATTTGGACTTAGAAAAAAAATTAAATAAAAGTTAAAGTTAGTCTTTTTTAACTTTTTCTTAATAATTTTTCTCACAAAATTTTTCTGTTACGAAATATTCGTAAAAAACTTAAAAAGTACACTAGTAAACTACAACTTGCGGTTGTCCGATTTGCTCCAAAAGCTTATCAATCCGAGATATTTACGTCAAAATCTTAAATATGAAATTTCAAAACATTCCGCTCAGTCGTTTAAGCTGTACACGTGCCCACAGACATACCCACACACACACAGACGGACATCATGCTGAAAATTTTATTACAGCCTTCTCCACACCGGAGTAGTGCATTTTCGGAGTAGTGCAAAATCTCGGGTACAAATTTTTAGTATGAAAACAATACCTACCTTATACATTAATGTATGCGGTCGGTAAAAAAGGAAAAATAACCACTAATTACGAAAAAAAAATTTTTAATTAGTTGTTAAGATTGTTTATCACTTAAACAGTTATAACAAATTATAAATATATAAAAATAACTATTATATAGATGGCACATGTATAAATACTATATTGAGATAAATTTTTTTAAAGAAACTTCCATCGCAACAATATAATTTAGAAAGTTACAGAAAAAATCGCAATTAAAAATTTATTTTTCATTTTTAGCACATTTCCAAAAAAATTTTGAAAAAATGTGCTTATTAGTTTCACTCTGTCCGTCCGTCCGTCCGTCCGTCCGTCCGTCCGTCTGTTTACAAAACTTCTACACCGTTAAAGATAGAGAAAAAAAATTTTAACCATAGGTAGGTCTCATAAAAAAAATAATTTTGTGGAACAACTTTTTCATGTAGCCCCCCCCCCCCCCATTACGGAGCTACAGCCCCACAAATTTTGAAAAAGCCTTATTTTTAAATGCATATATCTTATGTTCTGCTTAAGATTTTTTCAATCTGAAAACGTCATTCGACAGGTGTTTCTTTTATCTTTGTAAATTAATATCAAAATTATACAATTTTTTTAAATATAGTATTTAAATTTACCGTTATGTGAAAACCAAATTTTGCATGATTTTTCTACTTTCATAACTCCGGCACGCTTCTAGATAGAAGCTTGAAATTTTGAGGCAAGAAAGAACTTTTAGAATTAGTATAAGTTTGCTCAGAAAATTTTTTCGGACCACCCCCTGTTTATGAGCTATTAGGGCTTAAAAATTGAAAATTTGCTATTTTTAAACACCTGTAACTTAGGAACCTGTACACATTTTACTTCTGCAATATATAAAAATTAAAGCTACAATAATATATTTTTACGTGTGTTAACGGCTTTTTTTAGTTATATAGAATTCCGGACTTACGGCCCCTCAAAATTTCAAAAATGTCCTATTTTCACATTTTTTCTTATTACATGAAATTTTCAAATTTTTGTGTAAGTCACACTTCTAAACAGTTTGTATTGATTTTTGGAAATGTGCGCTTTTAAAAACCGTTGGTTTACATTCTACCTTGTTTCGTTCTACTTTCTACGTTTTAGTTTTTAGTTTTTCTATTAAAAGGCAAGAACTAAACAAATACATATCATGGCAAATTTCATATTTTTATTTTACTCTGTAATAATTCTGTTAAAAAATCTGTAATATCTTTATATGAAAATTTTATTTTGCATATTTAGTTAACTTTTCTATTGTTTTTTGATATTATTATTTTAGAATCATATATTGTCACCGGAATTTACACTGTATCGCAAATTTCAAGACTCCAGCTCAACAGGAAATGTGTCTAAAATAGCTTGCAAGTTCAATAAAAGCTGTTAATAATAATTAATACAAAACAAATAGTGTTTCATGTGATGCACACACAACATGTGATAAACAACAACAACAAATGTTATTTGAATATTTTGATATACGAATTTTTTTTACATTACTATATTATCCTACATCCATACAATTAATAAAGTGTAATAAATATAAAGTAATTTTGTAAATTTATAAATATTACGAGTACATAATAATAAATATATTATATTATTAAAATTATATAAGATGGACATTTTATATATAAAATTAAAGTTAATTTTTTTAAGAATAAAACAATTCTTTTATATATGATAATATTTTTTCATTTCATATTTTAAAAAAAAATATGAATTCAATTTATGAATGGAAATTTTGATTTGTTTGATATGGATTGTCATTAAATAAAAAAATAATTTAACCTGGGTGAGAAGTTGATAAGTTTGGGTTGCCTACAGAATTCCCTGGGTGGGATAGGTAAGATGGTTGGGTTTGGCGACAGAAAGTCATTGTTATCTGAACCTTCTTCCAACACAACATAATAAACCCTTATAGAGTGTCCTGTTCCCCCTTTCTTTTGCTTTTGCAGGTTTTTATTGTTATTTGTGATACGCATACTGGATAATGAAAATCCAAAGATAGTAGCAAGAACCTCACCCCATTCCGGCGAGCTAAGCCAAACAGAAAAGACGTACTATCGCAACTTTTTCTAGGATATTCTCTGCAGCGAATGTGCAATGGAATATTTCATTACAATTCACATATCAAGAATCAAGTAAAGCTAGCGTTGGAAAAATACTAAAATTTTAATTTCGAGTTTTAAATATGAAATATTGCTGAAAACAAAAAAAAAAAAAATTATAATAAAAGAAAATTTGTTTGACTTTCAGATTCCAACATAAAATTTTAAATATATGCAAAACTAAATTTATTTTGCATGTTTGTCAGAATTTTTCCATGATCCTTAAGCAAGCTTTTGCCACAATCCTTTAAGTACCAGAGAAAAGTTTTAGAGTAATCAAATATTATGTATCTAAGTACATTAATACATTTAAAACTAATTTTCATTTTTTTATCGATGCCAAGTACCTCATAGCTAAAGGTATTACCTTTTTCGTAATCATCCGCCACGGATTCAACTCTAAATTATAGTCGGTACAAATGCAAGTGAATTTCAAGAAAATTTTCATAAACCATTTGAATTTTGCAACTCATCAAACAAAATACCAAAAGCACATCTATGAACAACAAATATCTGCTTAAAAATACTCGATTAATCAGCATTAATCAGCATTTCGCATCTGTGAACTGACAAAATTTTTAGACTTGTTTTTGGCCCTATAGTATAATTAATACGAAAGTTTTCACTAAATTAGATAAGAATTACAAATCACAAAATAAGAATTATCTAATATTATATTTATTTCGCTATTTAAGTTATATACCGAAAGCACAAATAATTCCCCTTTTAGAAAGCCCATATCTTCAAGCATTTTAATTTCAACAATATTATTTGGCTCTTTTACGGCTATATGTTATACATATACTCGTGCTATTTTGGCGCTATTTCTTTTGCTTATATAGAAGAAGAGTTACTACATGCTGTAATTCCATTCCCTAAAATCCCTTCAAATTAAACATTTTATTTTTCAATTACTTTAGGAGCGCTCCAAAAGGAATTCAAAAATACAACGCAATTTCAACAACGCAATTTTAAATAGCGAGATTAAAAAACTCGACTTTTATAAAATAAATATGAATCTATAAAAATTAATTTCTGTTTTACCATGATGTTTCTGCACAACATATTTTACCACTAAAATAATTAATTTTTTTTTAGGTTTCATTATGTAATTAAATGTTTCTGTAGGTTGAATATTCGAAGAAATGTAAATAAAGCAATTTAACTGTAACAATTTTATTCTAAATTTTAAACTAACTATTTAGATTAATATTTGTTTAAAATAAAATAATGAAAATTTGTATTATGTTATTGAGGGCGTTGAATATTACTAAATGGAACTTAGAGGGCTTGAGTTAAATCATACTAGAGGAGATTTCTAGCAAAACAATTTTTTGAAGAGAAAACAACAAAAGTTTATGTTTTAATAATGACATTTTCTAGTCTCTATAAAATATTTTTTTCCTATTTTTATGCTTTTTTGGAGTAAGAGATTTCATATAGATTTTTAATCTAGACATTTTGATTTGTGATTATTTATTTCACTACTCCACATGTATTTATATATTTGTAATCGTTGTATTGGTCGTCAAATTGGTTTTTTTCTAAATCAATTCAGATGTTCTATTGCTTTTTCTCTTTATCTTATTTATCTAGCATATTTGGCGACGAACAACCCGGATCACATCTTGATTTCTGGCACCCATTTTTTTTACTTTTATTTTGTTCTTGTTATTTGAGTGAAAACATAATGTTAATATTCCCTTGTCTAATTATTTTTAATAATAAAATTTTCATATGTAGAAATTCTCATCTTAGTTTTTAAGTAAGTGGGGCAATCAATTCAAACTATTTATTTGTTGTGTTTTTTTTTGTTTTTTTTTGTGTTGTGTTCCTTAAATATATATAACCTTCAATAAAATCTTAAAAATAACTTATTTCCTTTTATTTTGTTATTTTGTTAAATTACTTATGGTACACCTACATATTTTTGTCTATATACATCAATGATGATGTCATTTCTTTTCTACATGTAAAACTTTCGAAATGAAAGGATAATGTGTCTTATACATTTCATTCAATTAAAATAAAATGCTATGAAATATTCTTTTTTATGATATCCATTTGTCAGATTATTTAATTGGTACTTACTCGTATGTAGGTATATAATAAAAATAAATATAAATTTGTTAGAGACACTCATATATGTATGTATTATATGTATATATTAATAAAGAAAGGACAATATTACTTTGAAATATGTAGAAAGAAATTTAAAAAAAAAAAAATAAAGTAAACAATAATAGGCGTTTCATAGTATTGTGTACTATTTATAGGTATAAAAAATTTGGTCTAATATTTTATGTTAATTATGTAGAAGAATTTAAGTAATTTAGACTACAACATATTTATATGTACATTATCTAATATTTCAATAACAATTTTGTTTAATTTAAAAAATTTTTTACAAATTTTCTGAGTTTAATTTTAAATATATATGGAATATAGATTTGATTTAAGTCACATTGCAAATATTTATTTTACCTAATATCACTTGACAAAAAAATCGTTTCGAAAAAAGTCATTTAACAAAAAGTCTAGATGTCAAATTTTTATTTTACAAAACATCGGTTTGGTAAATTTTGAAATAACATCTGTGTTTGGGATTTTATAATTTTAGAATTTCGAGAGGCTCTCAATTTTATCTAAAAAAAAGCTAACCTAACATTTTTTTAATTTTTCAACGTTCAAGACCAGGGAACTTTTGTTTACACAAGTTTATTTAAAAACTCAAATTGTAGGATTGTAGGAATTGTAGGATTTTCCACTATAAGAGAAAAACCAGGAAATTTTCAAATATACTGTCATTTTTTTTTTATCTAAAGATACATTTTCGTTAAATGGATATTTGCCAATTTTATGATTGACTTTGGTTAAGTGAGAAATTTGTTAATTGGCTTTTAGTATTTCCCGTTTTTTGATAAAATGAGTAAACCGAAATAGACGTTTGTTATATGAGTTTTGCCAAGTGCTATGGCTTTATATATCTGTCCATATTTAGACTATTTTTAATTTCTATTGGGTAAATTTAAAAATTTTTCTTTTGCTACATTTTAGACATTTCTGCTTCTTTGTTATTTCAACTTTAAGAATTTCGATATTTTTTGTTTTCTTGCCTGATTGGAGAGTTTTTGAATATTTTTCTCTGTTTGAGTTATTTTCAATTTAATATTACTATACATATTTGTTTATATTTTTCGAAGAAAATTAATTAGATTATGGCAAATTTATCAATTGTTTTGTATGAATTTCTATTACAATAAGTTCTAAAGTGTTCAATTTAAATAAAGTTTTAAGAGAACTATGGTTAAACCGATTTGATTTTTATAAAAATTATTACTTCGGCTGCATATATATTGTATCTGATTCTTGGTAGGCTAGTAGCATAAAAGTTGGGCCAGTTTACAACTATTTTCTAAAAAGATTTATTTAATAATAAAAAAAAAATCTAAGTTGAGCATACAAAAAGGCAGTAAATTGTATTAATTTATTTTTAAGAGTTCTGTTATTAATGGAAACAAATATTATTTTAATAATTACATAAAAATTGAACTTGCTTTATTTTGTTTCAAAAAGTTAGCCTACCTCAATATTCCATTAAATAGCATTACCCTTTGTATTTGTAACTGCTGGTAAATTTCTCGGAAGAGTATTATTGTAAGATCCTTATACATTTCATGATTGAAGCATTCACAAATGTTAGTTAATTTATTTTTTAAATCAGAAAGATTGTTTGGTGGGCTTTTTCATAGTTCAGATTCCATTTTCTTTCATAATTTTTCTATTGGACAATTTCTATCAGGAATATTTGTTGGCTACTTTAACGTAGGAATTTTGTTAGCAAACAACCAAGGCTTGATTATTTTCACTGTATGACATGGAGCTACATCATTGTTGGAAAATAAACTCTCCTTCTGGTGACTGCAGTTTGTTTATAAATGGTAACAAGTTATTTTCCACAATACTTTAATATTTAGCTACATTAACAATAACAAAAACCCGATTTTTCATACTTCTTTTAAGACAATCAAGATGAAATGTTTCATCTTTTATTCTTAAAATAAGTGATCGTGTATCAATAGGAGATAGTTCAAAACGAAACTTTTATGCAACTGGGTCAAATATCCCCATTTTATATAGGTTTAGCTGTACAATTTGTGACATCATCAATCCTTCTAAAAGTCCTTATTATTGGAAACATTTTTTTCTTTAGTTTTTATCTGTTAAGCTAAATCTTAATTTTCATCAAAAATCATTTCCAAGTATTTAACATCATCAACTCTTTGTATTGTAGTGTGTTTAACATTATTCATAATGTTATCGAATATATTTTTTTTTTGCGTTTTGAATATGTATCACATGCAATAGGTAATTAAATTCTTATTTAACACCTTTTCAAGTTCTGTTATTGTTTTTTGTTGGTTGGTATTTAAAAGTTTTTATCATCTGTATAATATATTTAGTGATAATCCACAGAGCCACCAATATTGTTTTCTTTTTAAAAATATTAAAGATACAATAAATACTAAGAACTATAGTTAATTTATTTCAAAAACTTAATTTTAAATAAGAAAATTGAAAAACGCTCGGATTATATCTATATACTTATCAATTTCTTCGAAATAAAATTTAGATTTCATTTCGTACAGAAAAGTTTGCTTTTTAAATTCCAACATAAATTTAATTTTAATTTTTAGTAAAAAAAAAAATGCTTTTGTTTTTATTTTCAGAAAATTTAAAAACAAAAATTAATTTTATCTGTTGTTCTATAAAATATAGAACATACATTCTCTTTAATAAGTGCACATATATAGTTATATTGAACTGAATTTGTATCTTTTTTTTATATTTGTTGAAAACTTCAATTTCAATTTAGATTTTATGGCTGACATATTGAAAGCAAATTATTTTCACTATAAAAATATAAAAATGTAAAAAAAAATTTAAATGTATATTGTATCTACAACGTTTTTTTTTTTTTATTTTAAATTAAACATTTTTTTTTCAAACCATTTGGTGAATTTTTATTTTCAATCGCAAAATTAAAGAAAAAGCATCCTGTTTGTTCGATTTTTTTTTTCTTTTTTTTTTAGGTAAAATTTTTGTATAAAAAAGTTGGAAAACAAATATTCATGAATTTATTATCTTGAGGGCAATACTGTACAATATTAAATTGTTAAACGATACGCGAAACGTATTCCTCCCTTATTTTAGGTAAAAAAAAAAAACTCTTTCACTGAAACAGATGCTGTCTTTTCTTAAAAGGTAAATAAAATATAAAATGGAAAACTTCCGGTTTATTTTAAAAAATAATTTTCAAATTTTTCACAACTTTTTCGTTTTTTTTTTTCTTTTGTGAAAAAATAAAAAAGTTTTCCTTTAAATACTAGATACTATTGTAATAATTGCTAATATTTCGATTAACTTAAAAATATACCACCAGAAGCAGATGATGTTATGCCATATTTTGGACCAAAAAAAACAAAAAAAGAATATCCTTTTATTATAGTAACAAAACAAAAAAAAAAAAAATTTTTTTGTTGTCGTATGTTATTAGTTAAGAATAAAAAGGATACCATTATGTTGATTTTATTTCTGAATAATGAAAAATGTATATGTGAGGATCGTATCTAAAGGAAAAAAAAAAATTCTTTTTATAAAGTTAAAAAATATATAAAATAATTTCTTTTTGATTCCTGATACCTATTTTTTTTATTTATCAAAAATTAATTAATTAATAAATTATCAAAAATTATACCATTCAGAAAAATTTTTTCTTTAAACATATATACTATGTATTGTACACTATAATAAAAGAGAAATTTAAAACTATTCGGGTTTTCAAACAATAATAAAATATATACAGTTAAATTACATTTGACTAATATATCAGTTTTTAAGTCGCCAGCCTTTCTGTCGAAGGATTTCGCTTTCAAACTTCTGTCATATAATATGCAAATAAATAATACAAGTAGGGAACTCGGTGGCCTAGTGGGTAAAAGCGTATATAAACTTACGACATGTACAGCCACGCCTGAACAGGAAAGGCTGTATAATTTCTTTGTTACATTTATGTGGCAGGGCACCAAAAAAATAAAAAACATAATACAAGTATATAAATTTAATAATAGTAGTTGGCACACATGTTCTGAACTAACAGACAAGAGTCCAGAAAATATATAGAAAGCCCCGGCGCGTTATTTCTATTTAAATTTAATCTTCGACTTCTTGAGAAATAACATACCGAGGCTTTATTTCTCAATTACTATGAGAAATAACACCCCGGAGTTTTATTTCTCATAATAATTGGAGTTGGATTGGCACTATGGAGTTTTATTTTTTAATTTTCTTTTCCAGGTAGATTAGGATAACAAACCTGACTTAAAAAAAGAAGTATATATTGCACTTTTCTAGAATATTATTTGACAGAACACCATATGTATATTCTGAAAAAAGACAATATACTTTTTTTTAATTCAGTTTGGTAATCTTTCTGAATGTTGTTTATTACTATAACTTTACTATAAAGTTATTATTTTTGATTTTTTTTTCAGATTTTAGTATTACAAAAGTGGATTTTATTACACATGTAATTGAGAAATAAGACTACAAAATATGAGAATTAACACCCGGGGCTTTATTTCTCAAAAAGCCGAAAGTTAAATAGAAAGAGAAATAACACCCAGGATCTTATTTCTAAATTTTGCGGTGTTATTACATATGAGAAATAAGACCCTGGTTATTTCCAATTGAATGAATGAATCAGAAATAACACTCCGAAGGGTTTATTTCGCAGGGCCTTATTTCATGCCTCCTTATTTCACATTTAATGAGAAATGAAGCTCTATGTACTTATTTCGCAATTACCAATAAGAAATAACATCCGGGGTGTTATTTCTCTTTCAATTTGATTTACGACTTCTTGCGAAACAAATCCCAGGGATGTTATTTCTCAATTCAACTGTATCAGAAAATTAAAAAGATACAATAATGATTCATTTATTTTTGTAACGAAACAAAAAATATATTAATTTATATTCTGTTTAACTAAAGAATAAGGGATCACAAAATTTTAATTGATTTTAACACAAATATATTAAACCGTTTATAAAAAACTAAAAACCGTTTACAAAAACCGTCACAAGCATTCGTATTGTATATTTAAATTTTCTAAAAAACAAAGTTACTACAATATGTTTTCTAATCTATCTTATTTTAGGAATCCATTTTTTTTTTTAGCAAAATTTGGATCTATGTCAGTAGTTATTTATTTCAGCAGTCTGCAAACAAACAGTGATCCTTTTATGGGAGTATTTATGGCATTCAGCACTCTACAAACAAACAGTGATGCTTTCATTTGAAATATAACAATAGTCTATAAGATAGGGTACCGAAAATAGAAAAAATGAATCACCTGATTTCAGAGCTAAATTTAAATTTTCATATGTATACTTTTTTTAGTCAGTTTGGTAATCCTACTGATTTTTATGAAAAAAATTATATGTTTTCTATGAAGTTTTCATTGTTGAATGATTTTTAAAATTTTTTTCGGGTTTGTGTATTACATAACTGGGTTTTATTGTACATTTAATGTAATAATAAAAGCCCCATGGCTTTATTTCTCAAGAAGTACTAGATTAAGTTGAAAGAGAAATAATACCCCGGAAATTTATTTCTCATATTTTGTAGTCTTATTTTTCAATTACCTATGAGAAAAAACGACAAGAAATTTCGAATTTGAAAAAAAAAAAACGATTTTCCCATTTTTCATCAAATATAATGTAAATATATAATAATATTTAATATAAACAAAATATTAATATATAAATTATAGCTAATATTCAGCCTATGACTTTAGTACTTGATGGTTTAGTAATATTAAATTAAATTTGGTTTCAAAATCCTTCAAATATTTTAAAATTAAAAGAACAGAAATTTCAATAGGAAAGAATATTTAAAGAGATTTTTTATTTTACATTTTTAAAGAAAACACTTTTTATCTTATGTTTGCAACCAATCATTTTATTGATAAAATTTAAACCAAATCTTTGTCAAAATCTAGAATTTCAAAAAACGGCGGGGGGAATAAGACCTAGAGCAATAAAGCCTAATAGGCCTTATTTCACTTTCGAATGAGAAAGAAAGCCTAATTCGCGAAATTTCGCGATTTAGACTTTATTTCTCTTTCCAAAGAGAAATAAGGCCTAATTATTTTTTTAAATGTAATTTATTATTCCAATAATAACATTTTTTAATATTATTCTTTCCTAATTTAATTCTCATATATTTCAGCTTATTTAAGTAATAAAATGTTTTCTGTTTTTTTTGGCACATTTCACTGTGTAAGTACGTCAGTAGTCAGTGTTTCTTCATAATGAAATAAGTTCGACAAGTTAAAAATTAAAAAATTTCGTTTAAATTCAACATTCAATCTTATTTCACTTTTTAATGTAATAATTTTGTCGAACTTAGTTCAGTTAAAAAATCTGGATTGCATCTTTTTCGGAAATATGAATATACATAAGTATGCGGGACTCTAAAACAGAAGGGATTTTATCAGGTTACAAAATCAGGATTACAGCTTTTTCTAGAATATTTATAAATAATTTGGAAAAAGCTGATTTAACTTTGATTTTGAAGCCAACTCTAAAATCTCTCCTATTTACAAAAAATTTTTGAAATCATGGGGGAAAAAAATAATTTTTCAGCTTTCCATACAAAAGTATTAAATTTTGACTGTTCTTTCTGAAATATAATAATAAATTTTGTGAAACTTTAGACATTTTTATGAAAAACAAAAAAAAATTGTTTTGAAGAAATAAGGGCTACTATCCCCGCGCCGGTTCGCCCGCGCCCGCTCTTGCGTTCCCGGTGCCGTTGTTGTGCACGGGCGCTGTAGCAGAGATAGCAGTTCCAGTTCCTTCAAGGGAAGTGTGAAGGGAGTTGTGAAGGGATCGGCTAAGAGAGAGGCGAAGAGTGGCTCGAAAGGGAGGGCGCGAAGGTAGTGGCTCGAAAGACAGGGCTGACCAGAATATGGAAAATTGTTTGAAACCTGTTAAAAATATTCAGATTTTACAGTCAGCTACAAATTTGTAATTGGAATAATATAATAATAATATATTTCTAAAGTGAAATAAGGCCTATAGGCTTTAATTCTCTTTGAAATGAGAAATAAGACCTACTGCGAAATTTTACGAATTAGGCCTTATTTCTCAACTCAAATGTGAAATAAGGTCAATTAGGTCTTATTGTTCTAAGCTTTATTTCCCCCCGCCTCGAAAAACATGTCTTGACGCAAACCATTTTGGATTTTGGATTTCAATAAGGTTTAAATATTTATAATCCTTTGAAAGCAAAAAAATAATTAACTGAAAATTGGAAGAATTAATTAACTCAAACATGAAGTTTGATTTATGCATTTTTATATTGCATTTTCCAGTTTGCTTAATTATCATGTCATTTTTTTTCTCATATCACAACATGAAATGATTATGAAAAAGAATTTTTTTTTTGGGGTTTTTGGTTATCAGAATTAAAGTAATTTTTTAGATGAACATAAATTAAATTAAGTTCCGATACATTTTGTGAAATTATGTACTACTAGGATAAAAAAAAAAATGGAAAACAATAGTCATAAATCATAAGAATGAAAAGAGAGTATAAAATTTAGGAGTGACGGTTAAACAATTTTTCAATTAAACAGAAAATTTTAAATTGCGGATAATTGAAAAATGTAACTCTATAACTTTGTAAATTTTTTCAAGGATATAACTGAAATAAGTTCTATTCCAAAACAAAGATAGTCCATGTAAAATAAATATAATTTAACTCAATATATAGTAAAATTATAAATTTTTAAAATACACATTATTTTGGTTTGTACAACATTTTAAAAATTGATTTAAAATGTAGAAGAACGAATTTTGGATAAGAATTTTTCAGCAACATTTTTTCCATTAAAATTTTTTTTAAATGTAAGAAATTTTGATTTATTTTTATTATTATTTAAAATAAATTTTTGAAATATTGTTATTATGTAATAAAACAATAATATGTAAAGAAAAAAAAAGTGGCTCAATTATGAAATTAGGGACCATGTAAATTATATGAGTACACCGATGAAAAATTAATAAATTGATCTGTCTTCAAAATTGAATACTTCTAAAGCAATGAAAGCATTATTAAAAAAAAAATTGTATTTAAAAAAAATAGGAGGTAAAATAATGTCTATATGTGAATTTTTGTTATACAATTACAAAAGGTAAGCCAAAGGAATAGTAATATCTTCAGTTGTAGCTACTGATCTGTACTTTACAAAACATTTATGATAATTGCATTATTATTTTTATTGAATTTTGATTCCCTAACAATATGATAAGGAAGTAAATCAATCTTTCTTTTTTAGATGTGGTTCAATCTTTCTTTTTTAGAATTGGAAAAAGAATGTTGAGCATGTAATCAAAAAAAATTCTCTATTTATATTGAAGCGAGCGATCCGAACGATCTGAGCGAGCTGTAAAATGAACAATATTATTTAAATTTTAATGAAATATGTAAAAACGACAGACATATGACAGGCTTTAACATAGAAAACATAATTTTATTTTGAATAGAATGATTTTTATTTATGAAGTTTATTCAAAATGAATAATCAAAACATTTATAATGATTTGTCGTCTGAATTAAAAAATAATAATAATGTTTATGTGTATTTTTAAAAAAGAAATAAAAAAAGATATGCTCTACATCAACATGAACATTATAGGATCCTAATTTGGAAAATAAGTAAAATATGAATTTTAAGTTAAAATATTTTCTCATTTGTTAACTTTCTGTTGTATTGTCATTTGTTAACTTTAACTGTTTTGTATTTTTTATTTTTTTTTTAATTATTTATTTATTTTTTGAATATTACATATTACATCCCCAGGTTACACCTATTGAGTTTAGCTCCATTATTATTGTTCTGCGCCATGTGTTGCTTGGCCGATCATATCTTCTGGAACCTTTCGGATTCCATTCAAGAGCCATTCTCGCTATGTTTCCTTGGTGTTTTCGCATCGTGTGCTCTATCCACCTCCATTTCCTTTTTCTTATTTGGTGCGTTATTGGTTGTTCTCATTTATTATTGGTTGTTGTCATGTTCTCACATCATTGGTTATTGTTCAAATTTTATATATACTTAGTTATATTTTATATCTCAGCTTAGACTAAGATATCTATATATGGATATATAGATATATAGATATATAGATATATAGATATATAGATATATAGATACAAAGATATATATAGATATATAGATTTATCTATATATCTATATATGTATATTTTTTATATTTATAATTTTTTTCTTATTTTTAAAACGAACTAAGAACTGAGTTCATTCTATCTTTTTTGAATAAAATTACATATTTATTTTTTTTTTACATTATACTATTATATTTTATATAATATTTTGACCACAACGACATTATTTGAATTTTGAAGCGATTAAAATTTGAACCTTGAAAAAAAAATAAAATGAAAACAAAAAGAAAAGGACTAAAAAGATATATATACACTTTTATTTATATATTCATACATACATATACTTGTATATACAAATAATCGAAATAAATTTTTAGTTTTTATACCCGTACGATAAGGATCGGGTATATTAAAATTGCTCTCCGTTTACAACACCTTGAAATAAGCTAGCTAGATATACCTGCAATGGTATGGATCGGATCAGATAAAAATTCTAAGTCGATTGAGCTTTGTCCGTCCGTCAGTAAGATAACTCAAAAACTAAGAAAGCTAGAGTCTTAAAATTAACACAAAATATTCTTACAACAATTTGTAGGTTCCCTATTTTTTTAGTTGAGATCCGACCACAACTTCGGATAGCTCTCTAAAACCTAACTTTTAGATCCCCACATTTTTTTTGAAATAGAAACATGAAATTTTAACTGCTGATAGATATCATAAAACAATAAATTATTAACAAATTTTTCCTTTAGCACCACCCGTTACGGAGCTACAGCCCCTGAAACTTTGAAAAAGCCCTATTTTTAAATGCTTATGTCTCATGTTCTGCTTAAGATTTTTTCAAACAGAAAGCGTCATTCGACAGGTATTGTTTTTAAATTTGTAAATTCGTATCAAAATTATACAATTTTTTAAAATTTAGTATTTAAATTTACCGTTATGTGAAAACTAAATTTAGCATGATTTTTCAACCTACATAACTCCGGCACGCTTCCAGATAGAGACTTGAAATTTTGAGGCAAGAAAGAACTTTTAGAATTAGTTTGCTTAAAAAATTTGTTTGTACCATCCCCTGTTTATGAGCTATTAGGGCTCAAAACTTGGAAATTTGCTATTTTTAAACACCTTTAACTTAAGTACCTGTACAAATTTTTCTTCGGCAACACATAAAAATTAAAGTTCCAGTAACATATTTTTACTTGTGTTAACGGTTTTTCTTAGTTATGTAAGGTTCCGGACTTACAGTCCCTCAAAGTTTCAGAAAAGTTAAATTTTCACAATTTTTATACCCGTACGATAAATAATTTATACATATGAATGTATAGTATCAATTATTATACATTTGCCGCTTAGTATTAAATGGTACTATAACATATTTGGAAAAGTTTTGGATTGATAATTGTTATGTGGAAGGTTAGAATATGGTTTTGAAGAACGTGTAAATATATAGTTTGAATATATGTACAACTCATAGTTCTAGAAATTTCACCCAAATTATTTTAAAATACTACAAAATTAAAAAAATAATATTATAAGCAGAGTCACAGGCTATGAACATACTAACGGTTCGTACGAGTATCTAAGAGTTGACAAAGCCAACTGTATTCTTCCTCGTTTATATTAAAATTAACTTTAATAGTATTAATATCCTATATTTAAATAATAAAAATAAATAAGAGATTATCTTAAGCCATTAAATTTTAAATGTGATTAAAATTAACAAAATGGTACAGAATGGTTTTTCAGAAAATTTCCAAAATTCTGATAAAATTTTAATAAATTGTTATTGGAATTTTCATAAATTAGATTATTTTTTTCTATTAGGTTAGGACCAATATCCATATGATACTATACAAAATATTATTTTTAATATTTTATTTAAATTATTTTTTAAGTATGATAAAAAAAATTTTCATTTTAACTTTTAAAAGTTAAGAAAAATTTCTTTAAATTGTTTTATAATCTTTAAAAAAAATGCGAATAATTTGAGTTAAGAAAAACCTAAAACTGGCCTTAATATGCATAAAAGTAATAAAAAAGAAATAAATATTTGAGAATTTAATTTTTTTTTTTGTTTTTTATTTTGGACTTGAACCATACTGTGATCAAAAAGTTTCGGAAAGAAATGTGAAATATTAAAAAGATATTTTTATGCAAATTAATCTTAATTTAAAAACAATGAATTTTTGATATAAAAAAATAATAAATTTATTTTTAATTTTATATTTTAGTAAAGGCCAAATTGATTTGTATATATTAAAGTTGAACTGAAATTCTTTTATATATTGACTCAAATTTGAATGAAATAGAAAAAAAATTTTTTTTTTGTTTGTAAAGTTGAAAAGTGGCTGTTGTACTTTTTCTTATTTATATAATACGTTTGTGTATACAGAACACCCGGGATAATTGCTTATCCAAAAATGCACGATTTTTAGGTTACTTAACTGAAAAATGTAATTAAGCGAGCCCGGTTAATTAATGAAAGTTATATTAAGTGCCTCATTAGCTAGCTACGAAAAAAATTTAATATAGGCAAAATAACATAGAATGTCACACAGATTATTTTTTACGTTGATTAAAAATAGATAATTTTAATTAACATTTATGTAAATATATTAAAACAATAAAAACTATTGTCATTTATCAACATAAAACATAATGTCAAAGTTTAGTTACATATTTTCCAGTCAGGGCACTTAACCGAAAAACAAATTATGAAAAAATAAAAGTGTTCAATAGTAGATTGCAGTAAACCGAAATAAGTAGTTATGTTTGGGGTAATAATTCAAGTATATAGTTTAATATAAAAACTGAAAAAAATTGTCAAATATTTGTATTTTACGGTACTTAAACGGGATATGCACATAAACGAAAAGCAACTAACCGGAGTTTTCTGTATAGTTAGCTCAGAAAATCCTTTTTTTGTAAACATGGTTTTTGATATTATATATGTGAACGGGAAAAAAATATTTTTCTTGATTAAAATTTTCATTAGCATTTCATCAAATTTTCATTTGTTAAGCTTATTATGATTTTAAGTGTTATTTACTTAATTGTTTTTTTTTTAAATGTACCTACCTACTCTTTTGGCATATTTTTGAATGCACTTTTAATGAAGAATTTCTAATTTTATGTACAGTTTTATATGGGACAGCTTTTCAACCTTATAAGTTAAATAGTTTGTCTAAATGTCCTCAACTAATTTAAAGCTTAATATTAACTTCTAGTGTTGGGCTTATATAAATATACAGAAGTAAATAAAAGAAAATATTAATAGTCTTCTTATTTATTTTTAACAATATATTTTCTTTTGTAATCTTAATAAAAATTGATAAAACTGTCTATGGGACTTATTTCAATTATAATTATTACATATAACTTATATATAACTTCCGTGTGTGTTTCTATGTCTAACGCTATCACTCTGGCAGCCTTGTCTTTTCTTGCTATCATTTTCTTTTTTGCCACCTTTTCAACACCAACATATTAGTTCACAAAAATTAATTTTCTGGAAATTCTTTTCTGTAGGTATATTTTTCTAAAAATTACTTATTCGGAAAATAGTTACTGAATTTCATTGGTGGCATAAATCAATCGTCATTAATACATTAAACATATAATTTGTTAACGACATATAGTCAAATTTTACAAAAATCATTAAATACTTTCTGAATTATTCATCTATAATTTTTCCATTGTTTTAGATTGTTATAAATTGTTGAAGGAGCAATTTCGTTAGCTCCTGGAAATCAATAAATTTCAATTAATACTATGTACGTAAATACAAGTGTATACTTATAGTAACTATATTAGGATTAGGTATACGTACGTGTATATGTTGACATAGGATTAAAAAAAAATATATGTTTTAGAGTTGAAAACAAACAATAATATAAGAACTAAAAGTGAAAACAATAAAGTTCCATTTATAGAAAACCTAAAATTTATAAAAGTTCGAAAGTTAGTACTCAAAATATTGAAATAACTCTAATCTATGAATTTTTTTCCAATTTCAACCAAAGAAAGGGTTAAAATTACATTCTGTTAGCATCATTTTATAAATTTTTTTAAATTCATTTAATTTTTTCATTCATAATTTATATAATATTATAAATATGGAGTTGAAAAATAGTCTTGTAACTACAACTAATAGTCTTGTAACTAGTTTGTCATTAAAATAGATAGATTTTCTTTTTTGAAAGCGTTAAAATGACTACGATAAGAATTAAAATGTAATGGAAAATATATTTAGAATTCAGAAAAAAATGTTCAAGGCAGGCGATGTAACAAAAGTCCCCCGGGGACTTATGACTCAAAAAATAGTTAAGCCAAAAGTTCCTGGGAAACTATAACTCCGATCACTGAACCAAAAGTCCCCTAACAAATTAGACATAAATCCCCATAAAATTATGTATTTATGTATTCGTTCATACGATATTCTATATTAGAACCTAGAAGAAATTTTGAAGTTGGTTATAAAAAACAAGGTTGCTCCTTTTTTAAGAGTATTTATGTTTGATCTGGAAAAAGGGAATATACTATGATTTTGCAGCTAACTCTAAAACTACTTTTAATTTCGTCTATGTGAGATTATAAATTTTAAAGTTGATTACAAAATCAACTTTTCCCTCTTTTATTTATTTATTTATTCTGGGCAAAGGGAATACCGTATGCTTTTGTATTCAACTCTAAAATCTTATCATTGTGAAAAAATGGAATATACTGATTTTGTATCCAACTGTAAAATCTTATCTAAAAACTATTCAAATCAATAATTGTACTTTTATAAATTTTGGAAATAATTGATTGTTTTAATGCTGAATTATAAATATTTCAGTTTATGAAGTCATAAGTTCCCATTCAACTTTTGGTCGTTTTAGAGGAGTTAAAATCTCCCGGGGGAGTTTTGGCTTGTTTCTTAGAGTTGATGACTTCAGGACTTTTGTCATATAGCCTTCAGGGCAATGCAATTTTTTTACATATTGTTGATCATACATATCCGATTAATTATTATTATTGATTTGTTGGTCATGATTTTATTCTTTTCTAAATGTTTCTTTTCATCAATTTCTTTTCAAGGTCCTTTCCTTTCATCGTCAAATCCTTTCGATGTGGCTAAATACAAATTCAGAGTTTATAACTCATGGTTATTTGTCTTTGTATATCATGGAAAAGGAAATGATATGATCGTATTTTAGATATGGAGTAAGTATGGATGGTATGGTATAGATATGAAGTAGATATGGTTTTACTTAAAATTTATTGTATTTAATTGCGTCATCGACTTTTCTAATACATTTGTTCTATATAAATGAGTATACCAAAAGAAGTGACCACACAATCCATATATAGAAGCATATTTTTCTATACATTAGTTATTTGTGAAATTCTGATTTACGCTGCTTTGACAGGTTAAATAACTTTTGGTAAAGTTAAATTATTGTCGTAAAATTAAAGTCAACATAGTTAAAAAAATTTATGGTATAAAAGTGTTTCAAATTTTAAAAAAATTAAGCATTTTTAAAAAGATGTAAAGATTATTTAAAGAAAATATGAAAAATAAAAAGCTTTTATAAACAAATAATAATAAATCATAATAATTATAAGTAAGTTCATTAAGGTTAATTTTTTATTTTTCTTTTTTATAATTTTTTATTATTGTCTGCTATTTAGGATTTTTCAGCTTACAATGAGATTGTATCGAAATATTTTAGTATATATTATCTCCATTTATACACAACAAAATAAGTACAAATTTTTAATTATATATTTATTTTTATACAAGCAAATTGAATTTAGTTAATGAAGAAACGATGAGAAAAAAGGACACTTAAAAAAAGGACAAAAAAAATAAAAACAATACAAATTAACAATTTCATAATAAATTTTCACAAAACTTTCAGACATACAAAAAAAAAATATAAAAGTGCTAAAAATTAAAATACAATGACATAGCAAAAAAGGATTGGTTTTTTGTTTTTGGTTCTTAGGATTGGATTACTAGCTATTGTTTCCTTTTTTTTTTTTCATCAACAAGTTTGAATTAATTATTTATGAAACAACAAGTAAAAAATAATATAAAATATTAAAAATATAGAATTCAATTATTTTCAAGTCTTTCAAAAGTCAAACCTACATTAAATATAAAATTTATATAGCTATATGTGAATGTATTACTTTATATATTTTTTGTCAGTTTTTTTTTTTCCATAAAGTACTAATAATAGGATATTTTACGTGTTTTTTTTTTAAATTAAACGAGGAAGTGTGTAGAGTTGACAGTGTTAACTCTAGGATACCCACACGAATATCATATATATGTATGCTGTTTTCATAAATTTAATCATTTTTTAGAAAATTTTGTTTCTGAAAATTTCGAAATTGTATAACTGCTACTCGAACCCGTTTTCACCAATTTAATGAAATTTTTCAGAAATTGTTGCCATAAAGCTTTATCATCTTTTACTAAATTTCAAAAATCTAGTTTAATAAAGTATCATGATATGAGAATATCAATTTTACGATTACATTGCAGCTACATAAACTACTAAATTTAACAGAAGTCGTTGACATAAAACATAATCAGACATTGAGTTATGCGCTTATGTAAAAGAAGAATTTGCATTTTTTTTTTTTACGAGGGTAGGTGGGAATCATCGAAAGACACTATAGTGTAAAACAGGCCACTATAGAGTAGCTATAGAGTAATTATAGAGTGAAAATGAGCTCGAGTACTCTATGATTATATGGGACTTTAAACCACTAAACACGACCTACCTTATTTGACCAAACAGTAGATTATACGACCTTTAGTACTCATGTATTGCCTGGTCAAAGGAAGTTGAGTTAGGGAATGAAAATTGATTTCAAATTGGTAGGCATATTGTGAATAAAGTTGTTAATATTCACCTTGAATCTTTGCACATAATAAATGTAATCATCACCAATTCTGCAGAATGGTATGGCAGTTAATCAAACCTACCAGTCGAATTTGTTTAATTTCAAAATTTTAGAATATTTATTCTATTTTTTTTTTTTGAGAATGATTTATAATAACTCATCAGTTCCATTTTTGTTTTTGAGTGAGGTCAAACATAGTCGAATATAGTCGAATTTAGTCCTGAGCAAGAATATAATATGTAATGTCCCATATTTATCTTGTATCTTTTACTGTATCACAAACGTAATGTCTAATTTATTATACCTATTATAATTTATTATACCTATAAAAACTATATTTCAAAACAATGTACTTATATATAAGTGCTTATATATTTTTTATGCAAATATTGCACATTTTTAATTAAAATCCATTAAAAGTAAAAATAATTTTTTTATTAATTTATTTATTTAACAAATTCGTTAGTAAATAGTTATTTAAATTGTAGATAAAAATTTTTATCATTCTATAACAAATAGAATACATTTATAAAAATAAATTAAAAATGTCATCCTTTGAATGTTTTTGGATATCTATCTAGATTTTAAAACAAATTAGTATTTCAATGAAATACATAATATTAGTTTTATAGTTAAGTGACTCTATATAAAAATTAATTGTTTTGAAATATTTTTAATCAAAGTCTAATAAAGTGCTAATATTTTTTCTCGCAACGAAAATTTTATCTTGTTAAAAGAAGCTTTCATTCCGTTAAGGCATTTCCATTCTATTAATACGTTTCTATTCCTTTAAGGTACTTCCATTTCCTTTCCATTTATCATTAGCAAATATGCTATTTTCAAAATATTTTTTAAAAAGGAGCCCTCTGTTTTTGAATTAGTTTGACATTTTTCCTTTTGATTCTGAACAAACATTTAAAATATTCAAAAATTCAAATAATTAAACTTTATATACTTTATCTAAAAATTGGAAATTTCATTGATCTGGATTGGAACTTTAATACAAAGTTTTTCTATGCTTAATATTCTAATATTCTTAAGAATATTTTAAACATTTAAGGATATTCATGCATTTTGTTTCATAAAAGTTTCGAGATATTGAATCGAATTAAAATTGGTACCTAAAGAGATTTGAGAAATGAAAAATAAATAGTTCTGAAAATAAAAATGAAAAATGGCTTTACCTTTTAAAAAGTGTAAAAATTCGTTAAATGTCAGTCAACATCTTACAGAATAGAAGATGGCTTTCCATTGATATTAAAAATGTCTAAACAGGATAGTAAAACACTTTACAAAATATCAAATATTTTTAAAAAATCTAATGTTCTACTTTTAATAGAGGAAAATGTGGGAATAAAATATAGAAATAGTTAGAGTTTAACTAGAATTTAATTTAAAAAACGAAATATATTTTCATTATTATAGTCGCAAAAAAAAACTTTGGGTAAACTTCTGCAAAGGGCAGATCATCGATTTAGATGACGTCATCACAATATAATGGTATACTTTATATCTTCAAGTTTCCGAATATAAATCCCACATGGGTCAAGCCGCTATTTTGTACTTTTTAGTATCCGATTAAGATCCATATTAAAGAAAGTACTATACAGAAATATGGTTCTTGTATACTGTTGTAGGGCGCAAAAATATAAGGGTTAAGGAAAATACTACAAAATGTTAAGAAAATTTTGTAATGCATTTTTATCCTCCAGATGACGGCATTGGTTCTAATTGCATATATATTCGGAAACTTCGAGATATAAAGTACTGTTATATAATGATATCATCTTAATAGCTTGTCACCCTTCTGCGGAAGTTTATCCAAAATTTTTAAATTATATAGTTATCGCTTTTAACTAATTTAAATCATATTTTTCAAAGACCACTTTTAGCTTTAATTAAATTTTTTATGGATAATGTAAAGTTATACAAATTGGAATGAAAATATGTATATATTTCAGAGAACACCGTTTTTGTTTTATAAAAAATAAAATAAAATAATAAAAATAATAAATTTTTATAAAAAAACACAATATTTTATTTTATAATAAAACTAATTTAAATTATTTGGGCCTCGATGGCCTAATAGCGCATTGTTTATCAATGAAAAGAGTGGGGATTTAAATCGAGTACGTTTGGGAAAGTTTTTAATAGGAAAGTAATTTTCAATTACATAATCCTCTTTGCAATCAGATACCTATAATGTAAAATATATGATAAATATAAATTAATAAGAGTATTTACATGTTCCATATCCGAAAGAAAAAGGATTCAACGTATTTGTTGTAGCATTAATGTGGAAAATTAAAATTCATATTTTTAAGATCTGTCCCGATGTTCAGTTTGTTCGAACAGTTAGAAAAAAACTACGCAAATCTTACGTTCACAAAGTTCTTTCTGAATATTTTTTGTATCTGGAAGAGCAAAAGAAAATAAGAGTATGTAAAGCAACGGTTTGTAAAAGCGCATACTTTCAAAAAATAATATAAATTGTTTAGAATTATGACTTGCACCAAAATTTAAAAATTTCATATAATAAGAAAAAATCTGAAAATAGGACTTTTCGCAATTTTTAGGGGCTGTAAATCCGGAACCCTATATAACTAAGGAAAACCGTTAACACACACAAAAATGCTGAAATTATGAAAAGAGAAATATGCCGAAGTTATAAAAAAAGAAATATGCAAAATATGGTTTTCACATAACAATGAATTTAAGTAGTAAATTACAATTCATTACATAATTTTGATATTGTTTTATATAGAGGTAAGAAAATGTCCGGTCTTATAGCGTTTTTAGGTTGTAAAACTACTACACAGAGCCTGAGATATATACATCTGAAAATAGGGTTTTTATTTTGCAATTTTGAGGGACGGTAACTCTGGAACCCTATACCGTTAACCCATGTTAACACATGTAAAAATATGTTAATGGGGCTTTAATTTTTATGTCTTGCCGAAGGAAAATGTATACAGAAAAAAAAAATTTCTGAGGAAATGTATACTAATTCTAAATGTTCTTTCTTATCTCAAAATTTTAAAGAGGTGGAGCTAAAGAAAAAAGTTTTTCCATAAAAATTATTTTTTTGCGATGCTTATCTTTAGTTAAAGTTTCATTACTTTATTTCAAACGGTGTAGAAGTTTTGCAAAAATCGAGACATAAAGACGGAAAGACAGAGAACAGACGGACAGAGTAAAACTAATAGGTAAATTTATTGAAATTTTTATGAAAATGTGTTTAAAAGTGCATATCTGTTCGGGCATTTACTTCTTCATTTGCAGTTTACTTTTTATGGTTTACAATTTTTTTCGGTCACACAACTTCGGTTTTAAAATGACTAAAAGAAACTGAACCTACTTTAAAAATGATAATTTTCAAATAAAATATTTTTATTTGAATATAAAACTTTTGCTACATAACAAAAAAATTATCGTTTTACTACGGAATTTTGAAAGAAAAAAAAAAATTCTCTTGAAAAATTTTGGCCAAAATATTTTGGTACTATAGCCAAAAAATATGGTAATTTAATTTTATTTTCAAAAAAAAAAATAGTAAATATAAAAGATATAAAAAGTGTTATTATTTTTGGTTATGCTATCGCTATGGTTGATTTTGTTATTGAATATTTTTATAAAAGTTAAAAATTGTTTGATGCCATTTAATGCTGTTCAATTTTTCAATGTAAAAAAAAAGTATAGGTATATAATGTTGTAATAATGAACGTATAAATGTATCGATTAGGTTGGTATAGGCGCATGTTTAGGATAAAATAAATTCATAACGGTTTAAAAAAAAAACTTTTGAAAAAATTACTAAAGAAAAAGAACGCTAAATAGAACATAATATGATTTAATTATAATTTATGTCAAAGCTATTTAATAATAAAAACGGCAAAGTTTTAAAATCAATAATTTCTTTCGTATTGCGTATTTGGTATTAAAATTAAAATTTTTAAAGTGGAACTTTTTGTATTCAAAGATACAAAAAAAGATTATATCTATTTCCATCAAAACCTTGAAATTCAAAATATCTGCTCAGTTTTAAGAAAAATATATTTTTATTTATACTGTAAAAGATAATGGTAACAAAGAGAAAAATTAAATAAAAACGATAATTTGGTTTTCAGTTTAATAGTTTTACCCCTTCTTCTAAAAATGACATAGAAAATGAAGCATAAAATAATATTTTTGTTTGATAATTTTAAAATGGGACCTCGGTGGCCTACTGGGTAAGAGGGAATAAAATACGCTGTAAACACCGAGATATTGTGGGTTCGCATCCCACACACTTCGTAAGAGTTATTCCCACTTACGACATTTACAGCCACACCTGAACAGGCTGTGTAATTTCCTGCCCACATTTATGTGGCAGAGAAATGCATAAAAAAAAATAAAATAATAATTTAAAAAAAATAAATTAAAAATAAATTGCTTTATAAACCCATAAACTAAAAAATCTTAAGTTAAAGCATATCTACCCCAGAATTTAAATTTTTCCACAGATATTTGCCTTTTTTAAGATTGAGCAACAATTTTCTTTTTATATTTTTGTTTTCCAGTATACAATATATCAGAATTCAGAATTTATTTAAGTCTTTCGGTACGTTAATTTGAGTAAACTCTTTAAATTTATTAACTTGTTTTAAGCAGTTTTTTACTATATTTTTTTTTTAAACACTCAAATAAATCGCTTTACAAATTTTGCAACAAAAAAACACTATGCTTAATCAAGACAGTATCGACAATTTAAGGTCCTTTTCTTTATTTATTTTTAAAAAAATTATTAACATTTTTTTTTATTGGATTTCTCTGCCACAAAAATGTGAACAGGTGAATTACACAGCCTTTCCTTTTCAGGCGTGGCTGTAAATGTCGTAAGAGGGAAAAATTCTTATAACGCGTGTGGAATTCGAACCCCACAAGGCTATATCAAAATAAATTCAACTCCAATAGTTTGGGCCAAAACAGTCAAATATCTTGGGCTAACGTTAGATCCGAAATTGACTTTTAAAGTGCACATTAACAAAACCACTTGTAAAACTAATATTTGTATTAAAATATTATACCCTTTCTTAAGCAGAACCTCTAATTTATCTACGGACAATAAATTAATAATTTTGAAAAGTGTCATTCATTCTATACTACTATATGGAGCCCCGATCTGGAGCGATTGTTATATAACTCAGTGCAAAAAATTGCAAATAATTCAAAATAAAATATTAAAAATGATTTATAAGCTACCATTTTATTACTCAACTAACAAACTACATAAAAAAGCCAATATGGATGTCATCTTAGATAAAATCTACAAAATAAATAATAAATTTAATTACAAATTGCAATTCTCTAGTAATAAAGCTAATAAAAAACTTATATCAATCCTAATCAATCAGTTTAGTAAGTTAGACTAAGCTAGCTCTAAGTTTTATAAAAAATGATCAATCAAGGTTTTTAATTCATTTTCCTTGAAAAATAAAAAGAAAAACCAATGTAAGAACATAATCCTAAATAATAATTTCATAGTTGTAAAGATCATTAAAAGTAATCTAATCTCTGTAAAAATTAACTCGTAATATTAAGCATTTTCTATTATGGAACAAATAAAAATAAAAAACAAAAATAATAGAATAAACCTTATAGAATTATTTTCCATTTAAACGCCTTTCTAAAATAAATCTCGTCTGTGATTTGTCAAAAAAAAAAATTTGTCTTTATTATACCCTACACTTAAAGTATAGAGTATATTAACTTTGGTGTGGTGTTTGTAACCACCAAAAGGAAGCGAGTTAGATATGGACATGTATATATATTCTGAATTAGGATCACCTCCTGAGTCGATTTAGCGATGTCCGTCCGTACGCACGATAACTCAAAAAATAATGATGCTATCTTGATGAAATTTATACTGTAGGTTAACAATGACTAAAGTAAGGCGGGGATTGCAAATGGGGCGGGTCGGGTACCTCCCATACAACTCCCAAAACCGAATACACATAATCTTCGAAATTAATAAAGATAGAAACTTAAAATTTTGTACGAGGGTGTGTTTTCCTGAATCCCTGATATCCCTAAATTTTGAGATGAATTGGAGTGGTTGTTCGGGTTCCTCCCACACAACTCCCAAGACCAAACAAGCATATCTTCGAAATTAATAAATATGAAAACTTGAAATTTGATATAAAAGTGTTCTACCCTGTTCTGATGATGTCTCTAAAATTTGAGATGAATTGGGCTGGTGGTCCGCGTGCCTTCACAAACTTCCCAAGACCTAACAAGCATATTTTCGAATTTAATAAAGATAGAAACCTGAAATTTTGTATAATGGTTGTAAAAGCATTTATTTTTTTAGCTTATATTAAATACCTAACTTAAATAACTTATGGATTTTTAATTTAATTTGAATTTTTTAGGTGTAAGATATAAATAAGTCGGTTGCATCGACTTACTGTTACTTTTACTTGTTTTTTTTTACGTCGGAACACTAGTCACAGCATAAAAATTATGTTAATTTTTTCAATCAGAGTTCTCTCAGAATATGATCTTTATACTTGTTATAAGATTTCGGAGCATGTAGAGCAAATTAGGTACTATCTGTCAAAATCTAAAAAGAATAAAAGGCGACGTTTTTCATAATTGAAAAAAATTATTTTAAAATTTATTTAACCTATGATGGCTTAATGTAAAGAGAATTTAATTTTTTTGAATAAACAGATGATCATTTTATCCTTTTATTAAGATGTATTTTCCCCTTTTTCATTTATTAAATTACAGTACTCTGAGTATGCTCTAATCAGTTTATGTTCGTATGCTGTGACAGTACTCTGAACGTATTATCCGATTTACGATTTACTTTGTCAAAATTCCTTTAATGATCTTTGATGTAATAAAATCCTAAAAAAATAATTCCAATAACATATTACATAAGTTTTTTCTAAAAATCTTTTTTTTTAAAACATTACCATTATCTTTGATAATCAATTGCATTAAATCTATATACAAAATTTCTAGATTCATTTCATCATAATTACAAATTGTGTTTATAATTCCAATGATTCCCAAAGAGGAGACACATTAAATTTTTACGATTTAATGCAAATTTTTTATTAAATCAGAGAATGTGTTAAAAAAAAATTATAGAAGAATGTTCCATAAAGTCAAATGAAAGCAAATGCAAGATAAAAAGATAACAAATTTATTATTTAATTAAATTTTAAATGAAAAGAAATTTACGACAGAGATTTTGTTTTTTTTTTTTTTTAAAAACTGTACAGAATGTTAATTCATTTTTCAATTCAAGAATTTTTCATTAAATATTCTTTAGATTTATACTATTAAAATATGCTGTAAGATGTTAAATTATGACTTTCAATCTTTCTTCTAATTAAAAAAAAAAAGAAAAACAAAAAAAGAATTTTACAATTAAATTTCGTTATTACTTTTCTAGAAATGTTATTTTACTTTCTATAAAATCCCATTTTAATATTGAAATGAATGCACTAAAGAGAAATATTGCAATAATGTCTCATTTTCAGAAAAAAATTTTAAATAAAATAATTAAATATTTCTTAAAGTTCTAGATTTTTTTTTTTAAATTGTTAGGATTTCATTAGAATTTTTATCAAACTCAACTAAAAGAACTATTGGAATTTTATTAAAAGTGCCATTTCACGCACAACAGTCTATTTAAAAGTAATAAAAAAAAAAAAACTATAGTAAAATATAAACAAGGTAGATTTGAAACCAACCGCTTTTAAAGGTCCACATTTTTCAAAAAACAATACAAACAAAGTTTAAAATATTTAGAATATTGAGACTTGCACCAAAATTTGTAAATTTTCTTAGAATTTTATATATTATGGGAAAAAATTGTTAAAAATCAAGAGACACTTTCTTCAATTTCAAAAACAACCCTACATAATTAAGAAAAGTTACTTCTACACGACATATTCTTTTAAGCTTTTAACGTAAAGCTTTAATTTGTGGATTTTATTTTGGCAAAATTTATACAAGTGCAGGTGTCTAAAAACAGTTACGGGTGTCTAAAAATAGGAAATTTTAAATTTTTGAGCCCTAATAGATGTTAAACAGGGGGTGGTAAAATATGAGGCAAGTCATATTAATTCCAAAAGATTTCTTTCTTTTTTCAAAATTTCAAAGCTCTATAAAAAATCGCTTTGGAGATATGAAGGAAACATAATTTTGTAACATTTTGTTTCACATAACGGTAAATTTAAGTACTAAACTTAATAAAAAAACTGTATAATTTTGATATTTGCTTGTAGAGATAAGAAAATATCCTGTCGTTTCGAGTTTTTAGATTAAAAAAAATGCGAAGCAGAACTGAAGTGAAGCAGAGATATACACATTTAAAAATAGAGGTTTTTCAAATTTCGAAGAGTTGTATTTCATAACCAGTAGGACTACATAAAAAATTTTTAATTTAAATGTTTCAGTTTTGTAAAAAGAAGGACAGGCGGGCTGTGAAACAATAGGCAAATTTTTGAAAAAAGGTTTTGAAAAATGTACTAAAAATTTGCAATAAAAATCCTTTTTTTTTGTTCAAACAAATATAAATGTTACCAATATAGAAATTATTTAAGAGTACTTTAAATTACTTATGTAACGAGTTAAATATTTATACAAAAAAGATTTGAAAGGAAATCTGTTGTGATTTTCGTCAAGTGATTTTCGTTTTAAAAACAATTCAACTTAAGTGAAATTAAATAAATGATCAAAAATTAAAGAAAATCAAAGGATATCAAATAATATAAAAAACAGGGTACAGAAAGAAGATAATAATTATTTGTTCCACTAAAGGCTATACTTTATGATTTGATTTAAATTGAATTGGTGAAAATTTCTTGTATGTATTAAAGTTAATTTAAATTTTTTGGATACTTTTTTATGTTTATCTTTTGATACGTTTTTTGTCTGGTTGTATTCGATTTTTTCTCATGTTGTCCGCCTGCTATAATCTTATAGTATACGGACATGTTCATAGTTTTATATATAACCATATGCGTCGAGAAAAATGAACTACTAAGGGCCTATAAATCTCATAAGCAAAGCTTTCCTAATGTACTCCTTATTATGGTCTAATATATGTATTATTAGACCATTTTCAGCGGAGTTCATTGCTCTTTCATAATAACTGTGATTTAATTTTATTATAAAATTATCGATTCTATTTATATTTGATTCCTTTTAATAATGCTATAATTCTATTTATTATTTATTTATATTCCAATTCTATTAATTAATTTCGAATCGAAATTGGTAAAAGTAATTGCATACTTTTAGGTAAATTTGTTGTATAAAGTTAAAAAGTTACATTAATTTAACTGCATTTCCAAATATATTAATAATTTTATATAATTCAACAATATTTCGAACAGAAATTTTCACTTCTTTATTTATCTTTATTTGAGCAATAACCATTTTAATTGACGTAAAAGATTGATATAATTATACAAACAATAAACAAATTTTGAGATTTATATAACAATATTTAGAGATTATTTATTATGATTTCAGATCACGTATTTAATTTGAAAATCATAATTATACTATTTATTAAATAAATAGATAGATATAGTGTATGATAATCGCATAGAAATGGTAAATAACAAAAAACAAAACCAAAAACAAATAATTTTCTTTCAAGATTATAACATTAGTAATTAAGATGATTACATTATACTTTAGTGTGAATCAATTAAACATTAAAAGAGAATACTAATAATAATTTTTTATTCATAAAACGTAATTCTTATCGCAGCTTTATTTAATTATTTTGATATTTAACTGGAATATTTTGGAAAATAAATTATAATAATCTTTGTAAAACTTAAGTTATTTTTTTAATTTAAGATAATGAAAATATGAATTGAAATTATGGTCAGATTATTTTGTGAATTAAATATTATGATAATGCATATAAATTTTTGATATTCTTAAATTTTCATTACAAGAAAATTTTTATTAGAAGAAAATTTATATTGATTGAACTTAAAATTAAAAATTAAGTAAAATTTAGTTATTGCATATATTTTAACTATATGAAGATATGCTATGAATATTGTATATGCAATATTAAATTTAAAAAAGATAAATATAAAAATATTTTCATAAAATATTACAAATTTCTTAAATATAATGATTTTATTCTAAGTTTAGTTTCAAAAACAATTAAAATTTTAAGGATTATGCTAATAGAGGGCTAGTAGAGGACTCGTAAAATTATTAATTGACACTAAAAAAACGAACAATATGAAATGGATAAAATTTCCAATACTATAATATGAAAGAGATTTTTAAAGAAATTTGTACTTTTAAACATAGGTATTTTAAGATTTTTTTTTTTATTTTTTTTTTGCGATGGTAGGTGAGAATCTTCGAAAGACACTATAGAGGAGTGAAACGAGCACTAGTCCTGTATGAGTGTGTGGGACTTTAACCCACTTTTTACCACCATCTTCTTTTTGTGACCAAACAATAAGTTATACGACTTTTAGTACTTATGTACTGTTTGGTCAAAGAAAGTTGAGTTAAGGAATGAAAATTGATTTCAAATTGGCATATTGTGAACAAAGTTGTTAATATTCACCTTGATTCTTTGCACGTTGTATTTAAAATATTGTACATGTATCAGTTTTTTCTTCAAAAAAATCAATATATAATTCATAAAATTTGATTATATCCTGACATGAGGATATAAATTTTGCAGCTACTCTAACATGTCGCGTTATATTAACAAAATTTGAAATACACAGCTTATAAACATTATGCTCTATCTATTATGCTCAAATAAAAGAAAAGAAGTTACACAGCTATCTGAATCGTTTGAGTCAGACCAATCAAATTTAGCAAAATTTGTTGACATAAAACTTAACTTCTTATGACAAAATTTCACATACCTATACCTTAGTTAGGTATTCAGCTATATTCTAATTAAATCTATTCTAAGTGAAGTTGTATAGCAACTATTCGATTTCGCCGGTGTATTCTATTCAATTTTAATAACAAAAGTGACTTTGAGTTATAGTGTAGACGAACGGTCGTACATAGAAAAAAATTGAGTCAGAGGTCAATCTTGATCAAGGATATATATATACTTTTTCATATTTAAATATTTCGCCTCCTTTAAGGTGTCGCAAACGTAATGGGAAATTTATTATGTTCTTGAACTATGTTCGTACGGGAATAACATTTTTTTTATTAAATTTGAATTATATGCAAATATGCAATTGAACATTAGAAGCACTTGTTTTTCTTTTGTGCGTCACCATAAATTTTTTTAATATATATTATTAAAACAGTAATTGGACAACCCTACCATCAAATAAATAAGGTATATCATGTCAGTTACATTCATCAAACAAAATACATTCTATAATGTATGAAGTCTTAAACAAATCTATTCAATTTGAATAGGAAACTAATGATACTTTACTTAACTATATTTTCCCCTTTTGGTATTTTATTTTGTGTGATACATATAAAAAAAAATGTTTGGAGATATTTTTAAGAAAAAAATATAAAAGGAGTCCTTAAAATAATATTCATTCAATTTTTTTTTCGAAATCTTTCAATCTTTTGTATTCGGTTCAAATTGTATTTCTATAAATTTTATTCAAATATTTCTATTTCTTGAGAATATTTGCAATATAAAACTTATATTCAAGGTAATCAAGAATGAAAATCTTTTCATAATATTAACATTAAGAATCAACATTTTAGATTTTGAATTTTTTTCATCATTGAGTAGTGCACATATATACATCTTCATATAAGTTCATATTTTCTTTCTCAATTTCAAATCAAATGAAATATATTTTGTAAGGTTCATTGTTTGTTATTCTTTAGATATTTTGCAAACTTTCACCCTCAAAATATCAAAATTCTGTTTTTTTTTTTGACTTTACTTATTTAAGCACATATCATAATTTTTTGCTTACAACTTAAAGCTACCTTAAAAGAAGTTTCGTGACAATATTAATGTCATGTATAGATTAATTTAATATATGGTTTCAGTCTGTCAAAAGTTTTTTTAAGCTAATATTACACTACACTGATACAAGACAACTAAAAAAAAATAAATTTTTATATTTTCTTATCACTTTATCTATGCTTTTTTTTTGAATCTATTAAGGAAAGCAATATTTCTTCATCAAAGAATTGATACTCCGAAAGATTATCTGATGAAGGGTATAATTTATATAATAATTCTCAATGCCTGAAACTTATATTGAAAAAATAATACTCAGTTAAAATTTCTTAAACTTTTAAGCTTTTGGTTGGACGATGTTGCATCTATATAGATGTGAAAAATTTTTGCATCTCTAACTTACGTTTCCGAGTCTTTTTTTCCATACTGATAAGGTTCCAAATAAACTTGTTTTTTTTTACGAGTGTCAAAAGTAACCAAGACGAATTGTATATTATGTTTTCGAATATTGTTGGAACAAACCAAAACCACTCCCTTTTGGTCAACAAAACTTTTGGTTCGGACTTTTAATACAAATGTACAGTTTGTGGTTTATAGGATTAGAAGGTGGGAAGGAGTCGTAGGAAAAGGGATTTAGAAAAATTTAGAATTATGTAGTAGACTGTAGTATGTAGTAAAAATTTAGGAATATGTTGGAGGAACTTTTTGAAAGATGTTCTTCTTAAACTTTACTAAATCGTAGACATATGAATTACTAACTTTGAGGAAAACATGCGATGACACTCGATTCAACAAACGTAACACATGTATGACAAACAAAAATTCCATAAGCCATCTTCGAAGAAGTATAGGGATGAACATCTTTCAGATTTCTTGTTTCGTGTGGAAAAACTTTGACTAGAGGCATTAACTGTTTTATTTCTTTAGAGGTTGATTTAGATTCAAAAGTATCAAGAAGGTATATATGCATATGTATGTGTAAAAAAATGATTTTTTTGAAATTATAGTTATCATTTTTTTGTGGTAACTAATTTCTTTATAAAACTTTTCTTTAGAATTTCATTTATTTTTCTATATTCGATAATTTACAAGTAGAAAACTTATAGTAGAAAACTTTTGACCAAATTTTCAATTTTTTATGATTTGTTATTATATGTAATAAATATCGTATATATGTATGTACAATATTAATAACACAGAAAAGAATAATGTATCCTAATGTGAATTTGATAAAACTTTTCAATTCAAACTCTCCAAAAATATATAGAAAATGTACAAAAAGATAAAGTTAGAAAAATGTAAAATGATGCATCATTAAAAATGTAAATTTTTTTATAAAATTTTTATATTTTTTTCTTAAATTGCTTTTCAAAATTGGAAAAAACATTTTTTTTAGTTTTTATATTCCAAAACAAAAATAAAAAGAATTATGAAATTTTTTGAAAATCAAAAAAAAATCGGTTAAGGTTTTATACCACTTCAATCATTACTGCTGATAAGTTTTTGAGGTTGTAGTTTCTTCAATTTGTTTTTTTTTTTTTTTTTTTTGGTGAAGCAATTAAAAATTAAGAAACGAAATAAAATCCTGCGTTATTAAAATTTAAGAAATTTAAAGATTTGTAAAATTATAAAAAGAGTCTAAAAACTCTTTAATATTACCTTTAAACTTAAATAAAATAAGCGAAATTACTTTTGTTGAATGCAATATAAGTTTATTTGTATTCAATATTTTTTTACGTAATCTAAATTCCCTTAAATGAATATACATATTATAAACGTATATATATATATATATACTATAGTTTTAAGGTGAACAGATAATAATAAATCTTAAGTATAACTATATCATTAAAATTATTTAGAATGTAAAAAGTGAAATGAGAACAACTTTAATTAATAGCATTTTGACTGCTGTTGCTTACATTATCCTTTAGGTATAGAAATTGTAAAAGATACTACGAGTTATATTATTCGCTTATAGGTAGAAAATTCTACTTTTGTAATTATTTCCACCGAAAATATATATTTATTATATTCATACAAATTATATGTAGTATAGTATGTAATTATTTAGTATATTATGTACTTATATATCACACATAATATATTTTATATTAAAAGGATAAGAAAAATTTTCTTTCGTATTCTTTTGTTTTAAATTTTTCAAATATTTTAGTTAGACTCATTTCATTTTTCATAAATATAAGAAAAGATCCAGTATTAAATTACTTTAAGTATATATTTTTAGAAATTAGGAGATGATGAAATTTTCATCATTAAAAAATAGATTTAGAAAATTTAACAAATATTTTAATGTTTATAGTAATTATAATCGAAATAATTGACTTTAGTTTATTGTAATTAATTTCATTAAATCGAATCAGTAAGACATCAATTAATAATCCAAAGTCATTATCGTGTGGATTATACAATCAACTTAACTGAAGAATTTGTAAAGATATTATATATTTATATTTTTAAACATTTTAGGTATGCAGCTAAATTAAAAATTGATGTGGAATTATCATATTTTTAATATAGCTAAAAGCGCTGCCATGCTTGGATTTTTTCTTCCGATGTAAATCGTTTTTATCTTCCAGGAACCTGACCAATATCTATAAAACTTATATACGAGAGCAAAGATGAAGTACCGCTCCCATTAAGTACAATTTATTGACGACCCCTTCGAGATTAATGCTCTTACTCTACTTCATATCCGTCGTAATATTGGAGCTCTTTCTCTTTTTTATAGATATTTGGAATAGGGAATGACACTTGCTCAGTTGAAATAAAATCACTGATGCCACCCTATCAGACAAATCCAACCAGCAAGTAGAAGTGCTTCAAGTGCTCATTCCTACTTTGTAGAACTACCTAAATGGTACTCTACTGGGTATAGAAATGTGTTTTTTGTCAGAATTGCAAAAAAGTGGAATCTACTACCATCTAATGTTTCGCCAGAAATTGCTGGGAAATTACAATTTAAAAATTCAAGGTGAATCTTAACAGATTCATCACTGATATATCACCTATTTTATCCTCAGTTTGTCCATCAATATCCTGGCCATATAATCACAACTGCATAACACAAAGGAACATATTCCAAGTTAGTGATTAAAGTGCAAAAAAGAAAAAAAATATGGTATGTGCTTTGCATTTCACAAAAAATATATTCATACAAAAGGGTTAGTAAAGGAGACACACCTAATCCAAACATATTATATATGTGATATTACAAGATTTCTTTTTTAATTTTGAAACTGAGATAATATACATTAAATTTTTTAAATTTTAAAACTCTGTAAATTAAAAAGTGTAAAAAAAAGTATAATTTTAGAATTTCAATATTTAATATCTGTTAAAACAAAATTTACGATATTTCAAAACACAAAATAAAAAGACTGTAAAAAAAACAATTTCGAGAATCTACCTAACTCTTTGTAACATAAAGTGTATTGTTTTTCACTTTAACTAAGTTAAACCGAACCTTAAATTTTGTATTGTGTTAACAGAAAAAAAAAAAAGAAAATAATAAAAAATTAAAAAATGCCAAATTAGAATCCAAATATAATGTCAATCAAGGATAATTAATCTTGACTCTTTGTTTTCCTTTTTTATATCAGTATAAATTTTTCTGCTTAGAGCGTAAAAAATATGTCTGTGTTTTACAAAATTCCGAAAGTTGAAGAAAATTTTATAAACAAATCTTTGAAATATAGAAAATCCTGAAGATCATTGTAATCCAATGAAAAGGATTAAAATATTTTTTTCATATAATATTTTTTTTTCTAAAATTCAGCTAAAAAATTAAACTTTTTCTACTATTTCCATATATATAGACATATAGTAAAAGGAAATTAAGTATATTTTAAGAATATCAAAAAGAAGAATCCAAAATCTTATATAAAAAAAAATATTTTTATTAAATTAATTTTTTTCTAAGAAGTAAAGTAAACTCTTTTTTTAATATTACAAAACTTTTTTTTTAATTTAAAAATTACTTTTGTTACTATTATTTTTTTTTGTTTTTTGGAAAAGTAAAACAAAAGTGAAAAAAATTTTCAATATTAAAATTGTTTATTCTTTAAGTATTCATTTATTAGTTTTCTTTTTTATTTATTTTTGCTTATAAATACCTCTCTAAATGTTATTTCTTTAATGAATTTAACAAAAATTGTTTATTGAGGAAATCAAATTTCAAAATTTTGGCAAATATTTTACCAGAAGATTTTATAATGCCTAAAGGAACTTTAAGTTTTTATTGTAAACGTTTTTAAGTAATTTAATAAATTTTTTTTTTTTTAGAAAAATTAATTGCCAAATTATAATTGATTTAAATTTAAATTTTAAAAAAAAATAATTGTTAAAATAAAAGAATTTTATATAGAAAAAAAAATTAAATTGTTTACAAAGAAATGCATAAAACGACTGATGATGAGAACTAAACACTAAGGGGGCCTCGGTGGCCTAGTGGGTAAGAGCGTATAATAAGCTGCAAACACCGAGGGAGTGTGAGTTCGAATCCCACACACGTCGTAAGAGTTATTCCCCCTTACGACATTTACAGCCACGCCTGAACAGGAAAGGCTGTGTAATTTCCTGCCCACATTTATTTGGCAGAGAAATGCATAAAAAAAAAAAAAACACTAAGGTGTTTTACCAATTGTCAAATTTTTATTTTTAAATTTAAAGCATCTTATAATATAGTAAAATTTTAGATTAAAAACAAAAGAAAATAAAATCATTTAATCATTTCTTTAAAGGAAATCTTAATGAAAAATATTCCAAAGTTTATAATTTTTAATCCTTATTCTTGTTTTTTTTTTTTTTTCAATCCATTTAACACAATAATCAACTTAACAAGAAAAAAGTATAAAAAAAATTAAAGTTATTCTTTGAATTATCTTTTGTTAACTTTGTATTTTTCTTTTCATTTTATGTCCTTTGTCCTTCATATATAACAAACATTTTGTATAAGTATGTACAAAATTTTGTTTTTCTTTACCATGTAACATGGTAGCACTGCTTTTTGTATTAGTAAAAATTTCAGGATATGAAAAGAATCCTTTACCGATATACCGGTATAATGAAAGAGAAAATAAATATAAAGTATTATACATAGTTATATGCAAAAACTTTTATGTATTATTTTTCTTTTGTTTAGGCTAATAACTTTGGTAGGTCGTTGTGAGTAATTCTAGTCGAATAGCTACTGATTGTAAGTGAAGGTGTAAAAAATTTTAATTTAAAAGTGCTATATATAAATTGTGATACTATAAAAAAATATATATATATATATAGGTACTATAAAAAAAAAATATGCACAAAAAATTAATTTAAAGTAAGTAAATGAAATTTATGTAAAAAGTTAACAAAATAATTTAAAAAAATTTTCAATTAAAATATCATGCTATATATGCAATATGCATACATTACATACCATTATTATGCAAAAAATCAATTAATCGAATTTTTAATCAGATTCTACCATACAAATGTTTATTTCTTGGTAAAAATTATGATTTATATCATTATAATTTATACTGTTATCTTTTACATAAGAAGTATTTAAAAAAAATTACCTACCTGTTAATAGCTTTCGTCTTTAACAGGAATCTTCAATTTAAAATAAAGATTTTGAATTCTTCGGTTTGATTTATAAAAATAATAAATGCTTCCACTTACCTAGAACAAAATAAAAATAAAAAAAATTAGTAAAGATACAGTATTAGTACAGCTATAAAACAAAAAAAAAAACTATTAAAAGTAAAACAATAATTTTATTTAAAAGATAATTAATTAATTTATATTAGCTGCTTACCTTATTTTTATTTTCAAAATGCAATGAAATCTGCATTATTATCTTTATCCATCAGCTTACATTTTATTTTTAAGATTATTTTTAATTGTAATATAATTCAATAAACTCAAAATTTTCAACATCAATATACATAATTTAGTATAAAATATAACTAACCTGAAAATAAAAAAAATGAAATTAATTTTATAATATTAATTATTATTTATCAAAAAGAATAAACAAAAAATTATTAAAATTGGTGGCAATAATATTCTTAGAAAAAGGTTAAAACATTGAATTAAAAGTAATAGGTATTGTATTGGCTTCTTTTATTAAGTACCTATCTATTTAACAATACATACATATGTACATTGTACATATATATGTATAATTTATGCTTTTAAATAAAAGCTTTTAATTTCACTAAATATAAGTACAACTCACCTTTAACGTTATCCTAGTATTAATTTCTTAAGAAAATTTTAAAATTTTTCATTAAATTTTATTTTTGCCTTTTAAATATTTATGCAGGATGTACCTAGTTAGGGTATATTCATGAACAAATCTTACTATTTAACACAAATACACATGTTTACATAGGTATATTTAATTAAATAATACTAATATACAAACACTTATGATTATACCTATATGTATATATATATATATATATATATATATATATCTCTATACTTAATATTATAAAATATACATAAATAAATTAAATATTTCAAAAATTACAAAACCTAACAAAACTATAATAGCCTTATATGTATGAAGTTAAATCTACTTATTTTTTAAAAATATGTTAAGAAAAAGAAAAATTCTTGAAATTTATACAAACATATATACAAACATATTTAACATATCCGAAAAGAAAATGGCCCACAAACATGTTAAAAGACATTTAATTTAATTAATAAAATTAAAATATGTAGGTAGGTACCTACTTATTTCTAATCTAACCTAAATAGGTACATACATATACAACATACGTACATATATATATATATATTTACAGCAAAAAACACCAAATTTAATTTTTTTTTAAATTTACTTAATATTTTGTTAATATAACATTTTATTTTCTAATAATTTTAAATGTATTAAGCCTTCAATTTAATAAGATAAATCATAATAAATTACCTATGTATGTATGTATGTACATAAGATAATCTACTTATTTTAAATTTACAAAAAAAAATTTTTTCTTCTTTTTTTTTAAAACACTCTAAAATCGTTCAAAATCTAATATTTTTTTATTTCTTTATTAAAAACTGTTACATAGTTACGTAGTTACGTTACATTAACCGTTAATCGTTATGGAAGTTTTATTTAAAAACAACAAAAAATAGAAATACATACATATATATTTCTATTAAAAAATATTTACACACACACAAACAAAGATATAAAATTATAAAATATTGTATTAATCAAATATTCTTAGCTTCGTAAATTGAAAATGAATAAATTAGTTTTTAAAACACAATATTTTCAATTAATTATTAAAGTATTATTTAATTATTTCAATGAATATATGTATAATATTATTTTTACAATTTAATAAAAATAAAATAATGTACAATTAAAACTTTTCTTTTAAAGTTTTCTAATTAAAAAGAAACTGCACTAATCTAATCGCACTTAAATAAATAACTGATTCAATTCTTTTATTCAAATAAAATTATTTGAATAATAATTCAAAGCAGTCGGCTTAAATAAATTGCAGACTGCACTATTGCAGTTCATAATAATTTTATGAGAAAAAATTTAAGAGAGAAATAATAAAAAGCAGTAAAAATTGGGTTCATTAATAAATAATTGAGATAAGCAGTAAGCGGCAGCTAATTTTGATTTCTGTTTGTTACATATACATTTGTGTGAACTGTGAGGTCGGTCAGGTCCAGGTAAAAGAAAATCCATTTGGTAAGAAAAATATTCTTATTTTTTTGTTTGAATTATTTAAGAGAAAATTTTTTTTTCATTTAATAAGAAGAGAGTGATTTTTGTTTTTTGGATTGAGTAGATTTTATTCATTATTGTTTTCTTTAAATTAGAAAAACATTTGATTAAGGTAATTAAATTGAAAGAATTGTAAGTAGACATGTGTGTTTTATTATGTGAATGTGTATTTGCTTTTTCTTTGCCTATTGCTATAAACCAAACGATAAAAAAAATATACCTATTGAATAAGTGTTATGTGCTTCTTTCTTTATAACCAAATTTAATAAATCTGTTAAAAATAATTTTGTAATAATGAAATTGTATTTTTTTTTTATAAAGTTTTTTAATATCTCTTTTTCCATATTTTTAAAATTGTTTTATATATAGGTATCGATCCTATTATTAATAGGTATACTTACATACGTATGTATGTATGGAAATGTTTGGCGATTCTGAAAGGTAAGTTTATAGTAATAAAACATTTTTTTATTAAAGTTGAATTTTGTATTCAAGTATTTTTATATACATACTTACTTTAAATATTAATTACATTAATTTTTTTTAATATAAAAAGAAGTAATTATTATTTGCGTTACTTTTAAAGAGTTATTTGCGTTACCTTTCTACTCCCAAATACACCATTACACCAACCTTTGAGAAAGAGTAGATAGGAATAAATACGATTATGTTAAGTTAGCGTTCCATTTACCAACTACTCCCAACTACTCTCAACTACTATTTTCGTGTAAAAAGAACCGAAATATTATAACAATATTCTAAATTCTATTCAAAACTAAATTATGTTTTACCTACAAATCAATTGTTAAAATTTTTATATCCACCAAATAAAAAATATTGTTTTAAATAGTAGAACTGTGGATGACTTCAAAAGAAAAGAAAAGAAATTGAAGATTTATTGGAAAAAGATTGAAATAAATTGCGGTAACGAAACCATTTAATTTTTATGAATAATTGTATGAATTCCCAAACATTTTTAATTTTATAAATATACAAATTCAAAAATGTGAAGGAATTCCATTAGTTATAGACTAATCATATTCGTGTAACATACCTGGGAAAACCTTTTTTTGAAATAATTTTTTTTTTTTTTTATAAAACTTAAGCTAACTTAAACGAAAATATATATATTTCGGTTAAATATAAAATTTTTTCTATAACAGTATTAATGTTGGCTTTGTTATGCAGCTTATTGGCTGAAAACCACCTGGGAAGATTAAACACTAGTTTTAAAAGTTTATTTTGTGCAATTTGTAATTTGTTAGTGTGAGTTGCAGCACAGTCACTCCAGACTGGTGCTGCGTATAGAATTATTGGCTGAAAAATTATTTTAATAAGAATTAGCTTATTTTCTGTTGACAAGGTTGATTTTCTATTAATAAAAGGATACAATATGCGAGTGCATTTATGTACTTTATCAAGAGTTATCGAAGTGTGCTTCTGAAAGGTTAACCTTTTATCAAAGGTAACGCCAAGGTATCTTATACTATCAGACCATTTTATTTCAGCATTATCTAATTTTAGCAACGTAGATGGCACGAGAGAGGCTTTTCTTTTTTTAGTAAAATAGATGGATACTGTTTTCAAAACATTAATTTTAATTTTCCATTTCGAAAAGTATTCAGACAGAATATCCAGCGAATTTTGTAAATTTCTTAAGATAGCATTGGGATTAGTGCCAGCGGAATAAATGGCCGTGCCATCTGCAAATATTGAAATTTTTGTGTGATTTAATCTCGGGATATCTGCGGTGTAAATGTTGTACAACATTGGTCCTAGTACAGAGCTTTGTGGGACTCCTGCTTTAATTTCGTATCGATTAGAAGGCGTATTATTTAGCATTACTCGAAATACTCTTCCATGTAGGAAATTTTGTATAATTTTTATTAAGTAAATTAGAAAATTATTAAGTTCCAATTTATGAAGCAGATCAGAGTGCCAAACAGTATCGAATGCTGAATTTATGTCCAGCGCTACTAGATACTATGACAAAATTTTTAACACGTAACAAAGGATGAATAGTGCTATGATTTTGTCTAAATCCAAACTGCTCATTTGGAAGAATTCTTTTATCTGAAACTATCTTATCCAGTTTAATTTTTATTAGTTTTTCAAAAATTTTTGAGAAACTGCATAGTAAGCTGATTGTCAGCTGATGGTCGAAAGCTGTTTATTTCCTCTATTGGTTTTCCTGGCTTTGGAATCGGAATAACAAGGGCTTCTTTCCATGCGTTAGGAAAATAACCTAATTTCAAACATGAATTGTAAATCAAAATCAAGTATTTTTTGGCATTTTCAGGTAATTTTTTGATGCACAGATTAGAGATATGGTCTATACCTGTCGATTTTTTAGTTTTTAGTTGAGAGAAAATTGCATTGATAGATTTTAATTCTATTTGTTCAAAAGTTTCTATTACTGCTTGATCAATTTTTCTTATAGATTCCTCAACCATTAAATTAGTAGCGCTGTCACTTAAATTATTATTGATGATATGTTTGTCGTGAAAGTGTTTGGCTAAAACATTAGCTTTGTCTATGTTTGTAATATGCACCTTATTAGTGTTGTCTTTTAAAATGGCTATATATTTATTTTTTCTTTTGATAACCTTTGAGATTTTCCAAAATGGCTTGGAAGATTTTTGAAGTGTCTTTAAGGTATTAGACCATTTCATATTGCGATATTCCTTAATTTTGTTTTTGATTAAATAATTGAAATGATTTAACTCAGCGTAAAAGATTAGATTTTGACTGCGCATCCATTTTCTCCTAACACTATTTCTTTGCCTTATTAATTTTAATATATAATGCTGTAATGTTTTGCTGTTTAATTACTTTCCTAGGTACTGCCAGTTCAGTAGCTGCTTTAATTTTGGAATTTAAATTAGATATCATATTGCCTATTTGATAACAATAGTCAATAGAATCACTATTAATAACAGTGAATTGTTTTTTTAAGAACTTCTGATACAAGTACCAATTTGCATTATTAAAATTCAAATAAGTACGATCATGTGTAAAAATTTGCTTACTTAAATTGAGCATAACTGGTAAGTGGTCAGATGAAAGATCATTAAAAGTAATGGGCTGAGAGCATAATTCTGGTATATTAGTTAAAAATATATCTAATGTAGAAGTGAAAAATATATCTTGCAGCAGTAGCTACTAACTGACAGGTTCACGTTGTTATACACTCTTGATCCTACCTAAATTCCTTCTAGTAGTAAATGCAATGATACGTTACTGCAATGAATGACGATATTAGGAATAATACCCAGAGATTAGTTTAAAAATTTAAGGCAATGATTAAGGAGAGTATATGGTATTAAAAGCTGAAAAGTTTGTTTTTCATTGGCTGTTGGAATTTTTTAATTTGATTAAATAAGAATCGAACGAAAATTCCCTTCTGTCTATAGGGCAATAAAAATTTCCGGAAAAACAAAATAAAATAAAGAAAAATTTTGAATATTAAAAATAAATTTTAATTAAGTAAAAGTTAAAAAAAAAATAAAATTTCTTAAAATAAATCAAAGTGTAATTTTAAGTGATTAGTGATCATTTTATATTTGACTTCTTTTCGATACTTTTTTTTTTTTAATATCTTAGATATTAAATTAGAAAAAGTGATTTTAAAGAATCATAAAATTTTATTTATATAATTTTTTTTTAGAATAAATCATGAACTTTTATACTTTATACCACATAATAATTCTTAACGACTGTTATACAAATTCTTTTTGTTTTCTTTTGTTGTTTCTGTTCAATTAAATGGATATAATTATAAAATAACATTCTATCTATGAACATCTGCTCTTTTGAAAAGAACCTTGAAAACTTTTCATGTAAAAAATTTACGATTTCCTTAAATATTTTTTATAATCTTAAATGTTTTTTTTTTTTAAACAAAAATTTTACTTAAATTTTCTTTAAATTTTACTTAAATCTTTCTTTTTTGAATTTTATTAGATTTTCTTTAAATTTTTCTTGATATAACATAATATTAAATTTTTTTAAAAGGAAATTTTTTAAGACTGTTGTTGACATTTTAAATAATTGGATGACTATTTTTTACAAAAAAAAAAAAAAATTATGCATAATTTATTTATTTATAATATTTTTGTTTACTTTTTTTTTTTTTCGTAAAGAAAAAATTGTGTATAATCGAGTAAAAGCATTAATTATTGTAGAAATAATGGGGTATACCAAACTTATAAAAGGAATAAAATATAACTTATATAATTAATTGCTTATATAAAATTGGACTGATAAAAAATATGGTTATTAGATAATTTTATAAGAGTTCATTAAAATACTGAAGATGATTTTCTCTAATTAATTTAATATATTAAAATAGTAAATGATGCTGATCCACTTAAATAAGATCCTGTAAAATTTTTATTTTTCCTGTAGAATTTTTTGCAAAACAAGGTTAAAAAATGATACAAAACAGTTAGGACTATATATATGTTTATTATTATATGTTTTTAAATATATACAGGGTATTCCGTGTTAACTTGCACATAGAGCAGGAGGTGATGGGGAACATGACAACGAACAAAAAATTATATGGAAGGGAGGGGGAGTCTATTTTGGACCCTTTTCAAGATATGAGGGGTTAAAGGTGTTTTAGTGACTTTTCATAAAAAAATCTATAACTTTTGAACGGCTTGCTATAGAGAGATAAAAAAAATACATTTTGTAGAGTAGGTTGTCAGCTTTTAAGTTGATCCCCATAAACCCAACAGTTACAAAGTTATGAAGATTCGGGGATCATTACTTATGTCATTAAGTAATGATCACCATATACCCAACAGTTAGTTACAAGGTTATGAAGATTCAAAATAATTTAAAATGAAAAAATTATGTTTCAAACTCGATTTTCTTTTAAAACACTCTGTATTTGGACTACTTTTTATGGCATATTTCGAAACAACTTTTCAAGCCCTATAGTTAGTATCTAATAACTTTTTCTCTATCTCTAACCGTTTTTGAGATATAAAAAATAGAAAAGTGTGTTATAACACACAAAATGTGTTTTTATCTCTCTATAGCAAGCCGTTCAAAAGTTATAGATTTTTTTATGAAAAGTTGCTAAAACATCTTTAACCATCATAAAACACCTTTTAACATCATTTTTTGTTCGTTGTGATGTATCCCATCACCTCCTGTTCTATGTGCAAATTAACGCAATCATTTTTTTTAATTATTTTACATTTTTGAGAATGTAAAGGTGTATATGACCTTCTGTTTTTAAACGAAATGTACGAATTAATTGTAATGTTTCAGCCAGGACCGATAATCAAAAATTAAAAAAAAAAACTTTCTATTTCTGAAAATCGTAATTAAAAATTATTTAAAGATCAACTTCAATAGATCAAACAATTATAGAATATGTATGTGGGGCAGTGCGGCAATATAAAGTTACCATAGTTTGGTAATAGATTAAAATGTTCTTTCTGCATCTTTATGTGCAACTGCGGCCTGTACAAAAGAAGACATGTGTGAGAGTTTTTTTATCATTACAAAGTTTATAGCAAAGTGTATCTATTATAATTTACAAGAAGTAGTTCCACTAATAATACTAGTTTTTACTAATACTAATGCATTTTTTGACAACAAAAAGTTCTATTTGTAAAACTAGGTACAATCTATTTTTCTTTTTCCATCTACTTTTATAGGGTACAGCTATAGCAAAACAAAACAACAACTATAAAATACATTTTTATAATGTAATTTTAAATGCCAACCAAATGAATTTGTTTATGAATGAGTATAATGTATGTATGTATTAGGTATAGGGATAACTGAAATTAAAATATTTATTTTATATAGGGCCCCCCAAATAAATATTTGATTTATTTGAATTTTTGTGTGTTTTAATTTTAAATCGTTTTATTTTTTAGTGTTCCTGCATGAAAAATTCTTATTACTATCCACTTCTTACAATCTGCTTCTTTCAATAAATTTTAGCCTATATATGTATATGTGGGCCAGCAAGAAAATTGTTTGGTCACGTGGTAAGTGGAACTGCTTGTAATAGATATACTTTGTTTTACAGGAATATACTTTCGTTTGTTACTCTCTAGTCTCTGGTGTTTATTTAACACTATGTGACATAAAAGTTGTTTTCTAATGCCGGAGTAAAATAAACTAAGTTCTGTGACGTCATAAATATCGTTTCAAAACACCAAAATTTCAGTTAGAGTTAAGTTTTTTAACCCTACTAGTGAGGCGAATTAAGGAGTGCTACAAATTTCGAAGTCTTATGAAGTGTGATTATTTTTTTATTTCGAAAATTTCGAAATTGTTCAATTGAACTTCATACTTCTGAATATTTTTGTTTTTTTGGATAACTCCAATATTTGTATGAAATAAATTTAAAGATTAAATAAACAATGTTCAATCTAATTTTGACAGTTCAAATTCATATTTAACTCTAGTCGTTTTAAAATGGCAGAGTAAAATTAAATATGCATGTCAGTTTGGTGGTTAGTTCTATAAAAGCATAAACTTTACTCAGAGTAAGAAACAAAACGCACTACCATTTTATGATTACAAAGTTTTCGTTATTACAAAGTTCATTACAGTTTTAAATTATATGTAAGCTAGCTTTAGGAATTATATCTATAGTAAATAGTTTGTCAAGTATTGAAGGTATAAGAAATAATTCTTAAACTGAATAAAAGTATGAAAAATCTAACAATGCACTAAAAAAAAGAACAACATAAGATAATGCAAAGCTGTAAACCCTTTCAATAAACTTTTTTAGTAGTAACCAGTTATTTTTTATTTGTACAATTAATTTGTGATTTTTTCAATTACTACCGAAAAAAACGAATAGTCGTCTATTTTTTTTTACCAAAATATGTATTTGGAACAAACCACATACAAAACAAAAAAAAACATTTCAGAGAATTTAACATGTTCATTGTTTTTTTGTTTTTCTTTGTCAAATGAACAAAAACTGTCCATACATACCGCAAAAATTAAATTTTTTTAAAGTTTTTTCTTTTTTGTTGGTGTTGTAATTTTGATAACACGACGATTAAAATGGTGTCAACAAAAATTGAACAAGGATAAAAATGTTGCAAAAAAAAATATCATTAAAAAAGCTTTAGATTAAATTTGTACCAACAGGAAACATTACTAAAATGTCATTTATAATTTTTTTTTAAACCTTCCCGATAACAAAATAAAAAAATCTAAAGTGTTTTTTTTTATAATAAAAGTCTTGAAATGTACAGAATGTTTTTATGTCATCACTATTTTTTTTTTTATATTGATTCACATATGTCAACAGGATCACATGCCACAGGATTAAGCCATTAAGTAAAAAATTGTATGTAGTTTTTTTCATACATAAAAAATATATTTTTAAAACATAAAATTCTTTAATTTGTCAATGTTAAAGATTTGTAAAATTTTAAAATAAATTTCTTTTTTTTTATTTTACCATTAAAAGGAAAATTTTGCTTTGTAACATATTACCATATGTTAACTATAGATTTTTACCATATTATAGTAAGCATATTAAAATTTTTAAATCCATCCAGTATTAAATCTTCCTTTTAATGAAAATATATTTTATGGTGTACTCAATCAATGCTATCTAAAATATTTTTTTATTAAGATTCCTTGGAAAACTTTACCAAATTACTTTATATATTTATTTTTTTAAATTTTACTCATTTCTTTTAAAATTTCCTTTTTGTATTTTAAGAACTCTTTTAATTATTTTTTTTTGTTTTTTTGGAAAGCAATCATACTTATTTAAATGTTATCCTAAAGAAAAGTAGGATAATAATCTTATTGCAGTATCTAAAATATTTAAGGAGATTAAATTTCAAGAGGAATATCATATTACTAAAAGTGTATTTTTAGCACATTTTCAAAAAAAAAATTTGAATACATTTGTTTATTAGTTTCACTCTGCCTCTCAGTCTGCCTGTCCATGCGTCTTTGCGCCTCGGTGTTTATAAATCTTCTATATAATTTAAAAAAAAGCAATGAAATGAAATTTTAACTACGGATAAGTATTGCAAAAAGATTAATTTTTTGAAAGAAGTTTTTTTTATAGCACCCCAAAGTTCGAAAAAGCCCTATATTTGAATTATTATAAAAGAAGTTCTATAAGGTATATCTTCAATCTGGAAAAACCAAACGATAGCTGCTTTTATAAGCTTTCTAAATATATATAAATATGTAGTTTTGTATAGATATTTTAATTTACCATTATATGTGAAACTTATTTAAAAACAAATCTTGACACCTTCTATTTCAAAAGGTTTAAGTTAGAAACTTGAAATTTTCAGAAAAGATACATATTTGAAAATAAGTATGAATTATTTGAGAAAATATATTTGTATCGCCGTTCGTTTAGGAGCTGTAAGCTGTTTTTTTTTTCTGTTAATACCTTTTCTTAATAATGCAGGGTTACCTTAAAACGATTTTTTTTCAATTTTTATATGATTATAAATTTATTTTATTAAAGTATACCTATACTTATGCACTCTTTATCCAAAACTTATCAGGGAATAATTTTTAATTTTGAAAATGTGGTTTTTTAAAAACTCATGATTTTTTCATTACTTGTTTTGGTATGTATTTCAAAGAAGGAATCAAGGAATTGGTTCAAATTGCTCATACTCATAAAAATACTTCTAAAATATTTTAACAAAAGAACTTACTTATACTTTAAAAGTAGAATTTACCAACATTGTTAAATTGTAAAAGGATAAATTTAGAAAAGATTATAACAAAATAAAAGACAAAAGGATAATTATATGTGAACTGCTATAGCTAAATATTAGAAAAATGATGAATAAATTCTTTTGAAAAGATATTTTGGCGCTCAGAAATAATGTTCCAAGAAATAAGTCTAAATCGAACCGAAAAATAAAATCCAAATCAATATGTTTTCAAATTTGGTCTTATTGTTTCGTTTTAAAACGAAAATACTAATTATAAGTATCGCCCCACGAAAATAATAATTTTTCTATAACCTCACCCTTTACAGCGCTACATAGTACTAAAATTCAAAAAGTGTATTTTTAGCTTTTCTTTTTCTGTAATCGAAAAGAAAATAAATTTTATTTTTATTAAAAAAAAATTTTATTTGTAATTCAACGTAATGCAATATATTCATAATGTTTTAATAAATTAAAGGTAATCATATTTTAAAAACGAAAATAAGCTTCTAAAAAAATGGCGATTTCATATTTATTACCGCTTTAAAAAAAAATTAAGCCGATTCTGCCTTTTTTCTTGGAACATTATTTTAGAGGATCGATATTTCTTAGATGTGCGGTATTTAATTATTTTCCAAATAAAATTTGAAAACAAAATGAAAAATTTAAATGAAAAATTATAAATATAAGCTAAAAATAATAATTATTCCTAAAATTATGCAAATTAACATAATATTACATTAGATATTTTTTACTATGTATAAACTATGTATAAAGGGGAATATAAAAGGCTTGGTGGCATATTACCGAATTTATCACGGAGAAATTTACTGAATAGACCAAATTAAACTCGACCAATTAATCAAGAACTTTGATGTATACTTTATAGAAATGGGGACATTTTCAATATTTAGTTGTAAAAAATATTATACCTAAATAAAATTTATTTACAGTCAATTACATATATTTAAAATTTCTTTTTAAAAAACTTGCATTTTAATAACTATTTTTTTTTTTCTGTAGAAGAAAATAACAAAATTTAAAAATTATATAAATTACACTTCTGATAAAATAAAAATCTGTCCAAACTGTATAAGCCAATAAGACAAGAAGTACTGCAAATTAAAACTGAAGGCTTTAAAATTAAAAATATTGTAAAATTTTAAAACTTTTCCACGTTACGTCATCATATAAACATACATTTAAAAAAAAATTATAAAATTTCTACTTTTTATAACGTTAGATGTTCTTAGTTTTAAAACCCATTTTACAGAACTTTCATACATGGTCTAGAAATGAAGTTAGATTGAAATATATTAAAACTAAAAGAAAATATATGAAAATTTTTATTAAATTTTTATGTCTTGGAAACTAAAACGTACTCAGCTTAGTTTACATACAAAAAAAAAATTATATACTTATAAGGGTCTACTATGGGATCACATAACAGTGTGTAGTTAATTAGAAAACACTCTGTATATTATAATTTTTGTAAGTATCTAATATATATCAGTCTTCAGTTCTGTATGTGTAACACTATAGTACTATCATTTATCTACACATTTTATCATTAAAGCTTATTATCATTCATTCTAGACACAAACCATATCGATTTTGACTTTTACAAATCAAATATGTTGCGGTTAATTCTACTTTTAAAGTAGTTCTTTTTTTAAGATATTTTAGAAGTATTTTTATGAGTATGACCAAATTAAACCAATTTCTTAATAAATATGTACCAAAACAAGTGAATGAAAAATTACTATTGTGAATTATTAAATTCACAATTTAAAATTTGAAAAAACTACAAGTGAAAAATCAAAAAAACAACTTAATTGTAAATTGTATAGTATGTATATGTTATATTGATTTATAATTTTATTTTACAATTATCGTTTTCTTCTGAAACTTTTCAAAAAAAAAAATCCAATATTGCGTTAAGATAAAATATTACAATCCTTAGTAAAAGTATTTCTTAAAACTTTAAATCTTACTCTTCTTATATTCTTAAGAACCTATGTAAACAAATTTATTAAACTACCTTTAAATGAAAGAAATTTAATCTAAAGATGTTTAGTGGATAAAATAAAGTTTATACTCTATTGTCACGTATTTTATAAGTATATTTATACTTGTATTGTGATCCTTAATGTGAAATGAATTGTAATTTACATAATTTAAGAAAAAGTTTTCGAAAAGTTTCAATGAAAAGTTTAGATTTAGGTTAGCAGATACTATTTTTTTTATATTTTTATTTGATATTTATATTGACAAATTTAAATGCGGGAAGAAATTGTTTTTTTTTTTTCTTATAATCTTGTATTTTATATAGTAGTTCCATTACTTCCATTGAAAAGTAATAAACTTGTTTTTTTTTCTTTTAATTTGTGTTTATTTATTCTTTTATTGTGGTTAAAAGTTTCTGAATTCAATAATTTATTGTTAATTTATAAGGTAACAAAATAACTATATAAAAGAAATTCTTAAGAAACTGAAAAAGATTTAAAGCAAAAAAAGAACAATAAAGTTACCTTTATAATATAGTTTTATTTTATTTTATACTTTATGGTATAAAAAGATTCCTTTTAAATTTTATTTTGAATTCAATTTACAATTTAACTAACTTCTTTTGTTAATCTAAATTAATCCATTTTTATACGAGGATAAATATAATAAAGTATAATAATTGATTGTTCTTTAAAAGTTTTTAATTACTTTTTATTGATTTTAGTTTTAACAATTTAAATTCGAATTTATTTTAATGATTTTCTTCAAAAAAAAAAAAAATAAAAACGGCTGTGTATCTTGAAAATGAAGTAGAAGATATAAATATACTTATAATGATTACTCTTATATTATCAATAAATATACAGTCGGACCCGTGTAAATTCAAACCGATTAAGTGCATACCCCGTTTAAAAGAACGCAAAAGTTTTGCACTATAAATTTGAACACTATTTTCTAACATTTTTACTTGGTTATTTGCAACTCGTTTAAATGCAAAAATCTTTTAAAAACACAAAAACTCTCTGACTCATTAGTCATAACCCATAGAAAACCCTTTGCATTTTTATGAACAAACCATTTGAATTTTTACGAACAAACCTGTTGAATTATATGACATTGCCATACATATTTTTAAATTACATATAGAATACATATATTATGTATACTGTCAAATTTTTTAACATTAGTTTTTGAAGTTTAAGTTTAGTTTTAACTTTAGTTTTAACTTTTTAATCTCCTTTTTTCCGGTTTTATCAGTAAGTGTTTCCGCAAAAAAAATAAGATTTAAGCTTTAATATTTTTCTTTTTGTTATACACGTGACAAATTCTTAATCATTTCAAAAAAAAAAAAAACATATATATGTATATTATATATATAAATATTACAATAGATTTTTGTAATTCAAAAAATTTCAATTATTATTTTTTTTTAGTTAGGACACATTAGCACCCAACTATTAAAACAGGCTAAATTTAAATATGTAGTTTTGAAATATTATTCTTTTGAACACAACTGAGTTAGTTCATAATAATAAAGGAAAGGCTGGTATAATTTCCTTCTCACATTTATCTGGTAGAGGAATTAACCTTAAAAAAAAAGAGACGAAAATAGTTTTTTTTTTTTTTTGAAATCTTGATTTTGTTTTAATTTTACTTCATTTTTTAATTTATTTGCAATCAACCAACTTTCAAATATTTCTTAATTAATTCTTTACATAGCTACCTACATATTTCAACATGAAATAATTTAAAGAAGTGTGGACTGCTACCGCCAAACTTCCGCAAAACAAATTATTATAACCCATAATTTGTTACCAACTCTAAAATTCTTCGCAATTATTTTTTTTTACATACATATTTCAACATGAACGAATTTGAAATAGTAGTGCCGCCCGAAAGCCCCACTAAACAAATTATTGAAATCCTGATTTTGTAACCAACATTAAAATCCTTCCTAATTATTCTTTCTACATACATATATGAAAGCATTTTACATAGTTTGCATTTTAGATAGAATTTTGCAAACTCCCGCTAAACAAATTATTGAAACCCTGGTTTTGTAGTTATCTCTAAAGTCTTTACTAATAATTTTTTGCACATATAGCCTTTTTTATATTATACACTGACCTTTTAAGAAAGCAAAATTTAAAAAAAAGAAGATTTTGAAGTACAAGATAAAAAAAAAAAAACAAAATTGTAAAAAACAATATTAAAAAAATCAGATTTCGTAAAGTTTACAAAAAAAAGATTATGAAAAAAAGATATAATCATTAGTTTTAATATAATAGAAATTCTTAACAAATATATTAAAAGAATTTGAACATTATGTTAATAATAGTTTAAACAAAGCTAGAGCAGCATTCGAATGATTACAACATGTATAAAGGAATTTATAAATATTAAGAGAAGAGTATGTCAATTTATCAATTGGACAAGGATTTGTTTTCTTATATAATTTTATTATTGATACAGACTGAACTAATGCGTTAGTATAATAACTAGACTACACTCTAGATCTATATAGTGCACCTTCAAAAACATAGGAGAATTTATTCGACCAAAGTTGGTGTTAAGTTCACTAGGTTTATAACACGCGGTATCTTTTGAATGGCTTCGATGGCTGAAGAAAGTTTGAAACCTTCTCACATATATGTCAAAAAATTCTTCTAAATTTTAGAAAAAGAAACTACGAAAAGTTATTTCTGCATTTTTGTTGACAGACTGGAACCGGTGCAGAGAAAGTACTTCACGCTGTTTATACAATTCCTGTGCAAAATCTACAATTAACATCCACGGCTAATCACAAAATAAAATAGTTAAAAATGATAACAAGTTGGAAAGGTACAACAAAAAGAAAAAAATTAAACTAGAATCTAAATAAAGATAAACGTATTGTCTCCTAGTTTGAAACAGCAGATTGACAACAGAATATAAAATCTTATATAACCAAATAATTAAGTTTATTTAGTTGTACCGCTTATGTCACATGTGGGGTTTTTTCCAAAAATAAAATGTTACGTAACATGATAAGTGCTCTCTGGTACATTTATAATTGTGTTTTACATAAAGATCCAGCAATTGCTAGTTTAAGCTAAAAAAATAAAAAACTGCAATAAAACATAAGACTCGTTTAAAGATTATAATAATAGTATTGAGTGGCAAAACTAATGGTTAGTGTTTCAAGTTAGATTAATCGGCTTTTATGTTATAAGGAGTTAAAATCTCATATAACTTATTTTCGTCCTTCAAGAAACTCTTGAAAATTCTCAACATCCTTATCAAAAGACAAAATTAAAAAATAAAAAAATTTTAGTCATTTTTTTTTTTTTTCTTCAACGGGAATATAAAGATTTTTTTAACAAAAATGATTACCTATGGAAAAAACATCATATCAAATTTAAACTATATGCAAGTCATTTTTTTTACTTAACATATACAAAAAAGGGATTTTAAGTGTAATATGTCAACATTTATGCTTCGTAATTTTATGGAGTACTAAATTTCGTTTAAGAAAAATAATCTTTTATTTATTTTTAGATGACATAATGTTATAATATTAATGTATTATCATTGTGTAATATCACACACTCTCTTTGGTTAAATGATTTTTTTTTTTCTTGTACAACTTTCGTATAAGAAAATTTGAAAATAAAAAAAAAGTTAACCTATAAGGACCTTTAATCATGAATTATTTACAAATATTTAAAAAAAAAAAATCTTAAGATAATAATAAGCATAAAAAGAACTTCTTTTTAAATGTACGTATATTTTTTGGGAAATTTAAAATTTAGTTAAAATTTATTCAATTTTAAAATATTAAAATGGAATAAACATTAATTTTTTTTAATACCTTTTAAAAAAAACACGTTAGATATTATAATAAAAATGAAATTTAATTGATTTTATAAAATAAAAACTGTTAATTCTGGTGAAAATTTTTTATTATTTATTATACCTAAACAAATTCATTTTCCATTTAAAATTCAATTTTATGCCTCACATAATACACATATAAAATTTATTTCCATTATAAAAATTTGCATATAAATATTTTCTAAATAAAAAAATTTATTTACATTTTCATAAAAAAAATTTTTTAAAAAAAATGTTTATTTCACTTGATCTGTCCGACGGTCCTTCTACATATAAATTTTCTACATAGTTTATAGGATGAAGAAAAAACCTTTTATCATGGTCTCATTGAAAAATTAATTTTGTTTAACAACATTTTTATTTAGTGCCACTTATGACTAATCTATAGTCTCTTAAAGGTGGAGAAACTCTGTTTTTAAATTCACGACAAGCTCTGATGAAATAGTTTTTTTCTAATCTATAAACGTTGAAACAGTAGGGAATAAATGTAGTGTTGTATGTTTTTTTTGGCCCTATGAACTAAACCCTAAGTCACTAACTCCAAAGTACAAAAATTAACTAATTTTCAATATTAATGCTAATTTTCATTTTTTTTTTGGGGGTTTAGTTCATTTTTAGAATTTGGGATTAATTCATATGAATTAAACCCCAAAAATTTCAAAAATACTTTTGCGGGTTAGTTCATATTTTTTGGGTATTAGTTCATTTTTTTTGGCAATTAGTTAATTTTTGCTTTTGAGGTTAGTGCATTTTCTTTAATTAAAATATTTAACATAGCGCTATGCGTCTCTTATCACGGCTACGTTGAGTTGTTTTATTTGTATATTTCGGAAAAAGCGTATAAGCTTGATTTTATAACCAACTCTAAAATCCTTCCCAATTGTTTACATTATATTTATATTTTAATTATTTATAACAAAGCACTTAAAATAGTGGTGGTTTCCACCTCAATCCCCCGCTAAACAAATTATTGAAACCCTATAATTTTGTAACCAACTCTAAAGTGTTTCATAATTATTATTTTTTACATGAATATTTAAACAACAAAATGTATGTAAACAAAATAACTTGAATTAGAAGAATTATATACATATTCTGGAAAAGCGTATAACCCTGATTTTCTAACCAACTCTAAAATCTCTCCTATTACAGAATTTCGCATTTACATATATGTAAGAAGCAACATTGAAAGTGACGAGGAAAAAGAATTGGCTAAACCACACACATTAATCGAACTGATTGGTTCAACCAATTCTTCTTTATTATGACTGTGTGTGTGATCTGTCTTCACACTAACACCAACGTGGTCATGCTTCATTGTCGTCATTTTAAAGTGGGTAACGAATACACTTTAAAACTTGAAGCGTAATGTGTGGCTGAATTCCAAAATAACATTTTGTGCCCCACTTGTCACACTGCTGTTAGAACCACCACTCACGTTTACAATTAAAAAATGAATAATGTTGTGTACTAAATTTTTGTTTTTAATAATTGATTTCCAAAAAAATTTGTGTTTTGAGATGAGTACATACTTTTTAGGGAGTTTTCTTTAGTTTTTTTTTAGAGAGTTTCCTTAATTGAACAAGTAAACTCTCTTAACTATATAAATAATTATAATTTATAATTTTGATGTAAAGTTAGAATGTTTGAAGTAAAGTTAGAATTCTTAAATCTTAATGTTAGTGTTTTGAAAATATGCGCCTTTAAAAACATTCGATTTTACATACAACTTTGTTTTTGTTTTACATCTTAAATATTGGATGTAAAATTTTCATTCTAAGGACATGCAATTTTTTCAGTATTATATAAAAAAAATATGCATAGGGATATCATGTATTTATAAATTCATTATCCTTAACGCAATGTACACTGTTAAATTGTAAAATAAGTCATTCATTTCTATATTTCCGATTTGTTTTTTCTTTTTTTTTTTGTTTCTAATATATTTATACATTCCCTTTTGATTTTTAACAGCTGCTGCTGTTGTTACTCAAGTGGCCAATAAAGTGTTGAATGAAACATGTTAGAATAATTTTTTTTCGAAATTTTTCGAAACGGAATTGTATAAATTTTAGTACCTAAATTTTTATTTTTGAAACAAATAAAATAAAAAATATCTAAAATACAATAGCAAATAATAACAATAATAATAGTTTCCTTTTTTAGAATACTCTATCAGAGTAGGGTTTTTTGGTTCTGAAATTAATCAACGGTTTGTTTTTTTTTTCTACCGTCATTACTGTTGACAGATTTTATTTATTTACTTTTTATCCGCAATATTAAAATTTATTGCAAAATTTGGTGCAGCTTTAATGAAAATCGTTAGTTAAAGTACAGTTTTAGAAGAAAACTCATTTCCGTTTTTTTGTGGTTTCATGTACGGTTACCGAACATTATGCAGCAACATGGAAAGGCTGATTGAGAATGTGACTATTGTAATCATTTTTTAAGGATTTTTAGTTTTGATAGTTTTTGTCTGATTGTGGCATTTTAAGTTAATTTTGTCTTACAGAACAAGATGAGGTAAACCATATTTAGCTGAGTTTCTCCCATTAAATATATGGAAGTAAGGTTCTTTAACTGATAGATGTCGCATTGAATAGCAGAAATTTTTTATTTTCTATACCTGGATTATTTTGACGACTTATGGCTTCAAAGTATAAATTTCAATTTTTAAAACGCTGTTTTGTAAAACGCCGCTAAAATTTTTCATTAATGTATTAAAAGCTGTTTGATTATTAGTCAGCAATTACTTTAAATTTTAAGTCTCTACTTGATATAGCAGAAATGTTAACAGTTTTAAGGCACAAAAGCAATTACCAATTATTTCTTTAAAGTTTATATTTTATAATCTTTGACTAATCTGGAAGTCAACAAAACAATTTTCATGTATTTTAATAATATTTTTCAATACGGCATATTACAGCGAAGGTTCAACCATCTCAGAACTAACTTTTAAATTTAACAAAATTACTTTGTATAGATATAAATTAATTCAAACCCATATTAAATATTATATTCAAAAAAAAAGAATAAGAAAACATTGAATGGGAAATGGAAAATGGAAAAATTTCCAATTGTCTTTGATGATATTAATCAATATGAAAATATTTCCAATTCAAGTTGAAAATTGATACAATTTTTTAATGGTGAAAATGAAACCAAAGTTATTAAAAATTTAACGAACTCTTTAAAACATTTGAAAGGAAATTTTTTTCTGTAATTTAAGTATCAATAATAAAACATTCTACTTATCACCATTAAATACTGTAAAAATTAAAAGGAAATATGTAAAAAACAAAAACTAAAAAAAGGAACTAAAGGAAGACGAAAATAATATAACCACTACTTAGAAAAATTTCTTTAGAATATAAACATTATTAAATATGTAAGACACGAGTAGTATTTTCAGACTAACTGACACCAAAGTTTTTCTTTTTTAAACAATTTACAGATACATTTTCTTATATAGATACTATATTACATATGTATATATGTTTCTATGTAATTCTATTTATAAAACAAAGTTTTATTTTTTTATTTTTTTTTTTTAAACAAAGAAATGAATAGTAAAGAAAAACATTAAATTTTTTTCTTCTTCTTTCTATTTTTATTGGGTCAATATTTTGTCGTCTGTTGAAAAGATAATACTGATATGATTATTGTTTTTTTTTGTTCTTTTTTTCATTGTGGTTTTTTTAATGAAATAAAAATTTCTAAAAATACATTACATATTATGTAAGTGAACGAATATTTATGTATATGTTACTGTCAGGATTTCTGAAAATAATAATGTAATAAGAATAATATCCTTAATAAAAAGTATAATATATATAAGTAACATGGATTCTTTTTGTATCGAAAAATATTAATAAAACGTACGTACTCTAAATTATATGTTTTGATTTTATTTTAAATTTTATTTTAAAGATTATCTTTTGACATATGAACAAAGTATTTCTAAAATTAATTTTAAGTTTTACTAACAAAATTAATTTAAATTGAAATAAGGTGCAATATATGAAAGTAAACGTTTTGAGTGGACATAAAGTGGTGAATAACAGCTGCTCATACAGGACGTGCGGTACAACCAGAAACTTTCGGTCGGATCTGGGCTTAAAAAAATCTTAATGAATATACTCTCTTTAGACCGGAATTAAGACAATTGGTTGGTGTTATTATGGGTCCTTGTCTTATCGTTAGACATGTTAGGAGATTTGTTATGCATGTGGATCGTAACTGTAGAATTTAAAGAGAAATTGGTACGATAGATGACGTGGAGCACTTTTTATGAAGCTAACGTATTCTGCCAAGGAAAAGGATTAAATATACTGATGGTTTCTTTTGCCAAGATTTTGGTGAACTCTATAACATAAATCTAAGAAACCATGAGAGTGGTGTCATAGTAGCATAAATGTTGGAAAACTTAATATCAACTCTGGCCAAATTGATTTTCCTACGTTTTGAAAGTACACTACGAACCTAGAATCTAATAACTACTGACGTGTTGGCTTTCATCAATAAAATAAAAAAAAAAATTTTAAAGGTGTACATTTCCAAAAGGCAATATAAAAACATTAAGGTTTTACGATTGTAACTATTTCTTTTGCATCAAAATTTCTAATTTTTCATAGACTGAGAAAATAACTAAGAAAATATTATGAAAAATTAAGAGATATTTTCTTTAATGTAAAAGAAAACTTAATATATAACTAAGAAAATTTGTAAAAAGGACTTCTTCAATTTGAAAGGGACTGTAGCTTTATCATAGATGCATAACAAAAAAAGTAAAAAAAAAGTTGCTCCACAACATTAATTTTATTATCAGATCTATCCTTAGTTATAATTTCATTGATTACTATTGAACAGTGTAGAAGTTTTGTAAGCAGATGAAAGAACGAACGTGCAACAGAGTGAAACTAATAGATAAATTTTTCAAATATGTTTTAGAAAATGTGCTAAAAACTAGATTAGTATTAAAGAGATTTATTATAAATAATGATTTAATGAAAAATGATGATTATACTTTTAAATTAAAAGTTCAAGTTAAAATTTTGACATAAGTTTCATTTCAAAAATGTAACAATAAAAAATATTATAGGGAAACGATGTGAATCATATGTGAATCAATTAAGATTATAGAATAACGTGAAGCAAAAAGGTAAGCTGTTTTGGGAGAGAAGTGAAAAAAAAATGCTAGAATAGGTAGATAATTTGATTTCAAAGAAATAAGAATAAAAATATTAAGAACAAATGGTGTGGGTCATATGTGAATCAATTAGGATTATAGGGTAAAATGAAACAAATAGATATGCTTTTTTAATAAAGAAATGAAAAAGAAATAGTAGACTAAGTTAATAATTTAATGGTTGACATAATGTATTAAAATCAGTAGGAATAAATCAATTTTTAAAATTATATTTTAATATCATTTATTAGTACAATTCAGACTGTTAACATCTAAGAATATTTTTAGTTATGTTTAATATATAAATTAATTTTTAATAAAATCTTTAAACATAACATAAAAACTTTAAACATAATTTCAAATTTTTCATTCATTTGGATCTACTCAGATAATTTTTTTTTTTTTTCATTTTAATTTAAAACTTTTAATTTAATTTTTATATTATATATGTATAGTGTCAGTTTTGTTATACTATTAAAATCCTTTTCCTTTATTTTATACAAAATTAATTAGCAGTAAATTTTTAACCTGGTTTAAATTTTAACATGAATTTCATATCGTAATTTTCTCTAGATCTACATAGGTCATACATAATATCGAAATAAAAAATTCAAAAAAAGTTTTAAAGTTTAAAATTTTTATAATTTATTTTAAAATTATTTAAATTTTACCTTTTAAAAAACAAAAACTTACTCTAAAGTATGTATTTAGAATTTTCATAATTTAAAATATGTATTAACTTTTACCATTGAGCTAAAAATAATTTAAAAATTTAGAATATAAATAAAACTATAATTTTCTATATATAAAAACCTTGAACTACTTTTTAAAAAAAAAAAAAAAATTTTTTTTCCTTACATTTTTCAAAGTTAAAGTGAAAAGTTTTTGAAATCATGTTTGTTTTATCCTTTACTCACAAAAAGAACAACAACATCAGCAACAACAATAACAATAATTAAGAGTGAAACCTTGACGAGAAAAATTATTTACAATTTGTTGAAAGAAAAGACTTTTTCTTTTTAATTATTAAAACAAGAGTGAAATATTTATTTTGGCAACAATAATTAAAATCAGGAAAAACAAAAAAAAATTTTCCCTGAAGAAAATATTATAAATATGTAAAATGTACATACAAAGATTTGATAAATTTAAAATGATCAAAAATAAAATTTTGAAATCAAAAGTAAAATTTTTTTGTTATGAGAAGATCCTACTGATTTTTTTTTTCATTTTTCTAAGTTGAGTGTAAATTAAACTTGAAAAAAATTAAAGGTGAAAAAATTAAATTATTATACTTGGGAGTTATAAAATACAAAACAGAACTGGTAATATTTTTATCTATAGTGTAAATTCGTACTAAGAACTTTAGATGGACAATACGAAAAGTTGTTATGAAACGTTGTTAGTATTTTATACTTTATTACAGAAAAATTTTTTTTTAGTTGGTAATAAAAAATTATTATAATTATTATAAAGGTGTAATCCCATGCACATAAAGAAGTCTCACTGTTCATTCAATTATCCTTTAGTTAATTTAGTAAAACTATTAGTTTTGCTGTTTCAAAATGCCGAAGAATAGAATAAAAATCTAGAAAATACCTATTTGAAGCTGTGTTGAGAAAAAAAGATTAAAAGGAAGTAAAAAAATCCTGAAGTAAAAAGTCTGAAACTATTAAAAGAATTTTGTAAATCAACAATTAAATTGCTCCGATTTAAAAAAAATCTCATCTTTGTTATATTTATCAGATATTTGCTTAACCCAAGACATCAGTTTAAATGTTCATTTAGTGAACTATTACAAAAACCTGAAACGTCATAATTTACAAGGGTTACTAAGTTATCTGTACCGAACCGAACAAGCCTAACTTGAATCTGAAATTGAGCCGAACAAGCAATTTACATAATGCAGTAATGCAAACGTATACAATCCGTAACTTTCCATCTATCTTCCAACATATCAACACTGGATCAATAAGTGAGTTACTTAAGCAGATAAAATTGCCTAATTCACGGATTTAAACAAAATTTAAGCAATTTCGATGTTAATTTATTTGCGTAACTAGTCATTATAAATTAAAAAAAAAAATGAATAAAGTTACGGGGATCATGCTTTCCAATACTACGGGGATTATGCTTTCCAATCGTAATATTATGTTAAACAGACTTCGATTATTGATTCAAGCTATTTATGCTTTGTACACCCACTAATATTCATGCTCGCGTAAAGTCTGGTTTTTAGTGTTAGTTTATTAACATTTGTATCAAAAAGCTCACACGGTGAGTTGGTCTCTCTTAGCATTCGCGATATAAGTTCAAACCTCCAGTAATCTGTTGAATGGTATGAAATACTAAAAAGTTTTACCGATCTGAAATTGTTAGGATTTTCCCTAAATCTCATCTTTTCGCGAATTTTAGGAGATAAAATATAACCGATATTCCATTATTATCTTTATGTGGCATTATTTTTTTATGTTTTATATTTCACAATGATTTTTAATTCTGAATTTTTTTGGTTAATTAAAACTGTTGTTAAGTTTCTTGACAACAGATGGACTAACCCTTGAAATATTTCAACAAGATTTAATAGTTTTTTTTTTGTTTCCAAACGCAGTTTATAAAATTTTAAATCAAAAGGGATATAAAAAAGAAAAATAATTTTAAAAATAGTATGCTAACAAAAAAATTATTCCATACTGTATATAAATCTTAAGTATAAATAATTATAAACTAAATTTAGTTCTTTTAATTTCTCAAAATAATTACAGAAAATACAGGAAAAGCAGACTATAACTAAGAATTGCAAAGAAAAATAAATTTTTTTGTTTTTATTGCCTACCTTTAGGATTACTACGCTATTATTAAAAAAATTGTTTGTCTCTATTTAATTTAAATTACAAAGCAAAAATTTTAACATTTTTTTTTCTACTTTTTTTTTTTTTGTTAATAATCAACAAGTAAAGTAAAAAGCGAAAAGCATAAAGAATAAATGATGAAAAACGAAATACGCGAATAAAAGAAAATAGAAAATTAAAGAGAAAAGAAAAAAAAATTTAGTGAAGTAACAAGCAACAAATTAGCGTGTAAAGTTTCACTGTTTTGTAATAAAAAATAAAATTATTTTTAAGAGAAAAAAAAACGATGTATCATCGAAAATTCAATTTTTTAAGTTTCACTTTTTTTAACCATTGAATCAACAGATTTAATTTAATTTCATATGTATGTAATCATATCGACACCAGACAAACATACATATTTAGGATTTGAAATAAAAATTATTCATTGACCATATAGTTATCAAGAAACATATTAGGTAGCTACTTAAAATAATACTTAACTATTGTAAAAGGTTATGACAATTATGACATAACTTTGATAACAAAATAAAAAGAATTTAAAATTTTGAAAAGAGAAGAGAAAGTATTTCGTGGCTAAAAAATTTGATTCAAAAGTTTAATAAGCAAACAAGCATAAGCAAACATTCATAACTTAGAAATCCATTTAGGAAGAGATTAAGAAAAAGAGAAAGAGCTTGATGTAATACCTCACTCACTTTAAAAAAGACAACATTCCACAAGCTTTGAATAATCGTTTTTGAGGGTATCGTTTAATGACAACAGTGGATCTTCGACTAATTTATGCGAATACTTTTTCGTTTAAAAAAAAAGTGCTGGTGAGTCTCTTCGGAAATAAACATTTTAATCCCCACCTTAACATCTCATGAAGTTGAAATTAAATCAAACATTAAGTTGGACCTACTATATTTTAATATAGCTAAAGATAACCTTAAATTTTTGTTTTTCTTTTATCAATTCAAAACCTCTCGTTCTCTCGTTTTTTGATCTTTTTAATATCTATAAAACATATATATGACTAAAGATGGGTTGAAGTATAGTGTACAAATTTCGGAAGAAGCAAAGCAGAACAGAGCAATCGTTTAATAAACGATTTAATTTAATAACATTAGGTATATTCTTCTGCTCTGTTTTAAGGACTTTTGCCAATATCATCAACTTAAAAAATAAAAAGTTTAATATTTACACTCAAAACTTTTTAAAAAAGAACAATGATAACTGTCTCAGTCACCTACCTTATGTAATTATGTACTTCAATAGATGACACAATACAGCTTACGCAAATTTATATAACATTCTATGAACATCGTGATCATCTTCGAATTATAAATGTTGAAACCATCTTCCATTATAAATGTTCCCTAAAATTTGATGTGATTATGTTTACAAAAGTTTATATCTCCGTTCAACATATTTCTATAAAACTTAAACCAATTTTGATTCCTAAATAAAATCTTCATTTTCCTAAAAAAAGTTCAATAATAATAAAATATTCCTTAATATATTGAGGGTGAAAGTCCATAGACATTCATAGAGAAATTATGCCTTTTCCGCTTCTCTATATAGCATATTTCGATAATTCTCAACTATGTAAGTACTCAGATGAAAAAGAAATCTTGAAATGTTTTATTTTATTTTAAATAATTGTTGTGGTTAAAATCCTTATTAAGGATATAAAATACATTTTTAAAATTGAAACTTTAACAGCTCCTAAAGTACAAACTCTTAAATTTCTTTAAAGAAATTCTTTAACTAGTTATATTATATTAATTTTTTTTTTAAATCAGCTGTTGAAAAAGAAAATGCCTATAATATCTTTCTTACAACTTTAAATTTCTCAATTAACTAAAAACAACATGAATTGTGTAGAACAAGAAAATTTCCACAGTAACAAAATAAAAAAATAAAAATAAGCGTATATTTAAGTTATAAAAATAATGACAATTTAATGTTATGAATTGTATGACATGAACATTAAAATTAATGCAGGCACATAATAAAATAAAATGATGATAATATAAAATAAGATTAGGTGGTTTTACTTGTTGAAAGTTATTTTTTTATAATAAAAGTAAAAAAAAAAAAAATAAACTGTAATTTAAAGTCCAACAAAGTTAATAAAGGTATTCTTTTAGTATTTTTTTTCTAAAATTAACAAAAGTTTTGTTTAAAGGTAAATTTAGGAATTTTAGATAATATTTATAATATTACGAGTATTTTGATTATTTAGTTTTGATTTTCTAAAGATTAGAAAAAGTGTTTTGGGAGCAAAAATCTTATTTTATTTAAAATTTAGAATTTAATATTGATTTTTTTTCTTTACTTTGTAACTTCTTTCATTTAGAATTAATCTTTCAAACTTTTTGTAAAATTAATTTTTGTGAATTTAGCCTACAACCAGAACAAGAGATATTGAGGATGAGGGATCTATGACAGTTGGCCTAAAACTATTTCGCAAAAGGATATTTCGTCTAATGCCATTGGACACAAAAGACTTATTGCAAAATACCATTTCTCAAAAATATATTTCGACTAATGCCATTGGACAAAAAAGACTTGTTGCAAAATATCCTTTCTAAAAAAGTCTTTTTGTGAAATGCCTGTTTTGTTAAAATTCTCTTTTTGCGAAAAGTGTCCCTTTTGTTAAGTTTTTTTGCAATAAGTTTTTTTTTTGTTAAATGGTATTAGGCAAAATATCTTTTTGCGAACTGGATTTATGAAAACTGGAATGCTCCCATTATTGAGGGTTTAATTATATATGTAGATTTATTTCAGGTTTAAAAAGTTTTCTTTCTGTGTGTTATTTTTACACAACAAAAATTATACGTATATTAAACGATTATCTTTGAATTTCTAGAATCGTTAATCAAAAAATACTTTGAAACTCTCTTAAATATTTGTTGTGATTATTTAACCGGAAGATATCCTGAGACTACATTTTCTTTTCACTAAAGTTTAGAGCAATTTGAATGTATCTTTGGGTTTAATAAAATGTATTAAAAGAATAAATGTGTAAACAAACAAAGAAAATAATAATCGTTTGTCATGAAAAATGGTAAAATAAGATATTGTGAATAAAATAATTTTTTTTTTTCAAAATATTTTACAAAATATTTTCTTATACCACAAGTATCGTAAGAGTAATTTAAAAAAAAAACATTAAGATGGCAGGATGAAAAGCAAAGGTTTTTACAGGCACACATTTTCCAAAAGAGAATAAAAAAACAGTTTAGAGTACTGTGACTTGCATCAAAATTTGTAATTTTTCTTAGAATTTTATATATAATGAAAAATGTCCTTAAACCTTATGAATGAAAACCTTAAGTAGGAAAAGATATTATCAAATGTAAAATTATAGTGTTGAACCTTTAATTGTTGTGTTTCATTTTAAAAAAATGTGTACAGGTGATTAAATTACAGATTACTAAAAGTAGCCACATTTCAATTTTTAGCGCTAATAACTTTTAAACAGGGGGTGATACAAAAAAAAAAAATTTCAAAGTTCACTCTAAAAGTATTACGGAGATGTAAAATTAGAAAAATCTTGCAACATTTTGTATGTAACAATTAATTTTAATACCTAATTTTAAAAAATATTTAATTTTTATAGGTAAAAACAAGTTCTTCGGTTTGGTGTTTTTATAAATTAAATTAGGTGATAAAACCTGTGATAATATACACATTTGAGAATAAGGTTTTTTCTCGACTTTGAGAGGTTATAGCTTAGTAACGGTTATTAAAAAAGTTATTCTTACAATATTAATTTATTAAGAAAACCTACCTATCCACGGTTAAAATTTCATTGTTCTATCTTAAATGGTACAGAAGTTTTGAGAATAAAGTGAACTAACATACGAACGAATGGACAGATTAAAATTAATATGTAAACTTTTCGAATTTTTTTGATAATAGTAAAAGCTTTTCACAATGACGATTTATTGATAGATATATTTCGTTAAAGTGTTGAAATCTATTACTTTCTTTAATTATTCTAACTAAATGACTATTGCAAAAAGGAATTATAATCGTGTTAACTTTGTCAACATTATTTTACTTTTTCAAAACAAAATTAACATTGAATCCTTTTAGCGTAAAAAATGTATATACCTAAAATGTTAATCTAAAGGATTTATATGAAGTTAATATAAGTAAATTAAAAATTTTACCATTTTAAAAAAAGTTTTTTTTTTCTTGTCAAAGCTTTTGTTAATCATCTAATTGAAACTAATGTAAAGTTGGAAAATCATTGATGATTAATATCCTGAATTCTTTATATAGAAATAATTTACGATAGAAAAGGCTAAAGTTTGCAAAAAATAAAATTTATAATTATGTAGATATATTATTATATGTACATACATGTATATTAATGTTATATATGTAGTTAGAAGCTATTATTGTCTTACATTGCTTTTTTTTATTGTACAAAGAAAATAAGGTTAACTGAAGTCATTTAAACAATTTTCTTTTTTGTTTTTTTTAACAAAAGAAGAAAAATAATACTGTAAGAAAATATCTTAGCCCATTTTAAGATGTCATATCTTTATTATTAAAGAAAAGGATGTTTAGAATAAGGAAAAAGAAAAAAAAAAAAACAAAATGGATAAAAAAAAACCATCTATGGATAATGTAAATAATAGAAATAAAGAAGAATAATTAAAAAGAGGAGATGAATAGAATGTTATTAATTATAAAGTTAGTTTCATTTTACTTCCTGACAGTTTATATAATTATGTTGATATTTTTATTCAAACTTAACTATATTATTACCTCATACCATTGTATTTTTATCTTAAGGAAAATAAAAGAATTAAAAAGGAAAAATTAGGTATTTTATATATATATATATATATACAAAATATTATGTTAAACAGTATATTAATGTATGCTTTCTAAAAATGTAAACAATTTAAAATATTGACATATTTTTTTCTTGTACACATTTCAAAAACAATCTTTTTTTATATTTTTACGAAGTACAATGAGTGTGACTGACTAAAACCTTTGCATCGCTTGGAATCAAATCTATGGAAGTTGAAATGTATCCTAAACTTTCAGTGGAATATTTTGTTTTGTCTAGTAACGCTTTAATTATATTTTAAAGTTTACTAGCTTTCTGTCTAAGGGAAGCGATATATTATGGAGTTTTTAATAGCTGTTATCCTGTTTCTAAAAAATTGAACTAATTGAAAAATATTAGGAAAATTAGATATTATCTAGAAGAATACAATAAAATATACGTAATTCTTATATATATATATATATATATATTTAATTTATAAAATTTGAAAATAAAATTTATTTTAGAACATTTTCTACAAATATTTGTATTTGTTTATTTAATTCCACTCTGTTCGTCCGGTCATCTATTTACAAAACTTGTATATTTTTTTTTTAAAAATGGAATGTAATGTTAGATATATCTAACAGAAAACGTAACAGCTATGTTAAATAAATTTTTTTTAAGGAATTTCACGCATTTCACGCAAAAATTACAAGATCCTTAAATTTGCAAAAAGCTTCACATCAAAATAGTTATTTATGACGTTGAGTGCATCACCGATGAATATTTCAAAATCCTGCGTTTAAAAGTGAATATAAAAATATGGTGAACATTGAAGCCCGAATCAATTTAATGTATATACATACTGTTTTTTACCTTTAAAAATGTTCATTGAGACTTAACGAAAGTTTTATATTAAGAAAGTTTTATGTTGGTCGGTGAGCGCGTAATTTTTAGACTAATTTGATTTGACAACGTGATATAACACAAGTTCTAATTGATACTTTTTTTTTAATCTGAAATGACTAAAAGACAAGAAATATTTTAAATATCTTATTTTTTTTTAAAGATCTTCGTTTTCGTAAATTTTCAATAAAATTGTCATAAGGGGATATTTGCAAAATTTGTAAATCCCCGCATCTTCTATAAACCTAAAATTAGATGATTAAAATTTTAAAAGAGAAAGGATCTTGAGAACCGAAAATAGCTTACTTTAGAAAATATTTTTGTATTTTCCATTATTGGAACCTGGATGCCTGTGTAAAATTTTCAAAGCTTTAAGGCAAAAACGAAAGCTCAAACTTTATATTTTGGCATGTGTTGCCTTTTTGAAAATGGTTGGCGTTCAAAACCTTTTGTTTTGCGTACTGCCTTATCTAATGATTGTCAATATCTTTTTGGTTTTTGTTTGGTTAATTAAAAATTAAATCTGTTTCAAAGTCATTTTAATTTATTTTTTTTTGAGAATTTTCTTTCAATCGTTTTAAATGTCCGTCTGCATAAAAACATGATGTTCAAAAATAATCAAATATATTTTAGAAAACAAAAAAAAAATATAATATTACTTACATAATATTTTACAATAATTATTTAATTATTAATTTTTTTTTTTTTTTTAATTTTTAAATCATGTTTTCTGACTAACATTTTTTTTTTCTGCTTTATTTAATTTCGCTTTAAATTTTTACATTTCATTTTACGAAAAAAAAAAAAAAATCCTAGACTTTTTTAATTGTTGAAATAAATTTTAACATAATGATTGTGTTAAATTTTTTATAATTATAAAAAAAAAAAAAAAAAAAAATTTTTTATGTTTTTTGATTTTCCTTCCTTATAACATAAATCATAATATAAAAACAACATTTTATAAATTTACGCATACATTAAGGATTATAATTTTTTTTTTTGTTTTTTTTAGATTCATCAGTAATTACATTGTATATGGTACACAAACATGTGCATAATATGTATATATAATTTACACATAATATGAGTTTATATTTAATAAGGTTAAATAGGATTTTTATTTAATTACTTTTAAGCTTAATTTAAAAAAAAAAATAAAAAAAAAAATACTGAATGTTAAATTTAGTCCATCTGTCAGTAATTTTAAAATTTATAATGTCCTTTCTTTAGCATTCTTCCTTTCATACACGTTTACTGAATTTGACGTGTGAAATTCGTATAACAGGACATTGTAGGTAAATTCTTTTAGATCTGACATACCTTTAGATAATTTGTCTTTCAATTGTTGACAATCAATTGTTTTTTTAATCAATTATTCAATTTTAAAATTAAATCTAATAGCATTTTCTTGTGTTTGAGTAAAATAATATTCACCTTTAAGGTTTTCCGGTGACTGATTTTCTTAAAGTGTTCACATTAATAACCTTTAAATTTAAGTCAGAAACGTTTCAATAAAATTTTCTACGAAATTTTACTTTTTATGTCATATTAAAATTAATTCCATTTTAACAAAAAAAAGAAAGGGATGTTATAAATAGAAGTTAATTAGAGTTTATTCTGAAATATTTGAAAAATTTTATTTTGTATTGTAATAAAAATCTGAAGAAAAAAGTTTAAGATAAATATTTCCACACAGAATTAAAAGAGTTTCTAAAGTGAAAATGAGAAAAAGTCATTTTCAAATAATAACAAAAAACAAAAAAAAACAACAAGATAAAAATCTTAGAACATTTTAATTTTTTTATCTAAAAACATAAGAAAGTTAATTAGATTTTTGTGAATTTATTTTTTTTTTTTTTTACTTTCTCTCATTTTTACTAAAAGTATTTAGAAAATATTAAAAAATATTTTAAAAAATAAAAATAAAAAGATAAAACTAAGAAATATCGAAATAAAGAAATAAATATCGAAACATATTTATTTTTTTTACATGAAATCGGGGAATGATGATATTTTTTCTACAAAAAATTTTTTTTATTATACTTAATAAAATTCGATTAAAGGATCATGTCCAATATTAAAATCTATTTTAAATATTAAGTTTTTACATATGTTTTGCTGATTTTACTTTGGTTTTAGCATTCTACTTCTCTTTAACTCCAAAGCAGCTAAATACATACGGCAGAGCAAAAATGGTAAGGTTGAGACATAAATCTACATGTGCAGAGCGATGGGTGTAAACATTCTTTAGAGCTCTACCGTAGAACTATATCAAAGAATTTTTGTTAGACATATCTACCGTAAGTGTTTTAAGACATCTCAACCATGCTTGCGTTTACGATGACTTTACGAAACGTGTTTGTAGATTTGTTGAACCGTTCTACAGTAGATTTTCATATAATTTACTCTTTCTTGTTATCTTTATTGCTATTTAAAGTATGCATGTATGTGTATATTTGGGTAAGTAATAACTGGTAAAAATTACATTTTATAAAAAACCAGTTTTTTTTATCAATAAATTAATTAAATTAAAAAAGTCAAATATTTATTATTTATTAATCTGAGTTTGTTGCTGAGTTGAATACTGAAAAGTTATTTAAAATATTTATACGAATTTGGATCCTCAACCCTTATATCGTTTCTTCTTTGTATCCATTCCACCCGGACTCAATACTTTCTATTTTTTATGATTTTTTTTATAAATAACACATGATAGCTGTTGCAACATTTATTTCTTCCGAATTGATTTTGAAAAAACACTGTTTGCAACAAACTGATCTACTTTCAATTCAATTCTATATTTGTCTATCACAGTTCTACTACAGAAAAGAAATACGCAAACAGCTAGAAAACAATCTACAACTTTTTACGAAAAATTTTCTTTACTAAAGATTTGATAAAGGAAACTTTTGTTTTCACAGAGCTCTACCAATTTTTAGTCTCTCGAACAGTATCTGAGAATAATAACTTGAATTGATCTAGTTAAAATGATTGATAAGTTTCTGTATATCCTATATAGAATTTAATATTTTCATCTTCGAATTTTTTATTTCTTTTTTTTTGACGTATGGAAGGGGTCAACAGGGTACAAGTGCAATTTCGAAAAAAAATGAGACAAGTGCAAATTCCGAATACTTATATTCAAAAAACATTATATCCGATATTTTATTTAATAGCAATTTCTTCTTCAACTTACTTGTATCTATTTTGCTACTAAATAAAATACAGCTATCTAAATTGCTACTAGATAAATACAAATATTCAAAATTTGCACTTATCTCATTCTTTTCAAAAGTTGCATGATCCTTTATTTTTATTTTTTTGGGTTGAATTTTTCAGAAGATTTATTAACTTTTTTGCACTTTTTTGCTTCTAATCCGTTATAAACCATTATTTCCCTTTAACAGTAATTTAGTTTGTTTCCAGTTTAATTTTTAGTTTTTTTTAGTTTGTTTACAGTCAAACTAATTTTTAAGAATTGTATCTTTTAAAATTTTAAATTTATTTCTAAATATAGATTGATAATATTGTATTTTAAGAGAAAAAAATTTAACGAATAATTTCAAAAGCTTTTTAAAGCTTTTTATGTTTTTTATATCAAAGTAACTTTTTTTTTATATAATCTAAATATGTTCATAATATAGATAAATTATAAAATCGCGAATATGAATTCAGTTCAATGATTAATTTCATTCATGTACAACTTGTATATATCGAAAAAAAAAAAATTCCACGGATAAAATGCAATGAGTTTTCGTATTTTCTTTTTCGTCTAGAATGAAACTTTTCTTTTTTAATTTTTATTTTCGTTAATTTTCTTTAATATATTGATATGAAATGGAATGCATAAATGAAAATCTTGAAACTAAATAAAAAATTGTGCTCTTTAAACTTTACACGTCCTTGTTTAAAGGATATATGATTTTTTAATAATATAGTATCATTTAAATTTTAATTTTTGCCATTATTTTAAATTTGAAGTTTAAAATTTTCTTTTGTTGTTGAATATCCAGGAAAACTTTAAAAGTCATCCAGAAGAATTGCATATCATTCTATATGATAATGTTGGCTTAGTGTTGGCCCCTTTTTAAACAAAACTGTTCGTTCGGAGCTTTGATACAATAATAATAGTAATAATAATTGAATTATATAAAAACGAAAAAAATCAATATTCCATAATTCAAGTTGAACCAGTACAGGATCTTATGCGACTAAAAAATTTAAATTATTTTTTTGGGTTGAATTTTTCACAAGATTTATTAACTTTAAAATCTATTACTTTTTACACATTTATAATGAAAAAGAAATAGAAAATATCAATAAATAGCAGATTTTCAACATCTTAAAAAATAAAATGAAAGAACAGAATGAAAATTTGTTATATGAAATGTTCTTTGCTGTACTTGAGACATGTAAAGTAAAAGATAAAAAAAATTTAGTTCATTAATTAAAAAATTTTCCTAAAGAAAAGATTCATACATACATCTTCTTACACATTCATACATCTATATGATAAGTAAAATACGAAAATCGTAGAGTTAAAAAATTCCCATAGATGAGTAGAGAACAAAATGTTAATTTAAATAAATATCAAAAAAGAAAAATTTTAAAGAAATAATTTACATTTTCTTTATAATTTTTCCCAATTAGTTTTCTTTTTTTTTTTTTTTTGGTGTTTGTTTTCAAAAAAAAGAAGATATTTAGAAGACTATAAAGATAATGAATGTTGTAAACATAAATTATCTAATATAAATCATAAAATTTTATATTTTATACCGCATCATAAAATTTAAAACAATGATTTTTAACGATATTTTAATGTTCACCTCAAAATAAAAAATTTCAAATAAAATCAATAATAATAAAAGATTGTGTTCTATAAACATCTGCCCTTAATTTTAGTATCTTGAAAACTTTTTTGGTTTTTATATCTAAGATAATTATGTGGATGTATGAAATTTATTTTTAACATTTCTTCTTTTTTTTTTTTTTGTTTTTTTTTTATAATATTTTAAAGAATTAAATTTAGAGGATTTCATTTAAAATTTAAGAATTCTAGAAATGGTTTGTTTTTTTTGTAAGTACTGCTGATGGCCAGTAATAACAGTAATAATGCTACGATTCGGTTTTCTTTCCTCGTGCATTATTTTCGGTTACCAAACTGCTTTATTGAAAAGAAACAGTAATCCTTTTTTAAATTATCATTTCAAAATATAGAAAATTGTCATTTATGTTATGATTACTAACTACCACATACAGTGTTCCGTCAGTAAAATTTTTATAAGTATGGAAATTTGAAGAAATTTTGTTTGGAAGTTGGACGAAATAACGAAATATGAGTCCTTTTTTTTTATAAATCAATTTAAAGTTGAAACATACTATTGATTAAACCAATTAATTTAAAACATATTTTAAGAAGTAAGGTATTGTTTTTTTTTTTCTTAACTTTTATACAATACAGTATTAATTATGGATTAATCCTGTCAACATTAATAACCTTTACAAAACTAAAGTATGTTATTTAACTTAAACTCGCCTCTTTTCCAACAATTGAACTGCATTTATATATACGCAATCATTAAGGATAATTAATCTTTCCGTATAATTTTAAAGAAGGTAAGTTGGACATTAAATACTTCATTTATAAAAGAAAATGTGGTATCTTTAGATTGTTTATAAAAATTACCATTTTTCTTTTGCGAAATAATGCTGAATTAAAGCAAGATAATAACTATACATTTTAAGTTTCTATCTTTAAGATTTCTTTAAAGATAGAAACAAGTACTTAAAGCTAATAAACATTAAAGGATATCTTTATATAGAAAATTAAATCTATCTAAGATATTTTATTGAGTAAAAAATCTATTGTAGATAATATTGAACAGATAATATTAATTTATATTTAGTTTAAGATAAAAAAATATGTAATTACATATAAGTCAGTATGTATATTATGGCAGCATCCCTTAAAATATATTCCTGTTTATTTTTATAAGAAGTTTTTTTTGCTGTTTAAGTCAAAATAAACAAAGGTTAATTGAATAATGGTTTTCCTTTTTATTATTGTACTGGCTCAACAGCTTGCCTGATTGACTTTAAATCTTACAGAAAGGTGGTGAAACTCTAAATGAGTTTTCTCCATTAATTTGATTCTGATTTAATTATCCCTTACGTCCTTTCGCTCTTAAATCCTTCCGCCCTTAGGCGCTTCCGTCCTTAAACACTTCCACCTTTAAGCTCATTTCAAAAGTTTCACGCAATTTAATGCAAGTATATTTTGCCCAATTTTACAGGCTATAGTTGTAAAAAAACCATAAACAAATTTTTGTAGAGTTCCGTTAATCCGTTCTAAGATATCGTTCTAATAAAGATTTTTTGTTTCTTGTTGTGCTTTCGAAATGGTTTGGCCGATTGATTTCAAACTTGTTTCTGCAATTTGACACTGAGAAAAAATAATTATTGGCTCGGATGCATAAAATCGAGCTTGTACTTAAATCTCACTTTTTTAAAGAAACCTTACTTGAATTCGTATTATTGTTTGAAAAAAGAGGTTTGAGTTTACGCTCAGTTTTATGCATTCAACCCATTATATAACTATAAACTAAAACTCTGAAATTGCATATTGGAAGGCGAACGTAACTAATTTAATAATTTAATTTAAATTTAAAGATACAAGGAAACTTGTAAGTAAAATGAAATTCTTTAAGTTTAATTTAAAAATTTTAATTAAACTTTTTTAAAAACTAAAATGTGAAATGCGAAAAACAAAATACAATAAAATTACAAATTAAATATACCTATAAAGTTACTATATTGATATCCTTAATTTTAACCTGTACGAACAATAGTCAAGATTAAATTAAAATTGGTCTTTCGTTTGTAATGCATAAGTTATAACATCAATGTATGAAAGACAAGATATATATTTATAGTTTAGTGTATGAATTGGATCAATATCGAAAAATTAGTCGATTTATTTATGTTCGTCCGTTTGTCAGTACGATAACGCAAAAACAAAAATAAAAACGAAAAGTGAAATTTATACAAAATATTTGATAGCTTTTCTTAATTTTTGATTCTGAACGAACACCGCCTTCGGCTAGTTTTCATACAAATTTCTAGACCCAGTCTATATAATATTATAACAAATGCGAGAGTGGGAGGTTCTTATTTAAAAGAGGCAGAGCAGGTAACAGGATAAGCGTTTTTGCAAAGTTTTAAATTTTTTACGACCACATTTTGCTGCCGTAGAAAATTATTGACCTGCTTTATATAACTTTGAAAATATTTATACTATGAAATTGATATTAAAAATAGGTAAGTAAGGTAAATAAATTAAATCAAGGCGTTAACAAAGCACAGAAATACGATGACTTGCAGTAATTGTTGCAAACATTTTTGAATCAAGTCTAAATGCTTTTAACAATAAGTAGTGTTTATGCCTTCATCATTATAAGTAGTGCTTACGTTTATAATATTATAATCAGACACATAGTATATTATACTCGTACTTTATAGTTGACAAGAGCAGCTATATTCTTTCTCCTTAAATACATATTTATTGCATTTAATTCAACGATTGCGATTTTAATTTTCTTTCTTTGTATATTTATTGCATTGTTTTTATACAAGTTTGAAATAAAAATACTGATGTTTTTCTATAAAAGAAAAAACAAAAGAAAAACCTTTAATAATAGAATAAAATGGAAAGTTTTAAATTAATTTCTTTCTGATTCCTTCGCAGTTAATTAATTTTTAATTTGTTTTATTTCAATTGAAAAAATCATCAAATTGAGATTGCTATAATTGAACTTTATATTTTATTTGATTTTCAAATTAAAAAAAAAAAGAATTAATAATATTCAAGTCGACAAACAATAAACATAATCTTAAATTTCAATTGATTTAAATCGTAAATTGTGATATATAAAATAAAACATATTGGATTAACTAATCATATGTGAACTATTTCGAACTGGTAGTAATGGCAACTGGAGTTACGAGCTTCTACTGATAGGGTACTTGAATGTACTAATGCAGCTTGTAGAGAAACAAAAGGAGGTATGTATAAAAAAACAAGTAATTAGGATTTAAAAACCGAGTATTCGAAAAAGAGGAGGCTTGGCAAAAACAAAATGAAGCAGGGAAGAAGATCTTTCAAATATTTAAGCAAAATTTAAAGGAATCAGTTTAAATCAGTTGCGTTAGCAGTCTACCTGCCTATCCATTATATTGGCAGTAAGAGTCTGACACTACCAAGGGGGAATTCTCGGTGTTTTTGGAAGATTGCCACCCCCCTTAGGAAAAAAAAAATATATATATATAAATAAAAAACTGACCAATAGAACAACAATCTTTTTTATTTTTCTTTACAAACCAAATATCTCATGATTTTATTAAAAACCCTCCCTATATTTATACACTGTTGGAAAGGACTATTGTTTTTCTATTATTCGTGTCACATTTTATGTCTATATTGTAGAGTTTAGAAGATATAAGCATTTATGAAAAAAAAAATTGTTCTGTTTTGTAAAATAACCAAAACAACAAACCTTTCCAACAGTTTATAAATATTGGGGGGGTTTTTTTGGTAAAATCATAAGATATTTGGTTTTTAAACAAAAATAGAAAAGATTGTTTTTTTTTTTTCCAAAAATGTTCAACTTTGAACTACAATATCTTCAGAACGGCAACACCTATCATCACCAAATGCCTGTTAAAATATTTTTCAGATTACTATCTTATAAGATAAAAAAACCGAATATATATTATATATCTTACAGATTATCAGATATAACGGTTTTTATATAAAAACACTAAAACAACAATCAAATGCTTGCTCAAATGGATGCTTTCAAATGTCCTTTTCGTCTTTAAAGGATAAAATACGGCATTAAGGATATATATTTTTAGAAAGGTGGCAACATCAAGTATCTTGCAGATATAGACATTTGGTCCTACGCGGGTACAACATTTACCATAGTAGAGCCAAAAAAATTTGATTAAATTTTTCACAGAAATTGTTTTTCGAAATCTTCTGAGATAATTTTTTTAATCACAATTTTATTGTAGAAAAATTAATTATCTTTTACAACATCTTTACTAAAAATGTTTTAATGTATTTTCATTACTTACCTAAAAAAGAGCAAATTTAAGAGGGATATAAAAACATCTACAATTATTTAGAATTATAAAAAGTAATAAAAAAAACTAATTTTATTGTCGCCAACTACTTATAATTAGTTTCTTTTCGAAATTTAAAAGTTTAATTTTAATAAAAAGAACATAGGTATAAATATAAAAATAAAGGGAAAATAAAGGAAAAGAAAAACAAAACATTGAAAAATATTATAAAAATAGATACAAAGTTATTATAAAAGTTTTTTTTTATTATTTTATTGTATACAGTTAAATTAACGTAATGATATTTTGCAGAAAATTATATCTTTAGATAACCAAAAAACTTGACATCATTGTAGTTGAGAGATTACTATTTTATTTTAAGTGGTCGTTTTAATTAATATTATTTTATAAAGTGTTTTCTATAACGACTGTCTTTTGATTAGGCTATTTCATTATTTCAAGTTTTATAGGCATATAATTTTCTAAACTTACGATAATTTTCTTCAACCTATTCTTTCTTGAACGATAAAATTTGAAATTCTAAAATTTTTGAATTACAATAATTTGTCCTAAGGAAGCTCGGTAGCCTAGTGAGTAAGAGTGTATAAATACGCTGCAGCCACCGAGAGGAGTGTGGATTCAAATCCCACACACGTATTAAGAATAATTCCTCCTTACGACATATGATTCTCCCTTATAGAGTTAAATAATTTATAGGATGGAGTTTTTTAGTTATATGAGCTTTTAGTTCATATTAACTAACTAGCTTAAATTTAAAGTGGAAGTTTATAAAAATGGGTCAAATAAAAAAACAAGTCCATTATAAGTCTAGTGCTAACCATGACAATGTCTCGACAATGTCCAATACCATGTATTTTCAGTTTTCACTAAGGATACATTTTTGTTTTTAAATTAAAAATGGAAACTTTCAGCTTTTTTTTTGTGATTTTTTTTTAAATTGTAGATCTTTAAAACGATCCACTTTTTTTAGCCCATAAAACATTATGAATGAAAAAACTAAACTATATGTTTTTCTCAACTACTTTTAAACTCATTTTCTTAGTTTTCAGATTAGATTATTGATTTTAGATTTTCAATTTTGACTTGGACTATTCATTTTCTAGATTATCGACATGGAGTATCTGTTTTCTTGCACTTAAATTGGTTGTTTAGTTTACATAACAATGGTACATAGTCATCTCATTCAACTTGGTAAAATTTTCCAGCAACAGGTTTTCCTAAGTTATATTTTGAGCAAATTTTTTAAAAGAAAAGCATCTTCTGCCATCACCACTATTGTTTAGCAAGCATTTTTTTTAACAAAAGTGAATTTTTGGTTTTGCTTATAAACCAAAAGAACATAAGCCAGTTTCTTTTGCTGGACCAGAACCAACATAAGCTGATAAGACTTTACCATTGGATATATTATTTCCTTTGACATTACCTACCAACCAAGGATGTCATTCCTGAAATTTAGGAACTTTACAGCTGGGAGAATGTAGATCTGTCATGCATACATTATAGTGCATTACCTTCTGCATTCCATTTAATATAAGGAATGTCCTTACCTTGAGTAGCGGTTACTTGATTTCCTTAAGCAACGACTGCATCATTTGAATATTTTACTTCTGTAATTTTCTTTTGTGCAATTGAAATAATATCCGGTAAAATTTGTGGTTCTCCATTTTCAAAACTGGCTACCAAATTTTATATGAATTATATGAATAATACATATTATATGTCATAATACATATTATAATATATTATCTGTTATTATTGGAGTGTTTATCCAATAATAACAGATAATATATTATAATATGTATTATGACGTAATTTATCAAATTGTAATTTTCTTAAGTATTTTCTTCCACAACTTTGAATACAAATATTTATGAAAATTTATTTGTAAGGTAGTTTTTTGTTTTTCCCCTTAAATTTTCAATTTTAAATAATATTTTTAGCACATTTCCAAAAAAAAATTGAAAAAATTATTACTTTCCTATTACTTTCACTCTGTCCGTCCGTCCATCTGTCCGTCTGTTTACAAAACTTCTACATCGTAAAAGATAGAGAAAAATAAAGATTAACCATGCGGGTGTAGATCTCATAAAAAAATTAATTTTGCGTGTGTGTTTAATTAAGAACTTTTTCATGTAGCCTCAACAATAACATCCATCATCCATAAACATCCATCAGGGAACTAAAGCCTCTCAAACTTTGAAAAAGTCCTATTTTTACATTCGTATATTTCATGTTCCGCTTAACATTTTTTCAATCTGAAAACGCCATTCGACAGGATTTTTTTTGTCTTTGTAAATCAATATCAAAATTATATACCTATATTTTTTAAATTTAGTATTTCAATTTACCGTTATGTGAAAACTAAATTTTGCATGATTTTTCTATCAACATAACTCCGGCACGCTTTTAGATAGGGGCTTGAAATATTGAAATAAGAAAGAACTTTTAGAATTAGTATAAGTTTTTTCAGAAAATTTTTTTGAACCACCCCCCCTGTTTGAGAGCTATTAGGGCTCAAAAATTGAAAATATGTTATTTTTAAACACTTGTAACTTAGGCATCTGTACACACCATTTTTTTTTGGGTTAATGGTTTCTTTTAATTGTATAGGGTTTCAAGGTTCCAGTTAAAATGTGAAAATGTCCTATTATCACATTTTTTTATATGAAATTTTGTAATTTTGGTGCAAGTCACAATTCTAAACAGTATGTATTATCTTTTGGAAATGTGCACTTTTAAAAACCGTTGGTTTACATTCTGCCTTGTTTTTTTCGGCATAATTTATTTTTTAAAAATTGAAATTTACGATTTGTTTATTTAAATTTACTCAAAATTAACATTTTGTAAAGTTAAAAAGAAAAGTTAAGAGAAATAATATATAAAATTCAAGGTTTTTTTTCAACGTGAAGTATAAAAAACTTCGAAAAACGAAGTATTTCTTTAAAAAAGTGTAGGTGTATTAAATATCAACAGTCAACACACATGAGAAGCGGTTTATTCGCACACTTTTTTTTTTCATGTGCATTTTTTTAAATAAAAAGAGATAAATTTATATCAAATCAATTTTTTTCATATTTATAGAATATATATTATATTTTATAGAATTTTTAAGATGAATTTAAAATATGGTTTCTATTTTAGCATGTTATAGGGAAAAAATTAAATAAGAATAAAAATTTATTTATTTTTTTCTTACCACTTTTATGAGTCAAATTTTTTTTTTTTTTTGTGAGACTGAAAAATATCCTTTTTTGATACGAACACTTTTTTTCTTCATACATATTTATTTATGGATGTATATTTACAACTTTGTCCTTCATGATTAGTAAAGAAAAGTGAATCCGATATGAAATCGACTGAAATTGTCGTATTTAAAAAGTTTCAAGAGAAAATTTGTTTCTAAGTTATTGGGTATTTCTTTTGTTATTTAACATGAATATTATTTAAGGTATAAGGATTCCAGATTGAAATAAAATTTGTAATCTACTTTCTCCATATTGTATATATGTATACTTGTGGTTAGTGTTTTCTTTACATATATATGTTTTTTTTGTGAGAAAACATTGAAAGGTGAGAAAAACTTTTATTTTTGTTTTATTACTTTTATGGTGTTAAGTATAAAATTTCAAATTCAATAACTTATTGTGAATTTATAAACTTAGAAAATTATCATTCCGACGCTAAATATTTGTTTTTATTTTGCAAGTCAAAATAGAGGCAAAAGAGTTTACATTTTATAGAAAACTTGTTTGAAAAGTTCATTTTATGAATCTTTTTGTAATCGTATTTTTTAAAATTAATAAAAAATAAATAAAATAAAATAAATAAAATTCCAAAAATAAAAAACACCAATGTCAGTAAAAAAATATTAAATAACTGACAAGATTTACCTATTATAAATTAAAAATTGCACTTTGTTAAGATTTTGTATTCCTAAAAATGATATTTATTTTATTACACTGACTTAACTCAAAGTAAAAATCGACTGAAAATTCCTAATAGGATTCATGTCGGGACAATGCGTTCTAAAGCGACACTTAACGAAAATTAGAATAGAAAAGGACAGTACATACAGATTCTGTCAAAAAGAAAAAGAAGAAACTCGAGGACACATACTTAAAAACTGTGGAGCTTTACCCCGAGTAAAAAATTTTCATCTTAGTAGCATTTTGTTTTTCCGAAGATTAACTGCCACCAATAACCCTATAGAGATCTTTATTTTCTTAGAGACAATCAGGTTTGCCACAAGAATTATAAATATAGTCAAAAAACACTTAATAACAGGACGAGTTCAATAGATCTACATTAAATTGTTGCAGTGTCACTTACTCCCCAATAATTTAATCTGATCTAACTCATATTTTTATTGATTATCTAAAATTATCTAAATATTCTATGTTCTTTTTAACAAATTACTTAATTTTCACAAATAATAAAAATAAATAAGAAAATTATAAAATAAACTTCCACATTGAACTGCATACTTTTTTAGGGAAACCAAAATTTTTAATAATCTTGAAAGGTATATAATCCTACAATTATACGAATATAACAATTACTATAATTAAATTACATAACGTTGTTGTTAGGTAGGTGGATATTTAACTACGCTTACTCCTAGGCACTGTGACTTATACTTCCATGCTCGTTAATCCGCCCGTTATTTACAATCTTCGAGGCAATTTATTTCGTACAAGAATTAAAAAATTCATAACACTCACTCGTACCACACTCTCTCCACTCCGTAACACTCACTTCGGCGCCCTCTCCACGGAACTTAGTCTTTCCAGAGCCTATTTTCTCTGCGCGCTCTTTTAGAATGATGTGGTTTGTGCTAATTCATATGAAGAATCTCAAATTTATTCTGTTAAGTTTTAGAGCTGTTTTTTTACTATCTGGTTTGCCCCAGAAATGCTTTATGTATGACTATCCTAAGAGAATTAAAAGAAAAATTTTACCAAACTATGTATGATCCAAAATAAAAATAATTGTACTTTAAATAAACAAAAAATACTATATTAAAATCTTATTAGTGGTTTTTAATAGATAAATAAACAATTGAGAAAAATAAAAAGGAAATTCACACAGATGCTTTATTAATGTTTTTTTTAGAATTTTTGTTTATTGCTTTTCTTTTTTTTTTGTTTTATTGTTTACATTTTCATTTTAAACATTTTCCATTAATAATTAAAGATTTAAAAGTGTTTTTTACTTAATTTTTATATGTTTTTAAAAACAAATCAATTTTACATTCTAATCCAAATAATAAATTAAAAGCAACATGATACTAGAAACATGATGTGCAATTTATTTTTCTTTTTATACTGTAGATACGTTTGAAAACAAAATATAATAAAAAGAACTCACAAAAAAAAAAAAATAATATGTTATAAAATTAATGATGGGATCAATAATTTTCTATCATCGCATAAATAAAAATTAAGGTGAAAAAACTAAAAACAAATTTAAACTCACGAGAAAAAAAATTTATAGAAATTCAATAAAATCTGAATGCATAATAAAACATGGAAATTAATTGGAAAATTTGCAAAAATTTTTGAATTTAATGGACCGAATAACCGTATAAAAAGAAACTTCATTTTATAAAACTTTTAGGTTTTATTAAAATAGTATCGTGTGTCACCAAAGCATAATTTTTCCTACAATGAGAAAAATAAATTTAATTTTTGATAGGAATATGATAAAACCCATCACAACACATGGATAAAATTTGCATATCCATTTTCATTTATTTGTTATTATTTTCTTTTTTCTATTTTTTGTGCTATTTATTGAATCCTTGTTTCTCTTTAGCTCTATTTCAGAAAATATATTACTATAATTATTATGTGAATTCTTTTTTTTTTTAACTAAGCAGTTTCATATCAGAAATTAACATTAGAAAATTTAAGCGATTAAGACCGTGCTGCACTAGCCTTTTTTAAAATGTTAATGACATTTTTATAAAATTAGTAATGAAAGATATACAAAACCCCATTCGAGTGACAGAGAAAGAAGAACAACTTTATTCTGAAAAAAAGTGGTTATATCCGAATAAAAGTAATGACATTTTTATGACATTTTGTTAATGACATTTTTATAAAATTAGTAATGAAAGATATACAAAACCCCATTCGAGCGACAGAGAAAGAAGAACAACTTTATTCTGAAAAAAAGTGGTTATATCCGAATTAAAAAGTGGTTATATCCGAATAAAAGTAGTTGAATCAAACAAAAAGTGGTTGTGTCCGAAAAAAAAGTTGATCTGGGACAACTTTTTTTAATAAAAGTTGACGTTTCTCTTTTTGACATTTTTTTTTTTTATCTTAAAGTTGAATTAATAATAATTTAGTTCAAACTTACTTTTTCTTGTAAAGAAATAAACAAAAATCGAAATAAATGTTTACTAGTGCAATAAGAAATTCGAAATGTCAAAAAAATTCCGAAAATAAAAAATACTAGATCTTTTTGGACTGTAACCATTTTTCATGTTGTCTCTTTTCATTTTGGCAAGAAAAAAGTCATTAACAGTTTCAAAAAAAGACTAGTGGAACATGACTTTATCTTCCACTTTTCTAAAGACCTAACCTAAGCAACCTAAAAAAAAGATGAAGTATAAGATCATACTTTTTAACTTGTTTGTGCTGAAAATTAAATGGTTTTTGCCAAACTCCACATTATTTAAATATTTAAAAAAAACGGAAAATTTTATTTTCCTTTGGTATATGGAAGAAGGCGTGAAAGTTGACTGTTTTAGCAAAAACTTAAGTCTTTTTAAAGTTATGACTAAACTTCAGTATCTAGAATCAGTAGTACACGCTTGATAATTCGGCTGTTGCTATTATACAAGACTATGCAACACATGTATTTGTATCCCACTACATCGTTAACTAATTTTTTTTTTTTTGTCCCCAATATATATTTAAGTACAGTAAAACTCAAATCAAACTGTAAAATTACAAATGAAAAGATCAAATGACAAGATCTCATCTAGTATAACATTTTTCGAAAAAGATGATCATTTAAATTATCAAATCAGAAAAAGTGTAAAATAATCATCTGATATGTACATTTTTGTACCTACATATGTATATTAGATATATTACCTATATAATATCACGTGTTATGAAATGTATTTTTAGGTAAAATGGCTTTTTGTTCAAATGTTCACTTTGCAAAGTGTAGTATTGAGAATTGGTTTTTTTTTTTCTTTTGAAAAATCTACTTTTGTAAGTTTTTCGATAAAATGTCCATTTGTGATTTGTTTGATTTTTGTGATTTATCTTTTCTTAATTTATATTTATATTATATTATAATTTAGTCCCAATTTCTTTGTTTGTTTGATTATAAAAAAATTCTAATATTATTTTCTCATTATATTTATATTAAAAAAAAAAAAGTCATTAAAAAGGGTATTAAGATCATCATATTTAAAAATCATAAATCTTAATTAAAAGAAATTAAAATACAAAAAAGAAAAAAAAAAGAATTTAATTGATGCTTATTACTATGACAATTAAATTAAATTTTGTCAATTTAATTTTTTTTTTTTTATTTTTCATTCAATTTAACGATAAAGTCATTTAATTTTTTTTATAATATTTTTTTATCTTTCTCTTTTAAACAACAAAAAACATTTAAATTTTTTAAATGCTTTTTATTCTTTTATAAAAAACAATTTCTTTTTTTATAAAAGAAAATTTATGCCCGTTCGACAAAAGAAAAAATTAAAAATATTATTTATTTAAAAGTATAAAAAAATATGAATAGAAAAATTATTAATCCATAAAAATTTGAAATTTTTTTAATTTTGTTTGTTTAATTTTTAATAAAATTTAAAATCTTTTGAGCTAAAAAACATTTAGACATTTAACTTTTTTATAATATCATTGAATTTTTAAATACAATTTTATTCTACAGTTGATATTGTATATTTAAAAAAATTTTATTTTATCATTTTTTTAGGTAATTTAGAGATGTTTCATTGTTTTTTTCACGATAAATAAAATTAAGTAATCTATAATTTTAATTTTTGTTAAAAAACATTTTTGAAAAATTTGAAAAATTCTCTAATTAATTTTATTCTGTCTGTCTGTTTAATTAAAGTCATCCAATGCTTCATATTTGAATATTTTCAATCTAAAAACGACAAACGACAGAACATTTTTTTTTTCTTTAAAATTATATGAGAGAAGAATAGATCTTTCAGAGTTAGCACACCTACGTAACATCAAAAAAACTTTTTGTACCATTCCTTGTTTAAGAGCTGCAAAATTGAAAATTCTCTATTTTTAGACCTATAACTTTGATACTTTATCATATTAAGACAAAAAAATTAAACCTTCAATACTATTTTTTACATATATATATTAACTCTATTACATGTGTAAAGGGCCCTCAAAGTTGAATAAAAAGTCTTATTGTCAAATTTATATATTTTAAGTTCAGATTATGTAATATATTTATCAGTCTGGAGACGTCAAACAACAGCAAATTTTTTTCAGTTTTATAAAATAAAATTTTGGAAGATGATGTTTCTTTTATATGGTTTTCTAACAATGCTTTTAGATAGTACCTTTAAATTTTGAGAGAAGAAAGATCTTTTAGAATCAGAAGTGTTTTATTTGTACCTGCATTCCCTGTTTAAAAGCTAATAGAGATCAAAAATTTAAAATTTGCTATTCACTTGTACAAACAATGAAAAATTTGCTTAGGAACTTGTACTAACTTTTCCAAAGTTAAACGCAAAAATTAAAGCGCCAACATTATATTTTTATATGTGTTGTTAACAGCTTTTCTTAATTATATACGGCTTCCTTAAAATTGGTGAACCCGTAATTTGGTTTCGACAATTTTTTCTATGTATAACTTATCAATTTCGGAGAATTTTGGTGCAAATCACAATAAATTCTAAAGTATTGTTGTTGTCAATACTTTTTAAAAATGCACGTCTGTCTGGTTTTTTTTTTTTTTAACTGATATCACATATCTTGAACTTAATTTGTAATGAACATATTATCTTCTACTTTATGGTTTTCAGCTAATTAAGTTTTACTATCATCTGAATCAAACCAATTTATTTGTTTATAAGATGGTATCCTTAAAAATAACAACCTACTAAAATTTAATATCACCACCTTTAATAAACTATTAAAAAAAGAATATACAAATATTAATACTATTTAATTATATATTTTGTATTTATTAATGTCCTTTACGAAAAACTATTCAACTTCAAAATGTCTTTAAACTTTATTTTAGGTGGAATCTTTAAATTCAGTCAAAAAAAAAAAAGAAAAACAAAACTAACACAAATTTTAAATATGTATGTATTTTAATAATTATATGATATATACATGGTGGTTCAGACCATGCCTATCTTTCTTTTTAAGAAGAGAAAGAGTCATTATTTTAAAATATAAAAAACAATGTTTAGATAAGTCGCGATTGTTTTACCGATTGGTGATATTTTAAGCCTTCCGAAAAGACCGGAAATAGATTTTTTAGATCGCAAATTTACTGAAATCTAGATTTCAAAATGGGAACGAATACTTTTCGAAACAAATTCGGATTTCAACAAAAATTCAGAAACCTAATAATTTTTTAATGTTTTCCAACTTAATTTATTTCCCTTTAAAATTAATAAAAATCTTTCATATTTTTACACATAAATTTTTGTTAAAAATTTATAAAACCTATAAATTTTAAAAAACGTATTTCCGGTCTTTTCCGGGAGTTTAAAATATCACCAATCGATATAGAACACTTCCCACTTAGCTAATTTTTTTTTTTTATATTTTAAAATAACAACCCCTTCCCTTCTTAAAAAGTTGATACGCATGGTTTGGACTATCATGTATTAATAGTGTACTGAATTTTGGCTAATAATTTACCATTTCTATCTAACGAATAATTATTATCCTATAAAAATATTATTTACCAAAAGTTCATATTGTAAATTAGATTGTACAACAAAATGCAAGCACAAGATAATATATAAATCTCGAAGAACAGAAATTAAATCGGAAATTTGTTTTGTTATTACGAAATAAGGATATTATTTTATTATAAAGTATATTTGTGTACGTGCTAAATAATGGCAGTTTTTAATTTATATTTTATACATTTTGAATTATAACTGTAATTAATTGAAATCTCAAATAAATAATACAAATATTTCACAAAATTATCCTTAGAGCATAAAATTGTTTTAAAATTTATTAACGATAAAAAATTCTGAGAAAAAAATGTCCCAGCTAATTGATATTTACCCCATATTACAATGGACATAATTTAAAACAAAATTTTTCAAAAATGCATGAATCTGAGATTTTAATTTGTTTTTTTTATATTTTAATTTTAATAAAATAACAATTTTATAAATTTTGCTTCTGTTGGGTCTTAAATTAAATTAAAATATAATTTTTAATTCACAAAAACTTTCCGCTTTCCAGAGGACATTTTAAAAGATTAATAATTATAAAACATGGCATCATTTTAGACATAATTTTAATAAGAATGTCAAATATTGTGACAATTTAATTAAAACTGTAAAATTCGTATAACTGATAAGTGATAACTAAAAAAAAAAATCAAAAAATAAATAAAGAAGCAAAAAATGGTCAACATAAAATAATGTACATTTTCTAAATTTTTTTTCAATTCATTGTTTAGGAAATATCTGGTAGATAAATCCGGAACACAATGTATAGTACGAGTATGTTTTAATTTTTGTTTTGCAACAAAAACTTATAAAAATCTTACAAATTTTTTTCTTAACTACTTTTGTACTTCTTTTCCTTTAAGGATTTTCCAACCATTTGTCTCAATTTTTAGCATATTTTTCAAAAAATATTTGCTTATTAGTTTCGTTTTGTCCGTCCATTCTTACGTCTTTTTACACAACTTTTATACTTTTTAAGATGGAATAATGAATTTTTACCATTAGTGGGCCTCATAAAAAAATTAATCTTCTACTTGTATATAGCCCCGCTCATTACGGAACATACACTTTCTCAAATTTTGTAAAAAACATATTTTCAAAAGTGTTATATATCTCAGGTTCTGTTCATTATAATTTTAATCTAAAAGTCAAACATAGGACATGTTTTTAGCTTTGTACCTACCTTTTTACGATTAAGCGCTGAAGGTGCAAAGTTTAAAACTTGCTATTTTTAGACAGCTGTACCTTAGACAGTTGTATAAAATTTTTCAAAGTAAAACTGAAAATTTAAAGCTTCAAAATTATCATTTTTAACCTCTTCTTTATTATATGGGATTTTCTTAAAATTAAATCGAGTATCTCTGGATTTTCACAATTTTTTTCTTTTCACAATGCTAACAAAATTTACAAATTTCGATTCAAGTCACAATATTTTAAACAGTTTTTATTATCTTTTGGAAAATGTACACCTTTAAAAAGCTTTGTTTTTATATTTTGCCTTGTTTTTGTTAACTTTTATATATTTCTTATGATTTTTTTTTTTTTTGTTTTCGGTCTAATAAAACAGTAAAACAAATATTATGTCGCTGAACAATTTTATCTTTGCACCTGTTAAACATTCTATAGAAGGTTACCGTATCTTTAAAAACTTCTTAACGTATACAAATTTATGTCTATCCAGCATGCTGAAAATTCACTTTATTATGCCATAGATTATGAATAATAATTTATTGGGTCGAAAAATGACTAAAGTCGCAATAAAATGACAATGGATTTTAATGGGGCAATAATATTGTCAAACAATAGATATATGTGAGGTTGCCTTCAATAGTTACCTCATGCATGAATGTGTTATTTACTACTGCATGTTGTAACATGTATTGTCACTGTTCGCAAAATAGTAATAATAATAGAAGGTTTCATTATAATGGCTAAAACGGGAGGAGGGTTTAGTCAGTAACAATTTGACATTATCAAGCGGAAATTATTGGTGTCTTTGGAAGATTTCCACCTTCCTTCGAAAAAAAAAAATATTCAATGGAGTTCTAAAACTACGCATCATTAATAACTGTGGACACACAAATATTGAAAGAAGTTGGCCATGCCTCTGATGACTAATAGTAATTTTAACCCTACAACAAAGCCGTCCTTAACAATACAAAATAAATCCTTATATCTAAGTGTAAATTATTTTAAATAAATTCATATTAAGATTTAATGAAGCAATAAGATGTTTCCTTCTTTTTTCTGGTACGTATGAAAAATGTGAAAAAAAATAAAATAAAAACTAAGTGCTAATAAAATAAGAAAATTGTTTTATTACAAGGATTTTTTTTTAGAATATTTATTATTCTTTTACAATTTATCCTAGAAAAAGGATATAATGTTTTACAATTTTTATATTATATTGTGACTTTAAAAGAAAATATTTCATTTAAAAAAAACAAAAAAAAAATTAAGGGTGAGTTGAGAATGTATAGTCATAATATTATGGTGCAAATAACAAAGTAAGTATATGTTTTGAAAAATGACTATGTTTTAAAAGTTAATATTAAAATGAAAATTTATGAAAACTGTGCATTTCTAAAAAAAAAATATTTTAATATTAAAGTCAACAATAATAAGTTTATGTAAAATTGTATAAACGAATAATAACTTTTAATTTAACAATATTATTTTGTCGTACGGTTTATATAATACTGTTTTTCATCTGTTGATTTTCAGAGCTTGATTTAAAACAATGTTTTTTTTTCGATATTTTGGCTAGCTGACAGGTCTTGCACTAATGAGTTAAATTTTGAAATTATTTTAATTTTACTTTAACTTAAGAAAAAACTCTTATTCACACACTTTTTATTTTTAGTATCATTAAAATTTAAATTAAAATGTATAGAAATTTTTAAAAACATGATGTTAAACCAGGATTAACTTTTTTATAATATATATTTAAATTAAAATATTAATATAAAAAATTTTATAAAAACCCTTTTCAAATTGGATCAAAAATATTTTTTTTTTGTTTTAAAAAATTAATTCTTTAATTTTAATTTCGTCAAATGTTTTTAAATAATAGAAAAGGTTCTTATTAAAAAAACATGGTACAGGGACTCAAAATTTACTATTTATTGGAAAATTTATGGAAAACATATTTTATGTATATAAAAATTGCTTAAGTACAAATAGATTTTCTTTTATACTAAGTAACAACATTTTTTCCTAATAAAATCCCATATAATTTCAGCTGTCATTTTCATGTTTAACTAAGAATTAACATAAATGTAATGTAGCCTAAATTTTTTCTTACACAATAATCTTTATTTTAAACAACAATGACATACATACATAATATATTTTCTATTAAGGAAATTTTTGTACTCAAATAACTATAATATTATTTTATAGTCAATTTTGAAAGAAATTCTTTAGTTTTATTCGTAATATGTATTTACTTACTTACACACATCTATATAAAAATATCTAATGTTAAATAATAGTAAAAATTCTTTGTAAGATCAAGGTATTCCTTCCCTTTGCTACTATGTTTATTCAAGGGTATAATAAATTTGCCATTATGTTTGTGAAACATTAAAGAAGTCGAGCTAGATATAGGCTTAAGAGTATGGATCGAATTCTAAGTCGATTAAGTCATGTACGTATATCAGTCCGCCCGCATGATAACTCAAAATATAAAGGAGGAGACTGATATTTTTTTTATACATTTCTAAAATTGTTAGTTTAAAACTATTTAAATCTAGCATTTTCAGATGCCTAGCCTAGGTGCCTAGCCTAGATCTTGGAGGTTCTTGAAACTATGCATTTGAAACCATACAAAAGATAACCAAGTTTTATGGCAAAACTTCTGTAAAATTTTGTTGTGCTGGTGCAACACGTTCGAGTCAACAACCTGTAAAATTTATATAAATATATTTCGGTAGTTTATTGGTACTAGAACCTCTGAAATTTTTTAAAAGGATGATCAAGTTGAAACAGCATATATAACGTTCATACGGGTATCCCAGAGTTGCACTCTTCCTCTCATTTTAAATTAATTATTAAATTTAGCTGATTTAAAAAATAAAGAAATTCTTGTTAGTTTTATTCTATCGTCCCGTTCATCTGGTTACAAAATCCGGTTGCGATAAAAAAAAAAATTTAGACGTATATATAGATTTCCTACATACTTAGGTATACATTACTTTTGATTGCTATATTCAATTAACTATAAAGTCAGTTCTACTGGATTTTTTTTTTTTCAATCTGAAGCGGTAATAAAATTTCTTAAACTTATCAAATGATTAAAAGTAGAACATTTTTTGGCAATTCTACACTTAAATTTTTCGATATTCAAAACAGATATTTTGCAAAATGTTTAACACCCTCGTAAACTCGTAAACGCTTAAGAATACAAACATTACAAAATTTTATTAAATTGTTTTAGGGAAAAAATATTTAAGAAAGAACTTCAGAAAAAAACTCCCCCTTTGTCAATTAAGAGATTTACTGGGTCAAAAATTAAAAATTTGGTAATTTAAGAAATTCGACACCTGGACAGCTAAACTATTGAGTTAAAAAGCAAAAATCCAAGCTTAAAAATTCTTTTTTCAATTTTTACTTAAATTTTTTCTTATTTATACAAGGGTTGCTTAAAACTGAAAAAAATGTTTCTTAATGTCACTTTTCAATATTTTTTTTTTTCAGAATTTTACAAATAATTAGAAATTGATGAAAAAGTGATCAAAATTCTAAAATCAGTTTTATTATCTTTCTAACAATATTTTGAACCTTCGAGAAAACCTTTGTTTTTGGATACTGCTTTTGTTTTCTATTTAGATTGGGCTATGCATGTATACAATTCAAAATAAAAACACAATTACTACATATTTAGGCTACACAAGTATGCGAATTATAGAAATTTTAGTTACCCCTCAAGCTCATTTACAGATAGAAAAGAAAGACATTTTTAATTACACATACCTTTTTACATAGAATTCTGCTTGAAATCAATTGGAAGTAGAGGAAACTGAATTTTTGTCAAACTTTACTTTTATTTTTAAATTTAAAATTTTTGACGACAACGGTAAATCCAGTTTTTTCTATTTTCATTTTGAGTTTTGTTATTTCAAAAAAATTATTTAACAAAAACCATTGCTATAATAAGTCCTTTAAAATAAATGTTTTACCGTTTGTCTGTTTAGAAAATTATTTCCAACAAGGTTAAAAAGTAAGTGGACAGATAACTAAGAGTTAAATTAAAACTATCCGATATAGTGTTATAATATTAAAAGTTGTTTATAATTTTTTTTTTTAATGCATTTCTCTGCCACATGAATGTGGACAGGAAATTACACAATCTTTCCTGTTCAGGCGTGACTGTAAATGTCGTAAGGGGAAATGACTCTTACGACATGTGTGGGATTTAAACCCACACTACCTCGGTGTTTACAGCGTATTTTATACGCTCTTACCCACTAGGCCACCGAGGCCCCTACAATATAACGTATAATATTTTTATATTAAATAAAATACCTATTAATTGTTTGTTTTTATTTAAGTATATAATGTCTAAATGTCTAATGTATATAATGATTAAATTCATTTAACCGAGAATCTGATAATTACTGTGAAGAAAATTCTTTTAAAAAAAGATTCATGTAATAAAAAACTAATTAACAAAATTATATGACATATTTTATTAATAACATTGAATTTGCATAAATGTATCTTTACAATAATATAATATATAGCTACATATTAAAATTAATTATTATTAACCCTTTGAATCATGAATGATTATTTTCAGTGAAATTAAAAACATTTTTTTGCTTTTATAAGTTCTATTGTTTATAAATGATCTGAGAATAAACCAGGCAAATTTGTAGGGCTTTAATATTAAGAGATTTTGAAAAAAATTTCAATAGGAATGAAGATTACCTTATGATGCAAGAAAATTTATTTTTTAAATTTCAAGAAAAATTAAAAAGTTCTTACAAAAATGTATACTTTATTATAATTATTAATCCGAACGCTACTTTTAATTTCGCAGTTTTTTAATAGCATTTGAAAATTGTTTACGAATTTGAAAATAGTGGTGTACTATTTCTTTTAAGTTGTTGGATAGCTTATGAAGTGATCAAAAAGATAAGTTAAATTTTCTTTTGTTTTAATACAGAAATTTTAAAGTTTATGTTCATTTTGTAAGTGCAATAAAGTAAAATTCTATATACATATAGCTTATTTCACCCATCAGTAAATCTTCTTTGTCTGTAGGTTTGGCTTTGTTTGTCTGATATACGATGTGGTTGATCAAATTTGTTATTTTTAATGACCTCAAATTCTTCAATATTTTTCTTACAATATTTGACTCTAGAAACTATAGACAAGTCATTTAGGTCAGCTTTATACATTCCAAAGTTTAATAAGCTGTATTAAATAAATATGTAATATATCAAATGTAAATAATTTAAGTATATTTTTAAGTTTTAATTTTTAATTTACAGGGAAAATTGTATGCTGTAATTTATGTATGTGATGAATTTTTTTTAATTTTAATTTAACTTTTGCTTTTAAAATCATGGAAGAATAAAATAAAATTCATATTATATTTATCTTAAAATCAATAATATTATTATTTTTTTCCTTTTAAAATGTATATTTCATGAATTCAATATATATATATATGTATTTATATTAAACAAAATTCACAGGAAATATGAAAATTATTTTCTTCATAAATTTATTATTTGTAACATAATGTAAATACATAAAATCATGACAAAATTTTAAAAAAAAAAACACATCACTAAGTGTAATTTAAAAAGTTTATTCTACAAATTTTTAATAAAGTTATAAAGTGAAGAAACAAAAATAATAATTACATAATATAAAAGTAAAAATCACAGTACAATATACTATATATTGTAATAAAGGTAAAATATTTTGAAGAAATATCCAGCAAAAATATTTGATTACAGTTCAATATTATTATTATTATTATTTATACTTTATGATGTTATATGAGGCTTAATCAAACTAGGCCACTAGATTTAGCGATTAACGTATATCATCTTCATGGAGATCTGCAATTCCAGTAGATCTATATATATGAGTTAATGCAAAATTAACTAAAAAATTATATAAATACAAATAAATTAAGTTATAGTCTTTCAGACTAGTTTTAATATTTTAAGACTGGGCTGGTGTGTTTAATGAGTTGAAGTTTCACATAACTGCGTCAGCGTACAGTATTTTTCAATGATTCTCACCATCCTTACCCAAAGAAAACAAAAAAAAAAAAAAAACTTCATGATGTAGGTAAGTATTTACATTTTTTTCTGGAAATATAACTGTTTTCAGCTAAGTTCATATATTGGTGAACAAGGGGCGGCTAAATTTTATTTTTTTTTATTTTCACTAAATTCACATAAACTCTTAACACATATCCTTAATTACAATAACAATCGGTTTTATTTACAGATCACCATTTCCATTTACATATTTATATTTTTTATTTACCTTTAATTTTCATTCGTTCTATACAAAGTAAAAATTGTGATAATTTAGAATATTATTCTATTTAATATCATATTTTATAAGGTATTGACATCTATAAATAATTATACTTACATCTTATAAATAATTTTCATATAAAATTTTACTTTTATCTATAGTTAGGCTACTAAAAATAAAAATTTTATTAATATATTATAAAGTTACAATTAAATAACAATAAAATAAGAAGAAAACTTACAACTAATTAAATAAGATAAAGAGTGTATAGACTGGGTCAACTTTAGGATATCGTTACGAGCATAAGTTATACTAATGTTACCATAAAATGTAATCATCATGTAATTTAATCATCTCTAGAAAAGCTTTTTTTTTTCTAAGCTAATTAAATGCAAAGATATGGTAGCTGTTTAAACCTATTGCGCCAAACCAACGCAATTACTATTGAGAAGAAGCATGCATTTATAGAACAATTTACTTCTTTTTCAAGTACGTACACGTATGTTTTCTATTATACATTTAAAAGCATCATAATTAGTTTTATAACTTATTCTAAAGTCTTTAAAATATTTTTATTTTGTCATTTGATCTATTACTAAATTAGTAGTAGTAAAATATTTAAGAATTGATTTCTTTAAAAAGTGCTTCCCAAAATGAACTGAAAAATCATAAATTGTTCAAAAACTAATTTTAAATTAATACCGTCATAATGGAAACAAAATTAAAATCTTTAGATTTCAGTGATATTTTTATTTTCGTTTTGAACTCGCAAATCTTTTATTATAAATATCCTTTTTTTTTTTTGGCAAGAATACAAAAATAATAAAATACTTAGAAAAAAACTTAACAATTTTTTTGACTTTTTATATGTAAAACTTTAACAAAAATTGTTAACTTTTGCAAAATCTTTTCATTTATTATTTAAAAGAATTCCCTAAAAAAAAAAACATTTAGAAATAGATAATTTTTTTTTTCTTTAAATAAAGTAGTTTTAAAAAATTTGTTTCCAAGTTTTAACAAAAAAAAAAAACAATTTTTTTTGTATTCGTATTTGGTTTTTATATTTATTTTTTGATTCTAATTTAACATCCTTGACCTTAACAAAATGTAAAAAAAAAAATTTTCAGTATTTAAATACGCAACAAAAATGGCGACAGAAAAATTTATGTAATATTGTCTGACATTCTTTCATTCCAGAATTTCATAAAAAAAAAGTAAGTAATAATATGTCTTCATTTATAAATGTAATTTTTTGGAGAGCATTATAAGTATTTTTTTTTTTTTTTGAAAGACAAAAACTATAATAACTCTATAAAATCTTTAATGATTACTTATTGTTTTTTTTAAGAATAAAAAGCAAAAATTGTAGAATAAAAAATTTAATTTAAGTATCGAAAAAAGATTTGTTAAAACTTTTTACTCTTCGTTTCATATCCATTTTCCTAATAAAGCAAAGTTATAGTTTAAGGAAAGAGGAAATGAAACGAAGAGTAAAATGTTTCACATAAATATACTCATGTGATTTGGCGCAATAGAATTACTTGGTGTATACTTGCATATGTTTGGTTTAATTTATTTATAGAAATTTATAATGATATTCAAGTATTAAACGATAATTAATTTTTACTTTTAAATTAAAACTTTCCAAATATGTAAATTTACACTTACCTTTATAGTTATCCTAGTAACTATAAATTTCATAAGAAATTTTTTTCGTTATTTTTTTGAAATGCTTCGTTATTTTATCCTTATAAAGTTTCATAAAGAAATCTTACTATATACCTATTATGTAAACACAAAAATATCCACAAACATTTTATTAAGTAATAGGTAATAAGGTACAAACACTTATTAAAGATGAAATAGTTACATATGTATCTAAAAATTACCAAACCTAACCTAACATAAAGTTTTATTTTATTATATACACACATATGTATGTACATATGTAGAGTTAAACTTTTTGTTTTTAAATTCAAATTTCAAAATTTCTTAAATTTGTTTTTATAATTATATATGTACCTATGTAAGTAGGTAATATGTACGAACATATTTAACATAATAATTATCACATCCGAAACGAAAAGATCCACAAAAATGCTAAAGACATTTTTATATACCTACATATTTAATTAATAAATAGACATAGATATATGTATGTATGCATGTGCATAGAATTTGATCTTACATATCATATATTTTAAAAATTTAAAAATAAAAGAACAAAAAAAAATTTTTTAAGGATGTACATAACTACATAAGTACATATTATATACATACATACATATGTATATACATATTTATACGAAAGTTTATTTCAAACAAAAATCATAAAACTAATTTTTTTTTTTTCAAATTTACTTAATATGTAGGTACATATTTTATAAACATAACATTTAATTTTCAAAAAATTCAATTTAATAAAACAATAAATTATATTTTAAATTAAAAAAAAACTGTTCTTTTTTTTCACTCTAAAATCAACCAAAATCTAATATTTATTTACTTGTTTTTAAAACGGTTACTTATGAGTTGCCTAGTTACGTTATGTAATACTAACGTTACCCGTTATGTACGTTTTATTCAAAAACAACAAAACGTACAAAATATTATTGGTATTTTATTAAAAAATGTACATATATACACATACATACAAAGTATAAATGAATATTGTATTAAATAAAATACTTTTCTGCTTTTATCATCGTAAATTGAAAATATGTACCTAAACCTATGTACTTAAATAAAATCTTAAAACACAATTTTTAATTAATATGAAATTATTAAACTATTAAAGTGTTGTTTCATTGAAAATATATTATTTTTAATTTTAAATAAAACCAATGCAATTATTAAATTTTTTTTTGTAAATGTTTTTTAATTAAGAAGGAAATTTCACTTATTGGACCGGGTGCAAATAATGACTGATTTCTGAATTTTGATTCAATTCTTTTATTCAATAATTCAAAGCAGTCGACTTAAAAATGCATAACGGTTAAATAATTTTATGAGAATTTAAAGAGAGTTATTCAAAGCAGTTTAATTATGGGCACATTGATTGAGTTAATTTCATTGATAAAATAATTAAGATTTACGCCGTAAGTGGCAGCTAATTCTAATTTATACATATTATGTTTGTTTATGTGTATAGGTATTTATGTTCATTTATATTTATTTATGTGAATACTATACTATGTAGAATAAAATAATTATTATAAAAAAAAAAAAAATCAAGTCAATCAGAGAAATCTGTTTGTTAAGAAAATTTGGTTTGCAAATGATTTAAGAGAGAAATATTTGATGCAATAAAATAAGAGAATGATTGTTTTGTAATTAGAAAGAGAATTAATTAGGTAAGGTTTTCGTTTTGGTAAGTTAATAAAATTTAAATACATAAGTGTATATTATTATATGAATGACTGAATGAATATTTTATATGAGAAAAAGCATTTATAATTAAGCTGCAAAGAACTTGTCTTCAAAGACAAAATATTGAAAAAGAATTAAAATATTTAAAATCAAAATCAAAAATTTTACGTATTTTACGTAATTATATGCATATTTATACTGTATTAATTTATTCTTCAAGCAACTGTCCAAAAAAATAATGCATTTATAATCATTTGATACACGAATATGTATATGATACACTAACATATGTATGTAATAATTTAAGCAAGGTAGAATCTAAAACTTAAGGTGTTTAAAGGCGAACATTTTTCAAAAGTAATTCAGAATATAGTGGCTTGCATCAATATTTATAAGACAATAAGACAAAAATTATAAAAAATTTTGAACACTTTATTCAATTTTAAGAAAATGATATTCCTACAATTCCTAGGTAATAAGAAAAAATGTTAATATACATGTGTAAAATAACTTTGAAGCTTTAATTTTTACATTTTACTTTAAAATGAGGAAGAATGTAGTAGAGTAGACTGTGTCAATTCTGGAATACTTGTATGAACGTTAGTATATATTCTGTTTCTATAAAACTATCTCCTCAGATATACCTATTTATGCAAATTGTGAAGTTGTGTAATTGCTATCTAAATCTATTGCACCAGCACAAGCAAATTTTACAGAAGTTATTGCCCTAAAACTTGATCATCTTTTGTAAAATTTTAAATGCTTAGCTTCAAAAGATCCAAGAGATGCAAGAAGCCTGAACCGACTGCTGTAGCCCAACCAAATTTTCCAGAAGTTGTTAGCATGCAATTCGAGATATTTTTACAAAATTTCAGATAACTACTTAACTTCAATAGACTCGGAGTTATTTTCATTTAAAAAAAGAGAAGTTGTATGGCAGTTACCCGAACCTGTTGCACCAGCACAACCAAATTTTACAGAAGTTGTTGCCATAAAACTTGATTGTCATTTGTAAGATTTCAGTAGCTTAGCTTCATTAAATTCAAGAAGGTGCAAAAAGCCTGAACCGGCTGCTCTAAACCAACCAAATTTTAGAAAAGTTTTTGGCATGTAACTCGACATCTCTTTACTAAATTTCAGATACCTAGCTTCAATAGACACTAAGTTATTTTCATTTAAAAAGTAAGTTGTATGGCAGCTACTCGAACCCGGCGGTCAAAAATGCTGGATTTAAATAGCAAAACTAACAACTCTGCAAACGTGACTTTAAAAAAACTCAGCCTCCTAGCTCCTTTATTTTTTGAGCTATCGTGCGAACGGACGGACGTACATGGTTTAATCGACTCAGAATTCGATTCATGCCTTTGACACTATATCTAGCTCGACTTCTTTAAGGTGTCACAAAGATGCAAATGGCAAATTTATTATACCCTTGAACATAGTTCATACTAAACTAAAAGCGTGCCGCAGATATGAAGAAATTAAGATATTGAAAAATTTGAATTTCATATAATGGTAAATTTAAAAACTAAATTGCAAAAAATTCTATAAATTTGATATTGAATTATGAAGTTAAAAAATGTCGTGCCGTTTGGTGGCTAAGATTGAAAAAAATTTTAAGGAGAAGCTGAGTTGTACGCATTTAAAAATAAGGCTTTTATAAATTTTTAGAAAATCTGATAACAAAAAAAAATTGTGTAATACAAAAAATATACCTATGTGCAGAAAATAATTTATGGGGGATTTTAGTGCTTGCTATAAAATTATATATGTCCACAAAATTTTTAGCAGGCTTTTTTAGCTTTTTTAGGAGAAATTTTTGGATTTAGAGTTTTTCGACATTTGTTTTTTTTTTCAAGGTTTTTTTTGTCAATATATTTTTCATTCAATATTTTATTTCGTTTGAACAAATTTAGCAATACCCAAAATTAAATGTAACAATTATAACGTTAGAGAAAGAAATTTCTAAGTTTTCTAAAGTAATAATAATAATATGCAATCCTAAATTCAAAATCTATTAGTATTTTATTGCGTAACCAGCAAGACTGTGTATATTTAGCAAGAATCGATATCGGCTCTAGAGTCTAGAATATAATCAACTTAAAGATTAATTTTAAATAAATTATTTTTAAGATGGTAAGGGGTGCAAAAGTCCTTAGAAAATATTACGTAAATTGAAATTTAAAAGATTTTGAAAATGCCTAATTATGAAAAATAACGTTCTTATCATGCTGTGTATTTGTGTAGAACTATGCTGTACTATAGAAACCAGTAGAAAAAAACTATTATAGGCTCAGTATAAAAGTACATTTTTTTTTAAATTCATATACAAGTAAATTAATTTTTTCCTAACAATTGGCCAAAACAAAAAGAAATAAAATATAATTCCATAATTTCATTTTAATAAATTTAATTCAATAAATTTATTTGTAATCATAATATACTTCTGTTTCTGTTGTAAGATGTTCCCACACTTGGAGCTTTTCTCCAAACACAAATTAATTTTATAATACAAAAAACAAGAAAATAATTCTTCTTTATAATATTCAAAAAAGATTTCTACAAATTAAATTGTTTTCAAGACTACAATCACTAAAATTACTTTAATTTGTTTTCTACATACAAAATAAAAATTGTCCTCATTTTAGTGTTGTTAAAGCTAATGATTATAGAACAAACTTTAGACAATTTTATTTTATTAATAAAGCCAAATTGTGATGTATGCAAAAATTAGGCGTGTTGTTCTCAAATAAGAATTGTTTCTTTTGAATTTTTTGTTTTTATTATTTTGAAAATATAAAAATGAACTCATATTTTGGTGCATATTAAAAGTCTGGATGAAACATATTCTGGAAATAAATACGTGATTTGAATATAAAAGTATTCAATTGAAAATAAAGTAAAAGACAGCTATATATATATATGTATCTTATGAATAAAACAATTTTACTTTAATAAATTAGTGTAAGTATTAAACAACTAAAATACAATTTAAAACAACTATACTAAATTTGATCAAATTATTCTGATGACAACCCTTCATAGAAAAATGTGTTTTGTTTTCTTACAAATTTTGTGAAGGAATTATTAATATAAACAGACATAATATTTTCTTTTTCTAAAACCAAATATTATTCATGCAAAAATATGTGAAAGAATTTTCTGAATGAAATTTTATTTTACCACGTTTTGCCAAAAAAAAAAAAAATAATAATAATAATACAGTATATATAAAACCAAAGTTTTTTAAAAATGCACATTTTCATGAAGATAATAAAAATATTTTAGATCAATTTTTGCATCAAAGTTTTAAATTTTTTCTTAGAATTTAGAATATCCGAAATGTCCGAGACCTAAAAACAATTCTCTTCAATTTTATAAAACTCTAGTCTTTTTCATTTTCTTATATGCTGACAATCGAATGTTTATTTTTCCACAATAGTGCAATACATCAGTTAATATATATTGAAACATGCAAATTCTACCAGATGCTTGTAGGACATAATTGATAACCAAAAATATGATGTCTGAGCTAATTATGCTCTCGTGTTAGATTATCTTGTGTTAGATTTCTAGTGGGTAGAGGTATGTAAACCAACCAACAAACTATTAATATTAAATGTATTACTAATTATAATGACATTAAAGAAAAGGAATATTACAGGGTAATTCATTAATACATATCAACTATATATTTAAAAAAAAAGCCGTTAAGACATGTAATGTTGAAACTTTAATTTTTGTGCCCTTTAAAGAAATTTACAATTATCCCGGTTATAATAATTTTCTACTTAAACAGAGGTAACTACAAAAATGTTTCAAAGTAATTAATTCTCACTCTAAAGATTTTTTTCCTCTCAAATTTTCAAAATTCTAACTAAAATTGTTCTAGGTAAACTTGAGATACATTTGAAAACATTTGAAAATAGTGCTGCAACCTTGATGGGTTCTGCTACAAAAAATAGTTTTTTCTTTATATTTATTTTTTAATGAGTAATATATTAATGGTTGAAATTCCATTTCTCCATCTTAAATGTTGTGAAAGTTTCTTCTCCTGCATATCCATGACTGGATGTACGGCGACTACTTCAAAATTTTCTTTAACCTTTTTTTTTAAAGTTATGGGTAGGTTAGTATATTTTTCACGATCTCTGACTTTATGAACTAGTTCACTCATTGTTCAAATACCGGTTAAATTTTTGATGCTGCTCAACCAGAATAATTACTTTGTACCAACACCGCTGAGTCTTCCTTTGATTATACTTTATTCTTTCATTAACTCAGCATTCATTTTTTAATGAATGATTAAATCTAATATTGCTTCATCTTGCACGATGTAAAGTTTTTATTGATGTCATTTTAAGAAGTAGATGTAGAAAAAGAAAGACAAATAGACACACAGACAGATGTGATGGACAGAGTGAGAAACTAATAAAATTTTTAAAACGGTTTTTCAAAAAATATGCTAAAATCTTCATAATAAATTATTATTATGTCCTAAATGATTCACTATAGTCTATACCATCTCACCTATTATGTTTGGTATATCTCTATTTGAAATTTTAGCAAAATATATCTTTAATACAAATATTTTTAATAATAATATTATGAAAACATGTTTACTTTATCTTTTTTTGTTTTAGACTAAAATATCCTTCACTGAATTTGGTCAGAAAATATAACCAAAAATGTAAATAATAAAATATATTATAGAATTATATAAATTATTTATTTAACCTTGACACTAATAATAAAATTGCATTATTTTTTTGCTTTTATTCCTTGAAAGGAATATTTGTTTAAAACCACAAAGGATAAAATTAATCCTGAAAGGATAATTAACCTAATAATTTAACAATTACTTTTATTTCTTGTCGTAAAACAATTATTTTAATTAGTGGTCAAGAAAAATAATATAAATTTAAATACTAATTTCGGGAAAAATTAACATTTTGGTTTTCTGATTTTGCCCAAGAAATTTAAAATTAGTTTGAGGCTGTTTTTGATAATTTCTCATTAAGCTTTTAAATTAGTAGTTATAGAAGAATATTTTGTTATGCGTAAATATTTAATTTATGTAAAAATAATACAACAATTTTTTTAGTTAAGTTTAGGTTTAACTTTAACTTACACGTTAGATTTTACAGATATCTAATAAACTTTAGCTACTCTAAATAAAATTAGAACAACAAAGCACAAAAATCTCTAACTCTTCTCAATTTTAATAAGTTCTTACAGAGAAAGAAACCGACTGAAACAAACTAATATTGAAATTTTAATTCTTTTTTGAAATCCAAAACTTTGCGAAAACTTTTTTTCATTTTCTAAACCATTTCAAATTTTTCAAAGCTTATCAAGTTTAATAATTAATAAACAGGATGTTTCGCCAGTAATACCATAGATGTAAGGGTTGTTCCTAGATTCAAAACTACTAAAAAATTCTTTTAGAGATGGGATCTATTCTCATTCTTTTGAGAGATATGGGGCTTAAAAAATATACACCCTGTTCACCCATTTTTAATTGCTTTAGTTTTCCACTTACGATGCTTTCAAGTTTCCTTAATATTATATTAAATTTAGAATTTCCGATTGAAAAAAAATTATGATTGTACTTGTGAAAGCTAGGTTTTGATTTATGCAATTAAATGGTTCTTTTCTATATTTTTAAAAACTAGAATGTGTTTTTCTTTATTTTCAAAAAATGTAAAGTAATAATTTATTGTATAAGTTACATTGCAAATCTGTAATCCTTCCCATCTCTAGAAATGATATATTGAGTACACGTTTCATATTTTAATCACTTTGATGTAATATACATTTATTTTTGTTTTTAAAGTTAATTTAAATGTTGCTTCTACATACTCATTATACCCTACACCTAAAGTATAGGGTATATTAACTTTGGTATGGTATTTGTAACCACCAAAAGGAAGCGAGTTAGATATGGACATGTATATATATTCTGAATCAGGATCACCTCCTGAGTCGATTTAACGATGTCCGTCCGTCCGTTCGCACGATAACTCAAAAACTAATAAAGCTATCTTGATGAAATTTATATAGTAGGTTACTAATTCCAAAAGGAAAGCTAAGTTCGAATCTGGACAAAATCCGTCCATGGGTTCGGATTCTGGAAGCTTCCGAATGATTCCGGAGCAAACGAGATTATCTCCAAAACCAACAAAAATAGAATCTTTAAATTTTGTACAATGATGTTCCTTCCCATTCGATTTATGTCTCTGAAATTTAAGAGGATTTGGTCCATGGGTTTGGATTTTGGAAACTTCAGAACGAGCACCAGAGCAAATGAGATTATCTCCAAAACCAATAAAGATATAACCTTCAAATTTGACAGAGTGGTGTTCTTTCATGTTTTATTTAAGTTTCTGAAATTTGAGGGGATTTGGTCCATGGGTTTGGATTTTGGAAACTTCCGAACGAGCACTAGAGCAAATAAGATTATCTCCAAAACCAATAAAGATATAACCTTCAAATTTAACAGAGTGGTGTCCTTTCATGTTTAATTTAAGTCTCTAAAATTTGAGAGGATTTGGTCCATGGGTTTGGATTTTGGAAACTTCCGAACGAGCACCAGACCAAATGAGATTATCTCCAAAACCAATAAAGATATAACCTTCAAATTTGACAGAGTGGGTGTTCTTTCATGTTTTATTTATGTTTCTAAAATTTAAGAGGATTTAGTCCATGGGTTTGATTTTGGAAGCTTCCGAACGAGCACCAGAGCAAATGAGATTATCTCCAAAACCAACTAAGATATTTTAAATATCTGCCATTTAAACTTGGCAGAGTGGTGTTCTTTCATATTTTATTTAAGTCTCTGAAATTTAAGGGGATTTGGTTCATGGGTCCGGATCTTGGAAGCTTCCGAACGAGCTCCAGAGCAAACGAGTATATCTCCACAACAAACAAAGATAGAACCTTTATTTTTAGTACAAGAGTGTGCTGTTATGTTTCCTTTTCTATAAAATTGGAAACTGAGATTTGAAAGAATTTGAACCATGGATTCGTATATTGGAAGCTTCCGAACAGCCGCAGAGCAAACGAGATTATCTCCAAAACAAACAAAGATAGAACCTTTAACTTTTTTACAATGATGCTCCTTCCCGTTTGATTTATGTTCCTGAAATTTAAGAGGATATGGTCCATGGGTTTGGATTTTGGAAGCTTCCTAACGAGCGCCAGAGCAAATGAGATTATCTCCAAAAACAACAAAGATATAACCTTTAAATTTGGCAAAATGGTGTTCTCTTATGTTTGATTTAGGGCTCTAAAATTTGAGAGGATTTTGTTCATGGGTTCAGATTTTGGAAGCTTCCGAACGAGCACCATACCAAATGAAATTATCTCCAAAACCAATAAAGATATAACCTTCAAATTTGACAGAGTGGTGTTCTTTCATGTTTTATCTAAGTATCTAACATTTGAGAGGATTTGGTCTATGGGTTCGGATTTTGGAAGCTTCCGAACCAGCCCCAGAGAAAATGAGATTATCTCCAAAAACAACAAAGATATAACCTTTTGGCAAAATGGTGTTCTTTCATGTTTGATTTAGGTCTCTGAAATTTAAAAGGATTTGGTCCGTGGGTTCGGATTTTGGAAGCTTCCGTACGAGCCTTGGAGCAAATGATATTATCTCTAAAAGCAACAAAGATATAACCTTTAAATTAGGCAGAATGGTGTTCCTTCATGTTTGATTTATGTTTCTGAAATTTGTGAGGATTTGGTCCATGGGTTCAAATCTTGGAAGCTTCCGGACGAGCCCCAGACCAAACGAGTATATCTCCAAAACCAACAAAAGTAGAACCTTTATCTCCAAACCAACAAAAGTAGAAAATTTAGTACAATGGTGTTCTGGCATGTTTTCTTTAAGTCCCTGAGATAGATTTGATGAATTGGAGTGGCAATTCGGGTACCTTATAGACAGCTCCCAAGGGCTAACAAGTATATCTTCGAAATTAATAAAGATAGAAACTTGAAATTGTGTACAAGTGTATTAAGGGATGCCTCTTTTAAGTTCCTGAAATTCGAGTTGAATAAGGAGGAAAAGGGAAGAAGTTTAAGCACCTGCCAAAAAATTTATGGATTTTTAATTTAATTGAAATTATCCAGTTGTAGAGTGTTAATAAGTCGGTTACATCAACTTACTATTACATTTACTTGTTTTTATGTAAGCCTATCCTATTACGGAGGTACAGTTTCTCAAAGTTTTCAAAAAACATAAAAAAAATAATTTCAAATTGTTATATCATTATCAACTTAAGTTCCGTTGACTAAATGACAGAATATTTCTTAAGTTTGTAAAATCAAGGATAAAGTAACTTAGTTTGTTGGAATTAAAATTTTATATAAATTACTATTTTTTTATCTAATTAATTCTAAAATTTTTTTAAAACCTATGCCTACATATGCAATAATTTCCATATTAAATTTTCTAAAAATAAAAACCTCTTAATTTTGTTTTCAATTTTCCTTACAGAAAATTCTACGAAAAATTACAAATCTTAATGATATGAACATATTCATAATTTTGAAATGTTTTTATTTTCCTTTGGAAAATGTGTATTTTCATAAAACATTATACGTACTGTCTTTTACATATTTTAAATAAAATAAACATCTTTTAAAGAATAAGTGAAATTATATAAACTTACAAAAAACATAAAGAAATTATAACCATATTTTGAATGAAAAAATAAAATTGTCAAAGTGTTATTTCAGAAGAAGGCATGATTTTATTCTGTTGTTGATTTTATTCTATTGTTGAGATCTCTTGAATAATAAAAATAATGAAAATAAAAAACAATTCACATTAAAATGAATGAAGTTAATTAAAAAAAGTAAAATTAAAATGTAGGTATTAAGATTTAAAAGAAAATATTATATTAAGTTAAATTGACTTGGTTTTCACACCTATTCCTTTTCAAACCTTTGAATATTTTATTAATAATCTTTAGTACATAGACATACATATTAAATCCTATATGCTGTTAAAATGTTTTATACTTACTTTATATTTACTTTACGTCGACCTAAATAATTTAATAATATTTACTGTGAATAATTTCATAAAATTTCAACTGATTTAAAATTTGGCTTAAATTTTTTACTGAAAAGTTTTTTTAACTTTAATGTCCTTTTATAAGTTTTATTTCTTTTGTTCTTGTTACGATTGCTAGCATTGTAATAAATATGTTTATATTGAATTATTCTGAAACCTGTAAAATATATCATTATAGTATATAAAAGATATAATCAAAATATACATAATATAAGTTTCATTATATAAATTAAATTTGACAACTTAAGAAATTAAAAAATGAAATAAAATTTGCACATTAACAATTATTTTAATTATAAAAAAATCACATAAAATTTGGGAAATAAAATAATGAAAATTTTAAAATCTTAATATGTATATAAAATATTTCAAGTCAATCTGCTATGTAATGTATTAGACGGAAAAGATATGATTTTCTGTTTAAAAAGAAATAAAGAAAAACTTTGAATACCATTATCTCGAAAACTGTTAGCAATAGCCAAGTCCTTCCCAATCCCATAGAACTTTTTGTTTGTTTCGACATTCTATATCACCTCCTTTTCTATGTAAAACTAATCGTAGGATATGTACTCCCAATAAAATATAAGAATATAATGTAAACAAAATAAATTTTATTATATTTTAATACTTGTAGAGAAATCACACCTGAAAAGCAAAAGATGAATTATTTTCTCATCACATTGTATATAATGGGAAAGACAAAATAAACAAGGCAAAATGTTTAGAATTGAGACTCCACCAAAATTTGAAAATTTCATATACCTAATAAGAAAAAATATTAAAATAGAACTTTTTTGCAATCTCAAGGGGTTGTAAGTCCGGAACTCTATATACCTAAGAAAAATGATTAAGACACGTAAAACTGTATTACTGGAAATTTAATTTTTATGACTTGCCGATGAAAAATTTGTACCGGTGTCTAAAAATAGCAAATTTTTAATTTTTGAGCCCTAATAGCTCTTAAACAGGGGCGGTACAAACATTTTTCTAAGAATATTTGTACTAATTCTAAAAGTTCTTTTTTGTCTCAAAATATCAAGTTCCTATCTAAAAGCGTGCCGGAGTTATGAAGGTAGAAAAATCATTCAAAATTTAGTTTTCATATAACGGTCGACTTGAATACCAAATTTAATGCAGAGGTAAAGAAAATTCCTGTCGAATGGCGTTTTCAGATTCAAAAAATGTTAAGCAGAACATGATATAAACGCATTTAAAAATAGGGCTTTATCAAAATTTGAGCGGGTTTAGCTTCGTAATACATGAAAAAGTTATTCTACAACATTATGAGATCTACCCATGGTTAAAAATTTTTTTCTCTATCTTTAACGGAGTAGAAGTTTTGTAAATAGACGGACGGACGAACAGAATGAAACTAATAGGCACATTTTTTCAAAATTTTTTTGGAAATGTGCTAAGAAAAGATCTGTGCCCACCACACAGCGGATCGCTATATTATTTAATTAACCACTACATCTGATTTATTTAATTAAGTTAGCTTAATATTAGCTTAAAGTTAGTGAGGTCAAAAATATTCTATGATTCTATGCTTTTTCTTAATAATTATACCCGTACGATAGGATCGGGTATAATAAAATTACTCCTCCGTTTGTAACACCTCGAAATAAGCGAGCTAGATATACCTTCAAAGGTATGGATCGGATCAGAAAAAAATTCTAAGACTTTTGAGCCATGTCCGTCCGTCCGTCCGTCCGTCCGTCAGCACGCTAACTGAAAAACTAAGAAAGCTAGAATCTTGAAATTTACACAAAATATTTTGGGAGTAATTTGTAGGTTCCCTATTTTTTTTGGTTGAGTTTGGACCAAGCCTTAGGTTACACCTCGAACACCTAACTTTTAGATCCCCACATTTTTTTTGCAATAGAGCTATGAAATTTTAACTACTGATAGATCTCACAAAAAATTTAATTTTATTTTTAATAACTTTTTTTTGTAGCCCCACCCGTTACGGAGCTACAGCTCCCCAAAGGTTCAAAAAGCTCTATATTTAAATTGTTATAGCACAAGTTGTATAAGGTATATCTTCATTTTGAAAACGCCAAACGATTACTACTTTTATTAGCTTTAAAAGTATATATACAATAAATATATATTTGTGGCATACGGTGTCTTAATTTACCGTTATGCGAAACTAAAATTTTGCAAAATCCTTTAACCCTTCTATCTTCTGAACGGGTTAAGTTGGAAACTTGAAATTTTGACAGAAGTTAGATCTTTGAAAATAAGTATGAGTCATTTCAGAAATTTTTTTTGTATCACCCCCCGTTTAGGAGCTGTAAGGAGTCAAAAACTGAAAATTTGCCATTTTTAAACACCTGTAACTTGAACACCTGTTAGAATTTTTTTGAAGTAATACACAAAAATTAAAGCTTCAACATCATACTCTTATTTCTGTTAACAACTTTTTTTAATAATATAGGGTTACTTTATAATTGACGAAAGTGTTACTTGATTTTTTCAAATTTTCTAACAAATTTCTTCAACAAATTTTTTGCATTTGTTTTATTCGATAATTTGAAATTGTTGAGGATATAATGCGTATTACATAAAAATGTAAATAAATATACAACATAACGGTTGCTTGAAGAATTTTTATTTATATGATATTGATATACATACATACTTATATAATATCATGTTTATTTACATATCGTATATGTCACTAGTGAATGAATGATAAGAGTATATATGCATATTATATAGCGCCGTATTTACATACATACATATATGTATTTTATTGTACTTATAAGAAATTATTCTGTCAATGGAATATTTAAATATAATATAATATAATATTTAAAATTATATTTACTATTTTGTACTAAGTAAATTTAATATACATTTACCGCTTAGTATTAAATGGTACTATAGAATATTTGAAAAAGTTTTGGATTGATAATCGTTATGTGAAAGGTTAGAATCTGCTTTCGAAAATGTACATATAAACATATAGTTTGAATATATGTGCAACCCATAGTTCTAGAAATTATAAAATTCACCCAAATTATTTTAAAATACTAAAATATTAAAAAAAATAATATTGTGAGCAGAGTGACAGGCTGTTAACATACTAACGGTTCGTACGGGTATCTAAGAGTTGACAAAGGCAATTGTATTCTTCCTCGTTTTTCTCATATTTTCGTTACAAAATATTCGTAAAAAACTTAAAAATTACACTAATAAACTACTATTTGCGGTTATCAGATTTGCTCCACCAGCACTAGGATAGGACCATACAGCACTCAGCTAATACCTCAAAAATTGTATATTATAATAAAATTTATTCTGAATTAAACTATGTTCAATAAAGAAAAACAAAAAATATGAAATATGAAATCAAAAAATTTTACTCGGACGTTTAGTCTGTACATATGGTCACAGTTTTACCCCATTCCTACACGCAGACATCACGCTAAAAATAAATTTTTTCAGGTTTCTACTAACCTTATGCTGAAGTAATGCTTTATTTCTAAAAATCTCGAATACAAATTTTTGGTATGAAAACAATACCTACCTTATTTATAAGTGGTACATTCATGTATACGGTATATAATTATCTAAATCAAATGGATTAGAATTGCTTTGAAAGTATAAATTGGTGTAAAAAAAGATTATGAAATAAATGAAAAAAGAAGAAAATCTTTCAAACGTATTTTACTTTATTATTCAATTCTATTGAGACACGTTCTTGTCAATCAAATTACACTTGTATTGTAATACCTACCAAAATAAGGCGAAATGAAGGTAAAAATGAGGTATTCTCGTATTAAACATATAAATCAAAAGAATCATTATTAATGGCCAGTTTAATAACAAAAACTAATATTATCACCTATGTATGTATCGGCTAAAACAAGTTGTCAGTTTTCCTCTGAAAAAATTTTTATTTTAAACGGATATTTTTAAATACAAATATTTATCAAGAATAACAATAATAAGATTTTCAAAGAATAAAAATAAAAAAGTTTTAATGGTCAACTTGAAAATTTATAAAATAAGTACCTAAAAAATTATTTTAAAATTTTATTTTATTAATTGACCAATATTTTTAATTATTATTTTTTTTTTTTTTAAATTAAAACAAAACAAATGATTATTAAATTACTAATTTATGGTTTTTAAAATAATTTCCTGAGTTTTCAAATTTTAAAGTCAGAAGTGTTTTTGTGGAAATTTTTCTTTTAAAAATTACAGAACAAACAAATAAACAAACAAAAAAAAAAAAAAAACTTTTATATGAGAAACCTTTAGCATATTTCTAGAAAATAATGCCTCAAGTTATAAAACTTCTCATCTAACTTAAATTTAAAACAATAAAAAGTTTATGAATATTTAAATAATTCACTTAAAAATTTATTTTTTGCTTTCCTGGTCCTTTAAGATTAAAGTTATAGTTTTAAGGTAATTTTTGTTTTTAAATAAAAATTAAATTTTATGCTAATGGAAATGAAAATAAAAAAAAAAAGCTTAAATTTATTTTTAATTGAAAAAAAAAAAATATTATTTTAATTACAATTTTTAAAAAATATTAGAAAAAACTTTTATTTAAATAAAATTGTTTTTCATTTAGGATATGACTACTTATTATTATAGTAGAACTAGAGTAATAATAAAATATTTTAATTTTTAAAATTAACTTAAATTTAAATTAAAGGGATATCTTTCTACACTTTTTATCCATAGCGAAAAGAAGGTGGAAAGAATTAACCTCATGCCGTACGACCAAGACAATATGGCCGACGTATGACAACAAAAGAACGGACAACCTGTTGAAGCTATCTCGGCGGGACATAGCCAGAGCAATAGGTGTGTACACGGGATACTGGCCAATTGGCGAACATGCGGCCAGATTAGGTATTCCATTCAACACATCATGCCGCAGTTGTGGTGAACAGTATGAAAAAGAAACCATTATACACTTTAAGTGTAAATGCCCAGTGCTGGCCAGGGCGAGAAGAGCAGCTCTGGGTAGCCATGAATTTAACGATCCTAGCGATCTAGCGTCTAAGCAACCTGCAGAAATGGTAAGGTTCCTGAATGCCGCGAAATGGATCTGAAATTAAATCCGTTATAGCCTAAACATAAGCCTTGTGGTCACGGAAGTGGTAGTAAAACGATGCTAACGCGCTAATTGTGGTCTTATCATGGTTGACAGGACCAGCCACGTAAACCAACCAATCAATTAAATTAAAAAATAAATTAGTAAAAAATTTAAGCAAACTGTGGTTTTTTATAAATGCAAATTTTTATAAATTATATCAGTCAAAAAAAGAATAAAAAATTAAAATTCGTAACACTAGAGTCAACACCTATATTCTGAAGGAATTTTTTTTTTTTGAATGTCATTAAAATAAACAAAACGTTGAAGTTTTATCTTGCATTTTCTTGATTTATTTACATAAATTCATAAAACTCAAATTACTTCAAAAATTTTTCATTTAATTTTGGCATTACATTGAATACTTAATCTAAATTTAAGCATTTAAACCCTTCCTATATTAAACTCTTCTAATCGTACTATAATAAAATTGTTCCAACTGAGGCTGTCTTATGGAACCTTATGTCTGCATATATGATATCAAAAGTTTGAAAATTCATATGTGTACGATACAATGCAATTTAAAAGAACGTTTAACATCCTTCTTTAAAATAATTCTCCAAAATTCTTTCTTCATCCTTTATAATCTTAATTATCCCAAACCCAATTTCCCAAGTAAGTCTTTCCTCATCCGTTTCTTCAAAATCAAACTGTACATTATATCACTATGTAAGAACCCCAAGTTTGGTTTTAACGGAGATGATTTTGATTGGTTAAAGTTCAACACTACTCAGAGAAAGCTTTTCCAGTTCTTTTGTGTGACTCGATATTTTTCACCGTCCCTCGTAAACAAAGAAAAAATATGCCTAAAACTTCTAATGCTTTTAAAATTGTTTTAATGGCTAGGCTGATCAGACTAACTGCACCGCAATTAGTACACGTACATTTTGGAACAAGATGAATATTATACAATGACAATGGACAATGCAAATGGGAATGACAATAGACTATTATTAATTGCCTTCCTTATTACTTGTATTACCAATTTTTGTTAATTAAAAAAACACATGTGTCTTCTTCCTGGATTATCAGTATAAACTGCCTTTGCTCTTTTTTGTTTCCTACCTTAAACCTACTCTTATGATTAATATATATGTCAAATGTTAAAAACTCATTTGTTGGTCAGCATACTTAACGTAGTACATATAATTCATTATACTGTAAAAAGATATGGTGCCAAATGCATAAAACTGAGATTGAACTCAAATATCACTATTCCAAATAAAACATACGAATTTAAGTGGAGTTTTTTTTTTTTTTGAAAAAGTGAGATTTGAGTTAAAGCTCAGTTTTATGCATTTGACCTAATATCGCAATATATTCTAACGAGTTAATATAGGGATCACTGTACTTATTATTCTTTTGTATAAACAAATAAAATTGTATAAAGTAAAAAATTACTAAGACCAAAGTTTCACTATTTATTCACATTTTTATTTTTAATATTATTATAAAATATCTTATTTTTGCTTTTTGATAAATAAAATAAAAGGTTTTAAATTATTTAAAAAAAATTGTTTATTTTATCCTAATATCGCAATATATTCTAACGAGTTAATATAGGGATCACTGTACTTATTATTCTTTTGTATAAACAAATAAAATTGTATAAAGTAAAAAATTACTAAGACCAAAGTTTCACTATTTATTCACATTTTTATTTTTAATATTATTATAAAATATCTTATTTTTGCTTTTTGATAAATAAAATAAAAGATTTTAAATTATTTAAAAAAAATTGTTTATTTTATCTTTTCAGTAAATAGAATTATGAAAATATTCCCACTTTAAATAAAATGGATCTTTATGCGATAAAGAGAAGAATAGTGGTATGTTATTCACGCCCCGTTCTTTTTGTATTTTTTTAATATTTTAAAGTTTTTAATATTAAATTATTTTTTCTTTATCTTTTGATTTTATAAGGAGAACTGCAATTTGTTCATTTTAAGGTTCATAAATTTTTTAAAAATTATTTTTGAATGTCTTAACACCCCACTTTCTGTTCTATAACCTCGTTTTACACCTGAAACAATTTCCGAAATTTAAATAATTTTAAATTATTTGCAATAGCCTAAACACCAAGTAAAAATATTCTACCAATTTGTTTTTTTTTTAGAATAAAAGCACATACATAACCAATTTTTTTTCCGCCGGGTCAATCATGTAATGCTAATTCTTTTTTTTCTATATCGTTCCTCTTGTATCCTCCTTACTCTATAAATTTATAAGTAATTTTCATGGACATCGCATATTGTATTTGTTCAATTTTATAATCATTTTTTATCACTTTTGGGTTCCTGTCTAGGATAAGTAATTCTACATTAAAAATTCAACAACAAACAGTGACGTCTATAAAATTATATCGTGTGAAAAATGTACACATTTCAGCTCTTTGGTCGATTGTTAGATTTCCAGCAGAGTTTGAATCTAGAAGAATGCCTATACCTATAACAATAAAAACTTTCCATCCCATAAGTAACACTACTGTATTACACTATAATGGATTGTTTCATTCTATATCCTTTTACTATACACATTAAATTTAACATTATATTGAACAGAATAAATTTAATTTCCTAAAAATAATTCTTATGGAATAATTAATAAACTGATTGGATTATAAGACATTCAATTTGTTTTAAAAAGAAAATTCTAAAAATCTTTATTCAAAATACTGTAAACGCTTTAAAAAGGTAAAACGGTAAACTTTAAGAAAAATAATTATTTTCTTAAAAAAGAATTAAAAAGAAAAATGTTGTTTTTTTTTTTTTTGTTTTTGTGTTATCGAATTAGAATCAGTCCTTTAATTTAATGCATATATACTCTAAGCCTAAAAATAGTTTTGAAAACTTTTACAAGTGAAGGAGTTTTTCCTTTTAATTTAAATATAAAAACAAAACAAAAAAAAAATAGAATAACTAACAAAATATATGTTAAAAATTTACCCTTAATTTTATACCTAAAAAGGATTAGAAAATTACAATTATTTTTGTGAAAAATCCCATTTTGGAATCCTTTTTTTTTTTATTAAAAAACCGTTTCGCGGCAAAAAATTAAAAGCAGATGTATTTATACTTTCATAATGTTTAACCTTGAATAATCATGATCCCTGAAGTTTACACATATGTACATATAACTTTTACATTAAATTCATTATTAATTTCAATGGTTTTATTGAAGGAAAATAAAAAGAAAAAAATGTATATATATAAATAATGTATACTTATAGAAAAGTATTAGTTTTAAAGCTTTAACTTTGTTTTATTCCGACATAATATAACCACATCATTTTTTTACAATACATTAAGTTTACATTACATGCCTATCCTTAAAAATGATTTTCTATAACTAGAAATTGTTTTTCAATAAAAAATACAAAATTTTTCTGATATTTTATATTATAAAAATTCAGTGGTCCTTAAAAACCATATTAATTTTAATTTTATATTAATATAATTTAAATTATTTATTTATTTATTTAAAACTAGTACTTATTACAAAAAAACATTTCGTGGTAAAGTAAAGTTTACGTCAGTGTTAAAAATAAAGGGCCACGTGTTATTGGCGCGGACCCCTCTAAAAAAGGCTTTAATTAACCGTTATACCCAGCGCGTGCCCTTTTTTCAAATTTTTTTTCGATTATTTTTCGAGAAATTAAAATTTAAAATTTTTCATCTAACTAAATTTAATTAAATTTTCTCTTTTTGAATTCGGCAAGTATAATATTGCGGCCATTTAGTAGAATATTATTAAAGTTTTGATGTATCCTTGAGAGTATGGAAAGTCAAAAATTTTAAAATTAAAAAATTAGTACTCTATACTTAGTTAGACCATTAACTTTAATTATTGCCGATTTCATAATATACCAAATAAGCATTAAAAAAAATTGCATAATTTTCGGCGATTTGATAATTACATAAAACCCTATAATACGATAGGTATTACTCACATAGTTGCATGGTTAACTAAGACTGTATAACAATTAGTTTTTGAAAAACAAAACCAGAAAATAAATGAAATCTAATTGGTATAGAAAAGTTATTATTGTAGTCGATTGTACATTTTCGCTTCCTGATTACTTCTTTTATTTATTTTTGGTTATACAATTTAAGCATTTTTTCGTCCCACATTTTAAAACTGTTTGAACTTGATGTTCTATAATTGATTCAAAATGATGCAATTGATATTTATCTTCACCATACCACAATAATAACTGATATTGGCATATTATTTCAGCGACAAATTATGCTACTTGAGATTTGGTGATCGCGAACAAGCCACCAATTTGTAGGATAGTATCATAAAATATCATAAGATCATATGAGACAACATAATTTTTTGTGAACATTCTGAATTTATGTTACGTTTCAGTAATTTGTGATTAAGTATATTTTATAATTCGGTATTTTATCGTTTTATTTTATAATTCTGGATTTTATAGTTTTAACTTTTAATTGAAAATTTTGTAGCTTTAGATTTAAAAGAAGAAAGCTTTTATTAAATTGTACTAGACAGTAATAGTTAGTTAGTAATAGCTGACAGTAATAGTTATTTCTTCCCATAATTGGGATAGTTTAATAGGACCAGTAAGAGTGACAGTTTATAAAATATGTTGCCAATTTTTCAGTTCTGTTAAGATTTAGTACTATTAATTATAATATTATATGTTACGATCACTTACTGTTGGTGCTGCCAACTAAAATTATAACAAACATTTTGCATTTTTCGGATCTTAACAAGATTTAATATATTTTTTCATCTTTTACGCTACAAATTATATATATGCATTAATTGTTTAAGAAAACGTAAAAATTTTTTCAATGTTCAGAACTGCAGCCTAGAAGCAAAAATGTTAGAACTAAAAAAAATTAGTCAGAAAACTCCGACACAAAATTTAATCCGTCATTTGACAATAATTTTATTATTTAACTTGTCACATAATGCGCTACAAGCAGATTATATTCTATAATTTAATTATTTTTAGCATATTTTCCAAAATTTTCCAAAAATTACTTATAAGTTTCACTATGTCTGTTGGTGTTTTTTACAAAACACATATACCGTTTAAGATAGAACAATGGCATTTTGACAATGGATAGATAGATCCCTAGCTCCATCCATTAGGGAGATACATCGCCCTTCAAATTGGGAAAAAACGCTATTTTAACTTTATAAATGAAAATCATTAGGGCAGGACATTATTTTATAAATGAAAATTATAAAATTTTTAATTTTTTAGTATAATATATTTTAGTATAATATAATTAGTATAATATACCAATTACTATAGTATTGGACTATTGTATTTAAATTGATCGTTATGTTAAAACAAAATTTGTTACATCCTTGATATCTCCGGAATCTTTTAAGATAGAATCTTGAAATTGAAAGAAGAAAGCTTTTAAAGAATGAGTATAAATTACCTCAGAAAATTATAAGAGCTAATTAAAGGCCCAACATTGTACATTGTCTTTTTTTATACAACTGTAAATAAGAACCTGGGCAAATTTGTACAAAAAATGGGGCCTTGAATTTGCACAATTTTTTCTTGTCATAAAATTCTAAAAAAAAATTCAAATTTTGTGCAAGTTACAATTTTAAATTGTTTTCATTAATGTTTCATTTGGAAAAGATTAAATAAAATCTTAAAAGAAAGAACATTATTATTTAATGTTTCTTTTAAAAAAAAAAATTTAAATTTTTGAATCAATTTGAATTATTATTTTTTTTTGTGATTAAATATATTCGATTTTATAACACTGAAAGGAGCGATAGAATATATGTTAAAGAAAGTAGAAAATTTTATTTAATTTTTAAACATTTTAGTTAATTTAAGTGAAGGTTACAGAATTCAAGAAAATCAAATCTAATATTAAAAAAAGATTTGGTTTGTCTCAGATGTTTATTTCGATTCTAAACTTAATTTTAAAAATCATTACAACAACAGTATTATAAGCAAAAATATTTGATCTTCGGACTTCGTTAAATAAACGTTTTTAAACTATATCCTTAAATGTATATATATTTTTTCCTTGCCACTCCTCGAAGCAGCATGGGGCATTCACAAAGTCATTTATTATTCATATTTGACTAAGCTTCGGCTTCGTGAATCATTAATTTCACTAAGCCGTTTATTACTCGGTTGTAGAGTATATACATTATACTTAAATCTATATACTTACATTTATCTCGAAAGACCTAATTTATTATATGTTAATTAAACATTTGAGGCTACGACATCTAGGCCTATTTCATCAAATTTAGAATTCAAATTTAGTAAAATATATTAAAATTTTCATCAAATTCTAATTTTCTGCTTCACCAAAAAGAGAAATATTGTAAAAAGAGTCTTCATTTGTAAATTACAATTTACAAGTGAAAGACGTTAAGTAATTTTTATTCGAATAAAAATGTTTTAAAATCTCATATACCTATAAGGTATTCTCTAGTAGTAAGAATAGCGATTATGAAGATTTCTGGATGCAGGGGAGAATTTGACGAGTTGCTCGTCCCAAAATTAATTATATTTTTAATAATGCTGTCCCTTTCAACAATAGATTACAATTAAGTGTTGAAGTAGTAGAAAATATTTGTAATATTATTGAACAAGTAAGTATACATTAAAATTATGATCTAAGGATTCTGATGCTATTTTCATTAATGAGTTCATTAAAAGCACTCTAAATACTTTCATTATTTTTTTGTAATATCATTAGTATAGAAATCCAAAAATCAAAACAAATATAAATAACTTTTTATTTGGCAATCATCTTAATTGCAATATTTCGATTACAAATTCTGACTCATAACTTAGTGGTTAAGTCGCCAGCCTTTTAATCAGAAAGTCTTGGGTTCAAACCCAGGTTAGGTCATATATAAATAAATATGTAATAATTTTATATCCTAATAAAATATATCGCATAATTAATAATGAAAATAATAATAATAATAATAATCACAACCACAATCAATATAAAAATAACAATAATAATAATAGCTGCTATACAGTTGAAGCTATCATTGGTCATATTATGTAGGAAGGTGTTACAAACTACTGCACGCTGTAATCCACTGATGGCGCTGATTCTGCAGTAAATAATAATAATAACTAGTACCAATAATAATTGTTGCTACAGTGACAGTGGGGTTGTCTTCAATTATTATCTCATGCAGCAAGATGTTATATACTACTGCAAGTTGTAACTGTTGATGGTTATTAGTCACTAGTTAGCAAAATAGTAATAATAAATTTCCGCATCCTTATCCTGTCCTTCACTATCCTTCTACTCTCAAGTTAATACACTGCGTTAGATAGGGATTTCATCCCCTTATATTGGCTAAAAGGGAAATGGGTTTACACAGTGAGAATCTGACATTACCAAGAGGAATTCTTGGTGTTTTTGAAAGATTCTCCCTTAGGAAAAAAAAAATTGCAGTAAGAACTTTTTAACAGATCTATCCATGTTTAAAATTTTATTATTCTATTGTTAATTAATAGAAGTTTTGTAGAAGAAGAAACTGATGGACAAAATCATACTAAAAAGCAAATATTTCAAAAATTGTATTGAATGAGATAAGAACGAAAAAAAAACAGAGCAACACATTTTAGTTTCTGCTAATTAATTTGTAACTTTAATTATTCAATTTGTCAAGTACATAATGTATAAATTGGAATTACTTTATCAAAACTTTATTAGTAATTAAATTAATTTTCTTTAATCATTTTTTAGCACATTTCCAAAAAAATTTTGAAAAAATGTGCTTATTAGTTTCACTCTGTCCGTCCGTCCGTCCGTCTGTTTACAAAACTTCTACACCGTTAGAGATAGAGAAAAAAAATTTTAACCATAGGTAGGTCTCATAAAAAAAATAATTTTGTGGAACAACTTTTTCATGTAGCCCCCTCCATTACGGAGCTACAGCCCCTCAAACTTTGAAAAAGCCCTATTTTTAAATGCATATATCTTATGTTCTGCTTAAGATTTTTTCAATCTGAAAACGTCATTCGACAGGTATTTCTTTTATCTTTGTAAATTAATATCAAAATTATACAATTTTTTTAAATTTAGTATTTAAATTTACCGTTATGTGAAAACCCAATTTTGCCTGATTTTCTACTTTCATAACTCCGGCACGCTTCTAGATAGAAGCTTGAAATTTTGAGGCAAGAAAGAACTTTTAGAATTAGTATAAGTTTGCTCACAAAATTTTTTTGGACCACCCCCTGTTTATGAGCTATTAGGGCTTAAAAATTGAAAATTTGCTATTTTTAAACACCTGTAACTTAGGAACCTGTACACATTTTACTTCTGCAAGATATAAAAATTAAAGCTACAATAATATATTTTTACGTGTGTTAAAGGTTTATTTTAATTGTAAAGGGTTCCAAAGTTGCAGCTCTTCAAAATTGCGAAAAAGGCCCATTTTCAGATGTATATATCTCGGGCTCTGCGTAATAATTTTGCAATCTAAAACCGCCAGAAGATCGAAATTTTTATTATCTAAATAAAACAGTATCAAAATTATGTAATATTTTGTAATTTACTATTTAAATTTACCGTTATGTGAAAACCACATTTTGCATGAAATTTCTTTTTTCATAACTCCGGCACCCCTTTAGATAGGAACCTGAAATTTTGAGACAAGAACAAAGAACTTTTAGAATTAGCATAAGTTTCCTCAGAAAATTTTTTGGTAGCACCCCCTCTTTAAGAGTTATTACGCCTCAAAAATTGAAAATTTACTATTTTTAGACACCTGTAACTTAGGCACCTGTACAAATTTTTCTTCGGCAAGACATGAAAATTAAAGGTTTAATAATATATTTTTACGTGTGTTAACGGCTTTTCTTAGTTATATAGGATTCCGGACTTACGGCCCCTCAAAATTTCAAAAATGTCCAATTTTCACATTTTTTCTTATTACATGAAATTTTCAAATTTTTGTGCAAGTCAAAATTCTATACAGTTTGTATTGAGTTTTGGAAATGTGCGCTTTTAAAAACCGTTGGTTTACATTCTACCTTGTTATTACTATATTTGACAAAGTTTCTTAATAGTGAAAAAAAAGTGTTGGTAAACTCCTTAAATTATTTTAAGAATAAAAACAAAAAAAAAACAGAATATACAAAATTTTAATTGAATAACAATTTAATTTCAAGTTTAATAATACATATTCAAAATATATCCTGAATTCTGAAGTTTTTATCGATGTACACTAATATAAAATATGCAATCTGAATAGATAATCTTGTTACTATTATAGTAGAATTGTAATAATCGTTAACACTAAACATTTTTCTCTAGGCTAAAATTCTAAGTTATAATCTTATTTATAGTATCTATTTTATTGTCTGTGCACTTCAACACAACATTTTTCTTTTATATAGTTAATAAAATGTTAATAGCCCATTCACCTTAAAAAAATGTAGTATACATTATTATGATTGTATGTAAGTAAAAGTAGGGTAATTTTCAAAAAATGCTATTAAAAATTAATGCAAGGTAAAACCCATTATAATACTAAGTTTTATAATTGTCATTGTTGCAATATTATATTTATATGTATTAGATAATATTGGATTATCCCGTCGTTTTTACTTTTCTGAATCAGATCAAATCAGATATTCCCTAGATTTCAAAAAAGTGAAAACACTTCAAACATGGGGCCTCGGTAGCCTAGTGGATAAAAGCGTATAAAATACGCTGTAAACACCGAGGGAGTGTGGGTTGGAATCCCACACACGTCGTAAGAGTTATTCCCCCTTACAACATTTACAGTTACGCCTGAACAGGAAAGACTGTGCAATTTCCTATCCACATTTATTCGGCAGAGAAATGCAATAAAAAAAAAAAAACACTTCAAACATTACACTTAAAATGAAGTGTCCTGTGATTTTTCTTTTGTGTATCATACAACAATTAAATTTTTCAATATTCATGATCTCATTATACTGAATTATTTCGACTAACTTTTAAGTATTAGAATTAGAACTTCTTCCTAAAAAAAAAAAAAAATAGTATTTCCATGGATCTATGATAGTTGGCCCAAAGCCATTCGGAAAAAAATATTTCGCCTAATATCATTTGACAAAATAGACGTATTGCAAAATTCCCTTTCACAAAAAGACTTTCAACAAAAGGGACACTTCGCAAAAAGATTTTTAACAAAAAGGACACTTCGCCAAAAGACTTTTAACAAACTAATATTTAATAAATAAATTTTTTTATAATAAGTATATATTTATTAAAGAAACTATAGTATTTATATTTCTGTGCATATATATATATATATATGTTAATTAAAAAAACAAAATAATATGCGCTAAAAACAAATTTATATGTATATTTATATAATTTATTATAAATAGTTTTTTTTATATCAAGTTTATGTACAAATGCATAATATACAATACAGGGTCTTCAAAGAAAATGTGAACAAAATGAAAAATTTTCTGGAAATGAGGTCAATTTTAATGCTTTAAGTTTTTTTTGCACATAATTCACCGTAATATTATGACAAACTACTAAAAGAAGTGGGCGATGATAGTAAAAGAGTGATTTTTGGAAAACAATTTCGTAAAAGGTAAAAATTAATAACTACAGAATTCTAAAGCCAAAAATTAATTACAAATTTTATTATTTAATTGTATATAATATATTTTATTATATATTTATTGATCAGAAATTATTAAAAACTGCAAATTCTATGTTCCATGTTTCGAATTTAGTCACAAACTTCATATACCTTATATTTCAAAATCTGTCACATATATATATATAAATATTTTGAAAAAAGCGACTACCCTTAAATATAAAATTTTTAAACATAGTAATAAAAAAAAAAATAAACTTAATAATTTTCCAATATTTATTCATTTTACATTTCATATTGTGAACGTTAAATTATTAACCATTTCCAAAACACTAGATTTAGATTTTGTCATAAACTTTTATGTATTTAACAAAAATTTAAGATGTTCTTACTTTCTTCAAAATCAGAATCTAAAGATAATTTATTTAGTCCCTGTATATTTGTTGAATTATTTCTTTTGTTAAATGAATTTTTGCGAAGTGTCATTTTTGTTAAAAATATTTTTGAAATAAGTCTTTTCTGCCAAATTGTATTAGGCAAAATATATTTTTGTGAACTAGATTTGGGCAAAGTGGGATGCTACCTATTTCCATTCATACCAATCTTGTAAAAACAGAAAGAAAACCACTGAAGAGAAAAAATAAATTAAGTTAACTTAACAAATTTATTAAAATGTTCTATTTTGTGTTTTCTTTTTTTTTTTTTTTTATGCAAATTATATTTGTCAATTTAGTTAATTTTCTTTTGTTAGTTATAAATAGAATTTGGTGGTGAAACGATTTTCTAAATAAATCAAAAAAAAAAAAAAACAAGAATAATATAATAAGGAAAAAGTTTTAAATAAATTAATTAAATATTGTTAGTTGGAAAATTAATTTCTAAATTTACATTTTTGTTTTTTATTTTATTTTTTTTTTTTGTTTATAAGTGAGCTAAATTGATATTGACTCAAGAGTTGAATATTAAAATGTTAATTGAATATAAAATTTTGAAAGTATATCTATTGCTGTAAATGTAAATAAAAAATCAAAGGAATGAAAAATATGGTGATACTATAAAAGATGAAATAAAAAACTATAAAAAAAATATAACATAAGAATAAATATACAGTTAAAACACTCCGAAGGGAAAAGTTGTTAGGGAAGCAAAAATGTTGTGGTTAAAAACTTTTCCTACAATCACTCAAAATCATTTTTGTTTTTTTTTAGAATGTCATTCGATAAAGTGAAAATCGTTATCATAATAGGTAACGTCCATAACAGGCATTACCACACCTAAAAGAAAATATAGATATACTTAAAATAGTAATAATATTTCTACAAACTGTTACATAAACATGAAAATACAAAATTTCTTGATTAAATTAAAAAAACAAAAAAAAAGAAAGACATCGAATATTTTTAAAAACAAACAAAAAAAAAAAAGAAAAATAAGAAAACCAAAAATGGCATGCTTTTTAAAACTTTTGAAACAATTTTTTTTTTTTTTATCATATTTGTTTGTTGCCTGCTAACGAAGATTTTACGTGAATTTAATTTTAAATTTTGTTTGTTTTTAGCATATTTTCCAGAAAAAAAATTTTTTTAATTGTTTATCAGTTTCATTTTGTCCGTTCGTCGGCTTCTCTTCCTGTTTACAAAAGTTTTACACTATTTAAGATAGAGTAAATAAATTTGAACCATGGATAGGTTTTAAAAAGAAAATTAATATTGTATAACAATTTTTTAAGTAGCCCCACCCATTACGAAGCTACTATAACAGCCCCTCAAAGTTTCAAAATGCCATATATTCAGTTTCTGCTTCTGAAAATGTTGCTGAACGTTGATGCAACATAAAAAAGTTGCCAAATGATGTCGATGTTATGTATCATGAAAATGTTGCTGCTTCAAAATGTTGAATCATGAAAATCATTGCTAAAAAATGTTGCCAAAATAAAAATGTTGCTGAATCTTAATTTTACTATTTTTAAAAATTTAGTATTTAAATTTACCGTTATCTAATAACTCAATTTTGCAAGATTTCACTTCTTTTGTTAAAACCTTTTTGAAAACCTTTGAAATTCTTTTAGTTAAAATATTCAAATTTTCAGAAAAGGAAAAACTTTTAAAATTTCTATAAGTTACATTAGAAAATTTTTTTTTACCTCTCCCTTTTTAAGATCTATTACGAACTACACTAAACTGTTTTTATTATCTTTTAGAAAATGTGCTCTTTTGAAAACCTTTGATTTAGATTATCTCTTGTTTTTTCTTTGTTTTTGTAAGTTCTTATATATTACGTTCAATACGAAATTTTAACATTTTTAGTTTTTTTCTCGAAAAGGTGTTAAAAGTTGGTTCAAATCAAAAAAAATTTAGAAAAATTTTATCCTTTCCGCTAATAGGTTTTTAAACCATTTTTTTTTTTGCTTTATTTATTTATATTAGAATTAAAAATTAATTTTGACCCAAATGTGGTTTCATGAATTTTAAATACATGTAATTATCATATAATAATGGTAAGTAACAAACGAAGTTAAAACAAAAAAAACATCTTAATAGGATTAAAGAGAAATTACGGTTTCTAAATGTTTTTAAATATTTTAAGATATTTTGATAAAAAAAAATTTTAAATTTTTAAAGAAATTTTTAGTTGTTTTTTTTTTTTTTTTGGAATTTTTATTCACTAATTTTTTAATTATACTTTTATAATATATTTTTTCAATCACGTTTCTGTTTATTTTTTAACTTTTCTTTACTCTTTTTTTTGTTACTGACACCTCAACTATACATTCGTATATTAAGAATATGGTTTTATGTTGTGTTAGCGCAACTTGACAATTTTTTTATATTTACATTAATTTACTCAAGTTATGTTAAAAAATGATTTTTATTAATTATTGTATTTTTGCATGAACTAACAAGCACTTAATATTATGGCTTATATAAACTAATAAATACTAAATGCTGGATTTAAACATCCCCACTAATCTTGTTATCCCATTCATCCAAGTGAGTTATCATTCAAATTGTTAATTTTTTATAATCAGTTGTTGATATATTTATTTATAATTCGTTATTTAATTTTTTTATTTATTCAACAATTTGTATGATGATCCTGTATATAATTACATCTTCGATTACATACAAAAAATAATAATAATAAGAAAAGATAACTCCTTGCGTGTGGTCAGAAAGGGGTAACTTTGTCGTGGGATATTATTAATATTATATTTTTTATTATACTGTTCATATGTTAACTATATAGAAAGGTAAGAATAAGATACATAATCTATTACATAAAGCAGCAGGTCAATAAATTTTTTTTTTTTTTGGTTCATTTGGTTCATTTCCTTTTGAGTACAACAACTTTCGCGTTTTTCAGTTCTGCTGGCTAAGAGGTTCGATGTATTGAATTTAAACTTTTTTCATGGGTTGATTGTTGTTGTTGCATGGGCAAAATAAATTAGTTGTGGAAGTAAAATTTTTTGGGTTTATCAACCTGTTATAGCTCAAAAGCTTTTTAAAGATTTATTCATTTTTTCTCTCTCAATTTTTTGTGGTTTGATTGATTAATTCAAATTTTTTGATGTTTTTCTCCTTACCTAAGATACCCATACATAAAAAACAAGATCATGGAACATAAAGTAATTTTTTTTGTTTGTTCTGTTTACACAATTTAAACAAAAAAAAAAAGGAAAAATTGTCATGAGTACATAAAACATAAAAATTTTTGAAATATACCCGAAGTGCCTACGATAGTTTAAAGCGTTCTATTTTAGGATATGTGTATATATTATGCATATGAGTGTTTAATTAACTATTGAATTTCAGTTTTTTTAGTTGTGTTCCAATTTTTTTGTTTAAAATTTTCTTAATACTGAATGAAACTTTATGCCAACCTTATTTTTCTATATAAAATATCATTTCTCCTTCCTCTTTTGCGTTCCTGAATTAATTTTTTTTCAATATTAAAGTTTGAACACATCCATTCATTATTAATTAAATAATAATTCAATAACTTTCGAGCCATTTACCTTGAACTAGGCTTTTCTTGCTGATTTCACTACAAAAAGTTCTGTCATATTAAAATTTTCTTTGATCTTTAATAATACTATACATATACTTATATATTTAATTTAAAGAATTTTTTTAAGGAATCATTTATTAATTATGCAAGATGTAAGTGATACACTTTCATTTACGCGTACAGGTTTCAACTTCAACAGTTTTTTGTTTTTTTGATTTGTTTGCTGTCATAAATCAATTTAGAGATTATTTTGTAAATAAATTTATAATTTGTATGTCATATGCCATAGGACAAAAATCATCATCATCCTTAAATTGAAAAAAACAATCTACTTATGATTGTTGAAAATTGTTTTCTTTTGTATCAAATGTTCCATTCCTTTCACATGACAAACATTAAAATACACATATTTTGAATGGTATTTTTATTTTTATTTTGTAATTCATGTTTTTGTACAGTAAATGTTTTTTAACGTCAACTCACTGAACAATTTTGTGATGATAAATATATTTCGAGGACATTTTAAATCTTTTATATAATAAATAATAAGTATGTAAGAATTACATAATAAGAGTGTATATTATGCCTTCCTCGTTTTATATCCCATTAAATAAATAATTCACACTAAATTTTTTGTTTCAAAAAATATAATATATATAAGAAAGTATTATTCGAGATTATGTCTAATAAAAAAATGATTATACAGTAAATTAAACAAAATATAGCATTAGCAGTATTTATTTTAGTTTAAATAAATTAAGTTTAAAATAAGAACTGAAATTTAAATCGATACACCTAAAAGTATGCAAAATTTTTTTTGGAAAATTAAAACGTGATTTGGAATATATGATTGGCTGGGTAATTCCTAGCATAATTAACATATGAAAAAATTAGAAAAGATGTAAAATAAATAAAAAAAATATTCTAATAAATAAATAAATAAACGATTGACTGGGGGCTTCGGTCAAAAATTTCATTGATTATGCTTAATTCTATGTAATTTGTCATATTATGCTATATTAAATGAAAAACGACTTTATAAAAATTATCAACAAGACTCTTTAATTTGTTTAATAAATTAAAACTCTAAAATAAATAGTATTATATAAATCCAAATTTAAAACTTTGTTGAAAAAAAAAAATTCTCAGACCTTGAATTAATTTAACTGCAATTTTACAATAACTTATCGTTTATAGAAAAAAAACTCTATATTAAAAACGTTACGTGAATATTTATTATCATTACTGTGCAATTTATCATATTTTGAACAATATTTTATTAATCCGAAGCAACTATTATTTATATACCACACTCCTTGCAAAAATTTGATTAAATATTTTGTTGTCATTCATTTTTAATTCTTTTAGCGCTTTATCTTATTTTAAGCATTACTAAAGAGGAAAAATGTTTAGTTGTTCGGTGTGTAGTGTAGGAGTTTAAAATGTGAACTAGGGTATATATATGACAAAATTTAGGTTTCTATAAAACTTCTGAAATAATTTCTTAACATACTTTGAAATGCAAATATTTCAGATTCATATATAACCAAATCTGAATACACGAAGAAAAGATTTAGTCTGCGAAACACTGAACATCAAATATAGGAAAATGGAATATAAGAAATTCCTATCGAATATAGGAAAACAACAATTGCCCAAGAATCAATGGCAACAATTGCCCATTAAATAAATTTTGTGGCCGAACTTCAGCTATTCAATTTTTATTTTGTTCGCAAGCAATTTTTTATTTTGTTCATTAACAATTTTGTTCACAATATGCTTGTTAATTTGAAATCAATTATCATCGAAAACAAAAAGTTTTGCTTGACCAGGTAGTATTAAAGGTCATATAGCCTATTGTTTGGTAATAAAAGGAGATGGTGTTTAGTGGATTGAAGTCCTATACACTCATAAAGGACTCGTGCTCATTCCATTGCTCTAAAGTGTCTTTGGATGATACCTAGCAAAAATAAGCAATACCTCATTGATAACTTAACTTACCAAATTAAACTTCACCTAATTTAAACTTTCAAATTATCTTCATATTCATTTATTTAAACGTAGTATGATAGAATCGATTAAAAAATTTCCGTATGAGATCAAAAATTTATTTAAAATTTGATTTATCGTTAGTATAGTTAATGTTAAGTAATTACTAACGATAACTCAAATTTTAGATATATTTTTGGTCGGATTTGGAAGTTTTTTTTTTGTAAATCATATCATACTACGTTTAATGAATAAAAAGCAGATTACTGTCATTTATTATCCCAATAATAATTTATTTATTATTTGTTCGAAGGTTCTGTAATATATTTATGGTATCGACGATAAAAAAAAATTAAAAAAAAAAGAAATATAAAAATCGTCCGGAAAATTTTCCAGATTTCATATTACTAATTTTTTATAAAATAGCATTTCATATTCAGATAATTCAGATAAAGGAAAAGGAGAAAGATAAGGATATCTTGTACAGGCCAGGTAAAAAATAACATTTTTATTTTTTTTTTAGAGAAAATACAGACTCACGTTTTTGCAGTATTGTAATTAATATTAGCTTATAAAACCGTCAACACGTTCTTCGATTTATTTATGTGGTTATTAATAAAATATTTGAAAAAAAAGCATAAATAGATTTATTACAATAATTACTTAAAGATGAAATCAATAAATATTTGTTTAAATTTTTTATTGAATATGTTTATAAATTTAATATACTCCATAAATGAAATATATTAATCTATATTTAAATGTTTAAGCCTATAATGAAAGTTTTGTTACTATTATTAATTGATTGATTTATTCAATTATTTGCTTTAATGCATATATGGATCGCTTTGTTTTATGTATAAATATTATTATATGTAAAATTAAATAGAAGACATATAAACATGGATGTAAGTATATATGTTCACCTATAAAAAATTTAAATACTTTTACAATATTTTTTTTAAGTTGAAGTTGAACCTAAAGTATTTAGGACACAAGTTTAAAAATTTTTTGTATCCTGAATTTTAGTAACAAATTAGTATAACTAAGGTATTGAACAAAAATTCAAATACCTCATTAAGCCCAAGTAATTAATTTTTTTTCAAGGAGATGTAGTAAAATATAAAAAAAATTCAAACAATCACAAACAACTTTGAAGTACAACATTTCTGTTCGTTACCCTCTTTCTATCCACAATCGCAGTTCTTTACATCCTTTTTCTTTAAGATTTCCAAGATTATACTTACTACGCCAAGGTTCCTTAGATTATGATTGGCTTCACTTATAATATTTCTGTCATTCCTACTACCTCTAAGAATTTAAAGATTACTAGACAGTTAATTACTGGGAGTTCGTCTTCAGTTTAGCAGTATGCTTTTAGATACATATATCTTGTTAGGAGTAAAGGACCGCAGTTTTTGAGTATGTGTTCTGGATATTGTTCTTCTTCTTAATTGAATCTACTTGTACTGTCTACTTTATGTTACCGATTTTCTTTTCTTTAGCTCCCGCGTCCACAGCCTCGAAATTTTACATAACGGTACCGGTTAGATAATATATATTTCACAGAACACGACTTTGATCGACAAGGTATTTAAATGACAACGACATTTAAAGTTCAAATTTATTATTTTAAATTTTTTCTAACATTTTGAATTATTTTATTGAAACCATTATAATTTTCCACTAAAATAATATGCAGGAACGGATTTTCAACTATTCATAGCTTACTCTTATACAATTTCCCTCTTCCATTTTTAGTGCTTCTCTTATTTGTTTCTACTTATAGTTCTGAAGTTAGAAAAAGAAGGATTTAAAGTTGAATGAGTTACAGAATTGTAGATATTATATAAAAATTTTTTTAGATCCTTATGTTGAGAAGGTATCATTTTTTTATTAAAAGTTTTCAATATTTTCATTTTCCACAGAAATATTCTTAAACTAAATGTTCGTTTTCTTTGTATTAATTTCAACTGATGCAATTCTCTGGTTATGTTATGATCAGAAAGTTATGATCTATAATATTGAATTATTTAAAATATTTATTTTTATTTAAATGTTCTTATTGTGCTATTTCTATAGAAGAAATTATCAAATGTCAAGGAATATGCAAATTCATAAGGATATACATGTTACTTGATATCATATCTCTTCATTTATATATTTTTGTATGAAATATACCATCATAGATTTGAAAATATAAAACAAGACATTGAGGACATAGAATTTAGACAATAAATTTATTAGAGAGACAATCAAAATAACAAAGTTATGCACTTACATATTTGTATATAAAATATAATATTTTAATTAGATCTTGACTATATTTAGACTTTCATTTTATTTTATTGTTTTCATATCTTGATAAAATATATGAAATCATAAATAAATAAAATATATTTAAATTTAATTGGATTTATATAAAATTATCTAACTAATAAATAATTGTGTGATTTTAATTGATTTAAAAATTATTAATTACATTAATTACATTCTTGTTAAGCTTATCCATTAATTAATTTTAATTATCATAAAATTAAAAATGTTGAATTAATTTATCATTATTTTAATTATACATATCTTTGCATATTTATCTCTTTTGACTTCAATTATAGATTTTTAAGTTTTTTTTTTTTAATTTGCATTTCGTAAATTATTTTGAATTTTCTTGTCTTTGAAATATTTCTTTTATCCTGATATTATATTGAAGTATCTGAACTAAATTTTATTTTTTATATTTTTTTTCGAACTACAATGTAGAAATTGATTGCCCAAAATAAATTGAAAATAATTCTATATATTATTATGTATAGATACACATATACCAGATAATTATAAGATATATTCAGATGTCTTTGAATCTAAAACAAAAAAAAAACAATTATTACACTCTAATAAATAATAATACAAATAGTTAGGTATATTCCGAAAAGTTGAAGTAATTTTTGAAAAAAATGCTTATTTGATTAATTCTGTTTGTCCGTTTGTAGATTTACGAAGCTTGTGCACATTTTGATACAAAACAATGAATTTTTAACTATAGATAAATATCATAAAAAAACATAATTTGTTTTATATAGCGAAGCTGCAGTCTTCAAAGTTGGAAAAGCTAAATTTCAAATAATTATATCTCAAAATTGTGCTGAATATTTTTCAATCTGAAAATGTAAAACGACAAGCAATATACTAATTACATATTATTTTACAATTTTTAATTTAATGTCTCGGAAGAGCCACATAAATTTTACAAAATTTGGTTTGCTTTCTATCTTCGGGTTCGGAAGTCAAAGTCTTGAAATTAATAAGAGAAATATCTTTAAAAATAAACATAAGTTACTTAAAAAATCATTTACAAAATTTGGATTGCTCTCGATTTGGGATCGAGAATCCTTAAAACCTTGAAATTAAGAATTGGAAGATCTTTGAAAATAACCATTTGTTACATAAAGAATAAATTTTGTACTTTACCCGTTAAAAAGCTATTAGGTTTCAAAAATTGAAATTCGTTTTTTTTTTGGCATATTTCTGATTTTCATAATTATATATATAAGGTTTGTTTTATATTTTTAATTACAAATTTTTATGCAAAAAAATGTATTCACAATATTCTAGAATCCTTCTCAATTTCGTTTTGGAGATGTGCATCTTTTAAAAGCTTTGATTTTACATACTTCCTTGTTTTTCTTCTAATTACCCATTTATATAATTGTACTTCTTTTTCTAAAATTTTTTTTCTTTGTTTTTTTTTTTTTAATTAAAAGATATTCCTGGCATATGAATTCGAATGTCCTTTTTATTTATGTCTCAACATATGAAAACTGTACAATATTTCTGTGTTGAAGGAATTCTTTTTTTTTTCTTTCAGAAAACGTAATTGTTCATATGCAAACAATTATTATGAAATTTATGAGCTATTTTATTACCAGATGTTGTTACAGGAAACAATTACAACTGTAACAGGATGTCCATAAGATTTCTCAAATAATGTATATATTGTTATTCTATATTATCATTTTATACGGTAAAGTTAATGATATGGAAAATGTATCATTTTTTATAATATATGATATACGTAGAATTGTGAAAGTCTTGAGTATTATTTTACATTTTTATCGTCGATCGCAAAGATTTCAATTTATAGAATTTTTCAGTGGCGGTTTCAGTTTTAAAAAGTTTTTTTTTTATTTTATTATGAAAAAAATATGCAATAAAAAATAAAAGAAAATTAAAAAAAATTGGATTTCCATAAGAAAATAAGATAAATTTTTAACAATCCGGAACACATTACAAGTAAAAGGCAAATTTTTAGTTTTATTTGGAATATTGGGTTCTTCGCTTTTTGTAGTTTTTAATAAATAAAAAAAAAAAAACAACTGAAAAGGCGGGAATTTGTCTTGGCTATTGGATATTGAAAAAGTGGGATTTTTGGAAAGCGGAAGTTTGGGAAAGCAGGATTTGCTCAAGCAAGATTACGGACCAGACTCTAAATGTATAATTTTGACTTATGAAGGTAAAAAAACTCTCTGTTGAATGGCGTTTTTAAACTGAAAAAAAATTTTAAATAGGGCTTTTACAAAGTTTGAAGGGCTGTAGCTCCGTAATGGAGCCGGCTACATTGAAAGGTTTTCTACAATATTATTTTTTTTGTGAGATCTTGTGCTATAATTAAAATTTCATTGCTTTATCTTTAACGGTGTAAAAGTTTTGAAAACGAACGAAGGGACGAACAGAGTAGTTATTAGTTACACCAGTCGTTTTTTGTAAATCTGCTAAAAAAAAGGTATAATTTAAATGCACAATATATAAAAAGAAATGTGAATTTTCCACCTCTATTATTTTCAATGCTTTGTTAATTATTCAATAAAACTTTATTATTTTATAAAGTTTTATTATACTTTAAATTACATGATTGTTATTGTAATTTTTGTAATGCATAATAACAGTTTTTCTATTCCATTATTCATCCATTATTTCTAATTATTAATTTTCAGACTATTTTTTTAATCCATTATTTTTTTTCAAAATTGTGCTCAATTAATTCGAACCAAAACATGAAATATCTAAATACCTAACTCTACATTATTGTTTTTAAATAATTTCGCATCTACCCAATTTTAATGGTTACGGTGGTTGTAGACGGAAAAGTAAGAATTTAACACAAAATATTAAATATATTATGAATTAAAAATAGTTTTAATTAATTACAATAACATGGCAAATTTTTTTGTAAATATTTTCATAAAAAATTCAATGATTTCAAAAACGAATATCTATACGTATTCAAGATTTTGTATTTCAAGATATTTTCTTTAAAGATTTTAATCCGTCACTCACAAAAATTTTTTAAAGATTTATAATTAAATATTTTAATTCAATCAACGTTTGTCAACGAGTCAACGTTTTTCTATGTATTTTGTATTGGGTACGAATTATTTTTTATTGTTTATGAGAAAACCGCCCACCACGTGCAATATAATAAAAGGTTACTAATTATATAGAAAAGCGAAAAAAACGAAAATAACACATGATAAGTCAAATTCCACCAGCAGTGAATTAATTTATAACATATGCATGTATCTAGATAGACCTTATATAGAATTAAATTCATATTGTGCTTACTTTAGGATACCCGCACGAATATAATATATGAGAATTTTGGAGTTTTATGATAATTACACGAACCGAACTCAAGCCAACGAAATTCCACAGAAGATATTTTCATTAAAATTCATTATTTTTTACAAAATTTCGAATGTACCAGCTTAATTTAACTTACAAGATGTGATAGTCATCTGAAACTGTTGCATTAGGGGTACTAAATTTAGTAATGCTAAAAAGACTAATTTATTTTATAAAAAATTTTACTCATCAAGTTCATTTATTAAGACAAAATTTCGAATGCCCAGGTTAATAAAGTTTCAAGATGTGACAAATTAGCAATGTAAATAGTGGTATGGTTAATGGCATTATAAACATTTCAAAATCCTAGTTCCTTTATTTTTTGAGTTATCATCCGGATAGACGGACGATTTAAAAATCGATTTCGACACTATGTTATATTTAACTCGTCTCCTTTACGATATCCCAAACGTAATGGCAAATGTATTATATCCTGGTCCCAAACATAACATAAACGTAAGATGTCTCAAACGTAATTGAAAATGAACTACGTATGGATAAAATAAAGATTGCTTCCTGTAAAACAATATAAAAAAATATTCGAAAAATAAATTAAATACATAAACTACACGTTTTTAATGATGGTACATAAGTACATATAAGAATGTAAGTGATAAAAAAATTAAACAAATTATTGTTATCTTTAGCTTCAAGTGATATTCTCTTAAAATTATTCAAATATTTGGTCCTCAGTTAACAACACTACATTTTACACTTTGTCATTATTCAAAAAAAAAACCTTTTCAAATTTTTATCTAATTTATCTTCCAATTTCTTTCCAACCTTTTGCCCTATTTCCAACCACCACTTTCTCCGCCGCCATTTAATCAAACCTACATCAACAATGTACAAAGCAATCTTTTCCTAAAATTTGGTTAGTGGGTAAAAACAAAAAGAGAAAAAACAAGGTAGAATGTAAACTAACGGTTTTTGAAAGCGCACATTTCCAAAACACAATACAAACTGTTTAGAATTGTGATTGCACAAAAATTTGAAAATTTAAAAATAAAATTTAAGAAATTTTTTGTAATAAGAAAATATGTGAAAATAACACTTTTCTGGAATTTTGAGGGGCTGTAAGTCCGGAATCCTTTATAACTAAGGTTTTCACATAACGGTAAATTTAAAATACTAAATTTAAAAAAATTGTATAATTTTGATATTAATTTACAAAGATAAAAGAAATACCTGTCGAATGACGTTTTCAGATTGAAAAAATCTTAAGCAGAACATAAGATATATAAATTTAAAATAGGGCTTTTTCAAAGTTTGAGAGTCTAAAGCTTTGTAAAGGATAGGGCTACATGAAAAAGTTGTTTTTATTTATGAGACCTACCCATGGTTAAAATTTTTTTTGCTCTATCTTTAACGGTGTAGAAGTTTTGTAAACAGACGGACGGACAGAGTGAAACTAATAAGCACATTTTAAAAAATTTTTTTTTGGAAATGTGCTAAGAAGTATCTTATTGTATTATGTACTTTTAAATAATTTAATTTTACATTTTAAACAGTAGCGTAATTTATTTTGGATTTTTGCCCTTAAGTTTTAATTACCAGTTTTGTGACGTAACTAAACAGTAAAAGCGAAAAATATAGACTGAAGCCATTTGTTGTAACTACTCTATACTCTCTTTAACTACTCTGTTAAAATTCCAGGTAAAAATTCAAAATTTTTCATAATTATATATAAATGTATGGATAAACCAATTCTATATATGCCATGTTCATGCATAATTTTAATGGTTTTCTTTGTCATAAGTTTAGGAATTTTCATAAACGCAAGATTTTTAATACGAATGTTATTAGCCATAAGCATACAATAAATAAAGAAGAAATTACATTAATGAATGTATTATTAAAATATGTATATTAAAGTTTTATATATGTATAGTTATAATTATTAAAATAAACAAAATATATTTTGCTAATAACCACATTATAATTATTTTTCCAAAAAGAATTTTTTATTAAAAATTTTAATGTTTTTTTAACGTAATTTTTTTTTTTCGCCTTAAACTAAAATTCCTTTAATGAATATTTTATAGTTGATTCAAGTTTCAAAAAAAAAAAAAAAAAAGAATTTAGAAAATATTTAACAAAAATTTGTATAGGGCTCAAAACATTTTCGAAAAAGGACAACGAAAGTAAAATTCATAATATAAATTATTAAAAGATGATTAAAGAAAAGAAAAAGTAAGCATAAGAAATCCCTTAATAATATTTTTCTTTTAAGTTTTTGTTGAATAATTTTTTTTTATGTTTAATTTAAATATTTAGAATATTTTAATCAAGTATACATTAAAGTAGAAAAAAAAATGGAATTATAAATAATACAAAATACTAAAAACACTCAATTGAAAGGGGTTGGGTGAATTTTTAATACTATATTATACGCTTTGAAATATTTTACTTAAGTTACGTAATTATTTACCCATATCTTTTATTCCAATCTTAGTATTTTTAAATCTTTACATACCCAACAGCACAGTAGCAAATTATTTGATGTATAGGTACTTTATTCGCTGAACCGTATTCACCAAATTTATTCAAATAATTCATAAATTATTTGATTGATAGGGTATATGATGAAGTTTTATTTCAATGCAATTTTTACTTCAATGTACTTAAAGATGATGACCTAATGTTCGCCATGCGTGTTGCATTGACGTTTAAATAGAGTTTATGTATGTTTAAACGCTGACTCAATAAGAAATGCAAAGTTAATATTAAGCAAAGGGATTTGAGTCAAAGATTTGTGTCTCTGGTAATAAAATTTTAAATTATTAAATAAATATACAGAAATATCATCATTGCCAGTTTAGTTTACATTCAGTGTGAGTGTTTTATTATAGATATAAAATATATTTTTTTACATCTTGGCAAGGTCTCGCCAACATCTTGTGTATTATATTATAGACAAGGTCTCGCCAACATCTTGTGTATTATATTATAGACAAGGTCTCGCCAACATCTTGTGTATTATATTATAGATATATGTATATATTTTTGTGGTAAAAAAATTATAAATGCCATTTGCAAAATATATAGTAGTACAATTTATTTACTTTTTGCAAGGGACAATAGAATACAATAATCCTATTTGTATTAAGACTGTATTTATTTGGCCAAATGTTACTGTTAAAAGTCTGACAAGTTCAAAAATAAATTGACTCCCTAAAAAGTTTGAAGTTAAATACAGTTCCATTTTTAAATTATCTATAATAATATTTGTAATATATAATATTTGTTATATCTAAATAACACTATATTATATTAAAACGTAGTTTCCAAATAAGGTAAAATAATTTAAAAACCTATAACATACTTTTTTTGTTTTTTTTTTAAATGCACAAGTTTTTCTTTAATTTAAAATATATTAATTTTGATTTAATTCCATAGAATATATTAAACTTTAAAATTTTTTTTTAAGATTATCTTTACGAGTAGAATCAAATTTATGTAATAATGTTTGTGCCCAATCTATATGTAATATGTAAATTAACTGGATTGCATATTTTTCAAACTCAAACTAAATAAAGAGACATTTATAAATATAAATTTGTAAAAAATATTGAAAAACTTTAAAAATATTTTAATTTCAAAATAACTGTTTTTTTTTTTAGTTTTCATTTCTCTGCCTCAGAAAATCATACAGCATATAAAAAATATAAAAACTTTTTACTTATATACTTTTAAGAGAATTTATAAGGAAAGTATTGAAATCGATATTTTACATTGATACATTTCAAGATAATATATTTTCTGAACTGCAAAAGTACTATTTGAAGATTGCCTTCGTATATAAAATACGCTGTAAATACCGAGGGAGTGTGAGTTCGAAACCCACACACGTCGTAAGAATAATTCCCCCTTACGACATTACAGCCACGCAATTACCTTGTTACATTTATATGCCAAAAAATAAATGCACTAAAAAAAAAAAAAACTATTTCAAAAAACATGAGGTCCGAATGCTTAAAGCTGAGCTTTAACTCAAATTTCCCTTTTTTTAAACAAAAACTACGGCTGAACTCGTATTTTTGTTAGAAAAAATTAGATTTGAGTTCCAGCTCAATTTTATGCATTTGACCCATGGTTGTGAGTGATAACTAAAAAATGTATGTTTTGTTAAAATTAGATAATTAAAAAATGATTCAATTTAAGTGAATAAAAATCGATATACTTATACATTTTATATTAAACTTATTATATAAACTTTGATTTGAAAATGATTTGAATTTCAGTGTAGGTCTGGAAATACAGTGCTACTTCTAAAGGATTTCATTTAGATTTATCAAATGAATATTAAACACATATATTTTATATTAAAAACTTAATTTTTAAAATTAATACTTAATTAGTTAATCAAGAACTAATTTTGTTAGTCAAAAATTTAAATTCGGAACATTGATTTGGTACCATATAAATGTTAGATGTAGATAATACTCATATATAATTTAATTTATATATTTTAAACTATACTTATATAAAGTAGAAGTTTAGTTGTTTGTTTGCCTAGTTTTCACGTATAAAAACCACCGACTCCCTCTCAAAAAAATATTTTGTAAAGCCGAAATCGTCTAAATTTGGTAACGAATTTATGATCTTACAGAAAGCTTTATTTAATTGTTTCAGCGCAAAAGCATATAAAAAAATTTTTTACAACTTTTAGTTTTTTTGTTGATAGACCTATTTGGTTTACCCGGTTGAGTTATAATTTTACAGGTTGTTCTTCGCTAGAAAGGGTTTTTCACAGTGGTTATATGAATTTGTATGCCATTTTGATGGTGGTATACGTTTATTTATTATTTCAAATTTTTTTATACCCGTATGAACTATGTTCAAGGGTATAATAAATTTGCCATTACGTTTGTGACAACTTAAAGGAGTCGAGCTACATATAGTCTCAAAAGTATGGATCGGCTCAGAATCGAATTCTGAGTCGATTAAGCCATATACGTCCGTCCGTCCGTCCGCACGATAACTTCAAAAATAAAGGAGCTAGGTTAGTTTTGCTATTTAACTCCAGCATTTTCGGCCGCCGGGTTCGAGTAGCTGCCATACAACTTCTTTCTTTAAATGGAAATAACCCAGTGTCTATTCAATCTAGGTATCTGAAATTTTGCGAATGATGATCCAGTTTTATGGCAATAACTTTTGTAAAATTTGGTTGTGATGATATGACAGGTTCGGGTAGTTGCCATACAACTTCTCTTTTTAAATGAAAATAACTCTGTGTCTATTGAATCTAGCTATCTGAAATTTAGTTAAAAAGTGTCGAGTTGCATGCCAAAAACTTTTGTAAATTTGGATTGGTCTAAAGCAGCCGGTTTAGCCTTCTTGCATTTCTTGGAACTTAATGAAGCTAACCGCAAAAGATTCGGGTAGCTGTCATACAACTCCACAATTTACATAAATATATCTCTGTAGTTCGGTACTAAAACATCTGAATGTTTTTAAAAGATGATCAAATTTTATAGACATAGGATATATTACGTTCATACGGGTATCCCAGAGTTGACACAGTCTACACTACTGCTCTCTTCCTCGTTTGAAAGGAAATCGAATTACGTTACGACGATTTTGTAGTTAGAAAACTGAAAAACTAGTGACACATTTTTTACGTGTGTAAAAATATATACACACATATATACACACATTCAAAAATATATACACACATATAAATATATCCGAAGATTTTTGCGGGTAAAACATATGAAGAAGTTAAAATTATGGAGAATAATATTATTTACATTATAAAGTAGAAGATAATCCTAGGATTAATAATATTCATATGTTTGAACCGGATATACCTCTTCATATGTTTGAACCGGAAAGCCAATAGGAAAACACTTCTGGTTTATTATTTATTCCTAAATTTATGATATTTTAATATTTTGCATACATAATAATTTTCAATATATTTTATAGAATTTTGACAACTTTTATAAAGCTTTACCTGAAATTCTTGTTAAAAGTTATTTCTAATACTAAATTCATAATAATTAACATAATGGTTAACATAATATCCATATCTATGTTTTTACTTCTTATATCATTTTTGATTTCATTAAAATTTCACTTAAAACTAAAAACCAAATTTTTTGTATTCAACTTTTTGAATCAGCATCATAATGTTTCCACAAATAATCCACTAAACATTCGACTTTAAAGTAATTTGAGATTTTTATTTTCATACTAGCTTACGATTGGAAGATTGTCAGGATTAAATTTGTTGAACTACAGTTATTGAATAATTAATCAAAATTTATATTAATATTACAATACATATTTAAAAATTTAAAATTAATTTATTTCCTTTAATACAGATCTGATTAATAACGTAATGGTTAAATCGCCCGATTATCAATTAAAAGATCTTTTGTTGTTTTTGCCCCGTTCAGGTCATATTTAATATTAGTAATTAATAAATACAGGGTGAGCCAACTTATAAATTGTATAATGTCATCATATTCAGTGCAAGAACGTGTAAAAATAGTTGAATTTTATTATGTTTCCCGGCGATCAAATTTTTTGAACAATTTCATTATGAGCGATGAAGCACATTTTCATATAAATGGATATATCAATAAACAAAACTGCCGAATTTGGGATACGGATAACCTAAGAGCAGTGTATCAGCGACAATTACACCATCTCAGATGCACTGTTTGGTGTGGAATTATGACTGATAGAGTTATCGCTCCATATTTTTTCGAAAATGAAACTGAACATCCAGAAACCGTCTTGGACGGTATACCGGACCACAATGGCGATATAACATACCCTCTATGTTATATCGTAATAACGAATGTTGTAATATAAAACAATTCTTTTTTAAGATAATATAAGATAAGATGGCCCACTTAAGATGATATTATAAGATAAGATGGCCCAGATAAGATGATATTATAAGATAATAGATGGCCCACAAATAAAATATAATATATTTGTGTTTTATAATATTGTATGATAGTTACAGCCCGAGTAAACAATATCTATAGTGAAAATAATTATTAAAAAAAATGTATAACATAATATAATGTATAAAGAACTTATTGGATGTCTTATGATTTTTAAAAGAATGGAAAGAAAAGATGAATGAAAATATACTTCCATATATAGTTTTTTTTTCATTATAATTAAAAAAACTTACAAAGTTTAGAAAATATTTTTTTACAGTTGAAAGATATGATTTAAATACATATAACAGATATTAATATGAAATTTTGAATAGAAAAATAGGATAATTATCATTTTACAAAGTTATATAATTATCATTATACCTTGTATATTTATAGTTTATATATTTTCTAATTAAATGTAAGTGTAAAAATGCTTTCAACCTATTATAATACAAAGATTCAGATACATAATATAATTAAATACTATAAGAAATGAGAATATTCACAATTTTACAGCTATCCGGACCTGTTGTCTTATATCAAGCAAACCACATTTGCTTGGGTCAATGGCATGAAACTTAATTTCTTTTGACAAAATTTCAGATATCTAGTGTAAGCAATGAGTTATGTCCATATTAAAATGTTATGGCAACTACTCGTACCCGATCGAAGTTGCTCAATTTCATTAAGAGTGAAACTGATATTTATATATAAAAATAAAATAGTTAAAATTTCAGAATTCTAGCTCTCATCTCTCATATTTTTTTTGAGTTATCGAGGGACGCATGTGCATATTACGTTAATTGTTGCATATCTATGTCGTCGTTTACAGGGTATTGACAAATGACAAATGACATTGACGCAATGACAAATTTATTATAAAAACAAATTCTAAGAACAATGTTCGTAGCGATATAAAAAGTATAATTATACATTCTAATGACGTCAGTTTCTACTAAAATTCATTTAGATAAATTTATGCATTAATTTAATGAATTTTATAAACTGAAATGTTTAATTATGATTTAATACTCAGATATACGATAGATATTAATCTCAACTAATTATTATTATGAGCATAAATTATGAAAATATAAAATGACTTTAATTATTTTTTATGTAAAATGATTAAGAAATTTGTATATATACCTATTAATTCTACACTATTGACTTAAATGTTGAATCTAAAGATGAAAATTATAGTTTAGAAAGTTAGAATGAATAACTTAAAAAAAAACAATAGATACTTTAAAATAAAAATTTTATATAATTTTAATCTTATATAATTTAAAAAAACGAAATAAATTTGTTTTTATCTATTTATAAAACGTTGCTGTCAAATGGTCTGAATAATTTATATTTTTCTAAAAAATTTCCAATATTTGTTTCCAAACACCTTTTTTTCTTAAAGGGGAACACAAAAGAGCACTGCGACGTAAATGATCTATTGTGTATTTACTGCCTCTCTTCCCTACGACACTTCTGAAGATTTAAAGAAACTTAGAATATTTTCGGGAACCATATTGGCCAATTCATCTGTGGTAAAAAATTCTTTGCCTAGATGATAAAGTCTTCTTCTTGGTACTATTTCACAGTGGCAGAGTAGAAGCTGCGTTGTCTCTGATGTATTTTAACAGAGGCGGCATCTATCATCTTTAGCTAATCCATTTTGTTTAAAAGGTAGTTTACAGGGATGGGGCCTGTAATGAGACCTACAAAAATTCTGATGTCCTTTTTTCTGTAAATCTTAACATCTTGAAAAGCTTCAATAACAGCTTGAAAAGCTCCAATATTTGCTAGTTTTTAAAATGATTGAACCTCCAAAAAATTTTAGTGGTTGTTCGAATTGTAGGTTACGATATTTAATTGGTTGTAAATAATCGGTTTCTAACTTCTTTTAGATAAATTATACAAACTTTTCATATTTGATTCTTATAAACAAAAATTTTAAGTTATGTATTTGGTGATCCGGTACAGGACTAAAATTCTGTAGTAATGTTTTCTCAAAGAACTTATGATTAAATTCTTAAATAGTTTTTCAATTTAATTTTTATTTAACTTTTCTCAATAGTATTCACTAACCTGAATATATTTTGAATGCATACGCAAATATTTCCAAATGTATTTTGTTTTACCACCAGGTGTTATTAAGGTGTTTAATAAAATATTGTGTCATTTAAATATTATAAAAAAAAAATATTTAATATAACTTATTCAGTACCTATAAAACTTTCCGTAATTAATTGTCAATCTATCTTTTCAACTAGGAAAAATAAAAAAAAAAGAATACCCTTGTCCAATTATACTAAAATCTTAACATTATTTTTTTGACAAGATAAAATTACTTTAGAGAATAGATGACAACCTTTTTTCAATATCAATCAAAAAATTTTATTATGTCAATTTATAGTGAATATCTGTTATAATTGCCATATAAAAGTTGTTAAATGTCATGTCAGAACCAAAAAAAAAAAACAAAAAATAAATTTTTATTTTCTAAAAAAAAATGTCAAAAAATTTAAAACGAAGGTCCAAAAAATTTTAATTAAATTTATAACTATCATTGATAAAATTATGTTACATTAAAAGGAGCACATAAGTGATAAGACTTGAGATTATAAAGTTTTTAAATTTTTATTTTCACCTGTTTATTTTTTTTTTTTTAAATATTCCCATGCCTCATAAATATGACAAGGAAATTACACAGCGAAAAGGGGAGTAAGGGGAAATTATTCTTACAACGTGTGTAAGATTCAAACCCACACTCCCTCGGTATTTACGTATTTACGTATACGCTCATACTCACTAGACCACTGAGGCCTCTTTTATCTGTTGCTTGTGAATTCATAATTTTTTATTAAAATTTCCAAGTCAAAAAATATATTGTAAGGTTTTTAAAAAACTTAAAATATCTTATTGTTATTTGATTGGAAAAACAAAGTAAGAATTCAAGAATTCAGCGTAATCAAAAGAATATCCTCCAATATTGATGAAACATTTTAAAAACTAAGAAAAACAATATGATTTAGCAAAATGTAGATCGTAGGATGTAACTTTAAACATAATGCAATAAAATAAAAATTTCATCTAAATCATTTCGGTAATATCTTCACAGCCGAATTTTTTACTATTTAAAGGCGCTGTAGAACAAGATATTCAAGAAAAAGTTTCAAAAATATTTAATTTGTACAAACTCTTTAAGTTCACTCAAAATTTTAAAACAAATATATTGTACTCATACCCACAAAGAACTAATTTTCCAAACACAAAAAAATTTGTATTCATTTGGATTCCTAGCCATTCAGAAATTTTATTTAATAATGAAGCCGATAAACTCTCAAAAGAATGTGTAAATATCCCACTCTTTTAAATCTTTAAATAAAAAACTGTCACAATGACTTCAATAAGTTTATTAATTTACAATATAATTGAAACTGAAATGATATTTATGGTACCAAATTTCTTCTCAAAATAAACTGCATTCAATTAAGTCATCAACGAAGACTTTCCTAAAAAAAAATCCATCTCTTTAAGTGAAAGAAGTCGATAGTTTAGACAAGCATTTCAAATTCGAAATAGAAAAGTTTAATTCTCATTCTCGAGAAAAGGGCACTCCGCAATTGTACTTGCAATAACATTTGGAATGTTTTATTACCCCTGGAATATTAATATTAGGCAAAAATTTAGCTATAAGACAATATACGTATTGATTTCAGACGATTTAGAACAAATAAGAAAAGTAATTCAAAGCAAAAGAAAATTGGGTTTTGCGATCAAATCTGAAGTAATCTAAAGTAAACAAAAAATTCCATTTCCAAAACACTATTTACATAATTCCAAAAAGAAAAAAAAATTTCAAAGTTTTTAAATTAAATGGTAAGCACTTTAAATAGTGGCTGCTGCGGCTGCTAAACGCTCATTAACAAATTACGCAAATTTTGTAATCAATTATAGAATTCCTTCTAGTTATTTTTTTACATCCATACGAGTATTAACTACTGACAAAAAACAAAAACTAAAATTAGCAAAATATTTTACAAGAGGACGTATTGATCTAGTTTTTAAACTGCTCGAAATAATTATGTCCGAAATTCTGTTTTTATTTCCCATATTTTGCTACACATGTTATAACAGCATTTGTTGACAAAAATATATAACTACTAAGTAGGTATTAAAAACAAAGGTGTGTAATAATATAATTTAAAAACAAAATAAAAATATTTTGTATCTACATAAAATAAAAGCGAAAATTTGTATAACCAAAATATTAATTTTATTTGCTTTAGATACTTTAGAAGTTAAAGTACTTTTAAAGAAAAGAATAGTAATAAATATATAAAATCTAGCAATATCTTAAGGACTTAATTTTATTCGAGATTTTTTTTATAATTTATTAAAACAATATTCAATCTGTTTTGTAATTTCCAAGTACGACTAATAAAAGTAATAATAACAAAAAGAAAACAATAACACTTATAACGAAAACAATTGTAATAACACGATAAAAAAAGTATCTAATATTGTACCAAAAAATGTGCTCCCATTGACCTTTTCTTAAACATAGCAATAAACAAGGTAGAATGTAAATCAACCGGTTTTAAAGGCGCACATTTCCAAAAGACAATACAAACTGTTTCCAATTGTGACTTACACCAAAATTTGAAAATTTCGTATAAGAAAAAATATGAGAATACGATTTTTTTGCAATTTTGAAGGACTGCAACTTTGGAACTCTATACAATTAAAAGAAACCATTAGCACACGTAAAAATATATTACTAGAGCTTAAATTTTTATGTTTTGCCGAAGTAAAACGTGTATAGGTGCCTAAGTTACTTGTGTTTAAAAATAGTAAATTTTCAATTTTTGAGTCTTAATAGCTCCTAAACAGGGGGTGGTCCAAAACTAATTTCCTGAGCAAAGTTATATTAATTCTAAAACCGCTTCCTGCCCTCAAAATTTCAAGTCCCTATCTTAAAGTATTCCGGAGTTATGAGGGTAGAAAAATCATGCAAAATTTGATTTTTACATAACGGTAGATTTAAATACTAAATTAAAAACATTGTATAATTTTAATATTAATTTACAAAGGTAAAAAAAGTACCTGTTGAATGTCATTTCCATATTGAAAAAATGTTCAGCAGAACATGAGATATACGCATTTAAAAATAGGGCCTTTTCAAAGTTTGACGGCCTGTAGCTCCGTAATGTATGGGGCTATATGAAAAAGTTATTCTACAACATTAATTTTTTTTATGAGACCTACCCAGAGTTATAATTTGTTTTTCTATCTTTAACGATGTAAACATTCTGTAAATAGATGGACAGACAGTGAAACTAATAGGCACATTTTTTCGAAATTTTTTTGGAAATGTGTTAAAAAAGAGCAGAAAATATCAGAAGAATAATATTCGACTCTCAAATTTTTAAATTAAATTTAGACCTATTTCAATATAAATTTGTATTCAAAAGAACGATTTCGAATTTCTTTTGAAATTAATTTAGATAAGTTGCCGGTAAAGGATCACTTCTAGTTTCAAAATTGTTTTTAAAGTTATAGGTATATTTAAATTTTTTCGTTTAATTAGTAGGTACAAAAGGTAGAAATTATTACAAAAGTTCTAATATTTATTTAAAATTAACTAGATTCGCCGAATTACCCATCCTTATCCCGACAAAAAATAGCTAGACCAGATTTTTGATTTAAAATTTTTTAAAACATAACCAGAAATTATATTCTAACCAGGTTTTTGATTTAAAACATTTATACCAAAATCTAGATTTCATATCTTATATTTTTTGTCTTTCTGATTCTCGGATAAAATAAAATAGTAATCTAAATAAAATAGTAAATTTTGATTTGAAAGTATGGTATGTGAAATTTTATTAATTTTAGTCAATCACTTTAATGGTGTTCGGGGTAATACCCCCCATTTTTATTCACATTTTGAATGTATACATATGAGAAATCCAAAAAACAAAAATGAATTCTTTAATTCCAGCTAAGTGTGATGTGGAAGTTTTTCAAATCTTTTTAATCGAGTTTCTCTATGACAACAATACTTTTCATACACAACCTTTAATTCTGTTCTCATACAACGTAAGGTAAAAATGAATTTCTATTATTTTCTGTTATTCAAAAAAAAAAAGAAAATTACATTCTATTTTTAAATTAGAATTTTCAAATTAAAAAAAAAAAAAAAATATTACTTTTTAATAATGTACTTAAAATTCTTTAGGTACTGCATTTTATTTAATAATTTTATGTTAGTTTAACTTATAAACAAAAATTAATTGAAAATGAAATATAATTTGTTCTATAAATATACACATATTATATACTTATAAATAACTGCGGTACTTTCTAAGAACAATTAAGTTGTAAATTGGGGAGCGCGATGAAATCCCAAAAAGAAAAAATTCCAAATTCTAAAATTCCAAAATATCAAAATCCCAAACCTTCAAACTGTAAAGCATATTTACAGATGTAAAAATTATCTACAAAATGAGGGAATTGTTCAGTAGGGGTTTCGGGCTGAAGTTCATCAGGATTATTAAAAAAAATATATATATAGTAAATATTTAAGAAAATTGAGTTTTTAAGAAAGAAAAATGAATTTCGTGCGCTTTTTTCAGAATATTTATATATGTATGTGCGATATTCTGAATTTGTGAGAGATTTTTAGTTCGTTATGAAATCATAAGGTTGTATTATGCTATTTCCAGAATATTTAGAAAAGGAAATATAAATATGTATGTAAGCACATATATTCTTTTTTACATTTTATTCCTAACTGCTTTGCGATTTTGATATTTTGCGATTTTGGAATTTATGGGATTGCGGAATTTTGGGATTTTGTATTAGGGATTTTGAATTTTGGAATTTTGTATTTTGGATTTCGTTGCCAATCCGTAAATTATTATATGTATTGTTATTTTTGTTTTGTTTTGTAATCAAATGTTTATTAGAAAATAATTAAAATTTATTTAGTTCAAGGTAATCTTATTTTATATGAGTCGGAATACTTTTGAATGAAATAAATAAAAATTATTTTATTTTCTTCTTTTTTAAATAATGAAAATAAAAGATAGAAATTAAATAAGGTAACAATAATTTCAAATATGTACAAAAGTATAAAACAATTATTGTTTTTGCTGCACAGTCATTCTTAAGATAATAAAATTGAAATTTAATTTTTAAAGGTTTTTTTTTTCTTTTTTGATTAGATCTAGTCTTTTGTTTTAATGTCGGTCAAAAATAATGAAAATGTATAAATGTAAAACAAAACAATTTAAAATAAATTAAAATTACAATTAAATTTTGTAGATTTTTTTTATACTTTTAATACTTTTAAATAAGATACGGCTCAAAGTTTATTTAAAGAAAAAGAAAAATATGTGTGAATGGGTTTAGAAGAAAAATTGTAAAAAAAAATCAAAAGAATTTCTTAAACATTAAGGAAATCCTATACTTAATTAAGAAAATCCGTTAAAACACTGACCCTCAAATCAACTGGCAAAGGAATGTAAATTGAATTGCGTCGATATATGCAATAAAAAATAATTGAATATGAAATGAACGTTTAAATATATGCTTGTAAAAATGTGATGATTGCAACTTTATTTATGCATTCTATATCTTTAAAAATTTTTAATATGTATATATTTAGATTAGGTTTAAAGGGATCACTTCTCTAAAAATTTTCAATTTAGCACCCCTCATAGAACTTTTTTAACCGACAAAATATAAAAAAAAAAATTTTTCAAGTAAGTTGTAAAATCTCTTTTACGAGAATCAATAATCTTTTTCCTTCAAATTAAAAGTTTTTAGATATAAGTTTTTGAATGGATTCAAATTTTTACGAAATTTCTGTTTAAAAACGGAAATTGTAAAACAAATATTTTACATTTCTTTAATAAAACCAAAAACTTTCTGTTGTTTATTGTTTTTAATATAACTAAACTGCCATTCTTCGGAAAAATCTCAAGTTCAAATTTTAATAATTGAATTTATGATGTTTTCGATTTTTGCGAGGTTGTTGCTTTAAAAACGGTTGTAGTTGTTAATAATAACCGCATATACTTAAAAAAAAACTATTTTTTTTTAAAGCATTTAAGTATGCGATATTTATTATGAATATTTGAAAAACTTTTTTTTCTATTTATGATATTTAAAAATTTAATAATTTATTTTTTGATTAACGTATGCGTGATTTTAATCTAAAATTCATAACTTTTTCTTAGCGAAAATAAATTTTAAAAAATTTGACAAGGGCGAAAAATGATCGTAAATAATTATAAAAGAATTTATATTTTTTATAAAAACTACTGGATTTCTAAATTAATATAAATTCAAATAATTTAAATATTATTTTACATATTGTTTATTTCGATATATTCATTTATTGAAAAGAAAATTAAATTCGTCGAGGTCGCGGTAGGATTTTTTCGCCTAAATACACTCATTTGCGCACCTCTCTCACTCAATAATATTTGACTTTACTTACGTGCTCTGCATGTATAATATAAATTATCATCAATTGTGTATATCCACATTTGGGAACTGTACGAAAAGTTCCATCTAATAAGTAATGACGATTTCCCTCTTCAATTTTTGTACTTATTACACTTATACACTTAACTCCTTTATCAATGAAATCTCGCAATGTATTAACTTTATAACAATAATATCTTTGATAGTTGAAAATATGGGCTATAAATGATATATTCTGTTTGAATACAATTTTTGCAAAAATGTCACTTAACACCTTTATTCACTTACTATTTCACAAAAAAAGAATTAAATTAAATTTAAATTATAATTTAAAAATTATAACCGTAATTCTCAATAAAATAGAGAATTTTAATTGGTCATAGGAATGGTCTGATCTTCTCAACAAATATAAATGTGGACAATAAAAAAACAATCAAAGAATATAAATAACAAAAATAAAAATATTTGATGAACTCTTAAAAATTTATTTCATTTACTTAATGCGACTTATGACACAATTCTTTTGGGACTTATGAAGCAGTTGTTTTGGGACTTATGATATGTCACCGAAGCAGACGCGTGTATATTAATTTGCCATATACAACAAGTTATTTCCAATATTTCAATATTCAAAATTTGGCTAGTTAATTTTAAACCTCTTTATCTTCATCTTATCTTTAAATTAATTTATTCGAATTTTAAAGTTTAAATTATTTCTGTAATTTCACTATAATAGTCAACTGGTGGCTGTTTTCCTTTTTGTTTTTTTTTTTTATAAAATCACCAGAAACAATGAAAAGTTTTTTTTACATTTTTAGAATTTCTCTTTTATTTTTTTTTTCTCTTTAACAAAAATATAACAGCTTACATCAATGAAATGACTCTGTAGTCTGTTTTGTTTCAACAAATTACAACAAATAAAAAATTCTCTTAAATACAATTATTTCAGTTCAAACAAAATGATGATCTTCTTAACGAAATATTAACAAAAAAAAAAAAAAAGAAAGGGTTTTCTTTTTTTTTTCAAAGCTTTTTTAAAAGCTTTTCTTTTATTCAAACAATTGATTACCTATACATATTTTATTTTAAATATCCTGTAAATAGCGTAGTTTTCCAACATTTCAATTCAGTTGAAATACTGTGTTTATTCATAAAACATTAATTATAGAACCGGTTAAATTTATTTTATTTGAAAATTTCTTTATATCTTGTCGGAAAATTTTAATGTTAACAGAAAAAACAAATTGTTTTGTTTTTTCTTTTCGTATTTTAAAAATGTCTTGTTTTTTGCTTAAAAATTTATTCACAATAGAAGAAATTTTGTTAAAGTAATAAAAATCAGCTTTAAAAAATATAAAAATTATTATTTTTTTCAATATTTTTTTTTTTTTTTTTGATAGTTTTATTTTTGAGAAAATTTTTCAAAAAAAAAAATAACGGTACTTTTTTAAAAAGTTTTTTTCACGACCGGTATCAATAATACAAAAATTGATCAAAAACAAAAAAAAAAAATTTTTTTCTTCAAATGACATTAAATTTATTATTAAAGTTTTTCACTTAAAAAAATACATATTAGAACTTGAAATAACTGTTCTATAACTGTGAAAATAATAATAATAAAAAAAAAAAAGAAAAGGCTAATATATAGTGGTATTATAGAATATAAATGTGTTTAAATAGATCTGTAATTGTAATCTAAAGAAAAATTATTTTCTATAAAAATTTACCCAAAAAAAAAATATATAATGTAAAAGAAAAAGGATAACAAAATTTCTAAAAGGATAAAATAAAGATTCAATAAAGAAAATGAGTGAAAAATTTTTGTATTGAATAAGTGAATCAATATTTAAAAGAAAATAATATAAAGAAAAAAAAAAAAAGAAAGAAAAAGTGATAAATGGAAAGTTGAATGAATTAATACAAAAAAAAAATATAAAAAAAAAAAATAAAAAATATGTGTGTGTTAAGTGTTTTTTTTTTTTGGAAAAGACATTAATATATTTTGAGTAACAGAGTAACAATTGAATGTTTACAAAGGATATTTTGCCGTTTACTATAAAATAATTTCGGAATTGTGTATATATATCTATATATTTTTTATTTTTTTTTGTACTTTACTTAATGAAAACAACCTTAAAGTAATACATGTAAAGTTTTATTTGTTTATTTATATTGTGTTTTCTGTACACTATTTAGAACTGTTTAATTCTGTTGAGGACTATTAATTCAGTTCTGTAAAGACAACAAAACAACAAGAACAAAATAAAATGAAATAAAAGAAAAAAAAAAAAACGAAAAGGTGAGCAATTTAACTGACAGACACATTATTATTGTATTTATATTTTTTATTCCCTTTTCTTGTTATTTTGTTCTTTTTTTTTTCCTTCTTATTTTTTTTTCATTATTTCTTTGTATCCTGTTTTATTTTTTTCTTTTTAACTATCTGTAAGGATATCCTGTCATCTCTAAATATTCAGCATAAAATATTACCATACCATTTAGTTTTGGCTTTTTTTTTTTTTTTTTTTGTATATGTATGAATTATAGAAATGGTTTTTATTGTGAGCATTTTACAAACAGAAAATTTGAATGTTCTTTAGTGTTTATTTCTGTTTTTGTTTGTTTGTTCTTTTTTTTTTTGTTTGTTCAAATTCCATTAAAAAATATTAAGACCATGTAAATAGAGAATAAAAAAATACAAAAAATAAAATAAAAATAAAAGGGATAAAAAATGAATAAGATAAATGGATAATGAAAAAGGTATTATATATATATATATATACTTAATATATAATTTTCTAAATATCAATATAGGAATAACATTTTAAATAGAATATTGTGTATGTTATGTTGGGTGCTCAAAATTAATTCTAGCGAAAAATCCTAATTTTTAATTTGTTATAAAGAGGATGTAAAATTTATAAAATGTTTTTGAAAATTTGAGAAAATGAAAAAAAATTAAAGGTTTTTATATAAAAAAAATTAAATTAATTGAAAAGAAATGGTTAAGAGAGATTTTGAATTAATCAAATAAGGTTTCTATTTGTTTTAATATTAGTACTATTTTTTAAAGGAAAAGATTTTTGTTTTGACAGAATTAGTTGAATTGATTTTAAATGAGTTGAGAATTTTAAAAGAAAACAAAAAGTGGGAATAATTTGCAAGTAAATTTAAAAAAAATTTTTTTAGTTGTCGAAAATTACTTAAAATTTACTATAGGAGAAAAACTCACTTTCCTATTTTGAATAGTAACAGTCATCCTTCTTTTGAATTTTAAGAGTGTTGTTGGAGAATTAAACGTAAGATAAGAAATGCTATGGAAATAGTTTCTTTCTGCTACTTCATTACAATAGCACATGAGTTAATATTATATTTATTTCTATATATACCAAGTACATTATGAAGAACTTTATCTGATAGATCTATAAAGTATCTGGAGTCTTTCAGAAAACATGAAAGTTTTAGTTAGTTAGTTATTTAATTCAAGTATTTTAGAAATTAAATTTATATTTAACTAATATTAAAGTTTTAAAATACAAAATTAATTTAATCGTTAAGAAATTATTTTGAGTAGTGATTTTTTTTATCACATATTTACTTATGTTCTTATGTTTATAAATTATGTTGTATAGATTAATAACATCCTGTTGATTTACTACCAGGATGTTGTTATTAGTTTAAAAATTATAGTTATTTGCTGTAAAAACCTAATGTTGAATATATAAAACATGTAAAAACCTAATGTTGAATATGTAAAACATGTAAAAACCTAATGTTAAAATTTTAATTTTTCTGTCTTACTTTGAATGAAAAAAATGTATACAGGTGACTAAGTTATAGGTGTCTAAAAATAGCAAATTTGCAAGGATTTACCACTAATAGTTTAAATAGGGAAGTGGTACAAAAAAATTACCTATAGATAATATATGCTAATCCCAAACGATATTTTTTCTCTCAAAATTTTAAGGTTCTAATTAAAAATCTGCTAGAACTAAATTTTGAAACTTTTCTTAAGAGTTCAATATATAAGAAAAAATTGTGTAAAATCAAGAGACACTTTCTTTAATTTTAAGGAAACCGGAAATAATCCAGAAAAACGTGTAGTATGTGAAAGTATAAAATTAAAACTTCGATTTACGTATTAATTTGCAAAAATTCGTACAGGTGCTAAAGTTACAGATATCTAAAAATAGCAAATTTTCAATTTTTGATCCCTAATAGCTCCTAAACAGAGAGTAGCATGAAAAACTTTTTTGTGGTAACTTAAAATATTTCGAAGAGATCTTTCTTCTCTCAAAATTTCACGTTTCTAATTAAAACGCTTTCGGAGACATGAAGGAACGAAAATTTTGCAAAATCTTGTTTTCACATAACGGTACATTTAAATACTAAATTTAAAAAAACAGGATATTTTATCAACCAAATTTAAATAAGTTGATAAAATATTCTGTTGTTGCCTTTATATTGAAAAAATATTAAGTGCATATAATTTAAGTTAATTATTAAGTTTACATTTACTTGAGAAACATTTGAAAATAGGGCTTTTGTCCAAATTTGAGGGTGCGACTTCGTAATACTTTATAACTAAATAAAGCTATTAACACATATAACAATATAGTATCGAAGCTTAAATGTAAAATTTATATACGCTAATTTATGTTATATACAAAAAAAGGCAACTTATGAGAATTCTGCAGGATCTTTCTTCTCCTAAAATTTCAAGGTTCTAATTAAATAAAAACTGTTTTGGAGATATGAAGAAAGTAAAATTTTGAAGTTTTGTTTTGATATAACGGGAAATGTAAATACTAAATTTAAAAAATATATAATTTTGATTTTAATTTATAAATCAAAAAAACTCCTGTCGTTTGGCGATTTTAGATATAAAATATATGAGAGCTTTTTCAAAGTTTGCGGATCTGTAGCTCCTTAATGGGTGGAGCTACAACACATAGAAAAGATACTTTACATAACATTAATTTTTGTATGAGTTCTAACTATGGTTAAAATTCCATTACTCTAACTATAACGGTATAGAAGTTTTATAAACAGAAGGATGGACAGAATGAAACAGAGTACATTTTAGAAATATTTTTTAAATAATGTGCTAAAAATCTGGTCTATTAATTTTAACCTTCTTTGTATTATCTATACCTTTAACTTGACCCCACGTTTATTACATAGATAAAATTGTAAGATTTTTGCCTTTGCACAAATATAATTACAAACAATCCTTTATATTAATTATTTTAATGTTTCCTTTTTTACTTGCAGTGTAAAAAAAAGGGTTAAAATCGACTAAAAGTGTGCCAATTAATCAGATAGTGAAGCTTATAATATACTCTTAAAATATTTCTGATTACTTACCAGTTTTTGTTGTTATTTTAATAACTTTAGTAGATTCTATATTAAGAAAAGGTCACTTTGAAAACTGGCATAAAACAAAATTTTAAGTTAATTAATTAATTTCCAAATTAAACAAAAACAAACCAAAAGCAAAAATACTTTGATTTACTATTAAATGATTTCTTTTGTTACCAAGACTTTGTTTTTCATCTTTTGAATACAATAAAACCATTTACCTTCGTTTCATTCATGATAAATTTTATTAGTGTTATGTTATTGTGTATATATACTCGTATATTATCTGAATTATATGTTGACAGATTTAAAACATTAAAGATTTATTTAATTTACCTATGCGTAAGGATAAAGGGTCCCTTAATTTTAATATTAACTAAACATAAGAATTTAAATTTCTAAAGCGTGAAGAAACTGTTTACATAGTATTAACGTTATGCACCTATTGTTATATAGTTCTTAACCCCAACTATAAACGTATCTTGAACACTGAACTTTTATTGAGAGAAACATAACATACTCGAAACAAAAAGAAAACAAAACAGGAGAAAAAGAAAAGTATCTTGATAAGGATAAAAATACAAGAGATATTGTGTAAAAAATATTTCTTCCTTCGTTTATACATACGAATACACATATGTATATTATATATTACAAAAAATGGTAAAAAATGAAAATTAGATGTCAGGCAGTCAAAATGTATTATACACGTACACGTACACGTACACTTTTTTACCAGAAACTTTCTAATAGGCTTTTCTGCAATTCTATTTACTTTTCATTTAATACATGACCTTTACTTTACGTGAATGAAAAATTATTACTAAATTCTTTTAATGTTTAAGGATAATAATATGTTTCAGTTGTTGACAATTTTTCGTTCCATAAAATTTGGTACATAACTAGAAAGGTTTTTGTTTTTAATTTTAACTTTGAAAAGTTAAAGTTAAACTTCTGAAATGGTCAACCTCACGATTGCTTTATTAATTATAACTTTTAAGAGACTAAAAGTACACTAAAAATAAATAATTTCGGCGCTGCTTTTATTTGACGTTGGAGCCGCTAAAGGTCCAAGTTTAGTCTGTAAAAATTTTTTGTTGCAATATATTTAACACACTATATCTGTTAAAATAATTTCGGTTAAACAACCAATACATAGCTCATAAAAATACCTTTCAGGTGATATATATTTTATATATCTTGAGATTATAGCGTAGACACAGGGGACTTTCAAAATTAAAAAATGGTATTTTTTTTTTAATATTGAATTTTTTTTTTTTTTTTAGTAAAACGTTTTGGTTTTTTTTAACAACAAAAATTAATGCGTATTTAAAGCTTTAAATATTGCGTCACAGTGGTTATTTATTTTTAGTGTGCTTTTACCTCTGAAATTTAAAAGGAATTTGGACGGTTGACCATTTCGGAACTTCAATTAAAATGCTATTATAATTTTGGTTTTCGAAAAGAAAATTATTGAAGTTATTTGGAAAAGTCTTATTATTTTTTTTTATTAAATTTATCTGGTCTGATTTGGTTTCATTAAATTTATCTTTAGGTATATAATAATTTATACCGATCAGTTGTTGAAAAATGTAAGAATATTAATACTTTCAGATTCAGTTAACACGATTGTAAAGATTTGATGAAATGAATAGTGAAATTTTAAAGTACTGATTCACATATAGTTTTTATATCTATTTTTAAGCCTTAAATACTCTTGAACTTTTTAAATGTATAATGAAGTAAATATGTATGTACAATGAATTTCAGAGATAATTAGCTTACACAAAATATATGAAAAAAAACTTTTCCATATAAACATACCGTCAGAAAATGATCGTATCGCCAATCTAAATTGCGTTTTGAAGAAATCTGAAAAGCCAATTAAAGTAAATTATATTTTAATATAATTTTCGTGAAATGGAATTAAAATTATCAAAACAAATTAATAAAATACCAAAGAATTTATTAGGCGTTTTACCTATTGTGTGTTAGACCACTTCAAAATACTTAGGAAACTTATAATATTTTATAAATATTTTAAAGCATATAGTGTAAACGAACCGACACATTTAATACTGATATTAAAAATCTAAAGTTTATAATAAAAAGATCCTCGGGTACTGTAAAAAGAAGATAATCCAAAAGATATATACACATTTAGCAAAAATCTAAAAGTGTTAATAGTATTTTTGTTTTTTTTTTTTTTGTTAAATAAAATTCAAATCAAAACATAAAAGAAAATGTTTCTAAACAATTTTTGATAAACAGGTTGTGAAGGATAATTATTATCCTTCTACAATTTTTACTTTTATATTTAAAGCATATGTGTTTTATTTATAAATAAGATCGTCAGAAGGTTGATTCTGTGTTATATATTGTATTGGTGAACAAAAATAAATTAACATACAAAAAATATGTGTATTAAAAAATAGATTTATAAAAAGAAACCAAACATTTTATAGAAAAACAAGAACCTAAATGAAAAGGATGGAAAAAAAAAAACTAAAAAGTATAAGAATAAATTTTTTCCTGAAAATGCATAAATTTTTGAATTGGAATTTATACAACATAAATTCATATATATATATATATGTATATGTAAATATTTATATATTTTTTATTCAAAATAGATTTATGAACATTATTTATTCTCTACATTATTATATTCTGTATAAACATTATTATATATCCTTAATTTTTTGATTCTTTTTTTTTTTTTGTTTATGGATAAAATATGAACTTCAATATTATTTCTGACTTGAATTATATAATATGTATTTATAATAATATGTATGTAAAAAAATATATTTTGAAATGACGTAAATATTCTTAATACTGGTTTACATTTTACTACTTTGTTTTTATGTCTAATATTAAATAGATATACTTAAGTAATAAATATTTAAATTTAATATATAAGTGAGGGCAATCTCAAGTAAAAAATTGTAGGTACATATATTTAAATATTCTATTTTAGAATAAACACTAAGTTGAATTAAGACATTTTGATTCTGATTTCTTATTTAAGTAGTTATCTTGTACTTACTAAGATTAAATAGGAAAATGTTATAATGTATATCGTATAATTAATAGTTATAAATTATAATAATAGCAATAATAATAATTGTAATAATAATAGCTACTGCAGTGGAGCTATCTTTGGTTATATCATACGGGAACGTGTAATATTTTGCATTTTGTAATCCACTGGTGGCCCTAACTTTGCAGTAAAATAATAATAATATTAATAAGAATACTAATACCAATAATAATAATAATAGCTACTACAGTGACAGTGGGGGTTGCCTTCAATAATTACCTCATGCAGTAAGGTGTTATATACTATTGCATGTTGTAGTTGCTGTAAGGAAAAAAAAAATTATATATGATGGACATTTATACCATGATAGGTATGATGGATATTTACACCATGTTAGGTACAATGAACATAAACACCATGTTAGATAACACAAAAATTTGTCATTGAATTAGGGTTGGAGGAATTCAGCTTTTAATGTTGTTTGTACAAAAAGTAAAATAACCATGATAAGTGACTTACTGCGCCAAAATGGATCAAAAAGTTGAATTTGGTGAAAAAATTTTGATATTACGTATCACAAGTCTAACATGATATTGGTATTAGCCATAATAATCAAAAAAAAAATATGAATGTTTATTTAGAGGGAAAAATAAAAGATACACATTAGATAAAGTCAAACTAATTCTAGTGTTAGTAATTAAATTCCGTAACATAACAGACATATAAATATTATAGTTTTTTATCTATTCGCCTTCAGAATCATCAAACCTGTGTTAATATTCTAAAAAAATGCTACTTTTAATTCTTACAAAAAACTTAAACAAAAACCATTTTTTCAATTCGTATCTAAACCAATTTTTCAGGTTCTAAAAAAAAAAAAATTATATGTAATTATATAATAATAAACGCAAACGCGATTGTAGCGGGGAAATATGTAAGTTTTTGTTCAAAAGTTATCATTGAAAACTTTACGAATAATTGCGGAGCGATAAATTTTTTGAGCTATCATTCAAAACCCATTTCAACCGCAACCGCACACCTGAGTTTTAAATTTGCTTAATACATAAGTAAATAAAATACGCGGTAAAATTTTTCAGAAATTTAAATGTCAAAAAATTTTATAGCTCCGCTTTTGTCTTGCATTTTCAATGATAATGTAATTATTACGGAGGGAATAAATGCGGATCTGAATTATTCTCGTCGCAATTGCGTTCGCGTCTTTAATGACAGGTATTTTTATTTATATTTTCTTCTTCCAATTTTGAAATTAAATTTGGAATTACATTTTCTAACAAATTTCAAAATTTTTTTAGTTTTAAAAGATTTGTAAAATAAAATTTTAGTTGTCCCTTAAAAATATTTTAAAAAATTTATAACAATATAAGATAGGTTAATATTTTAATAGTATATAAAACTAAGAGTTTACAACATGCAACATTTATAAATTTATAAATAAATTTAAAAAGTTATTTATTCTATTAAAAACTTTTTTAAAACTCATAAAAAGAAAATATTATTTTTTTATATAAAAAAAAAAAAATTTTGGTTTTAAAAGATTTATTATAAAAATATGTATAAAATGTTAAAAATTTAATTTATTAAAAATTAAGTTAAGTTACAATAAAATTTTTAATTTTTTTTGTTAATTTTTTAAAAATTTACATAAAAATAATGACAGAAAATTTAAATTATATTATTATCAAGAATTTAACAAGAAAACAAAACAAAAAAAAAAAAAAAAAATATGATGATTTATTTTTAATATTAAAAACAGAAAAAGACCCCATTTTAATGAAATATTTTTATGAAATATTTATTATATAATTTAATTTAACATTTTTATTTTTTTTTTTTTCCTGTTACCAATATAAATTTTAAATTTAATTTTCCGAACATGTATTTTAATAATGTATTTTTTCTCTCATGAACATTTTTTTTGTGATTATTGAACAATTTTTTATTTCCAATATCGAAAACGTGCTCTAAATTACCGGAAACTATAAATAGGTCAGAAGGCGTAAAATAATTCTATATTAATGTCGTAAAGATTAATTTTTTTTTTTATGTCAAAAAGTAAATTTTTTCTACCTTTCTTTAAATATTTTGTATAATATGTATTTGAAATTTTTTTCATCTTATAATACAATTTCTTAGAAAGTTTCGACATAAATTAATGATAATTTTTGATAACGTGTCAATTATTTGAAAAGATTAAAAATTGCGAGGAAAATTCAACGTTATGAAAATCATTCTCAGTATATCAAAATTTAACAAATTCAATTTATTTGACATAATTTTAAAATTTTTTCATGCTAACTTATATGGGAAACCCCTTAGTTTAAATAAAATTGATTATAACACCAACACTAAAGAGATTATCAGTGCTTTATTTCTACTCGTATACTGCTGATATTCTTAGATGATTCAAAATTGATTCGATTATAGAAATTTATTTTTGTGTAAGAATATTGAAATCAATACATTCAAAATTGGTACAGTTTTTCTTATATGGTATAATTTAAAATTAAAAAAAAAAACCAAAAAACTTAATATACATTCGTAATTAATTATATACTTTTCTTATATTCCTTTAAAGAACCTTTCTGCTCTTCTTTTAACTAATTTATTTGGGTGAACTGAAAGCAATAAACTATATTAGATCCTTAGTTTCTTAGAGGTGGTAGGACGGATAAAGTTATAATAAGTGATAATAAAATTCATAACACGTAATAATAGGTGGATTACAATCGTTTTACATCAAATTAAAGTCACAGTGTTTATTTACAAACCTTTAAAATAATCTAATCTACACAATTTACTTAACTAAAACTATATTCAAGTAGAAAAAAGTTTACTAAAGAATTTAGGTTAGGTATAGAGTAGGTATATAAATACAAAAAAAAAAAAATCTAAATACATATAAGTATTATGAAAGAATTAGAAATTAAATTTTTTAAACTCACGAGGATCGGTGAGAAACATCAAAAGTCAGTTGAGACATTTTTAAAAATTGAGCCATTTAATACAAATGTACAATTGGTTTACGGGATAGGGATGACGAAATGATTCTTAGGAAAATTTAGGATTATGTAGGATGGGTAAGAAATTTGAATAAGTCCTTTTACGCCATCTTAGAATTTTTACAGTCTAGAGGAGGGCATTTGTCGAACTACTTATTTCGCGTACGAAAATATTGAGTGGAGGCATTAATTTTTTAATTTCTTTAGAACAGGTATTTAACCCTTCTTTAATAATACCGAAGAATAGCTGGTTTCTGTAAATGATAGAGATGCAGTGCTGTTAGAGGAACTTCAGCCTAAATGTGTGCACCTGTTATTTGTAATATCAACTTTAAAATTCTATATTTAAAATTTTAATTTTGAGCTCCTACTTTAAAATATGTTTATATAATAATATATTCATTCATTTATTTTTTAAATTTAATTCTAATTAAAGGAAAAACTGTGTACGTATAATAAAGGGTTTTTTTCAAACAGAATATATTAAAAAAAAAAAAATTCTTTAAATATGCTTTTTTTTTACCTTTAAGTCTTTAAGTTTTTAAATATTAACTTTTTATTCAGAATCATATTTAATCACAAAATAATATTGTAATTTTTATGCACATCTTAATATTGATGATTTTTTCAATAATTCAATGTATAAATTTTTAGTTTTTTTATCCCATTACCCTAAAATAAAATGCTATAAACTCTTACTACCATAATATTATCTCTTTCAATAAATATGTTAATATGTTATCAAAATTCTCATAACATTAAATTGAATGTAAGAAATTTTTATTCACTTTTCTAGAACACATAAATATAACATAATATCAACATATAGATTAGGTACATATATATGAAATATATATTATTCTTTCAGATGTTATGTCAAAAAACAAAAAAAAAAAAAAATTGTGTACGTGTATGATTATACTTTTGTAGCCACAAAATTTTTGAAATTTTTAAAAGAACATTCAAATCTTTAAGTCTATATTTTTTTTTGACATGTAACTACAGTATTGAATAAAATATATTCAAACAGTACCCTTTTGTATATTATTTTTTAACACTTTATTATTTAAGATTTTTTTTTTGTTTATGTTTTATTTGAACAACTTTGAAATAATTTTTGTAGTGCAAAATTTACTGTCAAGGCTTAGTTTTAAATCTTTTATTATTTTGATGGTTTTTACATGTAATATAGCATTAAAATCTTTTGTTTATCAAGACTACTCAGATATAAGACTACATCAGATATTCGATTTAGAAAAAAGTCTAAATACATTCCAGGTATTAAAAACATTTTTTAAACATTCAAAAAATGCCCACATTTTCATATAAGAAAAATATTTCAATACATTCTATATATTGAATTAACTAAACTCAATGAAAATAATTCCAAATATACTTTTTTATTTTTAAGTATTCTAAATATGTTGCCTGTACTGTTACACAGAAATAAAATATTCACCTTTTAATTTTTTGCTTTTCGAAGCTAACATTAAAATTGAACAAAAAAAAAATTACATGATATCAACTTGTCTCAAAAAAAATGTCTTTCTTTTGTTTAATGTCATTTCTTTGATTACATTTATTTAATGGAATCACTTCTAATATTTGATTACTTTGATATACAAATATATAGTACTTAAATATATACGTATATCATTTTTGTGCTACCATATACGAATTTTATTTTAATTTATGTTTTTTTTTTTATCATCTTCAAGTTTAAAGAAGTTTATATGAATTCAGATAAATATTTTCAAAAATATTTACTTTCTCACTTAATACATTTATAAGTTCTTAATTTTGTTTCAAAGCATAACAAAAATCATGATTTAATTTCATTGAAATAATATTGGCATAAATTATGGAATCATGTTGTGTTGATTCAAAATAAAGTATTCTTTCAGATAGGTATAGTTTTTTTATTTTAATATTTTATTCATTAATCAACGAAAGATGTAACTTAACTGCAACCTATATTTCTTTACTTTTCTTATTAGATACTGAAGTGTTTAATTACAAAAAATTTATAAGAATGTTTAATAACACTCATTGATCTGAATGTTTAATGGGAACTCTAAATCGAATTGGAAATTGTAGCTAATAATCGTTTTTGGCATGAACGTGGAAATAGATTTTGTTTTTTAAAACTGTTTGCGAGAGTTGGTTTTACTTTATTTCAAATACTTAGATCTGGTTATTATGGCATTTGTTTTAAATTTATGCTGTAGCTGAATAGATCAATATTTTCCCAACATGTTACTTTTATTTTTAAGGTTTTTAATAGGAATATATTAGGTTGATATGAATAAATTTCAAGACTTTTAGTTAAGCATTTTAATGTTTATGATGAAAAAAAATTGAAATTTGCTTTATCTGAAGCTTTTACCAACAATCAAAAAAATATGTAATTTGTTACTTTTTAGGTTATCACTTTATAGGGATTCTATTACATAAATTATTCTTCTCTTTTATTAAAGGGACGTAATGGATGACATATTTTTGCAATTCTCCTAAAAGTATGCAATGAATAAATAAATGTAAGTTGTATTATTACATTAACAATAATCATTTCAATAACTAAACTTATGTCTGATTTAACGTGGCATATAAATAAGCAAATTAGTAAATTAGTGGCTTTAATATTTGATATGATATCGGGTAATAGGTTTGTTATTTCTAACGATTCAAACATTATAAATAGAACATTTGCTATTAAAAATGGGCTTCTGCAGGGAACAATTAATTCCCCGATATTATTTTGTATATACATCACAGAACTTCTCGAGCTATTCCAATCTATTAAAGGCAGTAACTATGCATTAGCATTTGCTGATGATATAGTTTTTTACTCGGCAGGTGACACAATAGAACATATACAATTCTACTTGCAAAAAATGTTCAATTTGTCATTAGATTACTGTAAAATTTGGCAACTTAAAATCAATACTGATAAATGTGAAACAATACTTTTTCGAAACACTGTTGATAAAGTAAATCACAATATCAGAAAAAATTGGAGGAACCTAAATATTAAAAGTAATGATAGAACTTTATTAAAACAAACCAAAATAATCAAATATTTAGGAAATATTTAGGAGTGCAAGTTCACCATCATTTAAAATTTAAAGACCATGTAAAGCACATATTAAGTAAAAGTAACGAAGCCTTTATGGCCGACAAAAATTTGTTTTACGACAAACGCATAAGTCCCAGAGTTAAAATTATTTCATATCAAGCTCTTATAAGACCAATAATGGCATATGCAATCCCTATTTGGTTTAACATAAGTGCTAGCACAATGGAACTTATTAGAAAATTTGAGAGAAAATGCATTAGGGTCTGCATAAGTAAAACAAGAAAACCAGAATCAAATTTTCAACATTTTTATTCAAACAAAGTAATATATAAAGATGCAAACATAATAAGATTCGATAACTTCGCTATTAAATTAATACGTAACCATTTTAATAGAACTCTACAAGTAACGGAAAATAATCTAGTGTCAAATATTTATTACCACAATTATGAGTATATAAGATACAGCATGAATACAGGATTCATTGCACCGGAATATACCTAGATTCAAATGGTTACATTCAAGATCAAAACCATGTTCCCTTATTATTTCATTATAATAGGCGGGCCACGTGCAAGATCATTGACTATATTCCGCGAAACGTAGATTATTCGATGTTGAAATTTGATAGACATATACCAGAAAGGGACAAAAACATTAGTAGAAATTATTGGTGGTTAGAAAACACCTACATAGAAGATTAAAATTATTTTTAAATATTTAGGATAAGTAGGATAGCATAGGGTAAATTAGATTAGATATATAGGTTAAGATAGATTAAGATATGTTAAGATAGGTTAAGATAAGTTAAATTTTTATTTTAAAACTCAATAGAAATAAATTTGGATTTTTAAATGAAATTTTTACCAAAAAACAATAAATATAAGGATGTAAATTACCATGGAACATTCAAAGATTTATTGTAATATTAAAATATAAAACATAAAATTAATATAATAAGAAATCATGCCATCTTAAAATTAATTATAAAACAAAGAAGTAAACTGATATTTTTAAATTTTTTGTTGTAAGTTATATTTATAAGATTAAATAAAGAATAAAAAAAAAAAAAAAAAAAAATAATCATTTCGTAGCCCATAATGGCCCTAGCCGCCGAGGGCTTAATTAAGATTGCGTACTTCCTGTGTGTTTACGTAATATTGGAATAAATAAATAATTAAATAAATCCCCAAAACTTTATTTAATGATATAGAGGTTGGATAACACTCGATCGAATAGTTAAAGCATAGGGAGTGCCAATCGAGGAATTGTCGCTTGAAAAAATAAAAAGAGATTATTGATGGTTGGTGAATGCAATTAAAAATATCAAAAATAAACAACCAATAATAGACAACATTAGGAGCATGCTGTTATTGTCAAACAAACAAATAAAATTGGTTTGGACTCCAAGCCACTCTGGCATAACAGGTAACGAACTAGCTGACAAAGAAGCAAAATTAGCAGCAAAAAATCCAGCTCCGTATGAACGTATTTTTTTTTCCAAATATCAAAACTAAATAAATAGAGAAACACATGCTGCACAATAGACAAGTAAAGTGGAACTCCTCGAACTTCCTGAAATTTCACTGGCCGAATGCAACATCTTCAGCATACGAGATCAAAAACAGAGTAGTAGGGGTCCAAATAAGTAGAATTCGCTTAGGTCACACTCTCTATACCAAAAAACATATCTTCGCCCAATCCAATCCACCCGTATGCCCACACTGTGTAAATATTTTGACAATCAAACATATTTTAGTTGACTGCCAGGTTCAAACAATTTTCTACAAAATCATTCAATAAACTTAAATGAAATACCGCGCCCGAAGTGTGAGAATATTGATAGATTAGAAAAATTTTTTAAACATTATAATATGTGGAACTTATAATAATATATGTGGAATAAAGCGTATATAATAGAAACTAAAAAGCTAATAAGTTAAACACTCATATAATATTTCATAAATTCTTAAGAAAAACAAAATCTGTTGATTATAATATGCTTAACTTTATTAAAATTCTAAAACTTAAATAGGTAATTTTGTAAATAAATTTTTCTAAATAACTTGTAATTATCATGTACATGTTGTATATATATTAGATTTAATCTCTAGCAAGCCCATAATGGCCATAGCAGCCGAGGGCTGTACTAATGTTATAATCATTTATTATATAATATTAAAATAAAATAAATAAATAACAATAATAATTTCTCAGCCCATAATGGCCCTAGCTGCCGAAGGCTTAATTAATAATGCGTACTTCCTGTGTGTTTACGTAATATTGGAATAAATAAATAATTAAATAAATCCTAAAAATTTTATTTAATGGTATAGAGGCGTCATTGATCGAATAGTTAAAGCATATGGGGTGCCAATCGTGGAATTGTCTCTTAAAAAAATAAAACGAGATTATTGGTGATTCTGGTTGGATAACATACATTCATCAGAAGTTCAAACTAGAACTCCAAATTAGGTTTTAATTTAGGCTAAGTAACTCAATTTAGGATAAGTAGGGTAGGCATAGTTAAGTTGTTTTTATTGTAACAATCAGAAGAAATATTGATTTTTAAAACCGAAATTTTTACAATATAAAAACAAGGTAGAATGTAAACCAACGGTTTTTAAAAGCGCACATTTCCAAAACTCAATACAAACTGTTTAGAAGTGTGACTTGCACAAAAATTTGAAAATTTCATGTAATAAGAAAAAACGTCAAAATAGGATATTTTTAAAATTTTGAGGGGCCGTAAGTCCAGAATCCTTTATAACTAAGAAAAGCCGTTAACACACATAAAAGTGTATTGTTGAACCTTTCATGTCTTGCCGAAGAAAAATGTTTACACGTGCCTAAGTTACAGGTGTCTAAAAATAGCAAATTTTCAATTTTTGTGGCGTAATAACTCTAAAAGAGAGGGTGCTACCCAAAAATTTTCTGAGGAAACTTATACTAATTCTAAAAGGTTCTTTCTTGCCTCAAAATTTCAGGTTTCTATCTAAAGGCGTGCCGGAATTATCAAAAAAGAAATTTCATGCAAAATGTGGTTTTCACATAACGGTAAATTTAAATAGTAAATTACAAAATGTTACGTAATTTTGATATTGTTTTCTATAGATAATAAAATTTTCGATCTTCTGGCGGTTTTAGATTGCAAAACTATTACGCAGAGCCTGAGATATATACAGCTGAAAATTAGGCTTTTTCGCAATTTTGAAGAGCTGCAACTTTGGAACCCTTTACAACTAAAATAAACCTTTGACACACGTTAAAATATATTACTGGAGCTTTAATTTTTATATCTTGCAGAAGTGAAATGTGTACAGGTTTCTAAGTTACAGGTGTTTAAAAATAGCAAATTTTCAATTTTTAAGCCCTAATAGCTCATAAACAGGGGGTGGTCCAAAAAAATTTTCTGAGCAAACTTATACTAATTCTAAAAGTTCTTTCTTGCCTCAAAATTTCAAGCCTCTATTTAAAAGCGTGCCGGAGTTATGAAAGTAGAAAAATCATGCAAAATTAGGTTTTTACATAACGGTAAATTTAAATACTAAATTTAAAAAATTGTATAATTTTGATATTAATTTACAAAGTTAAAAAAAATACCTGTCGAATGACGTTTTCAGATTGAAAAAATCTTAAGCAGAACATAAGATATGTGCATTTAAAAGTAGGGCTTTTTCAAAGTTTGAGGGGCTGTAGCTCCGTAATGGAGGGGCCTACATGAAAAGGTTGTTCCACAAAATTATTTTTTTTATGAGACCTACCCATGGTTAAATTTTTTTTTCTCTATCTTTAACGGTGTAGAAGTTTTGTAAACAGACGGACGAATGGACGGACGGACAGAGTGAAACTAATAAGCACATTTTTTCAAAATTTTTTTGGAAATGTGCTAAAAAGAAGAATAGAATATTATTTTGAATAGAAATATTATCTTGAAAATTAAATTACGAATTATATTATTAGGAAAAGATACAAAACTAACATAAAAATTAAGGATTAATTTAAATGTTAATATAAAAAAAAAAAGCAAAGATGCCGTTTTTTATAAACTTTCTCTAGACTAAGATATATTTAAGATTATAATTAAAGGTATAAATAAGAGGTTATTAATTAAAAAAAAAAATACAGATAATCCCATAAAAACTTTATTTAATCGTATAGAGGCCTCATTGATCTAATAATTAAGCATATGGGGTGACAATCAGGGAATTGTCGCTTCGAATTGTCAACAGATTGCAAACATTTTTAATTGGAAAATTGCCTAAAACATAATTTTTCATAATAAGTCTCGCTTTTCATACAACTATCTTAATGATTTGATATAATAAAACATAAGATATTAAGTATTAGTACCTTAACAAATAGTTCTTATGTTTTAGAACCATGTTTAGTTATTCAAGAATAGAATCGGCTTGCTAAACTTAATAGCAGAAAGCGTTTAAGTTTACGTCGCCTGGAAGATAATAAAATGATAATAAATGATTTATCTTTTAATACAAAAACTATAACTTAAACAGTTTTGATTTCTAATAGGAGCCTATAAAAATGTTGATTTTAAAAATACATCCATATATTATATGAAAATGTATATTAAAAGGTTATTAAAATGGAAATATCCTTAAAAATTCAAATTTCAATCAATTTTAAAAATTAATATAGTTCCTTACTATTACTTTAAATATTTACATAAAATAAAGCTTCTAGCATTATATAAAAAATTTATTTGAAAAATTACTTAAGTTGTATTTTATGTTTCTGCAGATGAAATTTTTAAACATATCCCAGTTTTTTTTTTTTTTGGCACCTCTTACCAAACCAACAAACCCTTAAAAAATTTACATTTTTCTTCTTTATATTTTATGTACATTTTGGTTTACATTTTACAATGTTTTTTTTTTCTTTTTATTGAATATGAAAGTGCTATTTGAAACCAATCTATACACAATTTTATTTTTTCTTTTATTCCAACGACACAATGTACAAAAAATAAAAAAACAAAATGGAATTTAACCCCAAGTCAATTAAACGTAAACGAAATAACAGAAAAATCTAAAACAAAACAAAAATAAAATGTAAAAAAAAATTGAAGAAAGAAGAATTCACAAAAAAAAAAAAACAAATTTTTGTTTTTCTCTCCTAGAAAATTTTCTCAAACTCTCATGTACATTTTTTATTGTGTATAGCTTATAAGTGTCCAACAATTTATTTATTTTAAGACAGCGTGAAATTGTAATATTATAATATCATGTGGTGCTTTACTAACTGAGGGATCATAAAGCCATAGGTCATAAAGCAGTATTTCATGAATATAAAGCCATAATTAAATTTTTGTAAGCTAATGATTATAAAAAATAACCTCTAATTATTGGATGCAAAATCGGGGTTCCAATATTTTGTTTGGTTTTTAAATGTTTAGTTGTTGAAATATACATTTAAAAAAATAATTAGGAGAAAATAATTTCAATGGATCAATGCAGTCACTGCAATATTATATTTTTTGGTGTTATAATATCTATAAAAAAATAATTAGAAAGTATTTTAGAGTTAATTAATTCAGTTTAATAGATTTTCTTTTAAAGTAGTTTTAACTGAATGAGATATAACGGCATATGGCTTTATGACTTATGGTTTTATGACATACCACCGCTTTACTAGTTTCTTTTTTATTATTAATGTTGTTGTTGTTATTTAAAAGAATTCAAGGATTTTCTAAATAGCTTACATAATATTCAAAAAATATATATATATATATACTTATCATCAAATAGACAACATTTAAATTCATTAGAAATGTCTCAAGTTTCGAAATTGGCTATGTCATCGTTACAAAAAAATAATTGGAATTCTAAATAAAAGAATATCCTACAAAATTTTATTTATTAAAAACGTAATAGATTTTTGAAAAGGATGTAGTCATGTAAAGATAGTATTCAATTAAAATTAGTATAAAAATTTCACTTTAAAAATCAAAATGGATATCAAATATTATTAAACTATATTTAAAAATATGATTAAAAATAATGTATAATATGTATATTATGTTATTTGAGAACTGTTTGTTAATTTCCTTTTAATGGTGATGATTCCTCCTTTTTGATATGTGTAATTTTTACTTATCGAACAAACCCATATTTATTCCAATGTAATTCAATAAAAAAATTTAATATAGTTAAATTGTTCGTAAGTTAGATGAGTAAATTTTCAAGCTGTAGAAGTTTTAAATGGTAGTTAATAAAAGTAATGTTGACATCATTCTTTTCTTTGTAATTATCTGTATCTGAAAACGAATAGGATAGTAATGTGGTACCTATACAGCTAACAGGTTAAGTTTTTTTTTTTTTTTTTAATGCATTTCTCTGCCACATAACTGTGGACAGGAAATTACACAGCCTTTCCTGTTCAGGCGTGGCTGTAAATGTCGTAAGAGGGTGTAACGCTTACGATGTTTGTGGGATTTGAACCCACACTCCCTCGGTTTTTACAGCGTATTTTATACGCTCTTACCCACTAGGCCACCGAGACCCCTAGGTTTAAGTTTTGATTAGTTTTACAGATTTAAGGGAAAAAGATGCCTAACAAGACGGAAGTATGACGTTTGTGGAATTGTAATTTTAATATAATAAATATTATTTTGTTTGAAGGGTTACCGAAAAGGCCTTTTAAATAACTATGTTAAAGCATTTAGTGAGATGGAATATTTTTGGTCTTGTTAGTTGAAAAACCAATCTCTATTAACCACCTACCTTCAAATTGTTTTATTTGAATAAAGAGAAGAAACATTTTACTTTCTTACTTTCTATGTTATTTGAAGAATTATGACTTGGTATACGTTATTATACAATATAGAAATAACAAGTATAAGATATTGCTCTCTATGCTTGCATTAAAATCATCTATCCATCTGACCATCTAACCATTTAACTATCTACTAAACCCTAAAAGCGTTTTAATAAACAACATTTAAACTTCTGACCATAAACCACAATATCTAAGTCATCGGCCTTTTAGTCGGTAGATCTGGAATTCAAAACTGGTCAAGACAAACTTAACTAAATAATATAAATAATAGTATGATAACCACATCCCAATGAGACAGGTGTTAAAATTTTATCCAGTTATTTTTATATGAGGAAAATAAAAATAAATAATAACAAATGTAAAATTGAAAACGAATGTTATATTAACCATAATAATATGATCGGATTTAAGTTTAGAAAGATTCAAATGAATACTTCCCCTCTTTAAATCAGAAATAAAACAATTGGTTGGTATTATTACGGACCATTGTCTTATCGGTAAATATGCTAGAATATTGGGTATATGTGTGGATATTAACTGTAGATTTTGCAGTTGAATTGACGCTATAGAGAGCATGGAGCACTTTATCTGCACCTCTTCCAGTTTGTTCACAAAAATGGATATAAGAAGCTTTTAAACCTTTGTGTCTTGCAAAACGGAATTATCGTGATACAAAATTAGGAAACTTAATACAAATTGTCAAATAGATTTTCCTGCCTTTTGAAGTTGCACTATACAGATTTAGAGTCTAATTACTAACTCGTTAGAACAGTCTTCAATCTTCATCAGTCTTCAATAAAAAAACAAACGGTAATAATTAAATTAAAACTTGATATGTTATCAAGCATAAATTAATATTTCATTAACTAAAATCTTATAATTTGTATTTTTCTATTTTCTTTAAATAGAATTAAAAATTTCCCAAATCAACAAAAATCTAAGAAAAAAGAAAATTTCAAAAATAGTATAAGTATGCTTTTTTATTTTTTTATATTTTTCGATAATAATTGAATTTCAAAAAAATAAATAAAGTGGTTGTCGATTATTTTTAAAAAATTTTTTTTATTTTATATTTTAATTTTTTTAAATTTTTAATTTAATTATACACTCATTTCTTAAAAATAAGACAATAAAACAGTTGTTATATATATATGATATATATATATATATATATCATTAGCATTATACTTTCTAAAATATAGCATTAAAATACTTGTAGATACAGTAAGTAAATTTAATATTCGATTTATTTTTACCAAAGTATTTTAAAACTAAATTATTGTAGAAAATCGATTTGATTTAAAATCTTCGTTATATTTTATTTAATGTATCTAAATCTTTATAAGGTACAGGAAAATTGGTTTAGGAATAAGTAAAAATCAAGTTAATGTTTTATTTCTAGAAAAGTATTTTCTTAATTTCGCTTTTTATACATTTTTATTTTTTATACGTTTCCTTAATTTTTCAAATATTTTACAAATAGCTTTGATTTTGTATTTTCCCTATATTCCAATTGGTCTCACTCATTTTTAATTAAAATAAAAATTTAAATCGGATAAAGTTTTATATTCAAATTATAATATCTTAAGTTCTATTCTAATATAGGAATTAATCTAGCTTTTTGTCCGGCGGGCCATTGTAGCGTTTTTTAAGCCGAACAGCTGTCATTAAGGCTTGAAATTCCATTCAGTTAGCTGAGCGGTTGTCAAAAACTGCCTCCCATCCCTAAAATTATTTATTTCTTTCGAACTATTACAAAGCAAAAAATTAATATTAGATATATAAAAGCTTCTCACTGTACTTATTATATAATATATTATAACTTTCAATTATATTTTCAGTATTTTATTATAATAAAAAAACAAAATTTAAAAAAAATTATTGAAAAATTTTTAGAATTTAACGAAAGGAAAATTTAAAGTTTATAGAAACAAAAAAAAAAAAGTTTTCGTCACGCACATACAAGCAATAAATTTGATGAAGAACGACTGGAAAATATTATTTGGATTGATGAAAATAAAGTTTTTCTTCTTATTGATGAAAATTTATAAAATGAATAGGTATTACATATGTATATGTAATATGTATGTAAAACCATAAATAATATGTATATTTAATATTTGTTTATTTATTTATGTTCTATTTTTAAAAAGCAAACAAAATTTCAAGGTCTATGATTTTTTAAAGTTTTTATTTTGTTTTACCCAATGCGGTCATAAATTATTTTAATGTTAAAAAAAAAAAAACATATTAATTTTAATAATTGTGTTTTTAAAGTTCGTTACTTTTGAAATATTGTCAAAATAAAATGTATTTTAGAAAAATCTGAAGTGTTTTTATTCTTAACAAATGGGGCTATAATTTACTTTAGCTTTATGCGTCTGATTTTCTTCATATTTTGTACAAATATGTTTTGGGGATGAATTAACATGTTTTGTTATGGAGCTGATTCGTGATGACATCACTAAAGGAATGAAATAGTGCTTCAGTATAGTTTTATGATTTCCCTTAAACTAAAAGGTCTAACAAAGAAAAAAGTTCTATATTAAAGTATTTTATATTCTATTATTCTTGATAGTTAACTTACATAAACTTGTTAAAATGTTTAACATTACATAGTTTTACAATATATAATATGCTTTTTTTTATAAAAGTTTTATGGTGTCCATTTCAGCAATTTTTTGCTATAAGTTAAAAATCACTTCAACTAAAAAAAAAATTGTTTGATACATTTTAGAAAGAGCAAAGGAATGGCATATTTTTAACGTTATTTAGGCAATTTAATCTCCTTTAATGCCAAATAAAAGGAATTCTAAAAAAACTGACTTTTTTGTGCTGTTTTTCTATATTTTGTAACTAAAACTATTTGGAATTTTTCAACAAAATGCATATTTTTAAAAAGAAACATCTTGAAACATTTCAAATAAGCATAAAATTTCTGGTAAAAAGAGATATGATAAAAAGTACAATGTATAATATTAAACTTTGAAAGGTTATGGCCCCTTTGATGACGTCATTGACAAACTTGATTATTCTTTCTTAAGGATGTTTATGGAAAATTGGAAAGAAATTAAACGTAAGAGCTAAACTAAAGTATAATCACAAAATGTCTACTTTAATACTATAAAGAAACTTTAAATTATTTTCGGAATTTATATCGAAATTTACTTATAACAAAATAATTATTTTGTTTTGAAGGCATATTGAAAAAAAAAAACCAAGTAAAGCACATTTCCAAAATTAGTTTTTCGTAAAGAGTACATAAATATTAAGTTGTTATATTGAATAAAATAAATTTATAATAATACAAAATTTGATCGAAATCGTTAGAACAATTTGTTAGAGAAATTGGGAAAAATCAAGTCACACTTTTGTCAATTTTAAGGCAACCGCTATGTTCTCAAGAAAAATTATTAACACAAACAAAAATATAATAGTGGAGCTTTAATTTCTGTATATTACTTTAAAAAAAATGGACAGGTGCCCAAGTTACAGGTGTTTAGAAATAGAGAATTTTCAGTTACAGCAGACCCCTTACAGCTCCTAAACACAAACACGGACGGACGAACAGATGGACAGAGTGAAACTAATAAGTAAATTTTTTCAAAATGTTTTGAAAATGCGCTAAAATCTTACTGAACTATAACATTTCATTTAAATCATTTAAAATTCATAAAAAAACCAATAATTTAATAAGGTTATTTTGCTCCTTATTCTCTAAATGTTTTTTAAAATGTTTTCGATTATAAAATTGCAAAACTTTTAAAATCTACAGTTACTTTTGATAAATTTTACTGAATAACCTATATAGCGTTACAACTTTTTAATTAGGGAATGGAACCAAAAATACTACAAAAAGATATTTTTGTTTTTCTTTTAAAATATGATACTAACCCCTATTAGCAATAAACAACTTTTGTGTAAAAAAAAAAACAACTTAAAATTTGAAATATATTTTAATATTTTTTATTTCTTTATTTATTCAAAAATTTTGAAAACCATATTGTTAAGAGTTTCTCTTTCTTTTTTTTTTTTTTTTTGAATTAAAAACTTCTAAGCATTTTCTTTTAAAATAAAAATAAATTTTTTTTTAATATTTGAATACTTTATCATCCTCCTAAAAAAAAACTTTTTGTGTTTTGTAATAACTTTTCAATGTTCTTTGAAGAAAAAAAGAACTTACAACAATATACTCGTAGATAATCATGTTAAAAATTAAAATTTTTGGTTTTCAATATGGGAAGTGACAAAAAAATTTTTTCAAAAACTTTTAATGTAAAACAAGGAAAAAGAAAGAAAAAACAAAGATTGATGCTTTCAAAAGTAGGTATACGTCATAAACTGAAAATTACTATATATTTGTTTCTATTTCTTTTTTTAGATATAAAAATTTCTAAATAAATACCTAAATTATTCAAAATATAAAAATAACTTTTTAAAAAACAGTAAAAATCTAAATTTAATATATTTATTTTTCAAAGATTCATTTGGAAAAGTACTGATATTGTAAAGGGGTTATTATTTTATTTAAGTATAATTATAAAAAAGTTTGAATATTTTTTTAAAAAGAAAAGAAAATAAAAATTAAATTAAATATTTTCTAAAAAGGAAAATTAATTTTGATATTCTAATTAAAAATAAATTTATTTTAAAACTTTATAAAATATTTAAAATTATTTTTTATTAGAACATGGTCGAAATAATAATTAAACCATAATAAAATCTATAGATAATAGATAAATGTAAAAGTAATGAATTTCTTAGGGTGCTACATCATCAGTTCAAATGTACTCATAAGTACAAAAACAAGAATGAAGAGTACAAAAAAAAAAAAAATTCGACATTTTCTTTTCGTACTTATGCCTTTTTTTTCGTAATTCGTAATTATTACATATTATGATATAAATAGAGCGCTAAATTAGAATATCAAAAAATACAAGTAGGCACGAAAACTAAATATAACATACAGGGTTTTCCAATTTGAGTGATATGATTTCTTTTCAAAAAAAAAAACACACTAATTGTTAAGAAAATTCAAATCATTCAAATTGGAAAATCTTATATATAAGGTGATCTTAGGGTGTTCAAAATTCAGGTATCATTTTAATTTTAATAAAAAAAGACTTTTTTTTTGAAATATTAAATATATTTTTATTTTAATTTATTACAAATAGGTTCCGGTTAATAATGAAAAATTATGTGGGCCAAGTGGCCCCCTCTACTACTTCGGCAGGCTTCCAATCTTTTACCAAAATTCTGAATCACGTTGTTCAATAAACTGTTCTCAATGGTTGAAATATGCTCGATAATGTTGTTTTTAAGCTCTTGAATTGTTGTGGAATTATTGCTGTATACTTTCGATTTCACAAAACCCCACAAAAAAAAATCCAACGGTGTCAAATCATAAAATAATAATGCGATCTTCAAATTTTTCCGTCAAAAGATCCATTGTTTCTCTTGCTGTGTGGCAAGTGGCGCCGTCCTGTTGAAACCACATATTCTCTATGTCCAAATCATCGATTTCCCGCCACAAAAAGCTTCGGATCATCTCCCTGTAGCGCTTTCCATTGACCGTAATCGCATTTCCATTTGCGTTTTCAAAAAAATAGGGTCCGATGATTCCTCCTGACCACAAACCACACCAAACCGTAACTTTTTGTGGATGTACTGGTTGCTCTAAGATAACCCTTGGATTCTCTTCACCCCAAATGCGGCAATTCTGTTTATTGACGTAGCCATTGAGCTGGAAATGAGCTTCGTCGGAGAAGATTATTTTGTTAAAAAAAATTCTCTTTTTCTCGATTGCCCAAGAAACAAATTGCCGACGTAATGCATGGTCAGTTGGTTTTAATTCTTGCGTCAGCTGGATCTTATAAGCCTTTAAATGGATATCACGATGCAAAATGTTAAATAATGTGCATGGTTTGATGTTTAATTGCTGCGAACGATGACGAATGGAAGTTTTTGGATTTTCTTCAACACTTCTGCTCACAGCTGCTACATTCTCGGTTGAACGGCCACTACGTTGATAAATGTTGCCTCTGTTATCAAGAACAGATCCAGTTTCTAAAAATTTATCAACCATCAGCTTGATGGCACGATTTGTTGGAGCATTTTCTCTACCAAATTTTGTTCGAAATTTCCTAATTACATCTTGAAAACTTTTACCATTTTCCAAAAATGTTGTAATAACAAAAACACGTTGTTCCTTCGTGCAACGTTCCATATTAACTAACCGAAATGTATTTAGAATATACCTAAAGAAACCTCGTATAAAAATTCCAGGTAGAAAAAAATGGCGGCAAAATCAAAATGATACCTCAATTTTGAACACCCTATATATACATATCTGAAAAAGTGAATAACCCTGATTTTCTATAATGAGGAACTAGAAAATCTCTTCTAAATCAAAATCCTATATACATATATGTATACATATTCTAGAAAGAGCGTATAACTCTATTTTGGTAACCATATTTTCCTTTTCCACAAATAATTTGTTTTACCTTTTTATGGTTTTATGCTTTTTTTTAATGCAGTTTTCTGCCATATAAATGTGGACAGAAAATTACACAGCTTTTCCTGTTCAGGTGTGGCTGTAAAGTTATTTTCCTTTACAACAAATAACTCTTACGACTTGTGTGTGATTCGAACCCACACTCCCATGTTTACAGTGTATTTTATACTTACCCACTAGACCACCGTGGCCTCTACGTTTTAAGATATATTTTCGGGAGAAAAGGATATACATATTTAACAAAATTTTCTTTTGTTAAATAAAATAAATTGTGTGAAATTGAATTTTATTTCCAATTCAAATTCTTATTAGTCCCTATTTTTGAAATACGTATGTAAGAAAAATAATCAAGACGGATTTTACGATCAGTTTTAAAATCAGCGTTTTACGTTTTTTTCAGGACATCTATTATTATGTTGTTTTCTCTTTTTAATTTTCGAACTTATGTCCTAAAACATAATTATGAAAAAATACAAAACAGATTAAAAACAAATTCGTACTTGTCGCCTGTCGGTTGGACTTATGACCCACCGCCATATATTATTAATATTCAAATAATAATAAAAATTTTTTTCAAAATTTAAGTGTGATGCTTTTTAGTGGTCAAATTATTAAAAATTTCGATTATTTTGTAATTATAGAATTTAACGACCGGCTATATAATTTAGTAATTTGGAATCTAATACATATATCTACTCAATATAAGCTTATAATGTGTATATAAAACATAATTTACATCAACGAACAAATAAAATAAAAAAAACATTAGACAAAAATCAGCCCATTGAATTTCGAAATTTTAAAACTAGAATCAGTTACAATATTGAATATATTTATTTTTAATATAAATATAAATTCATACATATAGAATCTTAAGATACAAAAATATTTTCCAGAGCTTTTGTTCTAAACCTATTTTTTGCTAGGATATTATAGAGAAGGGTAGATTCATTTACTATAGTATTGTATTGTAATTTTATTAAATTAAAACTTATTTTCAACTTTTTCATTATTATTTAAGAATTTTCAAAGTTTTTATTTTCATTTCATTTTTAATATTTTTTTATTTTTATTTTTATTTTCAAAAAACTTGCTAATGTTAAGTGACGACAACTATTGTCAATAAGTAATTCATTTAATTACAAAAAAAAACCAAAAATCTACAAAAACATGGAACCACCTTCTCATATGAAGATGTTTTAAAAATATATAAAGTAAAAACTTGTGGTATCTTTTGGGAAAAAAAAGAAACTGAACATAAAAATACAAAAGAAAAAACTTTCAAGATTATATTTACTGTGACCTTCATAAATGCAAAACAAAAAAAACAAATTCCTCTGACTAACTAAAATAATATTCTATCAAAAAAATTAGTACAATATTAGTGATACACGTTTCCATAAAGTTATTTTCTACATGTTATATATTGTATATATTCTTCTCTACGTCATATAATATAGAGGACAGAGGATAGAGGACATACTTCCTTCTTAGAATTGAGTTTTATTTTTTTTTGTTTTAAGAAATTTATTATAATATTTAGATAATGCAAATATTATATTACTGTGTATTAATGTAAATTACTCTAATTTTCAAGGATTATCACTGAAAGAGGTATAGTGTACACTCTATATCAAAAAATATATATTGCAAACATTCTTTTTACAAAGAATGGCACTTCGCAAATTTTCTTGTTTTATAAAAAAAGTAACATCATTTGACAAAAGTGCACATATTGCCACAAGCCTTTTTGACCTAACGTATATTTGACAAAAATACAAATAATACTAAGATTCATATATATATCCTGAAATCCTCATTTTGAAACCGAACCCAGCCAAATAATGGTTTTATTCACAATAAAGTTTTTTTATAGATTTTTTTAGGCAAAAGTAAGCTAGCTAGTAAAGTAACCTTTCTGCAATAAATACAGTTACATTTATCTCAAATCAGAAAAAGATTTTAGGTAAATAGTTTTGATTCAAATATACATTATCCAAAGTATATTATTTGTAATTTTCACGCACAATAGATCTTTAGGATGCAGTGCTCTTTTGTGTTCCTCTTTAAAAAAAATATTATTTGTAATTTGTCTTTTAACGAAATGTATTTTGTTGAACAAAGTATTTTGATGAAATTTACTTTATAAAACAACTGTTATTGTGTTATGTTGTTCACCCATTGAAACTTAAAAAAAAAAAAAAAAACTGAAATACTTACAGCATACATTTACAGAATATCTTAAATTCTTATTCTGTTTAAATTCACAGTAAAATAAATATAAGTTTCTCACAAGAGATTATAAATTACAAATATTCAAAATACAAAAATCTTCAGTAACAACATTTTATGTTAAAGTTACTATATATATTTACATACAAACAATTTATATATAAGGGATATTACATTTACATTAAGTTTAAAGATTGTTCACTAAAAATGATTTAAAAGACATTTTAGATCGTAATTAAAAAAATTAAAAAAGAGTAAAAATATTCTTGTCTTTAACAATCGAGATTCCAATAGTTTACTTATATAATATTTGTTCAAAAAATTTTTTTTTTTGAATTTCTCTCAAAATTTACTTATCATAAATAGAATATAAAGAAAGTGAAATGTAAGATTCTTTAATTTATTAAATAAAAATGTTCTCCTTTGAAAACCATTTCTCCAATTTAAAACTAAGCGCTATTACACAAGTTTTTATAGAGTTATCTATTCGCCTTCCATCACTTTAGCCAATAAATACATTAGTTGTCTACATAAAAATCTAAATTTTCTTTATTAAATAAAATTATAATTTTTAAAACCGTAAATCAGCTACAGATATTTTCAGCTACGAATTTTTTAAGCCTTTTGTTGCACTCATTTTCAATTAAAATCTTTTGGGAAAATTCGATTAAACGTAGTTGTGTTTATGATATACTGATATACCATTTTCATATTCAATCCCTTTCATGATATTTTTTTTTCTTCTGTTTTAAGAAAAATATTTATTTTAATTTAAATTTTAAGAAAATATTTACAAAAAAAATTAAACATTTTTATTATATAACTTATTATAATTTTCTTTTTTTTTTTTTGTTTGTTTCCATTTCAGCATCATAATTTTTTGCTTGTAAATGATCTTGTTACCAAAAAAAAAAAAATCCAAGCATTACATCATAATTTTGGAACTTAATAAAAGAAAATCTTTATAAGATAAAAAAAAAAAAAAGGAAAAATGAAAAAATAACAAAAGAAGAATGAATGAAAAGCATAAAAAAAAGTAATAGGGAATTATTACCCAAAGGCAAAGTGACCGAAATGTGAAATTAAAAAGAAAAGCAATACAAAAAAGAATAAAAAAAAAAAATTAATAAAAAAAATGTAAAGTAAAACAAAAGTAAAAAAAAAAAAAAAACTAAAATAAAATAAAAAATTAAAAAAGTTCATACAGCAACAGGAAAAAAAGAATAAAACAAAAAAATAATGAAAAAGGAAATTATTAAATAAATAAAAATCAAAAAAACCAACAATATTTTATATAATTATTTAATATTTTACCTTTTTTTTTTTAAATTCAATTAAATAAAATTATTTGAATTGGCGACCGTAATAGTTATACTTTTATATTTAACTATATTTACCTGTCCTATCATCACTATGTCCAGCACCATTAATTACACAAATATTAAAAATGTATTGCACAATTTATCATTAAATGAATTTTCTTCAAGATTTTTAACATCTTCTTTAACAAAACCAACAACAACAACAACTACAACATCTTCTACTAATGATACTAATATATCAACGAATTTCATATTTCCTAACTTAAATACTAATATTGTTTTAAAAAAATTTCTAACCAAAGATGAAATTCAATTGATATTATCCGATTCACATAAACAACAATTAATTAAATCATTTTTAATGTTTCCATTATCTTTTCAAAAAAAGCCAAAAATTATAAAACGCAACACACGTCATTTTCATTCATTAAATTTAGAAAATAAAAAATTTTTAATAAAAAAACGTAAATTTAATATTAATCCTGGTATACTATCTTATCCTGAATTATTTAAAAAATCTTTAGATATGAATAATAAAAATAATAATAAAAAGAATACTACCATAATAAATAATAATACAAATTTTAATATACGAAATAATAAAGATCAAAATGATCGAATATTATTTAATAAAATCAATTATATTTCATCAGTCAATAATGACATTTCTTCCAGTAAAATAAATTCATTACCATTATCATCATTATCATCATCATCTTCAACATTATCATCATCAGTATTTTGGTTAGAAAAACTTTTAAAAAATTATAATATAATTCGTAAAAATAAGAAAAAAAAAGAAAAACATAATAAATTAAAGAATACATTACGTAAAATTCGAAGTTCAAATCGTAAAATTGGTTCGAAAAATATTCAAGAAAATGGTGAATCACATCAAAATGTTCATAATTCATTAGAAGAACAGGAAATTTCAATGTTATCATCATCTGATGAAAGAATACAAGAACTTGAAACATCATTAGAACCATCTTCAAAACAATATACAGTAACTGAATCATTATATACATTAGATAATTATCCAGATATAACAACACAACAAACTAATATATCATTAGAAAAAATGTTAGCCGCAACAACAACAGCAACAGCAACAACAATACCAACATCAATGACAACAAAAAAAAATTCAACTATATTGAAAAATAATATTATTGTATCTATTTTACCACCATTATCAAATTATAAACCATCATCAATAACATCACCAGCTCCACCACCAACATTTCCAACTAATCAATTTAATCACAAGCATCAAGTTAATTTAAATAATGAAAAACGTCCTACAATTATTATTTATCCTACAGGTATGCATTTTTAAAATTAAAATACATATATATAATATACATATGTGTACATATATACAAAATATGATTTATCTAAAAAATTAATAATTGCAATTTTATACAATTTTTTTTTTTATTATACCAAAATTTAAAGTTAAGGTACATAATTCTGAATTTAAAAATTCCGTGTTACAAAATTCTAGACCGCATTTAAAAAATATTGGATTACAAAATTCTTAGTTTTTTTTTAAATTTCTGGGAAAAGTGATAATAAATAAAAACACTAGTTGGTGAGAACGCTCAATCAGTGGGATATTATATGTTTCATGAAGGGTATAGAGAGGCTCGATGAGCACAGTAGAAAGCGAGCGGACAATTGAGCGAAGGACCACAACGGGTTGTAGAACCTAGGTGTAAGAGCAACCATACAGCCTTCCTTCGTAACAAGAACAACAACAGTTCCAGAATAGATTATATGTAAAAATCCTGGTTACTTGCAATAGAGTCAGTCCTATGCAATGTGTTTATACTCCATGAAGAATCCTTTTCTGGAAAAGGTGTACAGAAATATTACAAACTCTGAATTTTATAACTCATAGTTTTTGTGAAAAATCAGAATTGAACAAGGCAGAATTTGAACCAAAAATTTTTAAAAGGGTACATTTTCCAAAAGACAATAAAAACAGTTTAGAAAATTGTGACTTATGCAAAAAATTCTAAATTTTCTTAGAATTCTGGACATTCTGGATATGACAAAAAAATTGTGAAAAATTAAGAGACATTTTTCTCTCAGTTTTAAGGAAACCCTTTATAATTAAGGGAAAAACTGTTGTAACACATGTAAAAACATAATGTTGGAGTTTCAACATTTAGTTACTTTTAAAAAAATGTGTACAGGTGCCTAAGTTATAGCTGTCTAAAAAACATAATTTTAAATTTATAATAACCCATTCTAACTCTTAAACAGAAGGCGGTACAAAATTTTCAGAAGCAACTTATGATAATTTTAAAACATCTTTCTTTTCGCATAATTTCTAGGTTCTAACTAAGAACATTCCGGAGATATGAAGGAAGCAAAATCTTGCAAAATTTTTATGTAACTGTAAATTTAAATACAAAATTGTTAAATGTTGTTATTGATTTATAAATCTAAAAAAATGTTCTGTATTAGCTTTGGCCTCCTTCACTTCTCCACGCATCAAGATCTTGAGCAACATTTTTCCAATTTATAATTTGCAACACTCGAGCGTTGTTTTCAATATTATTTAGCTATTTCAATACTTGACCTGCCTCTAGTTCTTCTTAGATCAGGTTCGAAATTGAAAGCTCTCCTTTGTGCCAGGATGTCACTCATTCGCATCATATTCTTGTGCCATTGTAGTCTTTGTGCCTTGGCAAATCTGACGACATTTTCTTGTTTAATAAATTCATCCAGTTTGGCATTACTTCTTCTTATATATTCGCCGTTTTCCATTCTTCGTGCGCCAAAAATGTTTCGTAAGATTTTTCTTTCAAAAACTCTTAGGTTATTTTCGTCTGCTACAGTTAACATCTATATTTCGCATCCATATATAACTACTGGTCGGATTATAGTTTTGTATATTATGAGCTTTGTTTGCCTTGACAACAATTTGGACTGTAACAACTTTTTAAATTTTGGCGTTATTAGATATAAAAAATGTTAAGCCTAACCTGAGATATAACGATTTGGAAATAGGGTTTTTTTATAATTTTGAGGGGTTGTTCCTTCTCCTAATTGCTAGAGGTACATAAAAAAAAGTTTTTTTTTGATGAGATCTACTGATGATTAAAATTTAATTGTCCCAGATTTAACAGTGTAGAATTTTGTAAGCAGACAGAAAAACGGATTGGCGGACGGATGGAAGAACAGAGTGAAATAATAAGCAGATTTTTCATTTTTTTTTTTTTTTGGAAAATGTGCTAAAGACGGAATTTAATGATACGATCCTATAAAAATTAATTCAACCAAGTAGTTTTTTTTATTTATATTTATTTTAACTGAATGAAGTCAATCTTCCTTGGGATATTTTTATTAAAATAAAAATATCAATTAAACCAAAATCAATATAATATTAAAATAATTTTAAAATAGATATTTATTATTTTTCACTTAATTAGTTTTGATAAAAAATTAATTATGCATTTGAAAATAATATTTTAATATTAAGCTTAAATTATTAATTTTTATATAAGTCGTATTTAAGGTTATATTTTCTTAAATATTTTTAAAAATTTTAATTTAAAATTTTATTTGATATGAATGTAATATTATATCCCTGTATTATGACATGAGTTGCTATGGAAGTAATTTTTGTTAGGATTAATTATATGAAAATAGTTTTCCTTAAACTTTGTTTTAAATAAAGTAAAAGAGAATACTCTCTTTTATTGATTTTTAATTCATTTATATGAGAAAATAAATGTGCTCTATATACATAGTATGGATATAAAAACGTTCGGTTGTTAAATATAGCACTACCTTTTCCAGGATTAGATTAAATTTTTATGTCTAAAGTTTTCACGCTTTCAGTAATGATTTTATCCATTCAATGATGTAATGATTAAGATACCGGCCTTTTATTCGAGAGACATTGGATTCCATAGCTCGACTAAATTATGTAGGTTAATAAAAAATTAATTAAATTTTTCTTATAACATGTAATTCGTACATAATACAATTAAATAAAAAAATCAGTACATTTATAATAATGCAAAACTTTATTTTATCACAACTTTTATGATTTTTGAGATTAGAAAAAAGTTTTGGTGTCAAAAAACCAAATAAAAACCAAGAAAATAAACTTTTTTTTAGAAGAAAAAAGATTGTACAATTTTTTGAGCAACATGACTAAAAGAAATATTTGCCGAAAAAAATGCTCATAATTTTAAACTCTAAATCGTTATAACTTCCTAAATAAGAAAAACAATACTCATTTTTTTTATGAGTAATTAAACCGCCTTTAATGTTTCAAATACTTTAAATTTTATCTATATCTAGTAAGTTTTCAATTTTACTAAAATAAAAATACAAAAATAAAAAAAAATCTGAAAATTTAGCAAAAATTCTTATGAGACCACCATTCTAAATTTTTGTACGTTTTGAATTATCCTATCACCTGCTGGTCTATAGCAGAATATATCCGGGACGAACTGTATAACTATAATATGATGTCGAAATATATAATAAATGTAATTCTTATATAAGATAATAAATGTCAGACAAATTAAAATATTTATTTTCATTCAATAGTTTTGCACAATAGCTACACAGCCAAGTAATCAAAACTTAGTCAAAAATGAACAATAAATGACTTAGAGGATGCCTTATGCTTCTTATAAGAATCGAAGAAAAAAACAAGAGTTCCTATAAATGGATATGAATAGTTTTCTATATAAACCTCACTTCCAATATAGGCAATTTTTTTAAAATAACCATTTTTCGATATAAATTCTTGCGCCGTATTTATTTACCTATAGATCAAATTTTTATTTAGTTAATCTGGTGTATTTTAAATTAAAGATCTGTCCTTTTAGTGGTCTAAATAAGGATTTCTTAAGTTAGAAAAAAACTTTCCATGAATGGGCGATCCCTAAATATATTTTTTACGTTTTCCGAAGCTAACTGTGAACCTTCTTATCCCCTTCTAATAATCATTTTAATGAAATTTTAACTTTCAATCCCATGTTTGAATTTGGTTAATAAAATATTAACGGTAAACTATTATCCTTTAAAATCTTATTCAACATTTAATGGTCGTATTAATTACCTTTAATGGTAAATATTTTAAAATAAACTTTAATGTTATATTTTATAATTTAAAAAACAAAACCATATTAAATAATTCCAATATCAAAAATATTTTAAATGTAATATATGGTTTTTATTGCTTCTAATGTCATAGTTCGGCAATAAATCTTATACAATTATACAAACTGAAATAAATCCTTTTTAATGTTTTTTTACTTTTTTTTTTTTTGAATTATTGGAAAAACAAATATAATTTTATTGTATTCCTGATAAACATTTTTTTTATAGATTTTTAAAATTTATTTAAAATATACATAGAGTTGCAGAATTTATAAAAAAATAAATATATTTATATAATATATAAAATATATTAAAATAATAATATTAAAATATAAAATTAGAATTTTAAAAATACTGTAAAAGCACGACTTTGTAATTCAACTAAGAAAGCGGTTAATATATGAAATAGATTTTAGGCCAAAAATCTTGTTTGTATACAAAAACAACTTTATTTGAACATGTACATATTCTATTAAAATGAACATATTATGACTTTTACCATTTTTATATAGAAACACTGTACTTACACTTACTTGAAAACAATTATATTCAGAGTTGTTTTAGTACACATCATATAAAGTTGCAAAGTACTTATTACTGATACACGAGTATTAATTCCATTTCAAAATGTTGATTATATTTTGACATACCTACCCTTTTTATGATAAACCATTAATTAATACATTTATATTTAAAATTTAATTACTTTCTACGTTTTAGTACATTTCTAAAAAAATTTGAAAAAATGTGCCTATTAGTTTCAATGTCTGTTCGTCTGTCTGTATGTTTACAAAACTTCTACACCGTTAAAAATAGAGAAAAAAAAATTGTAATCATGGGTAGGTCTCATAAAAAAAAAAAATTGTAATCTCATAGGTCTCAACAATTAATGTTGTAGAACAACTTTTTTATGTAGCCCCCTTCATTATGGAGGTACAGCCCCTCAAAATTTGAAAAAACCCTATTTTTAAATGCGTATATCTCAAAACATTTTTTCAATCTGAAAACGTCATTCGACTGGAATTTTTTTACCTTTATAAATCAATATTAAAATAATAACATATTTTTAAATTTAATATTTAAATTTACCGTTATGTGAATACCAAATTTTGCATGATTTTTCTACCTTCATAACTCGGACACGGGTTTAGATAGAGGCTTGTCCGCTAACTAGACAAATATGATCATTATAATGAACATAAAAATTTTATATAGATATTTCCTCGATTTTTGATTACGACAAATTTCATACAATATACTTTTTTAAAAGCAAACTGATGAAAATACATTAAGAATAGGTACAATCTAGGTGACCCGCGATATAAAATCAAAATGAAATAATTCTAAATTAGAATTATTTCACTTTTAAGTTTAAAGTAAAGCGAATAATTGGTAATAACAATTAATTCAATTTCCAAATGGGAATAAGAGAAAAATTTCAAAACATTCTCGGCTTTATATTACAGTTTATTTTATATTTGAGGGATCCCTAAAAAAGGGATTTTATATTTGACAAAATCCCTAGAAAATTTTTTTTGGTGGTTTTATTTTTGAGGATTTTGTCTTGGGGATTTTGTCTTTGGGAATTTTGTTTTTGAGATTTTTTTTTGGGTATTTTTACTTGGGGGATTTTATGACCAACCGTATACATATTTGATTATTACATTTGGCCTTTGCGGGCACCCTAATTTAAGGTATTGACTTAAATTTTAATAGAAATTGTAATTTATGAATTCTCTGTTTTCACTCAATTAAAGTAAAATTCACTATTAAAAGTAATTCTGCCCATTTCAAATACTCTTAGATAATTTTAATTGTTATAATAAAAAAAAATAATTATAAATAAGTACTAAAAAAAATCAATTATTATGTAAAATTATTAGAAAAGGAAATGAGGAAAATGAAATAATGAGAGTAATTTGTTAAAAAACCTGCATTTTTCTATTTATCAGCAAAATAAAAGTTCATAATTTTAGTAAAGGGTTTGGCTCTCAATTACAATTTTTTTTTTTTTAACCAATTTAAAGAAAGTAATATTAATTTAGAGAATTTTTATAAATATAATTTTAAGGTGAAAACTTAATAGGTGTGCCACAGATATTAAAAAAAATATAAAATAATCTTGGTATACCCAATTTTTTATTTCATTTTTAATTAACACCTGTAACAAAAAATATAAATGTGCTTACCTAAAATTAAAAGGAAAAAAAAAATATTACTTTTATGTAATTATGTAAGTTATTTTATGTAAATTTTGTATACATAAAAATTTAAATTTTTTTAACCAATTTTAGAAACCATTTTAAAATATCATATTTTTAAATTAATCCTTTTAATTATTATTTAGACAATTTTTTTAGTTCGTTAGGTTAAGATGTTCTTACAATTTAAAAATATTTTTATATCCTCATACGTACTTAGGGTATAATAAACTTGCCATTATATTTGTCATACCTTAAAGCAGATGAGATAGATATGGCAAAGTATTTATGCATATTGTCAGAATCTCATTATGACTTGATTTAGCCATGTATATCCGTCCTCCCGCCCCACGTTAACTACAATACTAATACAAGTAGCATTTTAAAACTTTACCACTTCACTTCAACGAAATTTTTATTTTGGGTATTCGCAAATTGGACCGACGGGTTCGAGTATTTGCTATAAAATTTCTTTTTTATATGAAATTAACTCTATTGTCTATTAAAGTCTATTAAAGTCTAGTGTATATTAAAGTTAGTATCTGAAATTTTGTGAAAATATGTCAAGTTGCATGTCAACAATTTTGTAAAATTAGGTTTGGTAGTTCTAAACAAACAGGTTCAGATAACTTCCAATATAATATGGAAGTTATATAGAAAATGATAAAATTTTAATTTTAAAATGGAAAAAACTTATGTATGTTTAATGTGATTTCTTAAAAGATGTTCAGTTGTTTTTTATTTTTAAATTGAAAACATATTCAGTAGAATTTCTATTATAATTATTTGACTTTGGCATTTCAGAATTGATAGCTGTTTCTCTCTGCAACCGGTGAGGCACACTTTTTCACAACTTTAATTTTTTTTTTTTTCCGATTTATCCTTGTCTAAAATTTAATTTCTTAATCTTAAAAAATTGTGAACAGACAGTTATATTATAGGAAAATGTTTCAAATTTGTTTAAAAAATGTGCTAAAAATCATTGCTCGAGCAAATGATTACCTTGTACTTGTTTCAATTTAATATAATAATTATGTAAAAACCAAATATATATGTATAGGAATTATAACACTATAAATACATTTTATATAAAATAATATTTAAATTTTCAAACATTTTGAAAAGAAAATTCAGGTGTTATTGGAATAAAAATTTTTTAAAAAACAAAAAAAGGGTCTTTATTAAAATTCTATTTTTTAAAGGGTTAACATAAAAACTAAAAACTACTTCGAACAGTATGAGTTTTTTTTCTCAAAAAAAAAAACAAAAAGGTAAAAGAGGATTATATTTACGTATATAAAAATATATTTTTGATGAATAGTGATCTTAGTGTCAATTGATCAGATAATGGAAATTTCAAAAAAAGAAAACTATTTATATACAAAATATATTGAAGATATATTATACATACTCGTATATAAAATAATATTATTTAAAAAATTTTAGATTTTGCTTTCTTATTAAATTGAAGTATTAATTGTTATTTTGTTTAGTTTATTAAACAAAAGTGACAGCAAAACCACTTCAAGGTTATTTCTCTTTTTTTTTTTGAATACTTTCTTATCTATAAAAAATCAGATCCGTTATAAGGCACGAATTTCAATGAATTTATTCAAAAGAGCTATTAATCCAGTGTTAAGGGTTTTGACAAATTGAAAATTAAGTTTTACCTATATCCTTCAACTAGATTATTTGTATTGTTAATTTACATTTTACAGGATGTTTCAAGATAAATCGAGATAAATATAAAGTAAAATGGAATTCAGGAGATTAAAACAAACAAAATATATCATCAATATTGTATCATATGACGGGTTGGTAGAGGCAATTCTCAACGGCGGTTGATAATTTTATCGAATTTAAATTTAATAAGATATAAAGCTTAAACAAACATTTGTTTGAAGTGAAAAATTTTTAAAACCCCATATTATTAAAATCGATATAGAAAAGAATTAGAAATAGACGCCCCCATATAAAAGGAATACATATATACCCAATTTATAAATACAATTTTTTTAATTATTTTAACTTCCTAAATCACTACTTTTGCTATATAATATTATTTATATCAAAACACCTTGTATATAAAAATATTTATCCCAACGATTTTTAAAATTTCATTAAATTTTTACGTGTTCGGACTAAATAGTCAATTATTTTTCATAGAAAAAAGTTAACAAACTATGCAATACATTTTTCATGATTTCATTGAGTGAAAATTCAAATTTTCCTAACTAAAAAACAAAAAATAACATTTTTAATTCTATGAAAAAATTGTTTACGGTACTTTCATTATGCAATGAAGCACCTGTGGTTTTTTTTTTTTTTTTTAATTTTCTTTGCTGTCATTCGTAAACAAAATTTAGGTTAGATAAAACGTAAATTTTACCTTAGTAAAAATACGCGAAAAAAATCGATAAAACCAACATTTTTTAAGAATTTTGTTATAGTATAAATATAAGTAAGGTATACACGGATTGTAAGGACGTATAAAAAGTTAATTTATATTCAGGAACAAAATTATTTAACCATTTTCCTTCTATTTTTTTTTTTTTTTTTTTTTGCACTTAAATTATTTGTTGTGTTTTTTTAAATAAAGCATCGTGTTATTTTATTAAATTTAAATATTTAAAAGATAGAAGATGCGGGAATTGTTTATTTTTAAGCTATTGAGAGTAAAATTTTGCATTGATTTTGGTTTTTTTTTTGTATAAAAAAAGAAATGTATTGAATCTATAAGTGTAAATATTATTTCTTAAGTAATATCATTCAAATTATCTATGAAAATTGACTTGATTACAAATTGAATCAGTGTATGTCTATGAAAAAGACATAATTTCTTATTTTGTTTCTTTTTTTTGATCTTTAATTTTATGGATAATCAAGATCAGGATTTATTTTGCTTGTTTCAGCTAAGATATTTGTTTCAAAAGGACATTTAAACTATATGCGAATGTGAATAATGTGTTTTCAATGTAACATTTAATACTAAAGTATAAATTGGTTCAATACATATTGGAAAATTTCCACCTTTTATGTGAAAATTTTCTTAATATGAATTTATTTAAAAATATTTAAAAAAAAGTTCTGTTTTTTTTAAATATTTGGCAAATTTTACTGCCTATCAAATGGATTATTGATAGAAAACATCCGTGTAATTAAAAAAAAATAAGTATAAAAATTTTTTTTTATGATTATACAGTATCCGTTCTGGAAAATATTTTTTTTAAAAAAAAAAAGCACAGTTAATTTGTTTGAAAATAAATTAAAATAAAATTTGCATAGAATATTATGTTAGTATATTTTTCAAAAAATTTTTGAAAAAATTCTGGTTATTAGTTTTACTCAGTTTGTTCGGTTGTCTGTTTACAAAATTCCTTGCTAATTTTCTAAGAATAGTATTAGACATAATATAATCACATATTAATTATATAAATAGAAATTTTGGAAAAAAAAACGTTTTTTATGCAGCTCTTGCACCCATTTCAAAGCTACTGCAGTTCCGTAATATCATAAAAACACTATATTCGAGTGGTTATAACAAAAATTTTAAGGAATATTTTTGCAATCTGTATCGCTTCACACGATAGAAACTTAAAATAAACTTTTTAAATTCAAAACAGGAAATTTTATATTTAAATTTACCGTTACGTTAAACAAAAATTTTGCAAAATTTTGAATTCGGATGGAGGTCACATTCCAAACCATTTAACTAAGTTAAAGTTAATTTAAATGTTAGGCAAAATAAGGTATTTTAGAACGAGAAACAAATTTTTGTTTATCTGTTTATTTCATCTGTTTTTAAGCTATAAGAACCCAAAAATTTAAATCTTCCTATGTTTCCTTGACACCAAACCTTAATATAGATCTGAACAAATTTTTTAAAATTAAAAACTAAAAGTCAAGTTTTAATATAAAATTTTTTTATGGGATGAAAACGATCATTATTAAAGATAAAATTTTTATGAAAAAATGTAAAACGCAGTACTAGAATGTTTATGGTTATGAAAAACGCACTACTAGAATGTTTTATATTGTTGTTTTGGAAATTTTGAAATCCATAAACTTTTCCGAACTTTATAAGAAATAATTAACTTATTATAAAGTAAATTATTAATTATACAATAATTTAACTCTTTAAAATAAACTTTTGTGACATACACATATGCAGTTACATTTTAGTTTTCACTTCCTTTACCGTTCTAAAGGTAAACTTAACACCTTAATAATTGCATTATCTTTTTAATAAATTCAAAAATTTTCAATTTTTAGCGTAAACTTTTATATAATATTCAAATATAACAATGTATATTAGGTTTATTTAAAATTACAGATGTTACCTTCTTGATAATCCTAGAAAATTTTTCAATTCTTGAAAAATAAAAGCATTAACTATAGAAAGGAAATGAAAAATTTTAATATTAAAAATTTGAAATTGAAAACAAAAAAAATGGAATTTGTTTCAATATTGAAACTCTTTTTATTAGTACTTATTATTAATTTTTGTTAGAAGAAATTGTAAAACAAAAAATTAAATGAAAATTTCACCGTAGACTACTATTTTTTTTTTATTGCTGTAATAACATTTGTGTAATTTTATAATTTTCAAAAACTGTTACGAAAAACAAAATTTTTTTTCTCTTTATTGAGTTAAATTCTTTCTTAAGATAATAATTGATTTTAAAGATAGAAAATTTGTATTTTAAAAAACAAAGTGTGAAAAATTTTTAAAACAAAAGTTTTCAAATTAAAACAAAAAAAGATATTGGAATTTTCTAAGAATAAAATTTCGCTAAATATGAGCAAAAATACCATATATTCAAAGAGGTGACCAGAGTTAATGCTTCAAGAAATAAAATCGAAATGGCAAATTTTTAGATTTTGACCTTATTACCGCTTTAAAAAGGAAATAATGTCAAATCTACCTTATTCCCGTTTTCGAAATATTTGATTTCAACATTGGTATATAAGGCATTAGCGGTTAAAGTAGATATGTATAAGTATATTTAAAAAATAATGAATACGAAAGATACGAAATCATAGTTAAACGATTTTCATAAAATATTTATACATATATATATGTATGTATAAGTGAGATTCTGAATTAGGAGGAACTTTAGAGGTGGATTCAAAATTAGATTACTCCCTTTTTACAGAATATTTATATACATTTTATATGTTTAAGTGAAATTTTAAATTAGGAGAAACTTTAGAAGTGGATTCAAAATCACTTTATCAAATTTTTTTTTTCTTTTTTTTTTAAATAATCATCACAAAACCAAATAAAAATATATTCTAAGACTGCAGTAACTCTACTGATTTTTATATTCTGAAAATTTTTTAAAAAATTAACAAAATTCAAATTTTGACATAATTTAAGAATATTTGTTTTTTAATAAATTTTTAATAAAATGTATACAAAACTAATTCGAATTATCTAAAATAATAGTACATTTAAATTAAGGATATTAAAAAAATTTATATATTATTGAAATAAAACAAATTAAAACAAATTTAATAGCCGAATGGTACAGTTGACAATAGTTAGAGTCCTAAATTGTCATTCCGAGCACTTAGATTCTAGTTTAGGTAAAAGTGAAATCAAGTTTCTTATAGTTTTGACTATTGGTTTAAAATTGATGAAGGGGCCTCGGTGACCTATTGGATAAGAGCGTTTGACATACATTATTAACACCGAGGGAGCGTGGGTTCGTATTCCTCCTTACGACATTTAGAGCCACACCTGAAAAGGAAAGGCTGTGTAATTTCTTTGCCACATTTATGTGGCAGGGGAATAAGCTAAAAAACAATAAATTAATGATGAATAAAAGAATTTTTGTTTTTTTTATGGAGCATTTCCCTGCCACATAAATGTAACAAGGAAATTACACAGCCTTTCCTTTTCAGACGTGGCTGTACATGTCGTAAGAGGGAATAACTCTTACGACGTGTGTCGAATAAAAATTAATATTTTATTTATCAAAAATAAAAATAAAATATAAAAATATGTATATCAAGTATTTTACATTAGAATAATTTTAATTTATACCTTATAATTAACGGTTAACCAAATATCTTACAATATAACAAATAAAATATTGTTTATTTTGTTAGAAATTTGGTAGATATTTGGTTGATATTAAACCAAATAAAATAAGCAATTTTCATTATACAGTATAAAATTATAACAAAATATAAATAAATAGAATTATATGCTTTAAAATTTAAGCAGTTTTACACATGACAACCTCTAGTACTGTCTAATGTAGTAATTGTATGTAATTTCATTGAAATTAATTTTAATCATAAGAATACATTCTCCAACTCCAACAGTAAGCAGGAATAAAAAAAAGCAGCTCTTGGAGTAACTTCTTCTAAATATTCAGGACAATTTAAAAGAACCGTTCAATAAGTAAACATTATTGTAAGATTTCTAATTGTATTTTTTAGCTAAGTGTGAAAAGTATTTTCACTCTCTATACAAACTACGGTCATAATCGTTAATTGTTTTGTCTAATCAAAAATTTGTTAAAAAATATTTTTTTTTTTTTGGAGTATAAAAATTTATATTTTTTATTTATTATAATTTATAAACCTTAAATTTCGAATATTTTTTTAATAAAAGTTATTTTACTAATTGTAGAAACACATATATTTAGAGAATTTACAAGGCGGATTCATTATTCTCTTCCTTGTATTTTCTAATACAAAGTTTTTGCATTCCTATCCCATCAATTCCTATGACTACTCCCTAGCGAATATACTACAATGATTTATATAAAACATTTTGCTTATTACAAGGATCAGTTAAATATTCGTATACAAAGGCATCTATCACTGACTGGTTGTGTCATCATTTACATGCTTTAGTATACTAGGCTAGCAAATGATACTAGCTGTTAATTTTATTAGTTTAATATAAAAACTTAAAATTAATTTAATCTACTAATACATAGGCCAAAACAAATAATACGGGGATCATGCTTTCAACTTGCAGTGTCACATTCGTCATGCAGACTACGATTATTGATTGACAATACTATTGCATGGATCACTTTTAATGATATCAATGGTCACACAAAATCTGGCTTTAAGTCTTAGTGTGTTAACATTGATATTTTAAAAGCTGAAGCAATGAATTAGTCTCTCTTAGCATTCGCAAACTTCGTCCAAAACTAAAAGTAAATATTAAAAATTTCTACTGGAAGAATTCTTGGTTGGTGTTTTTGGAAAATTTCCACCTCTCTTGGGCGAAAAAAGAAAACTATTTTCATCATTTTCAATTTTGTTTTAACTTTATAATATGGTACATTAATATATTACTTTATAACTTCTTAATAAAACAACTTAACACTTTTCTAAAATTTTCAAATATTCATAAAAATAACCATAAAAAATGATTTAACATCTCAAAAAAATTAATTTTTTATTACTAAAAAATGTTCTTATAAAATCAATAAAACTTAATTTAGAATATTTTCTAAGAAATCTAATCTAATATCTAATAGCTACGTATTTTACAAAACAAAATATTTTTAAAAATCTGTTTTGAACTCTTATTTTTACTTTTTTTTTTTTAGATTGTTTTAATTAAAAACCAAATAACACAATCATTCTGATTTTAGATTTTCTTTTACATTATAATTAAAAACTCATAGATTCTTTAGCTAACAAAAACAACCGGAACATATCATATAATAATGAAATCATAAATAAAATTATTAATATAACCATAAAAGATTTGAACTGGTTTTTCTTCTATTATAATATTCTTTATTAAAACCATTTTTAATAATAAAAAAAACAACAAAAAAAAAAAAAAAACAAATATTCATTTAAGATTTTTCTATTTATTATTTGTCTGTTTTTATTTGTTTTTCATCTTTAAATGAAAATCCTGACAAATCATTTTATGAAAATTGTGATTTTTATACACATATATATACATATTTATAAACAAGGTGTCTAGCAATAGATATAGAGTACGATAAGTCGAAGAGATAGAAACTAATAAAAAATTAAATTTTATGTTTTATTTTAAATAAACTTTGAGGGATATAAATGATATTTTACTTAAGATATGTTATATGAAATGAGAATTTTAAGTTCCATTATCTGATATAGAAACATAATAGAACCATAATATCTTTTAATTTTTAAATGTTTTTTTCATCTTTTTTATTAACAGTTTTATCTTATCGTACTATGGTGTATTTGATGTTGAAATCTAGAAAAATATTTTAGTTACATTTCTTGTTTTATATTTTAGATACAGAAACAGAAATTTTTTGGATACACTTTGATTCTCAATGACAATTACATGACTTTAATTTAATTATAAAATTAACTTCCTATTTTATTATTATGACATTACAGAATTCTTTACAGAAACGAATAAAATTCTACGGAAATATAATAGAAAATTATAGAATCAAATGATTTTGAACTAAAAGAACTGTAACTTGGCAAAAATATTAATTATAAATCCGAAAAACAAAACTGAATAACCAAAGGTTTTTTAAGACGTTCATTGTCCTTTCTTTTGGAAAATAATTTTGGATATTATGAGTTGCATCAAAATCTGTAAATTTTCTTAAAACTTTATAGCTAGGTATATGTAACAAAAATTGTTAAAAATGAAGAGAAAATTGTTAACACATGTAAAAATATAATGTTGAAGTGTTAATAGTGTTTTACTGTAAAAGAATTTCTACAGGTGCCTAAGTTATACAGTGTCTAAAAATAATAAATTCTAAATTTTTGACATAAAATATAGCTGTTAAACAGTAATGTAACTTGAGCCAATTCTAAAAAATCTTCTTGAAGGAAGCATTTTGGTCCTTAAATAACGATAAAGTCAAATGGTAAATTGTAAATCGATTAAAGAAAAGAAATTGCGGTAGTTTATTTTACAAAGTTAAGCTAAATGTCTCGTTTAAATTGAACAAAATGTTAAGGAAAATCTGAGATATACACATTTGACAATAAGACTTTTTGCAAACTTTAAAGAGCTGTACCTATGTCATAAATGGGACTACATAAAAAAGTTGTTCTACAACATTTTTTTTTACGAGATCCTTCTATTGTTACAATATCATTGTTCTATCTTAAACGGACGGACAAATGAACAAACGGAGTGAGTAAAACTTATAAGTAAAAAAACATCAAAAATTTTTCGAAAAATGTGATAAAAACAGGTAGAGGCAACATTTCCTTCAACTTTCTCTTTTTGATTTTACAGATTTTGTTTTGCCTACTTATATAAAGATTCATTTTTTTTTTAAGAAAACCTTTGATTGTAATAATATAATCTTAAAAATTACAGAAAATTCACAACTAAAAAGATATTTTCTACTTTTTAGTTTAGAAAAAAGCTTCTTTTGCAGTACTTTTTCTATAATATTTTATGGACACCCAGTATATAAAATAAAAGTGTTTTAATAAGTATGGCAAAAAAAATATGATTGGATTTTTAATATTACCACACAAAAGTTTACTCCATCAACTACAAAATTTAATATTATTGTGGTTATAATAGATATATATATGTATATATGTATATGTATACCTAAATAAAAATAAAGAAAAAACCATTTAATAAATTTAGTTTTGTTTGTTATAGCTAATGTAGATATACTTATAAATATTATATTTTATTGTATATATATATATTTATTAATTATATAAAAAATAAAGTGTAAAACTAAAAATAAAATAAAATTAAAAGAAATTATAATAGATACTATATATAAGTACGTATACATTTCTAAGTATAATAATTTGGAAATAAATAATTTTTTCTAGGATTTCAGTATGTTGTCATAATGAATGTTTAAAACTACACAATATTTAATTAAGCCGGCCTTTACTATAATAACTAATAAAATTTAGTTTAAAATTAAATTTTTCTCGCTGTTTAGGCCGTGTCCGAAACTATCGCACTTCGCAGTAAATACTAGTTAATCGCACTAAATTAATTCCGAAAAACTCCGAAAATTTTTGAGTGCATTCGAAAATAGTGCACTAAATTGTCTGATCGCACGTGATTATCTGTCAAACTTTTAGTGTACTCTCTAGACCACACTAAATGTTCGCCCTAAAAAAGTAATACATGTAAGAAAAGAATTGTGAAGTGTCTAGTGTCAAGTGCTAGTGCGATAGATTCGGAAACGCCCTTAATATACAGTTGATCTATACTCTATAGTGACTTAACCTTATTTACAAGGAAATTGAACAATTGTCTAATACACACCCTAGATACATTTTCTGAAATAGAATATTTTCGAATTGTATTTATATTAATTTTAGTTATGCAAATGGAAATTTATGAAAGATAGAAAAAAAACTTGAAAAGGTACATTTTATTCATATTAGTGGATAAATGATTATATTAGTGCTATATTACATGCTATATTAGTACTGAGAATGTGTGTAGAAATCCAGCTTAAGTCGCTCAGATCTACCTTCGAACTAAATTTTTTAATATTAAATACTAGCATCGATAACTAAGTGGTTAAATAAATAGCGTGATAACTGAGGGAGTGGGGATGGATAATTGTAATCTTCTAGGTTTGCAAGTAAGTTTTCTTAAGAAATTCCCTTTGAGCATCAGTTTAAGAATCTTTTAATAGAAAATATATTCTTCAACAATTTCAGTAATATTGCAAAATTTGATGTTATTGCTAATAAAATAAATAAACAAATTACTAAAGAAAACTGTCAACTCTGTTTTCTTTTTGATTGTCGAAAAAGTCTCTTGCCATTTAATAATATTTTAAAGAAAAATCGATGGTCGAATGTTTAACCATGTCAGGTGACATCAACAATGTCAACAACAGCATATCAACAACAAAAAATATCGGATCCAATTGTACTCTTAGGTTAGATTGTAAGCTTTTTCAATAAGAAAGAAAATTATACTAGGTTATTGTTTTTTTAAGTTTTTATTTTACGATGGTCGGTGGAAAACTTCAAAAGCCACCCAAAAGAAATACACGTGATTCTTTCAGATATTGTTAGACTTTAATCAACCAAAATCACCTGCTTTTTAAACCAAACTTTAGGTGGAAAACTTTGATACAAATATAAAGTTTTGATTATGGATAGGGATGTGGAAGGAATCCTAGCGAAAAAGGGATTTGGAAAAAAAATTTTAAAGGATGGGTAAGAAAATTTGGAGGAACATTGAGAAGAAAGATATTAATATTCTTCTTAAACTTTACTAAATTGTACACATATAAGTTACCAACTTTGGGGAACACGTGTGATGGCATTTGATGCCTTACAAGATATCTATAAAATAGAGTCAATTGCCCAACTGTACGGCGTTGGCTGAGTGGGGTGAGCTTTGAGGTAACACTGGAATCACTAATAAGACGAATAGCTCTGTTCTACACATTATCCAAATAACACAGTGGGGTTTAAGAGGCTGCGGTCCAAATGTGTGTATTATACTTTACTTTCGCCCTAATGTACATTTTATAGATATTAAAAAGTTCTGGTGCAGAAAAGTGCAATTTTAGAGCGATAGGTAACAATTTTCCTTTCATAATAATCTTTACAGCTGACATTTTTGATAACATTTTGCAAGAAAGAATATTGCAGAAATAGACTTATCATAAACTTAAAATTAAATACAAAAAAAAAAATAATAAATCTATAAAGTTAAACTATCTAAATTTAAAAATGTGCTTTTTAATTAAAGTATTTTCAAAATGCTTTCTAAAAATTATTGCTTTTTTATAAAAAAACTAAAATATTGTGCTAAAGTTTTTTTTTAATACTTTAATTTCAATTCTGAATTCATTAAGGCGTTAAAATGGAACTAATTTTGATATTTTATAAAACAATAAGTATTTAATATATTTTAGAAAATTTCAACAATCGTTTCATTATTTAAATGAAAAAGTTTATAAATTCATAACTATGAAAAAATTTCAAACTTTTTAATCCTATAAAAATCTTAAAAAAACACTATTAAAAATATTATGACTTATGAGTATAATAAAAAAAATGTCATAATAAATATTTTTTTGTATTGGGGCTTCACGAATGAAAATTTATTAAATATTTTTTATATTTTCTGTACCAAATTCTTTTCAAATAATTTAAGTTAAAAAATGAAAAATTAAATAAAAAAATTTAATGCTTCGCCAAACAAATTTAATGCTATTGAAAATAAAATAACACACTGTATAACAACAAGCTCTGAATAGCTCTGAATATAAACACGCTAATTAATTAAACATTTAAAGTTTATCTTTATTTTGATTATTTAATTCATGAAAACAAGTAATTTTCAATTGAAAAAAAAAAAATTATTTATTTATTAAAATTTGTTCTGATTGATTAATAGAATTTTGAAACTCAAATTTAACTAATTTTTCATAATTCTAATGAGTTGACATTTCCATACTTATCGAAATCCTAATCACAATGCAAATATAAAATAATTTCAAAATACAACACAATTGCACAAAACCAATTCCATAACGAAATGTTCTTTTCTATAGACTACATATAATTTAATTACATAATATGATGGTAAAAAAATAATTAGAAGGGATTTTATAGCTGGTTACAAAATTAGGGTGTTCCCCTTTTAAAAAATATCTACATACATCTGTATGCGAGCTTCTGAATTAGGAGGAATTTTTAAGTTGATTTCAAAATCAGAGTTATACGCTTTTTACAAAATATTTGTATATACATATGTACATATGTATATGGACAAGTGAGATTCTGAATTAGGACGTATTTTATTATAGTTGGTAAGAAAATCTGGGTTTCAATCATTTGTGAAATAAGGTTTGGGAGGCGGCAGCTGCCACTATTTAAAGAGATTGTCATTAAAATCGGATTTTTGGAATTGTTTTATTTCGAATTCTTTTTTCTGGAATTTTTCTTTTTGAGAGTTTTTTTTTTTTTTTGTGAATCATGTAAATGGTATTTTGGAAATGAATTTTGTACCCAACCCATTTTCGTCTAGGTATGTAATAATGGAAAAGAAAATTTTTTTATACTTTTGATTGCATTTATGTAAGTGATGAATAAAAAATTTTAAAATTTAAACTTTAGAATTTTTTAAACTTTATTCTTATATAGTACTTCTTTTTTTTTAATATTTGACATTTCATGATGTCTACAAAAAACAAAACAGAAAAAAAAAATAAAAATTCAGAAACTATTTTATTATTATTTCATTTTCAGCCATATTTGTTTTGTATGAAATGTCAAATCACTTGCAGATAAAATGTCAAAAAAAAAGAAAAAACTCATACAAATACAATTGCAAATTGCAAGTTGAAATATTTATATGACTTATATACATGTTATATGTATGTATGTATATTATTTGTAAATATTATTTGAATATATCATGTATTACGATTTGACTTAGAAGTGTGGAAGTGAAAGAAAAAACAAACAAAAAAAAAAAAATAATGGATATGAACTGACTTTGATCAAAATCAAAGAAAAGAATAGAAGTGTCACATACACAATCATTTTTGGAAACAAATAGATATATGTATGTACATATTAAAAATATTATTTTGTTCGATGTAATTAAATTTTTCATATTTATTTAATATTTTGATATTATCTGTTTATCTTATGATTTCTGAAATTTTTTATGGGTTTTGTTTTATAAAAGAAAATAAATTTTATTTTTAAATTAATATAATAAATATATACTTATGTATCTAATTAACTTTTATAAATCCTTTTATACCTTATCTCCTTTTAAATATTTATCAATTTATCAATTAAAAAATATACAATAGACAATGATATATGCAATGAAAAAATTTAGTACTTAACTTAATTGGTAAGTTATTAAAAAATTATATGACATTTATGTTTGGTTTATTGATTGCTTCAGCACTTACTATTTATCTAATATTCCATGCTAAAATTTAGTTTTCTGATTGAAATAAAATATTCCAATAATTACAAAGTTTGAAAGTTTAAATAAATCTTTTATACCTATAAATAGAAATAAATATACGATTGATTTTGGTAGGTATTAATTTTAATTATACAAAATTATAAAGTTGTATTTAAAACGAAATTAATTCGAAACCACATGATATGTTATATTCTCACCCACTTTAAAGTATTAAAATAAAACTAAGTAATAAAATATAATTAAAGATACAATTCAGTTAAAAATAGGTTTATTAATCGTACAGTAGACCTTTTATAAAAAAAATTTCAAATATAGAACAGTTCCGTTGTAAAAAAAAAAAAACAAAAGGCATATGTTAAAATAATAGGAAAATAGTAAAACATAGAAAATGTTTATAATAGCTTTCTAGTTTTATCTGAATTCAATATTATAATAATATAAAGTTTTATAATTAATAAACAAAATTTAAAAATTTGGTTTTCAAACAACTGTTTGTTTTATCTTTAGGTTTCTCATATTGTTTCCTAAGACTAAATTTAACTATAACAAAACTTGCTTCAATCTTGAAGCCTATAGTTTAATAGCATCTAAACCATTTTTATTTTCATATACAGTTTAGATGTCACATGTACATTTAGTATTGTATTGTTAAGTTTTAATTGTTTAAATTGTTTTTCGATCTCATATTTTATATTATATAATCAGTACATTTTTTTTTAATTCAAGTTTTTAAATTTGAACCAAATTTTTTGCTAAAAATTATTGTAAAAATATTTTCGTATGCTAGATTTTTAATTTTTTTGGGATATTTTGTTTTAGATCATGATACTAACAATCGACCCACGAACATAATATCATGTTCCCTAAATGAAATATAATCATGTCCATTTCATAATTTCTGCGGAACTTATTCGCCAAGAAGTTGTGAACAAATATTTGTATTCAGCTCTACGTTAAAGTTTTCGTTTCGCGTTAAACTGATTGAGTTAATTAACTGATTCATTGCTTTCATACCCGTTCTATATCCTTTTGCTATGTCCGAATGCTCTCGGATAAAATTTAATAAATATTTTCAACTTTTAAATGCTTAAAAGAAAAGAATCATTAACTGAGATTTAAAAAAAAAAATGATTAAATCTTATATATAACTTATGTACATATTGTACTTATTTGTGTTTATTAGAATACCAAAAATACATATTCACCAAAATAGCGGAAACGATTAACTTTGATATACGACGGAAAATTTCGACCGTAACGTTTATTAGAATATTGTATTAAATGATATTCAGTAATTTTTTCTATATTCTAATTTATACCTACTTACCTGTACATAAAGTATTTCAATTTTGAGTACATTAATTTCCTGTTTTTCAATGTTAGTTGGTACAACTGCGGTTTCTTTTTCCTATTTTCATATTTTTTTTAACAAATCTTTTAAGGATTTTTAGTAAAATGGTATTTCCGAATCTTTTTATGTCCGTCATTTTCAGTGGAAAACAAGTTTTTTTTTAAATTTTTCTTTCAATAATAAATCGTTACTCGTATTGTAAAAATTATTACCATTATATTTAAGTAATTATGACATTCGGATCTCGACTTACATTTGGTTTTTTTTTCGGTGTTTCCCTATATCATCATAATTTAGACTTAAAATAGTTTTGTAAAGTAAATTTTTTTAAGCTTGTTTATTTCTTCCTATAAATATGTATGTATTTATAATTTTTGCATAAAATACGATAAATATATAGTACTGTAAAAAAAACATTTAATATCTGATGCTTATAAACTAATTATTTGAGAAAATATTTATAAAAAATTATTAACATTTTGAAATAATTTATCTCTATCAATTTATATCAATAGTTAGTATTTATTGGATATTAACTATACAATGTATACAGAAAAGATACATAATATGTTGTTTCGATCAAACATTATGTTACAAAAGTTTTTTATTGATCATAACTAAAATTTATAAAGATTAAGTATTTTTTATGTGATTAAAGTTCTAATCGACAGATTTTCTATTTTGAAATATATTTTGAAAATAAAAATTCTAAAAAATATATATGAAATAAATCTAATCTATAAGTATGTTTAAAATATTAACATAACATTATTCATACTGCCTAGTACAAACAATGATACATTACATAAAATTATTATAAGCAGAAAAAATAAAAGTATAGTAAATATGTTTTGAGCATGAGAATGTAATTGAATTTTGTATAATGTCATTTTTAACTTACATTGTGTCGGTTTTGCCAAACAAAATATTCACATATTGATTTTATATTCCCAATATAATGTTTTTTTCTTTTTTTTTTCTTGTATTCTTGTAAATGTTTTTATATTATGTAAAATATTTATTTTATTGAAAAAAATCTTTGAAATACCTTAGAAAATATTTTATAAAATTGGTTTTAAAATGATTTTATTCAATTTTAACATACACAACCCATTTATTTTATTCAGGTTGTTTAATAATACATAAGATACATTGTAAAGTCATATTAAATATATGTAAATGCCAGAGGCGTTGTATGGTAAATTAAATTTACATAATTTTTTTTGTTGTTGTTTCTTTTTATTTTTGAAATTTATGTTTTTTAAATTTATATAGATAATTTTTTTAAGATTGAAAAAATTTTCAAATTACCTATCAGATAAAATTTTTTTTTTTTTTTTTTTAATAAATTGTAAATTTAGTTTAAATTTATCTGTAACTTTGCGTTTAACTTGTAAATAAATCAGTAAAAGTAAAACAAATTATAGAACAAATATTGAAACATATATGTATGTATGTATAAAAGAAAGTTGTATAACATTTTAAAGATTTGTACGCTTTAAGAAAAAATCATCAAATATTTAATTTTATTATGTTAAAAATACAATTAACTTTTAGAATAGAAAAAATTAATTCATATAGGTATTATGTTGTTACTTCGAATACTATAAAAGATATGATACACTATAGTATTTTTATAACTAAATTAAATATTTTATTTTTCATAATTTGGTAAGTATAGTATTGGTTTTCATAGTTTGGTACCTAGTAAATATTAGAATTTCAGCGAATAAGATCTTAAAATGCGAATTTATAATATTATTTACAAGCCCCGTCCGGAAGCAACAAGTTGAAAAGTTAATATTTTATTTTTCAAGAGTATCAATTGAAAAATTAATTTTAGTTTGCTAAATATTAGATCATACTGGCTTAACTTTCTTATGTATATTTATATCTTATAATTTAACTCATACCTATCTTGTAGACGTATAGAACTAAATTTATTATTTTGTTATGTTTAACTAAATTTAATGTTTTGTTAAAACATTTCTTTTTTTTTATTAATTTTTTATAATATAATTGAAAATATGACATTTTTAAGTTAAAAAAAAATTTTTATTTTTAATAATTAAAAAATTTAACTAACTCATCGTATATAAACTCCTTTTACAACTCTTTCTATTTCTTTTTTTTTTTTAATATACACAATTCAAGCATTTTATTTTGGTTTTTTGTGTATTTATTAGATTTTAATTTAATACCTATTAATATTCCATTTATTTGAAACATATCTATTTTATATTAATACATACTTATGTAATATACTTGGTTACGTAGAGCCTGTATAGATAATCAAAAAAATATAACGTACCTTAATTAAATTAAAATCTTTAAGCACTTTTAATGAAAGCGGCCGGATAAACCGTTTCGGCAATTGAAAAGGCAATAATTTCAAATCTTAGTTACCTATATGAAATCTATTTTAATGCCACAGCATTTTTTATTACCTACATAGGTCATATCATTTTTCGATTAACTTTATAATTGCCTGACAATTGTTATAATTTTTTTCAAAAGAAATTATTTAGATTACAAAAACTTTGGTACGAATAAACATTATTGGATGTTTATTTTAACTCAAACAAAGCTAACTGTTTGTTATGTAGTTAATACATTACACTAATCGAATATAAAATTAATCTTTATTAAATTTATAACATTTCTGTTTTCATATTTTTTTTATTTGAATTCTTTCGTTCTTCCTAGTAAACAAACTTGAGCTTGTTTTTAAGTTAACATAACTTAAACTTGAGCTTGTTAACATAAGTTTATAAACTTTATCAATTTAGTAGGTACCATTATAATTTTTAATCTTTCATTTAGCTTAAAAACATAAATCTTTACTTAACATCAAAACAAAAATTTAACCAAATCAACAAACAAAAAAGAAAAGAAACAGATTTTAAAAATTTCCTAATTTTTTTCTACTTAAATACTACTACAGTCAATACTAATAAATAAAAATAAAATTAAGGGAAAAATTTAACTAACCTGAAACGAATCCATTTAACATTTTCTTTTTTAGAAAACCTATACATATACATAAATTGTATTTTTTTTAAATTTTCTCTTCTTCTAATTTGTGTTGTGTTTGTGTTTGAAATTGAAACTCTTTTTCTATTTTTTGTTATATCGAACAAAATAAAGTTTTATCAAGAGGACGCTTCGAACAATATTTACCGTAATTTAATTTCAAATTTTTATACATATGTACATATTAATAAAATTTCAACATTTTAATCATTAAATTTACACACAAATTCATTTATATTTAATTAAAATAAAATTAAAATATGTTAAATGAAATATTAAAATAAATAAATTATAAAAAAATTCAAAATTTAAACCACTTTTAAAATTTAAAAAAAAAATATATGTAATACATAAATACTTATAATGTTCTCAAAAGAAAACCGCACTGGTTAAAATACAAACAAAAACTAAAATGAAAATCTTCTCTTTCTATTCAATTTATTATTTATTTATTTAAAACATGGCTTGGCTTTAATTTCATTCATTTCATACATAATTTTTTCCTCTCTTCTCTTCAACCCTAATCAAAAATATTTGTTGGATTTGGATTTTATATTTGTATGGTATTGTATTGCCTATTGGTTGGATATTGTTTGATTGATATATTTGTTTCTACATAATATCAATTTCAATTTCTAAGAAACAAAAAATTTGTATGATTGGTTTGTGTATTGGGTTACAATTAAATCGATTCAGTGAAATAAGATTATTATTTAAAAATAATAATACATACATACATAATATCAAGAATAAAATAATTCAAAATTTATTTAAGTTTTGATTATTTAAGTTTGATTTACGTAATTGAGAATCAAATGATAATATATAAGAGAAATTATATTCCCATTATTAATTATTATCATTTATTTATTATAGAAAACTCATGGATTAGGGTACATACAAACAAATAAATCTGTAAAAGTAAAAAGCAAAAATTTTAGACTTGTGTTGAAAAATTAATTTATATATTCTTTACAATGTAATCTAAGAAGTTCAAACTAAATTCATTATATCATGGTGATGATTAAAAATCTGCAAAAACTTTATTTGAAAGTTATTAAACAAAACAAAAAAAAAAATAGAAGTATTTTAGATATTTAGAAGAAAAATTGGAAATGGAAATTAATTTAAAAATTTCAAATAGTGATATGTGTATTACACACACCTATATTTTCAATTATTAGATTTATTAATAAGTTATATTTTATTGGTATTGTATAATAATATATTATATAATTTGGGTAAATTTCCTTTTAGCTAAGTTTTTTCTAACATTCCACACATATACTTTGGCTAATTAAATCAATTTCTATCTACGTCCCCAGTTGACGCAAATTTCATTAAGAAGCCCTAACGGTACTTTGAAAATTTAAGGTGTAAAATCATTTACATACATATAAATTCTCGGAAAGTATATCATCTAATTTTATTATTTTTATTTTTTAAGTTAAAAATTAGGTTACATTACATTGTTCGTTTAATTTTTAATTAAAAAAGAAAAAAATATTTATTTATCCTTCTTTCCTTACCTTCCTTAACGGATCATAAAACTTAATAAATTTAAAATAAACAATCTTGTAATTATTTAATTCTTAATAATTTCTTAATAAGACTCGGTACTAACTTTTGGTTATAATCGCATTGGATACTTGAATATTTACCAAGTCATTACATTTTTTTTTATCTTTAAATCTTTTAGTTGGTTAAAAAATGAAAAATAATTTCCACTTCCATTGTAGAAGCTTAACAGTTTAGTTAACCTAGAATAGATCCTAGTTTTCAATTCTTTTTAGTTTTTCAATATAAATGAAAAAACTAAAAATAAGTTGCTCAGTATAGCCAAAATATTTTCGAAAGTAATTTTTCGAATTTTTACACATATTCGTTTTTGTATTTTGATGGAAATATTTCAATTAATGTTAAATATTTAATTATTATTAGAAATAAATTAAATTACTGTCAATAAAAGTGTTTGAAGGTTATTAATTTAATTGTTTATAAATTAGTATTGGTTTTTCAATATAGAAAAGTCATCATATTTTAAGTAAGAAATTGATAAAACTATAGGTTTCCAATATATTGATTTTTATAATGACATTTAAATGACAAAGATAATCCTTACTTCCTTTGTAAGTTTTTTGTTTGGTATAATACCAACAGTGAACAACAATATTTTGAATATAAAAATAAAGAAATAAAAATTTGAGAATATTCTTCATACAAAATCTGCAATAAAATTTTGGGACAACAGCTTGAAAAACGAAACGAAAAGAAATCGGAGAAGTTGTATGGTAGTTACCCGAAACTGTCGCACTGGCACAATCAAATTTTACTGATGTTGTTGGCCTGTACATATAACATTATATTACTTAATGCAGTATAAAATGTGTTAGTTAAGTTTGTTCGATTATCACTAGAACAACTCTAATAATTAACAGGTATTTTATACAGAAAGACTCTCTGCTGTCTGGAAATTGTTATAGGCTATGTTGAATTCAGATTCGTGAATTAGCTATGAGTTGACAGGTAATTATTGAGTTTTTGCTTTTTTGTTGTCGCGCCTAAACTGTTCGATAGATTGAGTTCATAATATATACGAAGTTTATTCTTTTCTAAAAGATATTGATCCTTACTCTCCATTCCAGCGGATTAGCAATAAAAAATTTGTTTGCGATAAATTGTACTTAATATTCAAATCTTTATCTGATTATATCTGAAACCTTTATCAATATTCAAATCTTTATAAGTTTTTCCAAAATTACATTCGTTCGTTTCATTCACATTTTGAAGGTTTTTTGACAAATTTTATCTGAAAAAAAAACTATGAGATGTTTTTCAAGTATGATTTTTTTTTTTTCAAAAATCTTGTATCATGACTCACCCTGTATCAATTATATATTAAAAAAAAAATTATTAAACGATATTTTCTTTCTCTATGAGCAATTATTCGCATGACATACTGTATATAATATGCATATTTTTAACTATTTAAATTTTATTTGAAGGAAAAACAAATAAAAAAAAAAACTAGATATGATAATATTATATTATTATTTTCGATCCATATATTATATCTATATATCTATATCTACTCCTTTTTCTAAAAATCAGTGTTTGGTTTTTTTTTTGAAAATTTTTTTCTAAAAATAGTTTTAGACGCCAAATATTATTTCTTTGTTTTTCTATTAGTAGATAAAAGGATATTAAATAAAAGAATTATAAAAGGCTATAAATTAAATATTACTTCCATTTCGATAATGTTTATTATATTCATAAAAAAATATAATACATACATATATTATATATATATATATATATAAAGTTCTATTTTTTACATTTTGTTACAAACTATATATTTATAATAAATATAAATCTGTCAAAATCGCGTTAATAAACTTAAGATATGATATCTTATTTATACTTGTATATTTTATATTAAAATATTCTTGAATCAGAATTTTTTATTTCGTTTAATAGACATCTCATAAATTATAAATTTATATTACAGATATATAATATTATTGAAAATATAATTTATTTTATTTATAATATTGGACAAATCAACATAATTTTTTCAAATTGTAAGGGTTCGATAGGTGATTTTTGTATCTATTAAATGTTTACTTTATTTTTTTACATTTCCTATTTAAAAGATCCTAGTTAAAAGATTTAATATAAAATTTTTTTTGATTATAGGTGATAAATGAACATACGAAATTTCCCACGCACAGAAAATTTAACACGAGGCTAATTAGCGATATTCGCACCCAGTAAATTCACACAAATGTTTACTTTGACTATTTAAACAATTTTTTTTATTATATGTCCATTTTTACATTGAAAAGCTGAATTTAAAAATCTTTAGTTATTTTTAAAAAAGACAATATGAAGTTTTGAAAATTTTTCGAATTTTCACAAATATCTTATTTTATTGACCGATTACGAGTATATTCTCGGACAGTATTTAAAACAACTTGGTGCAAATTTTTATATTTCTTCTGTTTACTTCCTTGTCGATCAGTTATGGGGTTAGCGTTATTGACGTTAAATAATGACAGGCAGATTTGCCTTGTAAACCATCAAATAGAAACCATATTATGATGTTTTGAAATATATTTGAAATTGTCGGGCTGCCCTAATACCTCGTCAAACAAAATATTGAAACCCTGATTTTGAAACAAATTGTCAAATCCCTACTAACTTTTTTTTTTTTAAATAAATATTTCAATTTAAAAGTATTTAAAATTGTTTCAAGAAAAACAATTTAAAAAAGTGGAGGTTCCCAAACTCTCGTTAAACAAATTATTGAAACCCTGATTTTTAAACACACTCTAAAATCCCTCCTAATTTGTTCTTCCACAATATACACATCTTTATAATTTTTGCTTTTATAGGTACATCTCTTTGCAAAGAAAATTTTCTAGGCTTCTATTTAAGCACTGTGACGTTTCCGTATCTTTACAAATATGTTAAAGTGCTATGCCAAAATCTTTTCTTAAACTCTTCAATGGAATATTTAATTTACAAAAGATTTACCATTTATGGATATTTTTTTATGCGGAATATTCTACTGTGTATGGATATTTATACTTTTATATTTTATTAATATTTTAACATAAATATTATACTCAGAAATGGAAGTAACAATTGCTTTTAAATAATATTTAATTAAATTATAATTTTAAATTGTTTTTTGTAAAACTTTTTTAATAGTTTTGTTTAATAACTTTATTTTTATTGATTTAAATAAAAATGGGGAAGAAAATATAATGATGTTATTTAATGAATTGTAAATATTATTTAGTAAATAGCGCGTAATATTAGTAAGAATCTTTTCATCAAATATAGAGTTAAACTTATAATAAATTTTCTTAAAGAAAAAGGAAAGAATCTTAATATTAATTATTTTTATTTGTTCTGTTAAATTCAAAGTTTATTCTATTTTACTGCTTTATTTTTTAATTTTCATATGATTTAATTATGTATATAATATATCATAAAATTTTATGCAAAATTGTAAAGGCATCTTATAAAACATAACAACTTTTTAAAATATTCAGAAACTGTCATTAAAATTACATTAAAATTATATAAATTTCAAAAGGTTCCAAAAAATTATGACTTTAAATTAATGTTAAAGTTATTTTTAAACAGCATGATATTAAGTGATTTAACTAAGATACGAGAATAAAAATGGTCTGTGAGATCTCCTTTTTTTTTAAACCTAAAATATAATTACAACTTCACAATTAGGAAATTCCCAGTTGAGAAACCCATAAACAAAAATATTTTAATAATTTGGGAATTTATTTTTGGAAAAAATTTATTCCTCAAATTCAGAAAAACTGCAAAAAACCGAATTTTAAAGAAAAATTTTTTTTTCCCCAAGAAATTCGAACACATTAAAATGTAATTTAATAAAACTTCAATTAAAAGAAAATTTTGAAAAAAATTTTTTGGAGGCGTTCGTATAAAAAATAATAATTTTATATGTACATGAATTTGATTTTAATTAGTTTTTTTAAATATATTTCTTTTACTTGTTGTAAGTACTCAAACTTAGCTTCCAGTGGTACCCTTCATATTCTTTATACAGAAAATATAAGTACCTAATGTTTTTTTTCTGGAGTAATATAGCAAAATATAGCATGATTTTTATATTGATTTTGGATTAATTCATGTTTTTATGAAATGGTCATAGAACCCAGAAAATCCATCGAATAGCTAAGAGTTTAAATAAATGTGATACACGTTTTTAGATTAAAATTAAATATAAGATTTTCAGTGACCTCAACATTTTTTAAAAATGTTTGAATTTGTCGATGGAAATTTACTTATTATCTATTCAATAAACAAGACAATGAACTGTAAAGAATATGGTGTAAAATGAAATCCCCACAAGAACATTTGCCTCTATCTTTTAGGATATTTTCTGTTATTTATGGTTAAAGTTATACCCGAAAGTATAAAGTTATAAGGTTATGGTTTATACCCGAACATCGATGCACTACAAAATTATTATTAATATATATATATAAATATACATTTAATGCAACTATAAATATACATTTTACATTTACTATATATTTTTTAGCCTTCCCGAAAATTTTAAACTTTCCTCTCTTTTTGTAATTGTTGGTTTAATTTAATTCAAATCTTTCATTACATTTTTGTGGGTAGTATTTGCAGTTTTATGAGAAAATAACTACCATTTTCCGACCGACAAAAATCGACTATTTATATATATATACGACCAAATATCGTAAATAAACATAATAAATTTTTGATTTGACTATACTTAAGACTCTAATTAAGGTTCACCAAGGTATAAATAGAAAAAATCTATAAATCTATCATAAGACTAAGGGTCAAATGCATAAAATTGAGCTGGAACTTAAATCTCACTTTTTCAAACAAAAATACGAGTTCAAGCGTATGTCACGACACGCTACTAATGGTCTTCAATTAAGCATAACTTTATTTTAAAATTAAAAGCAAAAAGAAATTCATTAAAATTTTTAATTTTAAATCTTCACTTTAATAGAGTGACTGGCCGAATCATCTGTTTAAATCATAATGTTTAAAAAAAACATATTTACATAAAATTTTTAATATGTTTACTTACAAACACATTTTTAATAATGTAATTACCCATCCTTTTCATAAAATAATTTTAATAATATCATTTCCCTTTATTATAAAAAACATTTTTTGATTTTGTTTTTTTTTTTTTAACTTCTGTAAGGAAAAAATTAAACAATGTTATATTTAACTTGACACGTCCTTATTATTAAACTGTTAAAAGAAAATTAACAACAACATGAACCATTATAAATAATAAGAACAATATGTACTATAAATCTGTTCTACTATACCTAAATAAAATGCATGTAAAATTATGGTACCAAATTTGTAAAAGTATATTTTAGGTGTGTAGTATATTTACGATACAAGAGTATTATACCATAGCAAGAAACTGATATTTTTATTTTATTCATCTTAACAATTTGAAAAATCGAATTCTTAGAATATTACATAATATCATAATAATGTATTAAGAAGATAAAATCCCGATTCAAATCCCAGCTGTGTCATATAGATTAATAATAAAAAATTTATAGATTTTTCTAATAATATATATTTAGTACAATATATATATAAAAAAAAATAAGCATATATCATATAATTACATAATAATATGATATCGTAAAATACAATAAAGTAAAAATAAAATAATTGTTGTACGAGATAATAGATGGCGCACAAATAAAAATATTTGTATTTCATAGTGTTGTACAGTATAGCTACAACCGAGTAAACAATAGTTCGCACTAAGCTACTAAAGATTCCACAAACTGAAAGCCTAGTCAAATATAAAATATAATAAATTACTTAATGGATGTCTTTTGCTCTTTTACGAGCATATGATTACCGTGTAATTGTAACCTTACATTAAAATTATATAACTAACATGCAAACATTTTTGTTTTAAGAAAATTCTATCTTGATTACAGACTATGCTATGGCCGACTGAATGAATAAGAATAGATAATTAAAAATCGATGTTATATAATTATTAAATTTACATATAACATAACATAATTTCAGGATTAAGCCGGAAAATTTTAGGAAAAATGTATTCCTTGTTTTGTTGTTTTTCTAAATTGACAAGATACTTTATAAAATTTTCATTATATAGCTTAGTTATATATTTATATTTTGAGAATAAAATTAAAAATGTAATAAAACAGAGGAAGTATAGATTGTCTCAACTCTAGGATACCTGCATAAAAATAATACTTTCTGTTTCAATAAAATTTGATCATCTTTTACAAGATTCCAGATGCCTAGCTTAATTAAGTTAAGTTGAATGGCAAATACGGGAACCTGTTGTACCGACATAACCAAATTCTACAAAAGTTGTTGACATACAACTTGACATTTTTCGCCAAAATTTTAAACACCTAGTTTGAATAGATACTGAGCTATTTTCATATAAAGAAAGAAGCTTAATGTCAGCTGTCCAAATCAACTGACCGAACTTTCTGGATTGAAATGTCGAAATCAATAATTTTAGAAAAGTGACGTGATAAAAATTTTAGAATCCTTGCTCGTTTAGTGTTTGAGTTATCGTACAGACGGGCGGCACAACGGATGGACGGATAAGCATGACTTTATATGGCTTAATCAACAAATTTTTCGATTCTGATGCGATATAAACACTTATCTAGTCTATACCTAGTTCGACGTCTTTAAGGTATCATAAACGTAATATCAAATTTATTTCGATAAACATCGATAAATTTTACTTTACGGTTATTATTTTAAAACTAACGCCATTAAAGGTGTACCTTTATACCTCGATACCCTATTTGTATATTAAAAAAATGTTTGCGTGTATCCTTGAATACTTTTGGCAAACATTTTTCATCTTTATACATAAGTTTCTATTTATAACCATATTTTTATTATATATATTTTTGTTAAATTAAAAAATAATTCAAATTTTTTTTATTTTTTATCATTTCAGTATCACCAGAATCAATTGTTATACCAATTGTATCATGTATATTGGGTTTTCCAATATTAGCATTAATGGTAATATGTTGTTTAAGAAGACGTGCTAAAATAGCTAGAGAACGTGATCGTCGACGTCATTATGATGTGGAAGGTCATGCTGTCAGCCTGGTCAGATTTAGTCCTATTCATAGGCTCAGTGAGTCATTATAAATGTGTCTTTTCTAAATTTTTTATTAATAAATATATATTTGTTTTTTTTCTCTTTTCCAACAAAAAAAAATACTTTTAAATTCCCTTAAATTTTTGAAAATTCGATATAAAAACTATTCTGTTTAAGTGAAATTAAATTGCATATCCGAATAAAAATGTTTTTTTTTTTTTTGTTCTGCTATGATTAAATTTAAAAATAAAAAAAGAGTTTAAAAGTATTTTTCTACAGAGAAAATTGTATAAACCTCCTTTACCTTCAAAGAATGGAACACTACAAATATCTTTAAAAAAAAAATTTCTTCTACTTTATAAATGCAACTTTTTTTATTGTTTTAATACATATATAAAATAATCAATATAAAAAAATCTTTTTTTTTATTTTTTATTATGCAATAACTAATAATATTCTAATTTTTTTTATATATATATTTTGCATGAATACCTTTTTTTTTACGCTGGAAGTTAATTTTCTTGAATGAAAAATTATTCTTCTTACTAAATTTTCATAAAACTTTTGTTTATCCTTTTTTTTTTGTGAAATTTTCTGAATTTCTTGATTTAATTCTATTATAAGAAATTTATTAATTTTATAGTTAAAAAAAAAAAAAATTTAACAATAGATAATATTTTTTCAGTAGTTACTCGTATATTATATAATAGGAGGGATTTTAGCACAAAAGAAAATAACTATATAAGGAAAACTTAATTTAAAGTTAAAAGGAAAAAAAAAATTTTTTAATAATTATTTAAATTTTCAAAAGTTGTTCTATATTGTGTACAAGTTCGCTTTTTCCTATTCAAAGGTGGAATATTAAGTGTGAACGTTCAATATTTATCTCCAGAAATTTTTCATTTTTTTTTTTGCATTTTCCCGCCACATAAATGTAACAAGGAAATTACACAGCCTTTCCTTTTCAGACTGTACATGCTGTACGACGTGTATGGGATTCGAACCGACACTCCCTTGGTGTTTACAGCGTATTTTTAACGCTCTTACGTACTAGGCAACCCAGGCTCCCATTTTTATTTCATTGTCACAAGTTATTGTATTGAACTGACAATATTCTATGTAGTAGAAAATTTAAATAAAATTACTGAATATATTCTATTTCAAACAAAATTAATATCATTATCTTAATACATATTTTCGAAAGGTTCTAGAGATATTTACTTACAGTTTTCTTAAATCTTTTAAATTTTTACAAAATTTTACGCTTCATGACACATAACAGAAAGATAAACTTCTATTATCTTGCATATACTAATTAAGATATTTAAATTTACATAGATATAAAAAAAAAATTTTAATATCCTTCAATTTTATTTAAATTTAAACAAACAAAAAAAAAAAATTCTTGATTAAAATTTTTCTTCAATTGTGATGCTGCATATCTTTAGATATAAAATCATGGAAAATATAATTCTTTTCTGATTTATATTTACTGTTCTGTTGTTAGTGACGTAAGCGTGTAAAAACTGTTCCATTCTCATTTTTTTCCTCCTTTTTATTTTCTTTTAATATAATATATGTATCATAATTTTAATGTTGTTTTTAGCACATGTCATATGTCATTTTCTATACCAGTATTTTCTATTTTCATAAAAAAAATACCATTATTATAATGAAACGCATTTCCATTTTTGTTTTAGTCTTAACTTTATTTGTTTTTCTACATCAGATATATGAAGGTGGTTTGTACACTTATACGAACGGTATATATAGAAAAAATTACCATTACAATTTTTAATGTTTTCTTAATTTTTATTTTACGAAATAAATTTGACGAAAAAAATTTAATCAGATATTAGCAAAAAAAAAAAAAAAATTTTTAAATAAAATCAAAAAAAAAATATTTTCAGTAAAGCATATGGGATCTGTATTTTAATACCATTCGTATAAGTGTACATTATTGTATACGAATAGATTCTATTATGTTGAAATTTACATAATTTACCAAAAAAAAAAATTCTCCCAGAATCATGAATCTTATATTTTCCTGTTTTAAGGAATTTAAAACGAAAACAAGGAATGAAAAGAACAAAGTGAAAAAAATAATCTGTTAACCATACTTCTTGAAGATAGTATTTAAAGATTAATTTGATTTATTCAGAAACTTGACAACCTCGGCAACTAATCGACAATTAAATATCATCAAATATGACATTTGTATACTTCCGAATTACTTCTTGTTAAGAATGTACACAAATAAATTACGGCGAAAAGTATTTATTTCCGTATGTTTTCCATGATAGGAAATCTACACATGCAAAACGCTACTATAAACTTTCAGTAATAGGGCTCAAAGAAAAAAAAAAATGTTAGAGCAAATACTAACTTATTATATTAATAATTTTCATAATTATATCTGTTTTCAGTTCTGTGAGTCTCTATAATGCTGTCATTTTCTATAAATTACTGATTTTTGAAATCATAGTGAAATTGATTGGAGACACAAACCGCAGCGATTTTGACGTTTGCAGATTATCTCATACTATTCAGAATAATTTCAATTTTACGATTAAAATTTTACAAAAAAAAAAAAATAACCAGTTTATATTGTATATTTAATGAAAATACTTTGATTGTAAATAAAGTAATAATAAAATAGTAAATTAGCATTTTTGTTTGCATATTGCATCAAATATTTTTCAAGGCGGCCATTTTCCTAAGACAAATAACATTTTAGGTAATTTTCAACTTGTACTAAAAATTGTAAATTTAACTCTAAAACAATTTAAATGTAAAAGAAAGTTTTTTAAAGGATCATATTTTACAAAAAAAAAACAATAGAAACAGTTTAGAATATTATGACATCCACCCTGTAATATTAACTGAACTTTTACACATAAGAAAAAATTATGAAAAAACAAAAGACACTTTCTTCAAACACACATTTTGTGAGGTAACTTGCGCTAATTTTCAAAGATTTTTCTCTCAAGGATTTAAAACAAAATATCAAGATTTTAACTAAAATCGTGATGGAATTATGAAGGAAACAAAATTTGGAAAATTTTGTCTTCATATAACGGTAAATTTACGTACAAAATTGCAAATAATTATTTTATTTTGATATTTATTTAAAAATATGATATTGATTTAAAAATATTTTAAAATCTTAAGATATACACACTTGAAAATAGAAATTTTCAACTTTTGGAGGCTGCACTAGCTTAGTAGTGTGTGGGACTGCAACAAAAAGTTGTTTCACAGCATTAATTGTTTTATGATACCCATCCATGGTTAAAATTTCATTGCTACAGCTTTAATGGTGTAGAATTTTTGTAAGCAGACAGATGGACTGACAGAATTAAACTTAAAAATAATTTTTTTTTTTTTTTTGAAAAATGTGCTAAAAAACTTCCTCTAATAATAATTTTTTTTTAAATATAATTATGTCAGTTAATGTTTAATTCTTTTAATTCCTTCTATTTTTGCTTGTAATTTTTTTTAATGCCATTAAAATTTCTTATGTAAAAAATTAAAAATAATTTTAAATATATGGATTTAATATTACAGTTTTTAAATAACTTTTATTATGGAATGAAATTTGCGATGCAATTTAAAATGGTGCCTGAAATATTTTTTCATAATAATATATTTTAATTACATTTAAATTAAAAAATACATAAATTTTTTTTAAATTCTCTTTACAGAAATTAAAATACTATTTACAAAATTTTATATTAAATAAATAACATCTATAAATATCTTACAGATAACAGATCGCCACGAGTTGTCAGTTTATGTTCTGAACGAAGTCTCAGCCGAGGTTTCCCATCATTAGAATTAGATACAGTTGTTGAAGAACGTAGCAGTGATCATGAAAATACTCAAACTGATATAATTAGTCCTGAATCACCATCAGACGTTGTTAATCAACCAAAAAATTTTCAAAATTCAAAAACTAGCTAACATAAAGTTTCAACAATAAATTTACATCCATCTGCTGGTATAACAACAGTTGTATCAGCAACAATAGTACCAATACCATCTACATCAAAACAAAATAAATTATGTACAATTTCATTATCACCAAATACTTCGAAAGCACTATTAAAATCTAGTGGTAGTAGTATGGGTAGTACAATTTTATTACCACCAACAATTTCACCCGGTATATCAATTAGTAGTATATCAGAAACTGAAACAATCAATTTAAAAGGAAAAGATATATCAAATAGAAATTTAGGAATAACAGGGAGGCCTTCAGTATCTAATCCAAATATCACAAGACAAAATTCATTAGATAAACCAGATGATAAATCATCATTAACAGAAACACCAAAATCATCAGGTGGTGGTTATATACCACAATTAACAATTGGACGTTCACGTGGTAAAAAACGTCGTCCTTTATTACGTTGTAGTAAATCAATTGAAGGATTAACTAGTACAGAAAAATCAAAAATTAGTAAAGCATCATCAACATCATCAACATCATCATCAGCATCATCTAATAAAAAAGAAAAAGATAATGATTATAAACATTTAAGAAAAATGTATACAATATCAGCTGATATTTCACCATTATGGACAACATTAACACATGCTCAAACACTTACTGAATATCTTGATGAAAGATGATGTTCAATATTACCTGAGCAATCAGCAGCACCATTACCTAGTACTAGTAAAGATAGTAAAAAAGTTAGTTAAAATTTTTATTTAATTATACAATATTATAATATAATTAAATTATAAATAGGTAATATAAGATATTATTATACATATGTATATATATATAACGAAACTTTGGTCAAAAAGCATTAATTAGATTATTAGAAAATTTGAAAAAAAAAAAAACCAAAATTAATATTAAAAAACAAATGTTTAAAAAAAAAAAAAAATTGAAGGCCTGTAATAAAATTTATAGAATTTATTTTAGAACAGTACCCAAAAAAAAAAAAGAAAAATTAAATAACTAACAAATAATTAAAAACTAATAACTTTTATTTGTGTATCTTTTGTTAAAGTACACAACGGTAAAAAAAAAAAAAAAACAAATTATGTATCATTAATGTTAAATCTATTAAATTCTAATTAGTATCTTTTCAACTAGAACTCAATTAATATTTACTTAAAGTACCTATAGGTTTTTTATACCGAAAAAAATTTTTTTTTTTGATTTAATTTAATTAAAGATTAGGTTCTACCATTAATCTTTTTTTGTATTATAAGTAATAATGTTATACCGTATAGTAATGGAAGTGATAAAAACGAAACCATTATTATAAGTTTTATTTATTTAAAAATTATTTTTATTTATTTAGGCTTTAATCAATTTTTACCATACCATCAAACGTTAAAAATTTGTTAAAATACAGCTATATAAACGATTTCAATGAAAAATGAAAGGGAGGCCTATTTGTCGAAAAAGAAAACAATTAAAAAAAAAAAATGTTGACAAAAAATATGTCGAATTTCAATGTTGAAAAAAAATGTTCCGACATTTCTTTTAAAAGTAGTATATTTTAGAGCTAGTTACACAGATCAGCTTTTATCATTCACGAAATATGTATGTAAAACATATAATAATGGTGGATTTTAGAATTTGATTTGGTATAAAATCATGATTTCAATAATTTGTTTGGGGGCGGTTGTCATACTATTATAAATGCTTTGTTGTCGAAATACGTATGAAAAACAAATAATTAGGAAAAATTTTAAAGTTGGTTTCAAAATTAAAGATTTACACGTTTTCCAGAATATTTAAATAAATGTATATGAAAGATTCTGAATTTACAGAGATTTTAAAGTTGGATTCAAAAGCAGGATTATACGCTTTTTTCACAATATTTATATATACGTATATGTGGGTTTGCCAATTAAGAGAGATTTTGGAGTTGAGTTGGATTTAAAATTAGGATATTCCCTTTTTACAGAATATTTACATATATGTTTACATTAATCTATTATCAACCAGTATTATATATATGAGATATTGTAAGCTATGAAAATTCTTTCATTTTATAATTGAGTGGGTAAGGAAAAAAACTAGCGATATTTATTCAGTTCTTTATAACTTTGTATTTTATTCAGTTGTATTTGCTGATATGAGTGTTAGTGAAAATTCTAATTTCAATTTATTATTGAATGTCTTCACTAGGCTCATCTGTAATTACAAGAGATTTGAGACTACATTTCTTCATCATTGTTCTTTTAAAACATCTTTACATTAGAAAAGTTTTGACCTAACATTGTTCAATAAAATGCATAAAACAAGTCACATTTAATATTATTGCCTTTTTTTTGCTCGTGACTGGGTGGGAATCTTCAAAAGATGCAATGTATATTACAAAACGTAGAAAACATATGACGGATTTTTAATGCCTAAACCTTACACTCGTCCCCTATTAAAACTGATGGAACTGTGGCTCAGCTTTAATTTTTTGCTAATGTTTTCTTTTAATATTTCTTTTTTGCTTTTCATTGTTTCTTATATACTAACATTCAGTTTTATAACTAAAGCCACATTTACATTTATATGCCACTACACGCAAACTATAAGTTTTATGACATATCACTTTATTTCATCTGTAACATTTTTTTTCTAAATTTAATAAATATCATTAGTAATAGTGATCTATAAAAAGTAAAAATATTATTTATATTCATATTGGTAAATATAGAGATTTACCGTTTTTTATTCGTGAAACTTTACTTTGGAACACATTCTATCTAAAGTTATAAAAAATTAAACGATTGATAAACATTTTTTTTTAATTTTTGTGGAATCACTTGAAAGTTGAAATCCCGTATACTTTTATACCTTTTTATCTTTATATATTTTTCTCTTTTTTTAATGAAATGTGACGGTAAAATAGAATGGCCGCAACTCTAATGGTGAAGTTAATTTTGACCTTATTGAATTGAGTTTATATATTGAATATTGTTAAGTCTATAATGTTTGTAATTCATTTATACTAACAAGTTACTTGTCGTCTTATCATTTTATGTATAATAATATATTATAAGTATAATGATATATTTAAGTATAATGATGATATGAATTAATAAAATGTAAAAAAAAACAATGTTTTTATATAAAGTGGTTTTTCCTTTTAATGAAAATTTTAATGTAATCGCAAAAAAAGATTTCCATCCATTTAGGCTTCATTTAGTGTTTTTGTTTTGACTTCGATCAAATTCCCTTTTTTTATTTATAATATACGTATTGAAAAATGATCCAGTTTAATACGTAGCACAAATTTCATTCAATCATTGTACAGTTATCTTGTATTTATCTTATAGGATAAAGAGCGCAAATATAGTTTTTGATTTATACTGAAGCAAAATATCAACAATGTTTTTTAAAATTTTAATAGTTAGATAGATAGGTAGTAAGAGGCAGCAAATGCACATTTTAATTTAGGCCTATTTAGACCCTTTCAGATACCTTGAATAAGTTTTCTTCTCATTAAGCAATTGGAAGTTTATTACAAGGCGCTGTAAATCAATTAAGACGCCCACCACTGACAGATCTAAGAGGTTTATGACACTCTTCTTTTTAAAGCAAGAGCTGGTCATTCAAATTTAATTAATAACTTTAACTTTTTTTTACAAAATATTAAAAATTGATTTCGTTTGATGGAAACGGTAAATTTGATATTTTGTTAATTTTGCGTTATTGGTATAAAAAAAAAAACAAAATTCTCCTAAAACTTAAAATTATGAATTATTAAAAGGTATTATTAAGTTATTAAATTTTTATTATATCTTTATATTGTTATCAATGAAAACTATAAAAAAAAAAAAAATTTACAATATTTATAAAATATAAAAATAAATAAAAAATCAAAAATGTATAGAATAATTAATTTTATTTGACTTCATAAGTTTGACTAACAAAATTTTATTTATTATGTACTAATTATTTTGTTAATTTCACAAAATATGTTATAATATCAATGTTGTTTGGTGTTAATTAATATTTACTTAAGCCAAAATGTTATTTTTATTTTTTTTTTTTATCAAATACACAACATTATTATTAATATATTATTATAATATTATTATGAAAAAATTGTTTTATTTAATTAAAAGTTATAATTTGTTTCATTCAAAAATCCAAAAAATGATTTATATATGTTTTATATGAACCGTGATTTAATAACACTTGATTGTACCTTTCGTCACGCAATTATTATTTAAAACAAATTAACATACATACATATATATGTATGTTATGTACGTAAGTATAAAAATAAATATGTTAAATTCCTAATACTATAGGAATATTAAAGTTTTATTTATGTTAAGTTGGATCTACAATTAACGCTCTCGTTTCGCTTTCTATACACTGTCTTTTACGTATAGCATATAAAAGAGTACCAACAATAAAATTTCAATTTGAATGAAAAAATTAAGCATAATAAAATTTTATTAAAATAAATATGTACTGGTTAAGAAAAAATGGCTTCCTTTTATTTTGTATATCGTTTTCGATCAGCAAAAATAGTAAATCTAGATTGAATGTAGAGTAAAATAAGTTACTCTACATTTAATCTAGATTAAATCTATGTTCGATTGGCAGAAATAAAAAGCAAATCATTTTTTTTTTTAAAGTGAATCTCGATTTTTTTTCAGAGTTACTGCTTTTTTCTATGTATTTATTTGACATTTGTCAGTTTTATTAAAATGTCATAACAAAAAATATTCAAAATTATTATTATTATATGCTAAAAATATGAAAATATTAAACGTTAAACTTTATTTCTATATATACACCAATACAAACAAAAAAACAGTAATTCTCGTTTCATTTTTGATGGGAACAAAAAAAAGAACACTCTGAATCTGAAAATATCAATCGAAAACGACATTATTTTAATACTAATAAATTACTTGACACTTGAAATCGTATATAGAAAGTGGAAAAAAGTTAAAAGATAAGTTACTTTTTTCATGAAATTACATGAAAAAAAGCAGTCACTTTCATAAAATTTAATATATTTCAATTTTACTTTTGACTGCTGGCTGCGTATAGAAAGCGAACAAGCGCGTTCATTGTAGATACATCATTATTTTATTACATAATTAATTACATATTTGTTTATTTCAGTTTTATTGTGTATTATGTAATATTTTTTTTCATGTACATTAATTTAAATAATTTTTTTTTATATGGTAAATAATCAAATATGTACTAACGTGATATTATATAAAAAGTATTTTATTGGTAAATTAAATAATTAATTAAAATATTATTCTATGCAAATTAAAAAAACATTTTTCGGTATAAAATAATAGGTATATTTACAAAGCAAAAATATGGCAAAATAATCCTGCACTAATTAATCTTCCGAAGTAAAATGAAATAACATCGCAATAAATGCCTTTAACTTGAAATTGTGAATATTTAAAAAAAAAAAAACTGAACAAAACCTCAGAGTTTTGGGAGAGATGTCAATAAACTATATATAGATATAAAGGATTATATTCCCGATAAAATTTTTGGGGTGTTCTTTCATTATTTTTTTTTTTTTTGGGGGATTATTTTGTCCGATATAATTTCTCTAAACCTATATTTATACATTTAATAAATTCTAAAAGAATAATTGAAAAATTTGTATGTATACGAAATCTCAGGAAAATAAATTTAAAAGTTAAATTAAAATCAGCCATCTTAACAAATCACACCTTAGTTCTTGTGTTAAATTTTTCGTTACGTGAAATACATAATCAAGTAAAATAGAAATTAATTAATAAAAATGAAACAATGAAGTAATTAATTCTTTAAAAAAAAAACAAAGGACAAAAATAAAGAAAATAATGTCTCAATGGAATAATGATTCACTGAATGAAATTTCGTAAAGGTTGTCGTTATCAATATAATTAAGATCTTAATTATATTAAGATTGTTTTTATGTTATATTAAAGAATTGTTAAATTTTTAATAAGTATTACTATTCTTTAACATAATTATTTATTTTTGTTTTACGTTTTACAGAAAAAGTCATTATTTCAGAATTAAAGGTCATTAAAAATCAGTTATTTATTTAAAAAAATCATAATATGATTTGGATTTACTTTTACAATGGAAAATACCCTTCATATCCTCCTCCTTTATTTGATCAGTACATTAATCCTATTCTATATTTGAAGTATATTTGAATCTATTGTTTAGTCAAAGAAGAAAATCTTTAAAATTTTATATCCGCTTTACTACAGCAATCTCTGTCCGTATTTTGCCACAGCATATAATTATCTCCATTCTCTCCTCCTTTATTTGATCGGTACATTATTCCTATGTATATAGATACATACTTATTTGAATGTTTAGTCAAAAAAGAAGATAGTGTTCGATAATATGTTAAAATCGCTTAAAATTTTATGTCCGGTCGGCGTTACTACTGCAATCTATGTACCTACGTTAGTGCAAAATATAAATATAATTTTTTTTTTTAAAATCACATTCGCACAAACATTTCTTATATATATATATATTAAACTTTAAATTCTTTAATATTACATTCTCTTCATATATTTTTTTTCATATAAGTTTTTTTTTTTAGTTTTAAATTATTATGCAACTGCAAAATAACGAACTCTATTTCGAGATAATTGTTGTCGTTGTCTTGATTGTCTCCTAAAAGATAAAGAAAAAAAAGAAAAGATACAATTACAGATACTCTTAATAAACTATCAAATTGAAGTGTTTTTTTTTTGTTTTTTTTTTTTTGCATAACTCTTAACAAACCTTTTTCTATTAGCTTCCACTCTTTGTTGTTGATGACGATAATCAAATAAAGGTCTATGTATATCACGTTTAGATCTTAAAAGTGGATGAAGTATTTGAAAATTTTTAATAGAATCAATAATATTTTCAACAGGTTCCAAATATACAATTGATGTTGTTTTAGTTTCTTCTATTCCTAATGTGTTATTAATAATTGCTATTATTAAGAAAAAAGTAAAAAATATAATCTAGAAAAAAAAAATGAAAAGATATAATTATTTAATTAATTTTAAAAATTAAAATTTTATTAATCAAATATTTTGTACTCACTGATTTCATTTTATAATTTTATGTTATTTTTATCTATTTTATATGTCTATGGTTAATTAAATAATTTTAATAAAATTTCTTCAAAATTCATTCAAATATTATTGTAAAAAATTTGTAAAACTTATCTTTTTATACCAAAAAAAAAAAATAAAACTAAAATTAAAAAAAATGTTATAAGTAATAAGATTACAAAATATAATTTAAATAACTTGCAATGGGGGGGTTTTGTTTTTGTTTAACATAACCTTTAAAATAATAAAAAAAATTGTTTGCACCAAACAAATAAAACGTTGTGTCACAAAATTTGAAGTCAATAAAACAAAAAAAAAAACAAAAATAAAATAAGTGTTAAATAATTTAATTATCAAAATCTTAATAAATAGACCATAAAATGTTTTTAAATTTTTAATACAATCTTTAACATAACATAATAATATGTAATCAAATCACTATAAACTGTTACTGTTATAATTTAAAATTGATTTTAATTTAATTTTATTCAACAAAAATAATTAAAAATTAATTTAAATAAATGTAAAAAATGAAAAGTATTATTGTTAAAATAAAATAGAAATTAAGAATTAGTAAAATTTTATAATTAATAATTTTTTTCTGTTGAAAAACCGTGAAATTTTATATATTTTGTCAAATTATACAATATAACAAACAATTAACAAATTTTTGATTTCATAAAATTTACTGATTATTTTTAAAATATACTACAGTAGAAATTTTTTAAAACGAAATATCTTAAGACGTCATATCAGTGAAAATCAAAAATTTTGATATCTTCTTTTGGTTTTAGGAGTATTTTCATGTAACTATGATCCGTTAAAAATGATATCAAGCAGTAAGATAAACTACTTTATATGTCTTAAATTGGTACTTTATATCGGTTTAAGCATTTTTTTATTTCCTTTAGATTTTTTAATATCAATCGGATCCACAACAATAAAGACAATCGGAAATATTTTGTTTAAATCGACAAAAATATCGACAACTATCATACCTTACAATAATTAACAATTGATCAAATTTAAAGAATTTAAATTATTACAGTTGAGAAGTTGAGAGCAATAATTAAGAAAAAGTTTACGTAACAATTTTTTCAAAGTTTTGATTCAATTTGAAATTTGCAAAAATTTTCAAATAACAACATTAATACGTTCACTGGTGAACAAAAAAAACTAATTTGCGTTAAGTCTCACATCTATCACTTGTGAACATGATTGAAATTTTTCACAATATCTTGCTCACCGGTGAACATAAAAATAAACTTGCGTTAAATTCCATGTGTATCACTGGTGAACATTTTTTTAAAGTTAAAAACATATACATTAAATCGATTTGGAAGAGAACATTCAGCAATATTCACCGGTGATACACATGGGTTGGAACTTAACATAAGTTTATTTTTATGTTCACTGATGAGCAACGTATTTTCAAAGATTTGAGCGATGTTCACCAATTATATATGTGAGAATCAAAGTGAATGAAAATTTCTTTAATCAAAATAACAATATTGGAAGTAGGAAAACTTAGTAGAATTATAAGTTTCTTTAATAAAAGAGTATTGTTAAGTAACCAGCTGGGTTATAAAATGTACATATACGATATGTACATACATATATGTATTTTAAAAAACATAACAATTGTAATTTTTTATTTGTTTTATCATAATACAGAAAACATAGAAAATTCTTTATTATGTCAATCGTTTAAGACAACGACATTTTTGATGGGGTCTTCAAAGTTTTTTTAAACTTTTTTTACTGTATATTAATTTTAACTAAAAAGTCTTTAGTTTTAAACAATTTTAATATTGTTTCATATATTTTGTTGTTCCTTCACTAAACTAATATTGAAATGAAAAATATATGATAGATAATGCAAAAGAAACCTTTACTCAATTTAAAAATAAAAACACATTAAAACCTCGATTTACGTTTTAGCTTGAAACCTAGAAAAATTAAGATATTTCTGTCATACTAAAATGATATTTTTAATTTCTCTAATTTTTCCAATTTCAAGGACAATTTAAATCGAGAAAATATAAATTGAGTTTAACCTGTACACTTAAAAATATATTAAGTTAAATTATAATACGATTATTAATAGATTTTAATGAAACTGCTGATATTCTATTTTTAAATAAATTATTGTATAGTAAATCATTTTTGATTTCGTTTTTAAAATCTTCAATGTTTTTTAAAAATTAAATAAAACTTTAAAATGGTTTCGAAAAATGTAAAAATAAAAGTATTATATAAATTTTAAAATTAGATAAAAGATTACATATATTATATTTTATTATATTATGTATAATAAAATAAAATGATATTCTAAAGATATATATAAATAAAAATTATCTATAAATTTAAATTTTCTGTAATGTTAAGATTGATTTACAGCAAAAAAAAAAAAAAAAGAAAATAAAAATATAAAAAAATCAATAAATACTGTAATCATAACAAAAAACTAAAATGTTTGAACAAAAATATTGTATTAGTAATTAATATAAGAAATTCTTAAAAAAAAACAAATGTTAAAACAGTAAAAAAAAGTAAATTGATCTTAAAATAATCTTAAAAAATGTTTTGTATCTAGATAAATATAAATCGAATTTGCTTTGTTTTCATTGATTTAAATATTAGTTAAATTTGGTTTAAAATTTATATTTAAACTTATATTAATAATATAAATTTTATTTCTGTAAACTACAATCGCAATTTTGATTTTTTTTTATTGTAACCAGTATTGTAACCAGTTTTATATTTAATAAAAATTAATTTTTCTGTAAAAGAATGCAACAAAATTTTCAAAATTTTGTAAAATTAAATATTATAACAGTTCTTCTAGAATGAAGCTTTTACACATTCTGCATGGTCGATGTCCGTTGGGACACAATTTTACAAAAACTCTGAATTTTGAAAGTAATTTGAATTTTTCAATCTTGAATTTTGTTTTTTTTTATAGTTTATTCCTTGCCACATTAATGTGACAAGAAAATTACATAGCATTTCCTTTCCTGGAGTGGCTGTATTTGTCATTTAGGAGAATTATTCTTACTACGTGTATGAAATTCGAACTTACACTCACAACGTATTTTATACGCTTATATATACTAGGGTATTACAGTGTATTTCATACTTACCCACTATTACCCACTAGGTTACCGGGACCTGTCTAAGATTTTGTAACACAGAATTATTTAATTCAATATATTGTGTATTCTGAATTAAATTTCATATAATAAATAAAATGAATACGAAACATATAACTTTAGATTTTTTATAGCACGTGAAGCCTATTCAACACGATTTTTTTTTTAAACAAAAAATGTATTTCAAAAATCTAACCTTTATATTAATATAATATAAAATATAATTAAAATTCATATCTGAATCTGTATCTTTTAAAAATATATACTTTTTAACCTTTTTAATAACAGTAAAATTTTATTTAATACATCATATAAAATTACCAGTCCAATTATGAAAAAATTGATGTTAAATAAAACTTTTATTTTAGCTCTGAATGTTTTCCTTTTCAAAAAGCAAAACCTAAAAAAATAAAAAAAATTGATGGAAAAACTCATAACTTTTAGTGCCCTTCAAAAAAAATAAACAACACTTTCAAAAAAAAAACAAACATATTCCGTTCCAAATTCAAAAATATATTTTTTTTTCTTTGTTTTTTATTTCATCTTTTTTTTAAATTACGTAATTTATATTCAAATCAAGTATAATATAATAATTTTAATTTTGACCCTTCTTTCATCTACAAAAAGCTATAAAAACAATATTATTAAATACCAAAGTTAGTAGATACTTAATTTGTATCCTTCCAAAAACAAAATAAAAAACAACCAACAAATTTAAAAAGGAGTGGGAACATTCAATAGAAAAACAAATTATTTTCTAAACAAAAAAAAAAAAAAAAACAAAATAATTAAAATTTTACCATTTTATGTTTCTATTACAAAAATTTAGGTTCATTATCCTTGTTCATCAAATTTGTTTCAATAACTACTTAGTTATGTTTTATTTTTCTTTAAGTGTTTTTAAAGTTTACATTTTTTTTATCAATTTTCAATTACATAATATACGATTACTAAGAAAAATTATATTTCAAAAAAAAAAAAAATTCTAAAAGTAACAGTAAATTTAAAACTATTTGATTTTGTTTTTAGAATTTTACAGAAAATTTCCATTAATATCATTAGAAAATCTTCTATTAAAGAAAGGATAATATATAATCAGTTATGTTACAAAAAGTAAATGTAAATTTAAATTGTAGATTCTTCAGTTTTTAAGTTTTTTTTTTCTTTTTTATAAATATTTGAATTGTTCTGAAAGTTTCATTTATTTTCCTTTTAATATGAAAATAGAAAATATACAAAAATGTTGTTATAAAGAATGCTCATAATTATGGGAAAAATATAAAAAAAAAATTATTCTAAACAGTATTTTTTTAGGTTTCTGAGTTATAAATGAACCCAGTGTTATATTTTGAATTTAAATTTTTTGATTTAAAATAATATTTCACTTTTTTGTTAAATTTCAACTTTTTATTTTTATTTTGTTTTTTATATACAAATTCGATTGCATAATTTTAGGGGAAAGAAAAACTTCAAAAAAGAAATGAAATTTAACAATGAAAATAACTTGAAAAATAATCTGAAAAATAAAGAGTTGTTGAAAATATTTTAAAATAATTTTTTTTTTTTTAATATTTTGAAAATAAATTTGTAAAATATAATATTGTGTATACAATTCATAATTTTTTTATTTAAATATTCGTATACAAGTTTTGTTGAAAAATAGTATAGATATTATTTTGTATTATTTTAATTTTATTTAAGTACTTGCTTAGTTTTATTTTTATTATTTTCTAAAAATTATTTTAGTATATTTTATTTAAATTTCTTATAACTTGAAGATTAAAATACATTACAATTGAATTTCATTAAAAAAAACCTTGAATCTTAAAATTTAGTAGAGTTATTTTCCTCTAAATTTCCAGGCAAAAAATAATTTTGGACTCTGAACTTGTATTTGTGTATATACAAGTAGTTTCTTCAAAATTAAAATAAAAATTATTTTACAAAATATCATTCCTTCCATATTCAATCCATCAGAATAAAAAAAATCCGTCGAAATATAAACGCTGCAAATAAAATGTTAAAAAAGAAATTCACGTATGCTTTTTGTTTTTAGAAAAAGTGGTTCCCCTGCAAAATCTTAACTCAACAAATTCAAACACCACAAAATCCACACCCCACAAAATCTAAGCACGACAAAATCCAAATACCTCAAAATCGTGTATGTTACCTCAAATGCGTTTTTCTTACAATATTCCACATTTCATATTGAATTAATTAAATAAATAAAATTAAATAAAATTTATTTTACATATATATTATAACAACAAGGTATTTAAAATAGTGGAAGGTGCGCTTCCAAGCCCCCTAGCCAAACCTCGCCTAAAAATATTTAATACTGATTTTGAAATTAACTATAAAATTTCTCTTAATTATTTTTTACATATATACATATTTTATCAATAAAGCATTCAAAATAGTGTGGTTAAATAAATTATTGGAACCCCTATTTTTTAATCAACTCTAAAATCCCTCCTAATTATTTATTTCTTACATTCATATCTGAACTACAAAGTTTTAAAAATAGTTGAGGCTGCAGCCTCCTAATCCTTCGATAAACAAATTATTGAAATCCTGATTTTGTAGCCAATTATAAAAACACTCCTAACCCTCGTATAAATTATTCTGTAAAATACCTATAATCATGATTTTGTAATCAATCATAAGGCGCCTATTATTCATAAGGCGCTTATTTTTGTACATATACATATTTCAATTACACAGCATTCAAAATAGGAGATCACCTTCAAAAAGCAGTTTCACATTTGGAACTATGTAAGTTAAGATTTTGTTATGTTTGGAATATGTAATGTTTGGAACACTAGTGTTTAGATTATGCAGTATTTAGCTTATACTATTTTTTGAATTTTTACTTTTTCGATTTTATGAATTTCTGAAAATAAAAAAAATTTTTGGATTTTGTGCCTTTTGAATTTTGAGAATTGGGATTTTGTTGTATTACCCAAAAATTAATTCCAAAAAAATTAATAATTACTATTAATACACCTACACTTTAATTTACGATATTTATTGGAGGTGTATACTTTTTTTTTCGTTGTATTTTTTTTATGTTCCTTTAAAAAATTAATTGGTTCCATAATATGAATACCCCTAAATTAGAGAAACACTCAATTCGAAATGATGGAAAATAAAGTTTCGGTGTTTTATTAATTTTTTATTAATATTATTTTTATAAATATATTTTAATTTATTAATTAATATAAATAAATTTGTTTTTTTTATCATCAATTAATAAAAGATTTAATATTAAAACTAAACTGTTATAATAAATAAATTAAGACTAAAAATAAAAAAGAATTTTAAATGTTACAAAATTATTCGTAAAAAACACACAAAAAAAAAAACCGAAATATTGTACATAATCTATGCCTAGTTTAAATAAATATTTGTAAAAATAAAAAAAAATATGTTAAAAGTTAAATTTGAAAAAAAATAAATAAAAAAAATTATAATATAAAATTGTGGTGAAAAAATTAATATAAAATCAATCTGATTTTTAATAACAGTTCATTGTAGGTATGACAAAGGTCATAAAAAAAAATTAATATTAAAAAATGAATTTAATAAATGAAATTTTAATTTTCAAAAAAACACCCAAATTGTTTTTTAAATTTCTTTAAAAGAAAAAAATACCTTTAAATTTCTTTTAAAATAAAAATATTCACTGGCCTGATTTTCACACTGTAGTATTTATGTAAAATACTTAAAACAGCAAGTGGCCATCTAATATTTAAATGACATAATAAAATAATTTTAATAGTAAGTTACGATTTTCTGCTACTCTTGGTTTCTATTCAATTACAATTTATACACCAGGGTTTAAATTAAAATTTCGTTAAATGTTTATTCCAAGTAAGTGCTCTCTGGTATGTGCGAAATTGTTATACTCAACGGTATTTAAGAGATTTAGAGATATATGTCATAAAATATAAAGCTCATCCAGAACGGCATATTAATATAGAAGATTTTCGTCTTATAAAAAATCAGATTAGTACAGGAAGGCTTAAAAGAATGATAATTTTTAGATGCAACACAAAGTACAAATTTTCTAAGAGGAAGCACATAAGATATACTAAAAGGAAACATTTAGCAAATAATTAATGGTTAGTCGGTCCTACTAGTTTTAATAGACGACGGATGAGATTTTGTTGTTAAAAATCTGGTATATATTGTTCTATAGTGTACATTGTATCTTTTGAAGTTTACCAATTAGTAAACCTATTCCTTTTTGTTGAAATCAGAACACGTGTAGCTACCAGCTACTTCTGAAATTCTGAAACTCAGAAGTGGAAGCTACTAAACATATTTATTACATATCTTCAAAACTTATAAAACTAAATGATACAAAGCTTTAAAATATTAGAGCCAGACAACCAAATTTTTTATTAAAAATAATGAGAAGTTAACAAAAATAATATTATAAGCAGACAGTATATTGTTTTTTAAACACAATAAAAAGATTCTTACGAAGATTTTAGAGTTGACAAGGGTAACTGTATTTTTCATCGTTTTTAATTAAACTAAATAAGATACAATTAAATATACTGAACATATTATTTTGTGAACCAGTGTATTTTTCTCCACATTTAATTTTTAAATATTATTCCTATCAATAAATTGCATCAGTAATAAAATTCGAACAATTGTAATGATAATTAAATTTTATCTTTTTCTTTTTTGTTTTTTTTTTTTAGAACTTTATAAATGTCAAAAACATCAATCGTAGATTATATAGAAATTTACAGTTAAACGACAACCATTATTATACAGCACATTGCATTATACCGTTAAATTAAAAAAAAATAAATGATAGAAATGATTTTTGCATTTTAATATTTTTGAAATATTATTAATATTTATTTTATAATAAACGGTGTCTTCAAGATAAAAATAACAGTTGACATTAATAGTTAATGGTTTTTTGCAGTTATCTGCAGTAATCAATAAATTTTTATGATATTTCGAATCCAGATTTATTATAATGATTTCCATTTTATTATTTTTTTTTTTTTGTGTTTGTGAATGAAATTTTTATTATATTATAAAATTTTATTTACATGTAAAATTACAGATAAAAATAACAGAAAGAAGTTGTAAAAATGTCGTGAGTTTTTAAAATGAAATAATATTTTTTTTTTTAATTAATGGTTATATAAGCTGTTAATGAAATTTTACACGAATGTCAAATAATTGAATTTACAATTTTTATAGGGTTTTCAAAAATATAAAATATATAATTATATAAATATGTATTATATAAAAAAATATATATATAAATCATAATATTTAATCTGTAAATAATAGACATTTAAAATCATTTTATTCAATGATTTACCAACCGATTTTCATTTTTTTTTAAATGATAAATATTGAGTACAACGATCTTACAATATCAATATTTTTCCAAAATTTTCTGATTTGCATTATTAATTTTCCATTTTCATAAAAAAACCCATGTAAAAAATATACATATGTATCATATAGTATAATCTATATCTATTATATATTCAAATAAGACGCTCTTTTTTTGTTCTTTTGTTTCCAATAAATTTTAAATTTTCCTTGTTTTTTCTTTGCTTTTCTAGATACATAAACAAAATTTTGAAATGATAGTTTGTCATTTTAGGATTTTTTATTTAAGTAAACATGAAATAACATGTAAAATTTAATAAGATTTTCAATATTACATAAAACAGGGGCATCTTATAAAATGCATTTTACAATATAAATAATAGGTATATATTGAGTTCCCAATACTATAATCAGGGGCATCTTATAAAATGCATTTTATAATATAAATAATAGGTATATATTGAGTTCCCAATACTCAATAAATCAGAGGCAGCTTCTAAAAGATAATTATAACCGTGTTTTAACAAATAATATCGTTTGCAAAGAAATTTTAAATTCACAATGACATTAATTATTGATTATTGTATTTTTACGTTTTAAATAAAATCATAAAAAAACTATATACTATATATATATATAGTATATACTCAATTATACTGTTTCTTTATGATAAAATCAAAAAAAAATTATTGCTTATTTCGTTTTTTAAACTTAAAATATGAATATGAATTAAAATCAAATATAAATAAAGCCCTATTGAGAGCTACCAAATCTTATTTGTTAGAGTAAATTAAAAAAAATATAAATATTCGCTACGGATAATTGTGGTTAACTACAGTTATTTATCAAACAACCTCAAATTTCGAGTTCAACATATAAATAAGAAAAAAAAACAATACTAATACAAAAATCTTTTTGAGGACTATCATACACATTTGATAGAATAAATTTAGAAAATCCAGAATATTTGTTATTGATTGCGGAAATTGCAATTGTTTATTAAAACACCTCGGATTGATTAAAGTGTTTATTACAAAAATTACGCATTTTGAGTTGTCGCTTTTTTTAAATTACCCATCTGAAACTTCTTTTGATGCTGCAAATTTTGACTACTTCTACTACTACTACAATAATGGTAAGTTTACAAGTTATTTTACCTATATGTAAACATATTTAAGTTCAAGTTTTAAAAATATTTTTAATTCAGTTATTAAATTTTCATTCAAGCCAAGGTAGGAAATAAAAAAATTTCAATGCATAATTGAATATAGCTCAATTGATAGGAGCACTAAACCAATAATTCGGTTCGAGAATCATTGATTCGAGTCGAAATAGAAATACACAGTTCTCTATTTTTCAATTTTCAACAAATTTAAAAAAAAATAATATTTGAAATATTTGCTTATATAAATATCTGCACCGTTTAAGATGGAGTAATCAAATTTTAGGCATGGGTAACTTTTATTAAATTAATGTTGTGGCATAATTTTTTATGTAGCTTCACCCATTTACTGAGTAACACCAACTCAAAGTTGCAAAACCTCTATTTTCAATTGTTTATACATAATATATATCAAATTCAGTGTAAATATTTTTTTCATTTTAAAACCGTCAAACAACAGGACATTTTTATAAAGATTTTTTTTATAAATCAATATAAAAATTATATATTTTTTTGTAATTTGATATGTAAATTTACTGTTATTTAATGATACGGAGGATCTCTTAATCGCGTTTTATCAGAATCTTGAAAATTTTGAAAAAAGTAATATCTTTAAAATTAGCATAAGTTACTTTAGAAAAAATGTTTGTACGTTCCTCTGTTTAAGAGCTATTAGGGGTCAAATATTGATAGTTTCCTATATTTTTTAGACATCTATTCAAATTTGTCTTAAGTAAAACATAAAAAATAAATCTGCTATGTTTTATGCTTGTACGTGTTAACAGCTTTTTTTTAATTGTATTGGGGTACCTTAAAACTGAAGAAGATGCGAATCTATTCTTACATAAAAAATGCTATGAAAAATTACAAATTTAGATGCCACAATGCCAAAAGTTATAGATTTTTTTATGAAAAGCCAGCTAAAACATCTTTAACCTCTCAAATTTCGAAAAGGGTTCAGAATAGACCACTCCTCCATTTTTTGTTCGTCTCGACATGACCGATCACCCATTTCAAGGAAGACCATCGATTCGGAAACACCCTGTATATACATTTAAAATAAACTTTTTATATATCATTAATCTGTATATTTTTTTTTATTTAAATATAATTTGAGTGTCATTTTTTTTTTTAACTTTTAATCTACTATAAATTTTTCTGATAATATTTTATTAAAGTATAGATCTAGTTTGATCAAACTTGTTTAATTTCAGAATAATCTAGGGAGATATTAATTTAACCATATTATTTGTTAATCATATATCAAAAAGGTCATGTATTAACATATTTTTTTTCATATCCATCCCAAATCTATAATTTTTTATAGTAAATAAAACTTAAAAAATAAGAGTTCATTACATTTTTATATAGCAAATAATAAACAAAGTAAAAAAAAAAAAAAAACTTTTAAATTTAACACTTTTCTTCTATCACATTAAATAGCGCACAAATTTTTAATGTTGACAACTAAATAATTTCTATTAATTTCCCAGGGGAACAAATTTATGTTTATAGTAATAAAATCTACAATAAACTAAAAACTCCTTTAGATTTAAATAATAAAATTAAGGAAATGTTCTTTGCTCGCTCACTTTTTAACTTTATGATATGCATGTTTATTATCAGATCTTAAATACGTTCTCTTAAATTTAAATGAAAAACTTTTCTAATTTAAAATTAAAATTCTTAAAACTTATTTTTCCATTTGATTTTAAATTTATATAATAGGAAAAGGAAAAATTAAGAGAGAGAGTAAGAAACACTAATATAAGATCTAAACTAGTTTATTATTTTTTAAAATTTAATGTTAATCCTTGCGATATTTAAAAATAAACTGTGACGATATTCCTAAATTTTAATTTTAAAAATTCGCTAACCAATTTGTTGCTGACATTCCTATGTGAATACTGTTAAAACTGGTAAAACTGGTAATATCTTATTAAAACGTTCTATGTTTAAACGCGCCAAAGTTAAACGCATTATATTATGTTTAAATTGGCATTTTTATATGATTCTCGAAGAATAAATCTGAAAACAACATATCTGTCTGCAACATAAAATATATCTCAAAGTTTGTTAATTAAATTTCAATTCTTTTTTGTTTATTAAAATGCACTCCCAAGGCCAGAACACTTTTTTAATAGCAATGACAACCAGTATTCTTAATTTATTTTTTTGAATTATTTTAATAACAAGAGATGTTGCGTTTGGTTATGTTATTTTACATGGCCGCTCTATTAAATACGATTTTAAAAAGTTGAAATATCACACAGCTGTTATAATTTTGAAACAATTGTCTCGGGTTCTTACTTGATGTCTATATTGTTCTGAATGCAGCTTGTAGCATTTATTTTTAATTATAATTTTGCAAAATTTTCACTCCTCCGTACCACCGGAACATCGAATTTAAAAATAAAAATAGTTCGCAAATTAGTTAGTTGATAACAGATAAACATATAATATAATAGTATTTCAAAAATGTTGACATTACAAACTGTTATTACTAAGATTCGGGATTCTATAACTTCCTTCTCTTTTTTTTAGTTGGTGTTACTGATCTTTCTTTGGTGAGATTTTTGGAAGGGATTAATTCTGCGTTTCTCTGCACTTTTTTCTGGAGATTTTTTTTTCGATTATTAAATTTTTTCGAGATTATTTCTTTCCAACAATCAATATTATTTTTGGAATAGTAGATATCATGAGAAAAAAAGAAAAAAGTTGAAGACCAAGAAGATCAAAATCAAGACCACTACAATTTATGGCGCCATATGATGATAAAATGAATATAAAATGAATGTTAATTTCAATTCAATTCAGAACTATGTTAGTTTTCTTATAAAATTAATTTAGGTTTTATATTCTCCCATTTAGTTTTACTTGGATTTCCTAATTTTTTCTTAACAGAATATCTAAGTTTTCATATTCCCCCCTATATAAATATCAATTGTATAATATCTCAAAATTCTTTTCACATATTTTTTAACATAAAACAAAATTATTTTTGGTATTTTTAAAAGCAAAAGCAATAAATTTCTTAATGACGAAAACAAACCAAAGAATATCTTGTTTTCATATTCGCATTCTATATTTTATGGTCATCTGTAAATAAATCAAAGCAAAAACTTTTCTTTATTTTTTCTCTCTGGGGTCAGATACCATTTTTAGTTTGATACTCACTACTTAATAAAACATATATTTTAAGGATATTTTCTCTTTATAATTTATTATATTCAACGATTTTCTATATAAAATTTTTTAAACTAAACGGATATGAAAAATTAGCATATCTATATTAAAAAAAAAATAATAAAAAGATTTTGTTTCCATACTAAATTAAATATTACGGCATGCAAGCATATTCTGATAATACCAAAAAAAGGTTTTTTATTTTGTTGTCATCTACTAAAAATGATATAGTAATAAAGAAGAACAAATTTGATGAACACATGAACATTTTCTATAATAAAATTACATGTTTTTTTCTATCTTCTTTGCTCCTTAATAAATATTTTCCTAGCTAGTAACTCGGCGAGTGTCCAGGCACAGACAATCTAACGAACTTTTTCTAGAAAACTCTAACCAGAAAAGATATGGAAAAATGCTTGTAATCAGTAAAAAAAAATAATCTTCGAATAGACTATCTGTCAGGATCCTGGCTGGGACACCTTCTAAAGCCGAACTTAAAAAAAATACAGAATAACGGTACATTCAGTTTCTATTAAGAAGAAGGATAATGATATTCTGGACATATATTCAAAAGCTGTGGAGCTTTTCTTCAGGCGAGACATGTACACCTACAGAATCGTCGTATTTTAACCCCTAATAGCTCTTAAACAAAAAAATTCTAATGCTACAATTCTGTTTATTCTCATTCTCAAAAATCTTCCTCCTTTTCTGATTTAAATCATTCCGTTGATACTAAGGCGCTTAAAAAATGTCCTGCCCTTTCACATTTTTACATTAATATATAAATATTAAGCATTACTTGAGATATAAACGATTTAAAATAGTGGGTTCTCTAACTTTGAAGAGCTACAGCTCTGTAATGGATGAAGCTATATAAAAAAATTTCTGAATAACATTAATTTTTTTATGAGATTAAACTTATCTATTTTTAGAATTTCATTGTTCTATCTCAAACAACGTAGAAATTTTGTAAATAGACGAACGGGCAAAGTGAAACTAATAACAAACATATTATTAAAATGTTTTCGCATATATGCCAAAAATGAACAATAGATTTTAAAAAATACTGAAATTTTAAATTAAATTGCTGTGGCACACCCGAAAAGGAAAGGCAGCCATCATTTTCGTGTCACATTGTATATAGGAAATGTTCTTAAATAAATAAAAATAAAATATAAATCAAATTGATAATGAAATATCTTTAATTTGACATTTTATATCAGGCATTCCTAATATAGTAATACTATCTTGTCTGTCTGTTGGATTAAACAAAAGTGTCCAAATGTTGTTGCAAAACCGAAATTTGAATTTTAATTGTGAAAAATCAGTTAAAAAATGATTAAATCTGTTCTAATTTTATTTAAAATTTTTATTATACTTTTGCAGCTATTAGCAACATTAATTAAAGGGAATTTTTTTTTTTTAATTTTATATCTTAAGGGAATTTTCTAAAAATATAAATTCCAGAAACTACAAAAATTTTGAGATATATGTAGGACAAATATTTAACATTTTCAGTAAAAAAAAAAAATGTTCAACTTTTTTTCTTCATATTCTCATTTAAAAAAATATAATTTTTCAAATTTGAGATTTAAGAGATTTTTTCCCCAAAAAAAAAAAACACTTAAAATATTTGATTCAATATTAAATAAAAATTTTCCAAATATTTTTTTCTCATTTATAAGCACTTGACATTTATTTTAAATAAAAAATACGTCAAGGATTAGTTAGAATAATATTATACTAAAATAAATTTAATCTATACAATCTTTAATAGATTTAACCTCACGGTACAGTGAAAAACGTATTACTTTTTTTTTTGTATAATTATACATTATTAATTTTTTTTTTTTTTTTTCAAATAATATTAATTAGTTTTTCATGTTTTTCCATTTAATTTTCTTATTCTTTAATTCCTTACAAAATTAAATTAAATGTAATATAATACAACTATATATAATGAATATATGTATAGTTATTACAGAAAATTAATATAAGTAAGAAAAAAAAAAATACCAACTAATATTCTATCAAAGTAAAAAAAAAAAAATCCTGAAAATATATCCGTTCTTACAGTAAATGAACCTCAACAATAAAATTTTATTAGATATTTTATTTTAAATGCACTGATCATATTTTATTTTTTACTTCTGTAATAACGAACTTAATCGTGACTTCACTACATAAGTTCCTTTAGTTTTTCTGTTTCATTTGGTCATAAAAAATAAGTCGATTTTATTTTCTAATTTAAAATAAAACTAAGCAATCACTTAAAAATTCCAATCTAATTCTTTAAGATTTGTACAATTTTTTTTAAAATTCACTTTTTTATTTCCGTTTTTTCAGTTACAAGTTCAGTTTTTTCAGCTAACCAAATACTTGGGTTGTAGATTTAACTAAGTAAGCGAAGGAAATATATATAATAATTATGTGGGAGAAAATCAGTAACAGTAAAGAACACATGTAATCAAAATATATTGAATATCTTAATATAGCTCTTCAATGAGTTTCAGAATAGAACAAACGAGTTTCCACATCAATTTTAAAACTTACACTTTGGGTCAAATAAAACTGAGCGACAACTCAAATATTACATTTTCAAACAAAATATACTACTTTAGATACTGATTTTTTTTGAAAAATTGAAATTTAAGTTCAAGCTCAATTTTATGCATTTGACCCTTTGTAAAAATGAAGCATCTATGATGTTACGTTAGAAGATGTCAATAAAAAAAAGATTAATCGCTTGTATACTTCCGACATTCGTCGAAATTCTATAAGGAGAGTTAATGTTATTAATTTGAAAGAGTTGCTTATACGACGTAAAATGCATTTTAGAACTACGTCGAGACTAAGGCAAAAAAAAACTTGAGGAGTATCATTTATATATAAAATTTATATACTCCATCTTAGGTGGAATATAAGCTTTTCAAATATATAATAGAACTCTTGAAGAAAAATATGCTTTAAAAACGGGAAAGAAAATCCAAAAATTTGGCATTTTTTGCTATATATTAAAAATTCTTCTTATTTCATAGCATTATTTCTGATTAGCTCCATAGCTAAAATATTGAATATTTTAGGCTGCTGTACAATTTCCTTTAAATCTCAAAATTGGATCGAATTGATACCTGTTGTAAGAAATCAAACTGCTTTAACTTTTCGAGAAGCTATGTTCATTTAAACCAAATTAATTATTTTTTTGCAAAATCAATTGAATATAAGAAAAAGGAGCAAACCATGTTTTGAGCTTACATATATGTTTATTTTATTTTTCAAAGAAACTCGTGAATAAGTACAGGATAGATAATACTAGCTTAGTTGTTAAGTTTATTTCGATTCAAATTAAAATTTATCAAAGCTTCAGCTAAAATAAATTCTGAACATATTTTACAAAAGATAGAAAAAACTCTTCATTTACCAAAAAACCATTCTGCTCTAAATAATGTTTTCGTTTGGTATTTTTTTTAGATGGTTTTTTTGTTATTTTTTAATCATATTTATGGTCAAAAAAAATGTTAATGTGCAATATGCTGCTGACAGAAAAAGCGTATTAAATTTAAAAGAAGAGAAATTGTACATAATCCCTTATCACTAAGAAAGTAAAAAAAAAATAAACCAAACCAAAAAAAAACTTTTAATTAAATTGAACAATTTAAAAATTGTATCAAATGAAAATAAAAAAAAACATATTAAATTAGTTTTTTTTTTTTTGCATTAAAAAAAAAAAATTACTACATAGTTTAAAAAACTAACATAGATGAGAAAAATATGTTTATTGTCTTTTGAAGAGTAAAATATACAACTTGAAAAAGGATATTATTAAATTTTAAAAAAATATACAAATTTTCCTTTTTTAATATCTAATTATAAAGTTTTCAAAATTTTTTTTAGTATTTTGCATTTTTAGCACAACAGATACATTCTTTTAGCAGCTTCTAGCATGAATACTCAAATATATTATTAATAGTTTTTATGAAATTTTCTTTCTAAGAAATTGCCAATGATTCTAGGTTAATATAAAATACAATGTATGTATTTTTTTTTGACAGATCGTTTTTAGTTTCATCTTATAGTATACAATCTCTCTTTCGTCCCTTTCAAGACATTCAAACATCAGAACAGAAACATACATTTTATTCATGTTACAACAAATTTATTTGATTTCATTTCATTGTAAGTACGTCTCCTACCACATCTGATTGTGATAGGGAAGTCAAACACACCTGAACTTCCCAGATGCGGCGATATACATTTTTATTTTTTTTTTATTTTGTGAACAAAGAATGAAATCATAGGTAAACATGCATTTAAATTTCCACTACATAATTTTGATTCTTAACTAAATGTATATACCCATTACATTAATAGCAAAAGAATTAGTTGTTATTCAATTCACATGGAGTAGGAGCTTAATTCCTTTATCATTGTATGGAAGTTTAACCCTATCAACATTAGTTCCATTTTTTGAGTAGAGAAGAGGTTAAAAGAGTTTTGGTACTATTATATTGTTTTGATAAGAGAGAAAACATAATCAGATCAAGGAATCGAAATTAGTTTAAAATTTATTGAAAAATGATAAACAAATATATAAATGTTAATGGAGGATATTTATATATTCATGATATTCCTATCCTAAACAAAATCAAATTATGTCGTCTAAAAATTCGAACGACGTAGGTATAAGCAAGTGAATATTCCTAGTTTTTTGGAAAAGTATTTAATTTTTTATAACTTCATATCAAAAACCAATTTCTACAAGATATTTATAAAATAGGGTAAGTGTTGGTTAAAAGACCGTCTTTTCTTTGTCGCTAAAGAGATCGTCTTTAAACTGTTATTTTAAAAATTAACCCCTTTAACTTATTCTTTTTATTTAAATAAAAAATATTTTTATATACTTTTATTACTTCCTTAAAATTTTAACTAGTGGGGCATCCATTTAAATGATTAAAGGTTAAAGATAAAATTGAATGTATAAGTTCTATATATATAACATGAATAACAGTTTTAAAAAGCAAAAAATTTATTTGAATAAAAAGAGTAAAATATATAAAAGATATATATATGTACATTAAATTTTAAAAACAATTCCTCAAATAGAATAACAATTTTACCAAAATGTATTCTCATTTTATTGCAACTTTTATTTTTGTATTTACATTTTTAAGATCTAACAGTGTATAAAAAATTTAAAGAATAAAAAAAATTCCAGGTTTATTTTTAAGAATATTTTTCTTCCAAAAAATAATCTTATCAATTGTTATAAGTTTATTGCCAGTAAGTAAGTAAATTTATAGTGCAAGTAAAGAGCTCTTTAAAGAAACATTTTTTTTTTTTTTTGTTTCGCTTCGCAAAGTTCACTTCCATGTACTGATATACTATAAAGTATATTCAAACAACAGGATTAAAAAAATAATTCGCATGAATAAATGTATATACATTTTTTTTTATATCGTAAATGCAAAAATACAGTTTGCATTACATAAATGCTAAACACAGTTTTTCACCGAAAACGAAAAAAAAAGAAAACTTTAAATACATTACAACTTCCAACAAAAAGAATTCGCAGCAAAAAATACAATGAAATTAAAGAATGTAAGGGAAATAAATCTAAAATGTATCAGACATTTTCTTTTCATGCTTTACCGTAAAAGTGTTATAATGTTATATAGTAGTATTTGAAGCTCAAATAACTTTGCGTACACATTACACATGTAGCGAAAAATAAACTTGATTTTCTTTCAGATCACATAAAAGAAAAAAAAAAAACAAGAAGAAAAATGACAAAAAAAAAAAACCTTAACTCTTGAAATATGAACATTAAAACCGTTTTAATGCACTTTCATTTATATAAACTGTGAAAAATCGAGAAAATCGTGCACAATAGAATTAAGATCTTAATAATTAATTAAAAAAAAACTTCAGCGTTTAAAATAGTAAAAAGAAAGTTTGAAATGTTACCATATATACAGATAGCTAAAAATGTGAATATAATATGATGAGAAAAAAATAGTATATTATATAATTTATCCCTTTAAATTACTTAATTTCTCTAATTTTAATAAATATTTTCCCGAATTTTTGAAAGCTCCAAAAACTTTTTTTATAACCGTCAGTGAAAATCCCAAATTACCCAGAAGAACTGCGCTTAGAGTTGCTCGCTAACGTTTGGTTTTAAGGATAACGTGGCATGTGGGAAAGATGCGAGGTAAATTGGGTTCTGCGATTATGCTGGGATTATGCAAGGATATTTTAAGCTTTCCTGCTAATATTCTTCTTAAATTTTACTAATGCGAAATATTCACAAGGTAAACAAATTTACATAAGTTACCTATGTTACCTGCCATCTTAACAATTCGTAAGTGTAGAGATGAGTTACATTTTTTGCTCCTTGAAAAAATTTCATTCGAATAGATTTCTTTTTTTAGAACATGTGTACATCCTTAATAAAAAAAAAAGGTCAGTGATGCTACTGAAATATAAATAATTCACAATTTTTTTTCCCTGCCTGAAATGTAAATCTCCAAAAGACACTAAATACAACCTAGGATCCTTCGGTAGTGTAGTATATTTATCCACTAAAACCACCTCCCCCGTAGTCAGTATAATGGACTACTCATACTAATTGCAAAGCAGCATAATGGGTGAAAAATAGGATGAGGAAAGGAAAAGGTATAAGGAAAAAGAAAATTGAACTAAGATTGTAGGAGTGGGATTAAATGGGAATTTTAGCAGATGCAAGTTGACTGACTCCTTGAACTTCTGCAAATTATATGACTCGATCTTTATCCTTAATAATTTTTTAATACATTACTCCAAATGATGGTAACAATATCAGTAAATATAATAATAAAAATTAAAAAGAATTTATACTTTAATCTAAGAATGTACAGTAATAAATAGAAACTAATATATTGAAATATTATCTTATTTTCTCTATTAAAATCAATGTTAAAGAAAAAATTTGTCAGATCAACATTTTGCGGTGAAATAATTTTTAATAAAAGGTTTTCTTTCTAATTTTTTTTATTTTTGCAAAAAAAAAAAAATTCACTTGTTAATAGATAGAAAAAAAATATATTCACATTAATGTAAATTAGTTATATCAATATAAAATTATAGTAGTTCTCCTTATAGTTGTGGCATGCCATTCTACTGAATTGAAATAATCTATTATAAGACGATAACTACGTGACTCTGTCAACAATTAATCTAATTTTACTGGATGTTGCTATAGTTAAATTATAACTGAATTCATGGTCTTAAGACTAAAAATACTGATAAAAAGAAAGAAATTAAAAAAAAAATAAAACTACGATATTTTCTAGTAATAAAATTTATGATATTATAAAGATATAGAATCTTTAATGCTGTTCAGAGAGTAGACATGAAAATCATTAAATAACTGTTTATTTTTACCAGCCTTACTTCAAGTGTTTTGGCTCTACAAAATAACATTCAGCGAAATTTAATCGCCTAAAAGTATGCAATAATATTGTATGTAAAAACATTTAAAAATTATCATCCCTGGGGGCTTCGGTAGCCTAGTGGATAGGCGTGTGGCGTATTAACCGAAGGAGTGTGGGTTCGATCCCTGCACAAGTCGTAAGTGTTTTTTCTTTACATACCCCCCTTACGACCAAATATAATGTAAATATATAGTATATAATATAAACAAAATAAATAATATTAGTGTATAATTTAATAATAGTATTCGACCTGTAATGGCCTTAGTAGCCGATGGTTTTGTAATATTACAATATCTTATGTGATTTGTAATATTAATATAAATAACTAAATAAATACCTTTACCTCATTTTTTTCATTTATCGCTAAATGAACGGATAAATAAGAGAGCTAATTAACGGATTTTTGTTTTTTTTATTGTACTGGCTAAACGATTTGACCATTTCAATTCTAGCAAAACCTTGAAAAAAATATTTGTACCATACCAAAGAAAACTCTTTCATTAATTCAGGTACGATTTATTAATTCGTTTTGTCGCACTTTTATTTCAAAAAATTTTATGTCCTCAAATTCCGTCCAATTTAAAGGGCGCTTCTAAAACTATATATTTCGTCTTCTGTCATATTTCATTTTAATCAACATTTTTTGCATATTTCATTGTTCTATCTAAACGCTTCGGATCAAATGTTGCCTTCTAGTTATAGAAGAGCTCATTGAATTGAAGAAGTTACAACCCATTTGGAAGCATTAAACTGTCAAAAAATTAGTAGCAAGCAAATTGCCTTCAATTTTAAAGGTTGCATTTTACAAAAATAAATACAAAATTTTGTCTGAGACTTCAAATTGCTGATTGATTAAGCATAAGGCGTGTATTAACTAGGAGTTTCTTATAAATTTTTTAAAAGCAGATTCTGTTTTCTATAAATCATTTTTTTTCACATTGTATAAACCACTTTTTTTTCACAATACTATAATTAAATTAAAATGTACCTACTGAATCTATATAGCCTATTTATTTTAATTTCACAAAAATGTATATATATATATCTATATATACATTTAATCTATTCTTAAATCTATTAGATATGGACAAATTAAAGTTATGTTATATTCTAAAGGTAGCTTATATTTTTCTTCATTTCCATTTAAATCTACATATTTTTTCCTTGGTATTTTTGTTTTCTAAGATATGAATATACAATTATAAAATAAGATACCATAAAAATCTGAGCAAAAACGAAATATATATATATGTATATATTATATTAATTTTCTTAGAAAATAATTTTTTCATTGAATTTCAAGAACAATGTTACCACTAACCAACCATCGTTTATTAAATTATGTCACTTGAAAAATATTCTCTTCAGAATACATAATTGCTTTATTAGAACTCTTATTATATTATAGGGGCTTCCTTTAGGTTTTGTGTTATTTGTTAAAAAAGGACAATGTTTTAAGAAATTATCTTTCTTCTATATAAAATTATTTATTCAATAAAATTTTTAATTTAATAACAAGTAAAAACATCTAAAACTCATATACATATATATATAAATGTTTATGTATTTTTGTATAAGGCAATCTATATAAGTTGTTCCCTTGTCTTTTAGATAAAACTGTTTAACAGTTGAGTTACTTTTTTTTTTTTTAATTTTCTAAAATAATGTTGGTACATTTTAATATTGTCCTGTTTATCGTTAATAATTTGAAAAGAAAAATCAAAAAAAAAATAATAAATTCAATATGTGAAAAAACTTTTTCAGGGATAAAATATACAGGTATAGAAAATACTGTTTTTTTTTTTTTATTTAACTTTAAATTTAAAATAAATTTTATTGAATTATTTATTTAAAAATGATTTTTTTTGTTATAAGTTTTATGAACATTTTTGTTGAACATTTTCTTCAATTACATACGCTGCTCGTATGTACCGAAATAAGTTTATGTAAACTTTTAAGTTGTAAGACAACTACTTGAATCTGCTGCTCTAAAACTTACCAGACGATTTACAGAGTCATTGACATAAAACTTAACTTCTTTTGACTAAATTTCAAATGCCTAGCATCAGTAAACACTAACTTATTTTAAACTGCCTGTTGAACTTAAAATTTAACAAACTTGATATGATAAAAATTTCAAATTCTAGATTCATTATTTTTAAGTCATTGTACTGAAGGAAAAACGGATGAACATGGCTAAATTGATTAAGAATTTAATTTTGTGTAAGAATATACAAATATACTTTGCCATATCTATTTCGTCTCGTTTTCGTCTCACAAAAGTAATAGCAAATTTATTATACTCTGAGGACTGTACGGCAGATATAAAGAGATTAAATAACTCCACCATAACAAAAAAACAAGGTAGAATGTAAACCAAAGGTTTTTAAAAGTGCACATTTGCAAAAGACAATACAAACTGTTTAGAACTGTGACTTGCACCAAAATTTTAAAATTTCATATAACAAAAAATGTGAAAATAGGATTTTTTTTGCAATTTTAAGGGGCTGTAAGTCCGGAAGCCAATAAAACTAAGAAAACATGTTAACACTCGTAAAAATATATTACTGGAGCTTTAATTTTAATGTCTTACCGAAGAAAAATTTTAATTTTTACAGGTACTTAAGTTACAGGTGCCTAAAATTTCAATTTTCGAGCCCTAATAGATCTTAAACAGGCGGTGGTGCAAAAAAATGTTCTAAGGAAACTTATACTAATTCTAAAAGTTCTTTCTTGTCTCAATTTTCAGGTTCCTATCTAAAGGCATGCCGGATTTATGAAAAAAGAAATTTGGTTTCTTTGGTTTCATGCAAAATGTGGTTTTCTAATAACGGTAAATTTAAATAGTAAATTACAAAATTTTGCATAATTTTGATATTGTTTTATAGAGGTAAGGAAATTTTCATCATGTAGAAACATCATGCAAAATTTGGTTTTCACATAACGGTAAATTTAAATACTAAATTTAAAAAAAAACCTGTGGAATGATGTTTTTAGATTGAAAAAATGTTAAGTAGAACATGAGATATACGCATTTAAAAATAGGACTTTTTCAAAGTTTGAGGGGCTTGTAAGTTGTTCAACAAAATGAATTAAATTTTTTTTCTCTATCTTTAACGGTGTAGGAGTTTTGTAAACAGACGGACAGACGGGTAGAGTGAAACTATATCGACACATTTTTTTCAAAATTTTTCAAAAACATAAAAAACCGGTTGAGTAGTTCCGAATTTTTAGAATGCAATGTACATAAAATCACAGAACACCACTTTTCTTAAACACATTGTCATATTCTGATCTTAAAATTAGAGATCAAAAACGATAAACGGAAATAAAAATTACTACAAAAGATTAATCCATTTAAATATTCCATACAACAAAAAAAAAATTGAATCATATAAATTTTAACCGACTCTGTAATACATATTCGTTATTTATATCCTTCAAATTAATAACCAAACATAAAAAGGTCATGTAAAGATAACATAAAAGATTTTTAATCGTAAAATAATAAGATAAAATATTATATATATGTACCAATAGAGACAAACCACCATCTGTCTATAACAAATACAATTATTATAAAACTTTTCTTTCGGATAATGGTTGCAGTAACAAAAAAAAAACAATATGAATTTTTATTTCTTTTTTAATAGTACACTAGTGTACAAACATTACAATTTTCAATTTATATTATATATATATAAGTAAATATAATAACAAGGACCTAACACAAGGCAATAAACCGTAATAATTCTAGTTATTTTGTTATATTCCTTTTTCCCTGTACAAATTATTTATAATTTAACAAAAAAAAAAAAGTTCATAAATTGGTTATCATTATGTATTGTTATTCGCACATACTCATATTTATCACAGTTAGTATGATATTATTAGAAATAACGATGCTTTCTGATGCATTGTTAAATTGCATACAAAATGGGAAATTTTTTACCATACACAATAATTGTCTTACCAACTAAACTTGAAATGAACACTACAAACAATGGTGTACTGAATTAAAGACAAAAAAAAAGCATTTCTTTATGAGTTTGGTACGAGATTGAGAAAAAAAAAAAAGAGCGCAATGATTTATATCAGATGAGATGGAAATTTAATGTGAAAATTTAAAATGAAAATTACTTTCATTATCGTTACTTACTACTCTGCAAAAGAACCGTCTTCGACAGCATATTTCATTTGTTCTTTTTCGTTTCAAATCATTAGATATTATCACCAACGTTTTATAAAAACGTTATTCGAATCGTGATCATCTATTGAGTATCACAACAATTTGATTTCTTTCCTTAATTTAATATACTTGTATTATATTTGGAAGATAAAGAAAAGTAAACAAAGTTAACTTGAGGTAAAAATATAAACTAACTGATAATAAATGCGCTAATACGTTTTACTCTTATCCACTTATAAATTGTTTGACTGGCTAACTAAAAGCAGAGCATGTAAAAATACAAAAGTAATATAAGTATAAAAATTATAAAAATCTCAAACTATGAAAATTATCAAAACATTGTCCATACAAAATAGGAACACATGAACTGAGCTCATGTACTTAATATGAATACGACTTAAATTTCGAAGGTTTTTTTAAAAATCTACCGTTTTTCCCACAAAAATACATTTTCTTTCCTTAAAAGAATTAGCATAAAGAATTCGTGAAATATGATGACGCTAGGAAAATAAACATTTCAGTTTAACATTTATACGGTTTTGATTCAACCATAATTTATGTAAGGATTTATTCAAACACTTATTCCATTGATAAAAAATAGGTTTTCTAGAAAGAGGCGAACCTTCTGCAATAAAAATTTAATCTTTTCTAATATATATTATTCAAAAGTTATGCCTGTTTCTATTATACGTAGATAAAATAACTGTTTTTGACGAAATTAAAGGATTGTAAGCCAATAACGTTGTTCCAATTTTTTAAACGAATCCATTTTAAGATTAGCAAATTGGGTTTAGGGTTTTGTTGATTAGACTTACATAACTCAATTTTGTTATGATACTCTGTATTTTTTTTTTTTTGCTATCGAGTGTTTTCATAAAATATGAAAAGTCAACACTTTTCTGTTCAAAAATGCAGTTAAAAAAAAGCATTGTTTTATTAAATCCTCCTCGTAAATATACTATTTAGCTTTTAAAAATCGTATTATATTATTATTATTATTATGTTTATTAATTTAGCATGAGTTGTCAATATTTTCTTGTTAAATTGTACATTTTTGTATAAATAACGAGAAATATAAAATTTTAGAGAGGGAAAAAACAACGGAAAGCAATATAAGGGTTTATACTCGTATATAGAAAACAAAACAATACCATTTATGATACTTTAACCTATGAGTGTGGTAACAATGAATTATTAAAAACTATTTATAATAATTTTATTAAAAATATATGATTTAGCATAAAAACAAATAAATTAAATTCCGATAATATTTTTTATTTTAAGCTAATGGATATATAAAAAACAAAATTATAGATAGAAGTGTTTAAGATAAAAAAATAGAAAAATATTCACTTTGAAACTTTTAGAGCTTTTATCGAGACAGCTGACCTTTAGAGTTCTAAATTGCATAAGAACTCTAACAATTGTTTAATTCTAGTGTCAATCATAATTGATTTTAATTGAATTTTATTAATTAGATTAAATATTTCGGCTCGAAATATGATTTTCTTACGTCCTTATTCAAAAAATGCTGATTTCGCGTGACCACCTCATTCCCCAAATTTGGTGTCTCCTGACTTTTTTTGTGGCGTTTGTTGAAGGAACGGGTTTACGCCAACAAACCACAAAACATTCAGGAACTAAAGCAGAATATTCGCACAGATATTGCGCAACGTAATGCAAAATGTCTTAAAAAGAGCCATTAACTGCCAATAGGAAAATGAAACCATTTAAAGGATATCATTTTTAGACTAAGCTTAAAAAAATTTTAATAATTTATACTTTCATTTAAAAAAAAATAAATAAAATAAAATACTTTAAAAACAAACATATTACAAGCATTTCAAATCAGTGAGTCCAAGTTGGCCCACCCTGTACTATATTTTTTTTTTTATGAGTACTGTCAGTAGGTCTTCCAATTCTGAAAGGGTTTCCATTTAAAACCATTTAAACAATTAAGAGTCCAGTAAAATAGACTGTGTAAACTCTGGTATACCCATATGAACATAATATATGCTGTTTCCATAAAACTTGATCATCTTTTACAAAATTTCATATGTTTTAGTACCGATGTTAAGTACCGAAATATATATATATTTATGTAAATTTTGAAGTTTTATGACAGCTACTCGAACCTATTGCACCAGTACAACGAAATTTTACAGAAGTTATTGCAATAAAAATTGATTAACTTCCAAGATTAACTTCCAAGCTACCTGAATCTGCTGCTCTAGCCCAACCAAACTTCACAGAAGTTGTTAGCATACAATTCGACATATATTTCCAAAATTTCAGATACCTATAGCTTCAAAAGCCACTGAGTTATTTCCATATAAAGAAAGAAATTGTACGGCATTGCTGGATTTAAATGGTGAAACTGTGGCAAAAGTGGTGTAGTAAAAATTTCAGAATCCCAGCACATTTATTTTTTCAGTTATCCTACTACTGATGGACGTACATGGCTTAATTGAGTCAAAATTCGATTCTGAACATATATCTATTGCTCGCCTTCTTTAAGGTGTCACAAATGTAATGGCAAATTTTGGCAATGGGTATAATAATACCCCTCAACATATATTCATACGCGTAAAAAAGTTTAGAATATTGGCTCGAAATTCATGTATTTTAAAAATTTTCTAAAATTATGGTTTTCGTGACGTTTCTAAGGTGAGCTTTCCTATAACAATCTTCAATAAAGTTCGTACATATTAAGAAATTTTTTTTAAAAAGAATAAAATTAATGAAAATTGTGTTAAATTATTTTCCACGATTTATAAAATAAAAGTAGGTACCTATCTATAGAATGTTTAAAAATTAAATTCTTTTATTAATATATAAATCACTTAGGTAACAATTTTTATGTTATTTTTTTTTTTTTATTAATTATAGTATTTCTGAAAATTTAATAATGTGAATCATATATTTACTTAATTTTATTAAATTACTCTATAAAATTGATTTACTGTGACAAGAAAAGTGTAAAGTATAAATACTTAACATCTTGAATTTTAAATTAATCCTATTAAAATATTTGACATTGCTATTATTAACAGAAAAAAAAAATGAAAAATTTACATAAAAAGCTTGTTAATGTTTTTTTTCCAAGAAATATTATTTTGTAATTTACTTTAACTTAAAAATAAGAACCTCATGTTTTGGAAATACTTTTCATGTATTAATTTAAATAAAATTTGTGTTAAATATAATATAAATTATTACACCCTATAAAATTTTATGAAGTTTACTATACTAGTAGCATTACCCGTCAAAAATTCAAAGGTTTTGAAAATGTTTTTCTATACCCGTATAAAGATAATTCAAGGGTATAATAAATTTGCAATTACGTTTGTGACACCTTAAAGATGTCAAGTAATATTCAAAAAAACTTCTGTAAAATTTCGATGGTCTAGAATAGTAGGTTCGGGTAGCTATCATACAACTTCTTTTTTTATATAATCATAATTTATATCCCCATATCTTAGTACTTAAAAAAGTTAGGCATCGGAAATTTTCTAAATTTTCTAAATTCTAAATTTTATCGCAATAACTTCCATGAAGTTTGGTGGTTCTAGCCCAATTGCATATCGTGGAACCTAATTAAGCTAGATATCTAAAATCCTTGCAATCCTTGTAAAAGTTGATCAAGTTGCATATATGAATATTCTAGAGTTGATACAGTCTACTTTACACACTTTTTAGTTTTTTTTTTTTAGAGGAAAAAAATTTAAAATTTAATTTTGGAAGACTCGAATCACGCGTTTGCGTTTCTTCCAAAATTTAATTTTAGAATTTTTTTTCTGTAGTAATTTTATTATAATCAAATTAACCCATTGTACATTATTTACATAAATCTAAAATTCTTATGTGCTACTATAGCATCACAAAATTGGACATTAGCTTATTGTTAAACATGACAGCGGGCTAATCCAAATTTTCTTCGAAATCTGTAACCTAAAATCTGTAATTTTTATTATTATTTATTGTGTTTCTTTTGTTATCTTTTTTAAGATGGCCGGTCGAAAACTAGACAAAGACAAAAACAAGACAAAAAAATGCGCATTTTCCACGACCAAAACCACCACTTCTATTTTAATCGAGCAAAGGCAAAATGAACAATTGCAGTTTTATGGATCATCAGAAAATGAACCCCAAAATTGTATCTAGAGTTGATACAGTCTACTTTACACACTTTTTAGTTTTTTTTTTTAGAGGAAAAAAATTTAAAATTTAATTTTGGAAGACTCGAATCACGCATTTGTGTTTCTTCCAAAATTTAATTTTAGAATTTTTTTTCTGTAGTAATTTTATTATAATCAAATTAACCCATTGTACATTATTTACATAAATCTAAAATTCTTATGTGCTACTATAGCATCACAAAATTGGACATTAGCTTATTGTTAAACATGACAGCGGGCTAATCCAAATTTTCTTCGAAATCTGTAACCTAAAATCTGTAATTTTTATTATTATTTATTGTGTTTCTTTTGTTATCTTTTTTAAGATGGCCGGTCGAAAACTAGACAAAGACAAAAACAAGACAAAAAAATGCGCATTTTCCACGACCAAAACCACCACTTCTATTTTAATCGAGCAAAGGCAAAATGAACAATTGCAGTTTTATGGATCATCAGAAAATGAACCCCAAAATTGTATCTAGAGTTGATACAGTCTACTTTACACACTTTTTAGTTTTTTTTTTTAGAGGAAAAAAATTTAAAATTTAATTTTGGAAGACTCGAATCACGCATTTGTGTTTCTTCCAAAATTTAATTTTAGAATTTTTTTTCTGTAGTAATTTTATTATGATCAAATTAACCCATTGTACATTATTTACATAAATCTAAAATTCTTATGTCCTACTATAGCATCACAAAATTGGACATTAGTTTATTGTTAAACATGACAGCGGGCTAATCCAAAATTTCTTCGAAATCTGTAACCTAAAATCTGTAATTTTTATTATTATTTATTGTGTTTCTTTTGTTATCTTTTTTAAGATGGCCGGTCGAAAACTAGACAAAGACAAAAACAAGACAAGAAAATGCGCATTTTCCACGACCACCACTTCTTTTTTAATCGAGCAAAGGCAAAATGAACAATTGCAGTTTTATGGATCATCAGAAAATGAACCCCAAAATTGCTTTTATAAGGACAATCGTTTTCGTAAAACTTTAACTTATCCAGACGTATTAAAAAGTTTAGGCAACGAAAAAACTATTACATTTTAACAGTCTTTCGTTTTAAAACGGGTCAACAAATCGTAATCCAAATAAAATTGTGGAAATGAATCCTTTTCTAGTAAGAATCAATGTTACTGCAATGATTGAAGTGAATAGATTAAAACATTTAAGCTCAACAACGAAAGAACGAACATCTTTTAACACACTCTAGGAGTTCATAAATCCGAACTAAATCAATTGAGAGAATTCATTTGGTGTGCGGGACAATATTTCTGGAAGTGTTAATCTAATCCGTGAAGCCATTTAGTCAGCATAACAAAAAAAAAACCGGTTAATTGGCCACCATTTCATAACGAGTAAATAAATTGACAAATATTCGTTTGTCTCGTGTGAGTTGTTCCTAAATTATAAGCGAATAAACAAACATACAGACAGATAAACTTACTGCTTTATATAATAAGTAAGTATATAAAATAAAAAAAAATAAATGAAACTATAGAATTTTTACTACATTGTTGTGCTTCAGAAATTAAACTCGAAGGCCTAAGCTGCATTATTCATAAATGTAAAGCTATCGTTAGTATTTTGGTTAAAATAATAATAATTAATGGATCTCAAATACATATGTGTTTTGTCTGTTTTGTTAAGTATCAAATTTCATTTTTTCTTGTAGCTTATTTAGAGAATATAGGGGATTCTTAGGGGATTAAAAATTTAAAATGATAATTTTATTTAAGTTTTTTTTTTTTTTCAAAAGCAATTAGTAGTCAATCAGGTTTGATAAGAGTATTTTTGGTATTAAAAATTACAAAAAAAAAAATTTCTAAAAGATCACATTCTTTAAATAAAAGTTTAAAGGATTTTCAAACATAACCTAAGTTTTGTTAGAAAACCTAAAATTTATAACTCAATCTTTTGCATGTATATTAAAAATATAGAAATTATAATTCTATTCATTTTAAGGATTACCATACTATAAATTTATAATTTGTTTTTATACTGTTATTATACTTTATTAATTATAAACATAGAAAAGGCTCTTTTTCTTTCGAGTGGCTGTCATGTCATTGTACCGCTACCACTAAATAAATATTAAAAATTAATGTAAAAAATAGCAGAAGTGGAATGCCTTGAAAAATTTTTATAAAACTTTAAAGATTTTTTTTTTCTATAAAATCAATTTAAAATTTTTTAAATATCATTTATTTTTTTATAAACCACAAGAGCCAAATAGCTTCATATACAAATTGTATTTAATAAGTATATACTTGTAAATAAATATAAGTATATGTATATACCTAATATTGATTTTTTTTTCTTCATTTATTAGTTTCATAATAAATGAATTGTGAATATACAATTTAAATAACATTTAATAACAACAACACAACAATATAACAATTAATACCAACCTTAAACAAAAAAGAAATTAAAGAATGAAAAAAAAAAGGAAAATTTAAAAGAACAGGAAAAAAAAAATGTTTTTTTTTGTTTTGATTAATTTCTATTTTAAATAACCGTGAACTGTGGTTTTCATCAAAAAGAGGGCAAGAAGGTACATAATAAATATTTTCAAAATTTAAATATACGTCTTCATAATATTGGTACTTATCTAGGGTATATATATACAATATATTTGAAAATAAAAAAAAACAAAGGGGCATATAAAACCAGGAAATTTTAAAGGAGAAATCAGAAATTTTTGGAGGAGTACATTTTCAAAGTTCAAGTTCAATAACAGTTTAGATTTGTATCCTGCATCAAAATTGTGAAAAATCACGAGGCACTTTCTTTTCTTTTTAAGGAGCCTCAGTGGCCTAGTGGGTAAAAGCGTATAAAATACGCTATGAACACCGAGGAAGTATAGGTTCGAATCCCACACATGTCGTAAAAGTTATTCCCCCTTACAACATTTACAGCCGCGCTTGAACAGGAAAGGCTGTGTAATTTCCTGTCCACATTTATGTGGCAGAGAAATGGATTAAAAAAAAAAAGAAAAAAAAATTTTTTCTTTTTAAGAAACTCCTATGTAATAAAGAAAAATTATTTTTCTGAAATTTTAAATTTAACATTTTTGAAAAGAAATGTTTACAGATAACTAAATTATAAATTTAAACACCGGTAATAGCAAGTCTTAGATTTTTAACCCCTAAAAGTTTTTAAATAAAAAAGGAATAAAATTTCTTACGTAAATTGAAAGAAAATGTGAAATATATTTTTTCTCTCAAAATTTCAAGGTCCTATCTAAAAGCATTGTGAAAAAATGAAGGATGCAAAATCTTGCAAAATTTTATTTTTACATATCGGTGAATTTAAATACTCTATTGTAAGAAATATAGCATAAAGCTGTTGTTAAATGTTTTTGGATTGAAAAAGTGTAAAACAGAACCTGAGATATATACAAATTCATTGTTCTATCTTAAACCGTAAATTTTGTAAATAGACGGATCGTCAAAGTGTAATAAATGATTTTTTTTTTAAATTTTTAAAAAAATGTTCTAAAAAGTAACTATATCCATCTTAATAAAATGATTAATAATGATTCGAAAAGCTATTAAATGCGTTAAAAGCGAATTTAAGAATTATTTTTATGGAAAATTGCCAAAATATGATAAGTTACATGATAAACATGATGTTTCACTTGTGCAGTTTTAATTTTTTTTTTATGACTTGTACATTTTATACATATATGTAAAACTAAATACGTTTTATTACAAATATTTATTAAAATTTATTGATAATATTTCGTATTTTTCCACAGATTTAATAATTGGATTACTTTAAAAACTTTATGTATATAAATTTTATACATGATCTTAAACAAATTCAACTAATACTTAGTTAAATGAATTTATCAAACATATTATTTGAATTTCATTTGAAATTTATTTTAAGCAAAGCATATTCATACAATACACATGGCACATGACATATTATGCTATTTCATTAAAATACTCATCAAAATACGATATTCTATAAAGATTACAATCATTTTTATTATTCCTAATCAAAACGATTTATGATTCATCATATTAAAGGATTTTTTGGATATAAATCTTATCTTATTATATTCCTATAATAAAGCAAGTTTGCCATATATCAGTGCTTAGTGCAATATAATCAAATATTCGTGCAGTTGAAACACAACAAACAAAAAAAAAATTGTATATAGGAGAAAATACATATTTAATTTTCATGAAAATTTTATGTATAAAATAATGTTTTAAAAAATTATATATAGTTATGTATTACATAACATTTTGAAAACTTTAAAATGCACTAAATTCCAATTACGATTCCAATTACGATTCTAAATCCAATTACGATTCCATGAAAAAAGTTTCCTAGCAAAAATACCCAAAACCGAAAAACAAAAAAACCTTTTCATTTATTTTGGAGACTTTTATAAAAATACAAAAAAATCTAAACTATTATTATGGACAAAAGTCACTAATTAGAAGTATTTTTCAGAGGTTGGGTACGAATTTCCAAAAAAAAAAAAAATCCTTTTCACATATACTCACGTATTCCGTATATATTCTCATATATTTAAAAGTATTCCGTAAAATGAGAATATACTGATTTTGCATCCAACTCTAAAAACCCTCCTAATGAATTTGACACATATAGATATATATATAGGAAAAGCGGAAATCCTGATTTTGAATCCAACGCAGTATCCTAATGCTTCTAGACTTCCATACAAAAGTATTAAGTTTTTTTTTTTTTTTATGCATAACTCTGCCACATAAATGTGGACAGGAAATTACACAGCCTTTCCTGCTTAGGCGTGGATATAAATGTCGTAAGGGGAAATAATCTTACGACGTGTGTGGGATTCGAACCCACACTTTGTCAATGTTTACAGCGTATTTTAGACGCTCTTCCCCACTACGCCACCGAGGCCCCAAAGTATTAAATATTGACATTCTCTACGATAAATAGTACATTAAATCGAAAAATAGAAATCTAAGCATTTTAATTATACCTATTTTAAATTTATATAAAATTTTACTCAAAATCAGAAACAAAAAATTACCCAAAATTAAATTTGTATGAAACTCTGTGAACTTTTTGGAAAAAACTTATGTTTTGAGGACTTTTTGCATATTTATTTCGTTTCGGTTTTGGGAATTTTTTTAACGGAACCTCCATGAACATAATGCATCGTAATATAACGGAATATAATGCATCGTATTATCTTAATTAAATTTATAACAGATTTTTATTATTCTGCTCGTTTTTTCTGTTATAGGAAATAAAAACCGAAAGTTTAAATACAAAATTTTTTTTTAAAAATTTCTTATTCAATTTTTTGTTCCAAAATTTTAAATAAAAAAACTTTTAAGTTTTAAATTTTTAAATTTTCTTTTATTTAACTTTTTTTTTTACCTACCATCTATCACTACCAATTTTAAAACTTTTAAGTGAAAACAATAAATCTGGGTATATATATATACGAGTATATGTATATTTTTTTTATTTTCGTTAAATTTACTATGGAATGACAGAAAAGGTTAAAATTTTATTCACTGTCTTATGATTTTTTCGAACTTAAAATTACGCTAAAAACTTAAAAAAGGGTTAAATATTGCGTATATAACTTGGATATAAAATTTAAGTAATTTGAAGTGTAAACTTTTACAATCCCAAATTAATTTTGGGAAAAATTTTAAAATTAAATTTCAGTTGTTACTGAATTGATTTTAGTTTGAAAATTGGTTGTGGTTCATTTAAAAAATTTTCTGTGTGAGAATAAAACAATTTTTTCTTCGTTTTATTCAAAAAGTATATAAGTATGTACCTACCTAATTTTCAATATTTTTTACCAATATTTTTCCAGTAACTTTTAAGAATTGAGACTAAACACCGTAAAATCATTTTATTTTTCACTTTTCACTTTAACTATTTATTGACATACAATAACTAATAACTTTAATTTAATATATATATTATATACATATAGTGATTAAATATACAAGAAGATATATATATAATACATATTATAATATATAACTATATTAATATTTATCTCTACATATTTTAAATCTTTATATATTTTTTCTAATCTTCTAAAATGTTTTTAACGTTAAAAAAAATGCTCTTCACTTAAATATTTATATAAAATGATTTCAATCTACAGGATTTTTTTTTTTATCTTTTAAATATTTTCCTTGATTTTTTGGTATTTTGGTGAAAAAAATTAAACAAAAAAATAGTTCTTAAGCATTATTTTTCTTTTTTTGTTTTTTGGACCTAAGAGATTTGGATTATATTATTTTGCATTGGTTTGGTTTTGAGGGTTAAAATATTTTACAAAATTTTTATTTTCTCCTAAAGTCAATCTTTTCAAAAGAATTGGGTAAATTCTAAAAGTTTAGGAATTTTATATATATATTTTTTTTAAGAAACATTCTTTGAATATCAGAAATTTGTATGATAGGAGTATTGTTATAGTAAATGATCTACTAGCTAATATAATTTTTAAAGTTTAAGTGTATGAAATTCAAAAGAGTTTTTTTTTAAAAAAGTGCCACCAAAAGATTATAAGAAAAAGTGTACAATAATATTTTGAGATGAAATTCTAGAACAAATTGTAAAGAGTGGAAAAAGATTTTCAAATTGTACTTTTAGTTATGTTTTATTTTTTTTTTTAATTTAGTTTTTAATTTTATTTAAAAAAGATAAATGGCTTAATGTTTTTCAACATATCCTGAACATATTTTTACTATCTCATAGAAAATATAAATCATAAAAGTATTCAAATTGAGAAAATTTTAAATAAATGGTAAAATAATTTATTAAATAATTTTTCTTATAGAATTTTAGACTTTAGATTTGCTTTAGATGATCAATGATCTAGTCACTTTAGTTGTTTAATACCTTTTTAATTTGATTATACAAAATTTAGAATTTTTTCAATATATTGCACAAGTATAAGCGATATCTGAAATTATATTCTGAATCAATTGACAACAATTTGAATTAGTATGAAATTTGACAAACCATACATAATTGATATAGACTGACAAATGTATTGACAGAGGGACACTTAGTGTATATAAGTGAATTGCATTAAGATTAAATTCAAAGAATTTATAATAATTTATAATGAATAAAACATAAAGTTTTTGCGGGCGAACAAAATTCAGAAATAATTTTGATAAATTGTACAAATTTTATTTTTACTGCGAGTGTTTACTGTTAATGTGTTACTGTTACTGTTAATGTTTGATGCGGACAAATTTGATTGGTAATGAATTATTTCTGGTTGAAAAGTTATTACATAACTATTTATTAGATTAATCAGGAAAACTTGAAAATAGCTTTTTCTTGAATACGAAAAAAAGCCAAATTGAAGAATTTTACCCAAAAATTTATATATTCTCACAGTGGAAGCTGCCGCTCTAAAATCCGCACTAATTTATTAAAACCTTATTTTATAGGTCAACTGTCATTGATAGTAAAATTTATTTTTTCTACATATTATAAAATATGATCTTGTAGACTTACTATAGTTACTACACAAAAATATATATATATATTATGAGTATAAACATTACACATGAACTATGTACATTTTCATTTTATAGATTTAAACATATGTATGTAAGTATAAATAAAATATAAAATATTATAGCACCATTAACCACATAAAATTTATTTATTCTAATATAATATAACATAGATATAATTCATACATATTACATAATATAAATGTATAGGTACATACTTATAAATTTTTACGTACTTCCAAAGAGAAATATATATAAGCATAATTACTAGCATTATTACAATTCGAGAGCGTCTTACTACTGCCAAAATCTGCTGTTTTTTTATTTTCATAGAAATATTTTTTAGTGTGTTACATACATTTTTGACTAGCAAAACTAATTTAGTAGTTTTTTTACAAAAATGTGGACAGGAAATTACACAGCCTTTCCTGTTCCGGCATGGCTGTAAATGTCGTAAGAGGGAATAACTCTTACGACGTGTGTGGGATTCGAACCCACACTCCCTCGGTATTTACAGCGTATTTTATACGCTCTTACCCACTAGGTCACCGAGGGCCCTATTTAGTAATTTACTAATAAATTTAAAGTTCGTATCGTATGTACATATGTATCTACGTATGTACATATGTATGTACTATACATATGCTAAACATTTCTGTAATAAAAATATAAAATTTTAATAATACATCCCAATTATTTATTATTTATTTTTTTAACATACATATACCATAACATACATATACATAAAAATGCCTCCAACAATTAGCAAAATTTGGTTGTATTATAGAAAAACAAAATAAAATTTCAGTTTGCAAAAAGTGTTTAAGAGAGATAAAATATAGTGAAAATACCACTAGTTTAAGAAAACATTATACAATAAATCATCGTGCATTTAAAATGACCACGCTTGAAGCAAATTCATTAGAAACTGCGGGTACAAGTGTTCCAATTTCTACCGAACCGCAGCCATCTACATCTATGCTCCACACATCTATAGATCTTGATGAAATTAGTGAAGACAAGAACGTTTCTCAAATACCATTTAAATTAAAATCTTCTATCGTAGAACTTTTTAATAAAGCCAATTTGGGTGGTTGGCTGTGGTTTTAATAATAAACTTTTTAATAAGCTTTATTCTGTGGGTGGTTTACGTCATGCAAAAATAGTAAATTATTTACTTTATTTTATATGTAAAGATAGCTATCCTTTTGCCGTAATAAAAGGAATTCGTTTTAAAAAACTCTTTCATGAATTGGCTCCTGCTTTCAAAATTCCTTCTGTGGATTTAATCAAAAAACAACTTTCATTAAAATATGATGCAATATCAATTACCGTGCAAAATAGAATTGAAGCGTCGGCTCATGTCAGCTTATCAATGGGTGTGTGGACAGAGACAATGGCAGAAAAGTCATTTTTAGATGTTACGGCACATTTTTTAGAAGGAGTTAATATTGTCCATTGAAATAGCTATAAAACAATTAAAAGTGAGTTTCTCTATTAATTAATAATACATATGTATATACATATTTTTGATTTTCTTTATGGTTGCTCTTATAATAAATTAAATAAATATTACAGACAAATCACAGAGCAAATGTTTTAAAAGAAGAATTACTAAAAATTTTAAATGGAATGGAATATTAGTATAGATAAAATAATTTCTATCGTAACAGACAATGGTAGCAATATCGTAGCAGCTATACAAAGAAATTTTGATAAGCGTCATACTCACTGTTTTTCGGATACTATAAACTTGGTTACAAAAGTTATTATAAACCATAATTCTATAACCGATTGTGTTAAAAAAATCAGAGACATTGTGATATATATCAAAAACAGCGTTAATATTTCTGATAAGTTACGTAAAATGCAAACCGATGTTAATATACCAGAAAAATAATAAAAAAGCTAATATTAGATGTGAAGACTATGTGGAATTCTACCTATTATATGATTCAAAGACTCCTAGAAATGATAAAAATAGTAAATGAATTATTGCTTGATAATGTTAGAAGTTCTGAAATACCAACAGCATGTGAAATTGAAGTATTTAAGCAATTAGAATTATTACTCCCACCACTTGAATCTGTAACAAAGGAGTTTTTCAGCGAAAAGTATGTTACTATTCCTAAAATTATTCTGAAAATTATGCTGAACGGCGTAGCAATTCAATTAAATAAATTTACACCTACTAATTCGAAAATACAAGAAGCCAAAACTTGTCCTTTAACGGAATTTTATAAAAGATTTGGTTCAATAGAATAAAATTCACGCATAGTAATATCAACTATCTTAGATCCAAAATTTAAGAATATTGATTTTCAAAATTCAGCAGCTTGTATAAAAGCAATTAGCAAATTGAAGGTTCTTTTATCGAATGAAATTTCATCTGGAGAATCTGAAGAAGAAAATTGTTCGCGAAATTACGTCTTTTAGCAAACACATAAGGAATTAGCTTATGGCCAAAAAAAAAAAAATCGTTCTTGAGAACTTCATATATATTTATCATACCCAGTATGCCATTTAAAATCAAATCCATTAGAGCAGTGGGAAGAAATGAAACTTGTATTTCCAAATTTATATAAACAAGCCAGAAAACACCTACTCAATATGGCTACATCAGTTTGGTGTAAACATCTTTTTTCAAAAACTGGGGTCACTGTAACTCAGCAAAGAAATCAACTTTCAGTAAAATACTTGGAACAATTAATCTTTTTAAGCAGTGTACTGGAAGAAAACTGGTTCGCATAATTTATATAAAGTATATTTTAATTTAAAATTAGATTGCTTTGAAAAAAAAAAATTAAATTGAATTTAATTAATATTATCTATTTTCTTTGATTTTAAAAATTTAAGTTAAAAATAAATTAATGATGGATGAATTATTTTCTAATTACTTAATTATTTTTATTTTTAATGAATTATTTATTAATAATTTTTAAATTTATTTCAGTATTTTTTTTTTTATAAATATTGGAAGATTGATACTCTGCTTGTGCATTGTTCCGATACTAAATATCGTATCGAATGTGGTATCGTAACGTCTCTAATAAAATTTCATAAAATGGCGGCAGAAATCAAGGTATGTAAGTATGTATGTATGCAAGAAGGGTAAAAAAAATTATGTTCATGTTACTTATGCTACTGGCTACCTAAAATCTATGGTATATATGTATTTAAGTATGTACATATGTAGATATCATAATAAATTAAAAAGCTGTGTATGTAGTTGTTTATACCCATGTTTAAAATATAGAAATTTACTTTTGTTCATTAAACGAAATAAGTTTCGATTACAATTTTTGAAATTATTCCCTAGGTAAACTATTTATAAATCTGACTAATGCTTTCAACTAGCAGATCATCCTGTTTTTGTAAATAAACACTTATTAAAAATTTAATTAAAAATATTCAATTTTTTAAAAAGTTAAAATTATTTAGAAGCTAATAAAAACAATAATATTGAAATCTAATAATATGTACTTTATTATGTAGATACTATATAAACATATTATATGTACATATGTACATACCTACATATATATCAAACAATGAAAAATATTAGTGTATATAATCAATTTGTTGAAAGAAATAAATGTTGTAAAATAAATTTTCTATAATTTTTTTAGTATTTAAAAAACAAATCCATCCCTTTTATTTGTTATAAATTTTTAAGTTAAAATTATATTAAAATTTGCTCCTTTATCATTTCAGACTGTGAATTATTTTTGTAATAACTATACAAATAATTAAAGAACTGATAGAATTGTCACGATATTCAATTCCCTACAGATTTTAATAAAAATTTCATCCTTTCACATTTCTTTTGAGTATTTTAAATCCAGATTACATCATACAATATAAATTATATTTTAAGAAGAAGACGTATTATTAGTTGGAAAAATCATTTTATAGTTTATACGTATTATTTTTATTATTAAAAAATTTTTGTTCAAGTAAATTTCATTCTCAGATCAAGAAATTATTTATAATATTAAAATTAAGAAAATTATATTACAATTCCCACAAGAAAGTTTCACTTTCTTCTTTGTTTTACATTAGTTTATATCGAGATATTAGATTGCAATGATTTAATTTGCAATTTTCTTCAATCCAGTAGAATGGATCTAACAGTGACGAAGCGTACAAATTTTCTGCAGGAGGAACACTTTTGTTATTTGTCTAACCTTCCGACATAGATCTATTATAAATAAAATTAAAATTTATAATTTGATGTGGACATTGAAACTGATGATATAATTGTGAATCTTCTGATTGATAACTACTAAAGATATTGTTAAATTAAAACTTTAAAATCAGTAAAAGTTGCCAGACAGATGCAACAACAGATTATTAAAAAAAAATAATTAATTTTACTAGATTATTATCTATATTTTTTTTTATATTTTTTAATATTTTGAAATTTAATTCAAGTATAGTTTTTCTTCTTTATAGTATAATTAATAAAATAGTGATAAAATGTATCCGAAAAGGTTAATGTATTATTTTTAGTGTAACATATATACATTCATTTTCAAAGTACCAAAGTACCAAAAATCTTTATTGGTAATTAGCAGTTATCAATAATTATTAGTGATAAGTACCAATTTAACAATTACTTGAAAGATCTGGTTAGTATAGAAAAAAAAATTAATTTCTAACACTTTTTTGCTTGGGGATACAATCAAGCAACTTAATGTCAAAACGCTTCGTGTTGAGTATACTTTTACTATAATATCTTATTGCTATAGAATTCTTTTAAATTGTAAATTGTGGTTTCTTAAATTTTCTTGTAATTAATTTCTTCTTCGTTTTAACTTTCTTTATTATGAAATTGAAACAATATATTATATAATTGTGTTTAGTTACTTTGTAACATTATATTTTAAGCGTAAAGAAATTAGATTTTATTATTTGTTATAAAATTTTTACTGAGCATATTTTTCTTTAAATGTTTTTAATAATTTTATGTTTTTTATTTAAATGTTGGTTTTTTATATTTTAATTTCTTATAGAAATTGTATTAGGTAAATCTTTAAAAGTATTAAATACTTAATACGGTGAGGTGCTATAAAGATTTTTGTAGTTAAGACTTTAAGGCTTTATATCACAATAAGGTTATTAGGCGAAATAAGGTTTTATTTGCAAAAAGATCTTATTTCTCATGTGAATGTGAAATAAGACCTTAAGGCTTTATTAAAAGATTTGCTTAATATTAACTATTAATATGATTATACGATTTGATATAATATGTTTATATGCTAGATTCTGAATTAGAAGGAATTTTATGATTGATAAAAAAATAAGGGTATTCGTACTTGCGACATTTTGAATTAGGAAGAATATTAGAGTTGAGTATGAGTTTTTACATATATTAGTTCCTATTACGTATATTAAAAGATATAATTTAGAATTAAATAACAAAAAGGTTTTCAAGCATTTTGAAATAATAAGGTTTTATTTCACATTCGAATGAGAAATTAAAAATGTTCTCAAATAAGGCTTTATAGGGTCTCGGTGGCTTACTGGGTAAGAGCGCTGTAAACATTGAGGGAGTGTGGGTTCGCCTGAACCGGAAAGGTTGTGTAATTTCCTCAGAGAAATGGATTAAAAAAATTTAAGGCCCTATTTCTCATTTGAATGTAAAATACAGCATTTAAAAATTTAAAAAACCCCAGTATAATACAATAGCCCTAAATCTATTAATAATTTTCTTTGAATATTTTAAATCTGTTTTAACCATTAAAATATTATTTATTTTATATAATGTAAAATAATAAAGTTTTTTTCATTGTTATCTTCATTTTATAAAATATACCTTTAAAATTAACATTATATATAAGCAAATGGTTGAAAAGCATTTCCTAATCTTGCAAAAGCATTACCAATTCTTGGATCACAATCTGGATCATTTGGATCAGATGCAAAAAGACTTTTCATAAGTTTAAAACCAATTAATTTCTTTCGTGTAACTTCATCAATCATATCAGATGGTATTGACATAATTTCGTCTATTGTCCATTTTTCTGGTGGTTTTGCCATTAATGATTCTTCATCAAACTCTACATAACCATTAACTGTAGTTAACTAGTAAATTTAGCAAAAAACAAAAAAAATAGAATTTTTTTTTTGATTAAAAAAAAATAATTTTGTTTGATTAAAAATTTTTTTTAATTTGTATCTCTAATGAAAGTGCATACCATTATTGTTAAGATAAATAACTGTATAAGAATAACTTTTTCCATTTATTTACTCAAATATTTAGGTATAACTCCTATTATAGCTATGTAAAGAATGACAAAGAAGAACAGTATAAAATGTAAAAATAAGTTAATAACTATATATGATTATAAGTATGCTATAATTTAATTTAATTGTATATGTACATATTTAAAGTCGTGAATCATTAAATATTTAATGTGACACTAAAAATAACTTTAAAGTTTTGCAATAAAAAGTTGTTCAAATTTTAAATGATTTCCTTATTTTTAAAGTACATTTAAATAGGAAAGTTTGTAATTATCACTATATTGAAGACAATTAAAAATTTGATATTTTGTAAGTTTTTTTTTACGGGGTAGATGGGAATCATCGAAAGACGCTAAAACGGAGCGATTTAAAGCGTGGGCCTTAAAACCACTAAAAATAAGCTTTGCAGTAAAAATAACCTCAAGAATTGCAAGAATATGATAAACGAACGTTTTCAGTTCTTCTTAAAGCTATGCAAATTGAAAATATTATCATCCTCAATTTTAAAGAATATATAAGGTGTAAGATATTTCCACATTTGTGATAATTGAGTCACAAGCGAATTGTTATATGCTGAATTTTGCCATCAAGGAGTCTGAACTTCGTAGGGTTCGGTAGCGAATTATAAGTATTTTAAGTTAAGTTGCATTATCTATAATTTAGACCTATGAGGCATTTGGACCTATGATTGAGGTATTAGACCTATTGTTGAGGCATTAGATCTATAATTAAGGCATTAGATCTATGATTGAGGCATTAAACTTATGTCACGTTTCCACTCCTACTAGATTTCTGTAAAAAGAAGAAAGAGAACCTACTAAGCGTCATTAACCTACCAAAGAGAGAGTTGAGGATTATTTAATATTAAAGTATAAAAATATATTAACCAATTAATTATTAAGTAAAGTTAAACTTCTGTTCTATGTGTACAGTTGTGTACAATTTCTAAATCCCATCATCATTATTATTATTATTTCAAAAACAACAGCTGATGTCTTTCAAAAAAAATTACTATTGTAATCTTAGCGGAAACCATAGGTAGATAATTAGAATTATAAGGTTCAGTAATTTAATATGATAATCTGGACATCATTTTGAAAATCACTGCAAAAATATAAAATGGCCCAGCAACGTCTAAATAGAAAAGAAAACAGACCAGATGGGGGTAATTTTTAAAGATATCATATTACTAAATTCCATTTAAAAACGAGGAAGAATACAGTTGACTTTGTCAACTCTTAGATACCCGTACGAACCGTTAGTATGTTCACAGCCTGTCACTCTGCTTACAATATTATTTTTTTAATATTTTAGTATTTTAAAATAATTTGGGTGAATTTTATAATTTCTAGAACTATGGGTTGTACATATATTCAAACTATATGTTTATATGTACATTCTTCAAAAGCAGATTCTAACCTTTCACATAACGATTATCAATCCAAAACTTTTTCAAATATTCTATAGTACCATTTAATACTAAGCGGTAAATGTATATTAAATTTACTTAGTACAAAATAGTAAATATAATTTTAAATATTATATTATATTACATTTAAATATTCCATTGACAGAATAATTTCTTATAAGTACAATAAAATACATATATGTATGTAAATACGGCGCTATATAATATACATCTATACTCTTATCATTCATTCACTAGTGACATATACGATATGTAAATAAACATGATATTATATAAGTATGTATTTATATCAATATCATATAAATAAAAATTCTTCAAGCAACTGTTATGTTGTTTATTTATTTACATTTTTTTGTACTACGCATTCATTATATCCTCAACAATTTCAAATTATCGAGTAAAACAAATGCAAAAAATTCGTTTTAAAGAAATTTGTTAGAAAATTTGAAAAAATCAAGTAACACTTTCGTCAATTATAAAGTAACCCTATATTATTAAAAAAAGTTGTTAACAGAAATAAGAATATAATGTTGAAGCTTTAATTTTTGTGTATTACTTCAAAAAAATTTTAACAGGTGTTCAAGTTACAGGTGTTTCAAAATAGGAAATTTTCAGTTTTTGACCCCTTACAGCTCCTAAACGGGGGGTGATACAAAAAAAATTTCTGAAATGACTCATACTAATTTTCAAAGATCTAACTTCTGTCAAAATTTCAAGTTTCCAACTTAAACCGTTTAGAAGATAGAAGGGTTGAAGGATTTTGCAAAATTTGAGTTTCGCATAACGGTAAATTAAGACACCGTATGCCACAAGTATATATTTATTGTATATATACTTTTAAAGCTAATAAAAATAGTAACAGTTTGGCGTTTTCAAAATGAAGATATACCTTATACAACTTGTGCTATAACAATTTAAATATAGAGCTTTTTTGAACCTTTGGGGAGCTGTAGCTCCGTAACGGGTGGGGCTACAAAAAAAAGTTATTAAAAATAAAATTAATATTTTTGTGAGATCTATCAGCAGTTAAAATTTCATAGCTCTATTTCAAAAAAAATGTGGGGATCTAAAAGTTAGGTGTTCGAGAGCTACCCTAAGTTTTGGTCCAAACTCAACCAAAAAAAATAGGGAACCTACAAATTACTCCCAAAATATTTTGTGTAAATTTCAAGATTCTAGCTTTCTTAGTTTTTGAGTTAGCGTGCTGACGGACGGACGGACATGGCTCAAAAGTCTTAGAATTTTTTTCTGATCCGATCCATACCTTTGAAGGTATATCTAGCTCGCTTATTTCGAGGTGTTACAAACGGAGGAGTAATTTTATTATACCCGATCCTATCGTACGGGTATAAATATCTACTAAATATCATACTACTGACTATTAAATCCTATATAATTAGAAAAAATATCTACTTAATTAATGGTTTTCAAATAATTCAAATATATTTAAAAAAAAAAGATAAAATTATTATAGAATTTGGGATAAATCATAATTTGTTTTTTGTTTAACAATAAGCAAAAAAAAGTAGAGATGCAGGTGGGAAAAACAAAAAAAAATAGCAAGAAAAAAAAAGTTATAAAAAATTAACTTTGGTAAATTAGTAACAGATTTTTGTAATTACGGCATTAAAATTCTTTAAAGATAACTAAAATAAAAGGTCGGTTCAAAATAAAATCAATTATTTGTTATTTATTACTAAACCAAAAGGTGTTAAAGATGTTTTTTTTTTTACATTAATTAAATACAAAATTTCTTTAATTTTTAATTTATTTTTTTGCTTTCATTCTTTATTAAATTCTTTTCTTTATTAAATTTTTAATCAGAAGAGGAAATGGTTTCTAAATACTCCCTCAATCATTAATTTTTTAGTAATTAATACAATTTTAAAAAATGAAAAGAAAACGAAGTATCGGTCCAATTCTTCTTAAATTCATAATTAAAACGCAATTATTTTAAAACTCTTAAAATTTCGAAGAAAAAAAAATTGTTTTTTTTTCACAAGGATTTTTTTATTGTTTACAAGGATTTTCTTTTAATTTCCAATGACTATAATAAATAATTAAAAAATAAAAAAACTAATGGACAAATGGAACATTGGTTCTTCAACAATGAATTAATTTTTGATTTTAATTTATTTGAATTTTATATTTATTATGATTAGAAAATAAATTAAAAAGTTATATTTAAAAATTGCAAAAAGTTTTTTTTATATAAATAACAAAAAGAAGTGTCTGTCTTTCATATAGTTTTTAAAAAGAATAAATTAAAAATTTTAGTTACTGGGTAATAAATTGATGACAACTACGGGACAATTATGTGACATCATGTTTAGGATTAATTTAATTCGAATAGATGATAAGAAACTTAAGTAAAGTTATCGTTAAGTCTGCGTTAAGTACCCACAATTAAAGTACCCACAATTAAGTACCCACTCTTAAACTTTGTTGAAACAAGAAAAGCACTTTTTATTCTGCAGTGAGTTCTAAAACATAATTTTTGATTTGACTGGTATGTCTTCAAATAATTCAAGGCGGTAATGTTGAAAGTTTGAGATTTAATTCAAGGGGGTAATATTGAATAATATGAGGTTTGGCTAGTTTTACACCTCATAATGGTCAATCATGGTTTTAAGGATACCAAAGTAGTCAAAAAATAATTTTTCAATTAACTTTTTCATAAAGAACATTTAAGGAGCTAGATTTTAGTAGAATATATTTTGATTTATATTTTGTACAAGTCACTTTTAATTATTTTTAAATTTAGATTAGATAGTGTTAGATTTTCCTTATTATATCATTTTATATTCATATTTATTTAAAAATAAAACATTATTTAAGAATGTTGAACTTTTTTTCAATTTTCAAGGTATTGAATTTAAACAAAATAACAAAAAAATTATCTTATTTTTTTGGGATACGAATATCATTTTTTCACAAAAGGTTATTGACTTTTTATTTTCATTCATGCTTTTTTTTTTTCTTTTCTTTATCTTTGGTTTCTTAAATTTTATACTATTTCGATTTATATTTCAATTCGCGACTTGTTCTTTACTTGAATTCTTTACTTTTAACGGTGATGGTTGATTGATCGATTCTTACCACGACAAAAAAAAAAAAAAAATCACTTGATTTTTAATAAGAGGCAACAATTTTTCTTTAAATTCCCAAAAGTAAAAATGTCAATTTAAGAGTCCACAACGATCATTACATAAGATTAATCACCGTTTCACGTCATGAAAATCAACAAGTTTAAATGTAAATAAAATATAAAAAAAAATAAATAAATTTCGCAAAAAAAATAGCAAAAATTAAAAAAAAAAAAAAAAACAATTTTAAGAGAATTTTTTTTTTTTTTATTTTTTATTATAAAAGAAACAAAAGATTCATAAAATTTTAATGAAGGAAAAACAAAAACAACATGAATACTTTATACAAATTATAATAAATCATAGAACATCAAAAACGGAAACAAAATCATAAAAATACAAAATGAAATTAATAATAAATGACTTTCATAAGTGAAACAAATTTCATGGAAAAAAAAAATGTTTCAGAATTTTTAAGTTTATTTATGAAAAAGTAAATTTAATCAATAAATTTAATTTCGACTTTTTGTCTGTCTTACGTAAATTTAGTTAAAGTTTTTTATTCACTAAAAAATTAATAAATCAAATGTATAGTAGATAGTAAATAGAGATCTTACAAAATCCTTGAAAGATTAAATTGGAAGGATAAGAATTAATAACGTTGTTTTGACATTCTTTTGTTTTTTCTTAGGGAAAAATGGATCATATGGTTGTTAATATGGGATTGGGTAAAAAAATTAACAATTTTAATGATTCATAATAGGGAATATGCATTTTATTGGTTTAATTTCGACATTAATAATTAAGTGCACAATAAAACATTAAAATATTTGTTCACTTAGTTTTTCTTTTCTTTACTAATCACTTAATTCTTTCGCAATTATTTCTTTTTTTTAAAGAGATTCACTGTGTATTTGATTTGAAACTTTTTTGGACATTATGTTAGAAAAAGTAAACACATTATAACAAAAAAAAGAAAATCAGGACTTACCATTTTTTTTTTACTATTTTAATTCAAGTTTTAGCTACTTTTTTATTTTTAAAAGGGACCTTCCACTAAAACTTTAGTATTTAGTAGATATTTCAGTAGATATTCAAATTAATGGTAGATTTGTTTCAACTTTAAATCTAAAAAAAAATCTTTTAATCCCAAATTTCAACTTTAATCTAAAAATAATCTTTATTACTAAGATATATGATAAACCGATACAAATTATGTTTTAAAGCAAAGGTTTCCCAGAACTAGAATGTTATCTAATATGAGAATGAATGAAATTCAAGATCTTATTTGGGGATCAGTAAGGAAATATATAACCATTTTATTATTTCACTTATTTCAGTATAATACTTAAATGGTTACATTTGACCGATTACTATTTTTTTTGAATAAAACTAAAATTTATCACCATGACAAACTGTAAGCAGATACAACTTAGATACAATTTATATTTAAGTACACAAGAAAATATTTGAATATATATTTTTTTTCTATTTACTTAAAAACTGAGTAGAATTTTTTGTTTTTTAATTTAACGTTTTAAATTTTCAAAGTTTTATGTTCGAATATTTTGATACATGATGCGAAAGACAAACAGGATAATGCCAATTTACTGATTTGATATAAAATTTCTTCCTTAAAGGTGTTACATTAATTTTTAAAGACTGCACATTATACATTTTGCTAAGAACTACCCAAATACAAAACTTTCATAAAACTTCAATATTAAAGGTGAAATCATAACATAACTTAAAACTAAACAAATATATTTTAAAAACATAAAACTTCAACTGATGTATTCTGAACTTCCATACGTATTCACTTTCAAATCTAGATTCTATAACTTACCCTGAACCTTATATCTTGGATTTTTTTGTATCTTTTTTTTTATTCGTTATTTCAAATTTAAACTTAAAATCCGTATATCACTTCCACTTGTACACATCACTTAGGTTTGATTGTTAAATTGAATGTTTAGTTATTAAACCCATCTTCTACTTATAAATAAAGCAAAAGAACCAGGAGTGTAGAGTAAACTGTGTCAACTCTATAGCATACCCGTCGCTGTATCAACTTTAGCATAATTCCGTGGCAATTCTACCAACATATATATGGTGTTTTCATAAAAAAAATTCATCTTTTAGAAAATTTAAAATATTTAACTTATAATTAAGTAATCCTCAAAAACACCCAAAGACAAAATCCCTAAAGTCAAAATCTCCAAATACAAAACCCTCAAATAAATAATGTTTTTTTATTAATTTAAAAATTGTAGTATCAACGAATTGCTGTACTTGTTGAAATATGAAAATATGTAAGAAGTAAAAAAAAGTAGAAGTTTCCAGAATATTTATATATTAGTATATGTATTATAGGTTATTTATTAGAAGGGGTTTTTGTGCTGAATTCAAAATCAGAGTTATACGCTTTTTCCAAAATATTTATATATGTGTATATACGAGATTTTGAATTACGAGACATTTCAAAGTTGGACACAAAATCAGGATATTTTCCCTTTTTTTTAAATATTTATTATATAATAGTGCATTTGTGATATTGTGAATTAGGAAGAATTTTTGAGTTGCTCCCAATTTGTGTTGATCCCACCAAAAAAACTTTATTACATCACTGATATCAATTATAAAAACATAATTTAAGTTCATAATATATACTAAAAATATGTTAACAAAATAAAATAATGTAATTGACTATTTTTAATTTTTAAATGCATAAAAAACATTTATTTTTTTTTGTGGTTTTATTTTTGTGTATTTTGTCTTTGGTGTTTTTGCTTTTGGAAATATTGTCTTTGGGAATTTTGTCTTTAGGGATTTTCTTTTCGGGGATTTTATCTTGGGGATTTTATGGTCAACTCTGAATTATGATTATATAAGAAAACAACACGTGAGTCGAGCTCATTCCAATTAAATAGCAAACCTGACAATTTTTATAAAAATTAATGATAAAAATTTCAGATTCTGAGCTATATTTTTTTTCAGTTGTAGTGCGAATGGAGGTACATTAGCTAAAAAGACTAAGAATTCGATTTTTATCAGGAATGTATACAACACTTTTTTATAATTATCTCGTTTCCTTTAAGGTGTCACAAACGTAATGGAAAATTTATTATATCCCTGAACTACGTTCATACAAACCCAAATTACTTTTTAAATTTGATATAGTTAATTACTACCTTACCCTGCAATATTTGATGTACAAATTAACAAAAATAGTTTAATAAAAATTTAAAATAAAATAAATTCCCTTTCCCTTGTTCTTCTATTTATCATGTCCCTACAGTATTGTCAGTATATATATTAAATTTCTAGTGAAATATATCAATATATTTAATATGTTTATTTCTAAAAACAAATTATATATGAAAAATATAAAATAAACTATTATTTCAAACTAATTAAATTAAATTAAAAAAACAATCTAATAAAATGTTACTAGGAATTTTTCACTAGAAATTGGGTAACAAAAGAATATGTATATGTTTTGTATAATTTTTGGAAAATAATCCTAATAATATCTTACAACATTTAATTTTTATTGAAAAAAGACACAATCCTAAGACATTCTATGATAATTGTCATGTATTATTAAATTATTATTAGTTAAAATGTATAATAAAATGGAAATTAAGTATTTATGTATCCGTTTTTAGGAAAAAAAAAAAAAACGAGGAAGAGTGACGAGTAGACTAGACCGTGTCAACTCTGGGATATCCGTATGAACGTAATATACCCTGTTTCTATAAAACTTGACCATCTTTTAAAAACTTTCAGATGTTTTAGTACCGACGTTAACTACAGAAATATATTTATAAAAATTGTGAAGTTCATTAAGTTCCAAGAGCTGCAAGAAGCCTGAACTGGCTACTTTAGACCAACCAAATTTTACAAAAATTGTTGGCATGTAACTCGATACCTCTTTACTAAATTTCAGATTCCTAGCTTCAATAGACACTGAGTTATTTTCATTTAAAAAGAGAAGTTGTATGGCAGCTACCCGAACCTGTCGTACCATCACAACCAGTTCTACAGAAGTTGTTGCCATAAAACTTGATCATTATTTTCAAAATTTCAGATACCTAGCTTGAATAGATACTGAGTTATTTCCATATAAAGAAAGAAGTTGTATGGCAACTCGAAACCGGCAGCCGAAAAAGCTGGATTTAAATAGCAAAACTAACAATTTTGCAAAAGTGACGTAAAAAAAAACTTCAGCCTCCTAGCTCCTTTATTTTTTGAGTTATCATGCGGACGGATTCGATTCTGAACCGATCCATTCCTTTGACACTATATTTAGCTAGACAACTTTAAAGTGTCACAAACGTAGTGGCAAATTTATTATACACTTGAACATAGTTCATACGGGTATAAAAACAACAACAACAAAGAAAGTAATAAAAATTTAAGAGTTGGGACAAAAATTAGATGCTATAAAATTCCATTGTGACCAATATAGAAACATATTATTATTATGAACATTTGAAATTAATTTTTTTTTTTGTATTGCCTCTTTTCTTGTTAAAATTTTCGGCCAACACCTACTGTAAATTTCTTTTTTTTGTTTTTTTTTTTGTATGTTCCATATTATATTTATAACCCATATAACTGTATTAAATTTTACCTATGTGTGTGTATGTATCTACTTTAGGATCTTTAAATATCTATTCAATATCTTCAGTTAGATTATAGTAATGATATTATTCTATTTCAATTCAAAATTAAAATAATTATAGGAATTCTTATAGAATTCCAAAAAAAACAAAAATAATAATAAAAATAGGAAACATTAAAACCATTTGTGAAAGAAGATGTTATAATGTATATAAGGATATTAAAGGATGATGATAATAAAAAGAATGATTATAATTTTCATAGTCCTTGAATATTTTATTAACTTTTACAACACGTATGTTATAAATTAAATTAGATAAAAGCAATTATAAGGGATTTACAAATATTATAAAAGATATACAAAAGGCAGTATTTGAAGGTGTCAAAAGAATTAAATGAGGGTGTTAAATTATATTGAAAAAGTAAGTCTAATTAATAATCTCTATCTCTATTTTTACTTGATTCTCTATAATATTTAAGTAAATTATGGGAAATTTTTTTACGGTAATCGAAAAATGATCTAGGACTAAATTAAGGCAAGAAACTTATACATATAATATTTTATACTGGTCAAAACTTCATAATATAAACATTTTTGATTTCAATTAATTTTTTTTTTGCTGACTTTTTTGATTTTTAAAAATACAAGAAATTTCGAAAAAAAACCGGAAAAATTTCGAAAATGAGTGGACAGATTTTAAAAATGGAGTGACAAATTTCAGAATGAAAAGCACAAATTTTAGAAAATATAAAGACAGATTTCAAAAATGAAATGACGAAATGGATGAGAAAAGGATGAAGTCTAAAATTGAAAAGAACAAAAACTAATAAAGTACAATTAGTCATATAATTTTTTCTCAAAAGTTATTTTAATCAAAGGCAATTGATTTCTAAATTTTTTAGCACATCCTTCTTGAGTTAAAGAATTTGTCTTTGCAGATTATCGAACTGTATTTATTATTCACTTTATTTCTGCCTAATATTTAACTTCTCCCTTTCAAAGTTTTCTGTTTATGGTATTATAGACTTTGTTTCTTCCTACTCAACTAAGTTCCAATAGTCTTGATATAGATTTCATTTTATCAAACTTTTAAATTAAGTTATAAACTTCATTATTTATTATAACTCAGTTTTTTGTTTTTATTATTATTAGAAGTGGATTTAGTTTTATTATAAGTATATTTTTCACTTAAAAATTTGAAATATTTATACCTATTCTCAATCTAAACTTTTTAAATCAGCTTTTTTTGTTTTTATTTTTCAATCTGCACACATATTTTTTAAATTTGTTCATTTGCTTTTAAAATTTACTGTAAATATAAATTTTTTAAAGAATTCTGAATTTTTTTAACTGATTATGTTACATAGAAAATAAGAATGTTGCCTATAAGTAGGCAATTTCTTTTGTAATTTTATAAAATCGAAATATTTAGTACTTGTGAGCGTAGGTGGCCTAGCGCTTAAGTTCGTGATGGTTTTGTAATATTGCAATATACAATATGATATATAATATTAATATAAATTTATATTAATATAAATAAATTTATTAATGTGCCAATCTTAGCTGCTATCTCTTAACTGGTATGTGATTTAAAAATTTTACTTTAATAAATGAATAAATTGGGGGGATTCGGTAGTCTAGTGGGTAAGCGTGTGGCGTATTAACCGAAGGAGTGTGGGTTCGATCCCTGCACAGGTCGTAAGTGTTTTTTTCTTTACATACCCCCCTTACGACCAAATATAATGTAAATACATAAATAGTATAAAATATAAAAAAAAAAAATTATATTAGTATATAATTTAATAATAGTATAAAAATCTATAATTGTCTTGGTAGCCGATGGTTCAATAATATTGCATTACATTTATGTATGTAATATTAATATAAATAAAAATAAAATAAATAAATAAGAATAATAGTTATTTAACATATTTTATAGAAGTTTACATTTTAAAACATCGAGTTATTTAATAACATATACATCGGGAGATTGATAATTGAAAAATGTAATCATCGGGAGATTGATGCTTGAAATACAAAAAAAAACAATCTTATAAAATATTGAAAAAATATTAATCTAACCTAATGTTTACTTATTTAATAGAAAAGTTAATTATATTTTGGTATAAAAATAACTTAAAAATATTTCCATTAGTAAAAAAATTCAATAATTTTATTCAATTTTAATTTAATTTATATCTTTTTCACCTAATTTAACTTCAAAAACTTAGAAATGCTTTTATTTTTCTTAAAACTCTTTAATAGATAAAAATATTAATAGTTAAATAGTTAAACACAATATGTAATAAATTCAATAACTATATCTAATGTAAAATATCCTTAAGGAAATAAAATTTAAAGTTACACCTCTTTCTAACTATGTATGTATATACAAATAAAATTTAAGAATTCAATATTTATTATATTAAGTACAATATAGATATGTTTTGCTTACGAATATGTAATTCTTATTTGTAATATAAAACGAGGAAGAGTGCAGTAGAGTAGACTGTGTCAACTCTGGGATACCCGTATGAACGTAATATATCCTGTTTCTATAAAACTTGATCATCTTTTAAAAACATTCAGATGTTTTAGTACCGAACTACAGAGATATATTTATGTAAATTGTGGAGTTGTATGATAGCTACCCGAATCTATTGCGCCTAGCTTCATTAAGTTCCAAGAAATGCAAAAAGCCTGAACCGGCTGCTTTACACCAATCAAATTTTACAAAAATTTTTGGCATGCAACTCGACACTTTTTCACTAAATTTCAGATAGCTAGCTTCAATAGACACTGAGTTATTTTCATTTAAAAAGAGAAGTTGTGTGGCAACTATCCGAACCTGTTATATCATCACAACTAAATTTTGCAGAAGTTGTTGCCATAAAACTCGATCATCATTTGCAAAATTTCAGATACCTAGATTGAATAGACACTGGGTTATTTCCATTTAAAGAAAGACGTTGTATGGCAGCTACTCGAACCCGGCGGCCGAAAATGCTGGAGTTAAATAGCAAAACTAACAATTTTGTAAAAGTGACGTAAAAAAAATTTCAGCCTCCTAGCTCCTTTATTTTTTGAGTTATCGTGCGGACGGACGGACGGACGTACATGGTTTAATCGACTCAGAATTCGATTCTGAGCCGATCCATACCTTTGACACTATATCTAGCTCGAATCCTTTAAGGTGTCACAAATGTAATGGCAAATTTATTATACCCTTGAACATAGTTCATACGGGTATAATAAAGTTACTATATAATGATCAAAGTTGCTTAAAAACATTGTTGTAAATATGTTTTATACAAAGTTTTATACACATTAATTTTTATTTAGTGTATAAAATGTTATATGTGTATAAATATAAGATACAACTATGTAATGAACAAAAAAAAAAGAAGAAAAATCCTTTGAAGTTAATAACTATCACTCAATTTAACTGAAAACAAATCGAAGAATCTCAAAACAATATTAATTTCCTTAGTTCTGTTATTAAGTATACATACATAATATTATAAAGTATAAAATAAATCTGATTTCTATTGATTTTCATCGCAATTTCATTTTTTTTCGATTTATAACTTTCTAAATACCTACTTTAAATTATACTTGACCTTTTATTTTGATAAAAATCAGCACCATTTTCAATGATTATTATTAGGTTCTGTATTTTATCGCTAAAGTCATTATATGTCAACAATGTCATTATTAACAAGTTATCAAAGTAAATTTTTTTTTTTTTTTCTGAAAATTTATTACTCAAGTGCTTCTTTCTGCTGTTTGTCAACTACTTTTACTAAAAAGAATATTAGCTTTGTGTTTTGTGCTTCTTTTTGTTATGAACTACACTAAGCTGGAAAAATTTTTTTTTACCAAATAAAATTTTTCAGAAAATTGTTTTTTTTTTTTGGAATTTAAGCTGTAATTTAAGAATTAATTAAATATTTATTGGGGCCTCGGGGACTTAGTGAGTAAAAGTGTATAAAATACGCTGAAAATATCGATTCGAATGCCACACTCGTCGTAAGAATAATTACGTGACATTTTCAGCCACACCTATAAAGGAAAAACTGTTTAATTTTCTAGTCTTATTTATGTGGCAGGGGAATAGCCTAAAGTAAAAAAAAAAAATATTTATTAAACTGATCTTGATATGACAAAGGAAATTTTGAAATGATAATCGTTATAAAATTTAAATGTGTGTAAATGGGGTAGTTTTTCGCCAATGTTTAATTTGACCGAGGGAATAGATTCAAATTCTAGTAAATGTTAAAATTTTTATTTTATTGTTTTAACCTAATTCAGATACGATTTCCCTAATCTATAAAAATATTATAACAAAACGAATGTCAATTCTAATGTGTACCTTTTAACTTCTAAATATTCAAATATCGAAAAAAAAAAATTCAGTATTACATCATTAAAATATAAAAAAAATAGAATTATTGTATTTATTTCAATTGAAATAATTTTATGTTATGATATGATTTTATGAGATCTAGAACTGTCGAACTCTTCGCTGGAATATTCATCATAGATATATATTTTGCTAAGTGCTAAAGAAATACAAGTATTCTTTTTGATATCTACTAAGTCGACTCTAGTCGACTCAAAATTTAAAAGAATTTTTTCAGTATCCAAGAAATATTTCTTGTTAAGGGAAAGTTGTCTGGATTTCCTTTTGGGTTAAGACAACCTTTGAATAACTTAACTACGAAATCTTAAAAAACAAGCTTACCTACTTAGCACGTGCTCTGAATTTTTGACAGATTTTGTTTAGCAGATTAAGATGGTATAACAGGTAATAATGCCTTACACAAACTACAAAAAAAATCTCCTGTTAAATATAACAGAATTCATATAGTCATTATTGCAGATGTTAATTATTTTACTTGACTGTCCAAGAGTATGTATGCTACATAGAATAGAAATATAGAAAACCGAACACTATTGTTGTTTTCTTTTTTGAAGTGCAAAATGTTTTGTTATTCAAGATTTGAAGAAAATCTTAGATAATTAATTTTAAATTTTATTTTTGTTTATTCTATTGTAAATCTTTGTTAAATCTGAAGACAGGTAAATAATAAAAAAACTTAATAAAATAATTTTGAAAAAGATTATGTGAAATTAAAAATTTTAAAGCCCTATTTACACTACCACCAGACATGTTCTCATAATTATATTATCAATCTTTGTCAATTAAAGTGTGAACACCTATAATTAATCTGATTGACAATATGATTTACAATAATATGTTACTAAGTGTTTGTCAAAATAAGGTACCTATTGGAAAAAAATTACTGAAATGAATCAAATAATTTTATCTATAATTATAAAAGTAAAATTAGTGATAGTTCAATTTTTTAAATGTTTAATTTTTTTGACAGGCACTGTGTTATAATTTTTTTTTTTGTTTTGTATGTTTATTTTACTTTTGTTTTCAAGTCAAATTATATTTTATTTTCTTTTTTAAATCTTAAAATATTTTCTTTAAAATTTTTTTTTAATAAATTTATGCCAAGTTATGTTATTATTTAATAAATAAAATCAATTTACATAAGAATGTGCTTGTTTTTGTTTGTGGGAAAAATTTATATTGAAAAAATATTTTCCAGACCTTTTTGTTTCCTGTACTTACAACATCTTTATATAAATTATTTATATATAAAATAAGAAAAGCTATTATCTTCTATAAAATTTTATATTATATGTAACATTTATATATTATATGTATTATATTAATGTACACTGTACATAGATGTATGGTGGTTAAATTTGTGTGAAAAATATTTGTTTTAATATAATTTTTTGAAAAATATAATTTTTTTCAAATATTTTCTTTTAAATTTTTTTTCCTTTTATCAAAAAAGTATAAAATATATTGATATATATATATTTATAAACATTATCAAATAGATGTATTCATACACATATAATATTATGTATGTATATAGGTACAAAAATAATGAAATGAATTACAAAATCAATAAAAACATATAAATAATAAATATATGTATTATAATATAGTATATATATATATATTTATATATTATAATATGAACATACAAAATTATATTGTAAGAATATACTTCCGCAAAGGAGTTACCAGCTATTAAGAAGACGTCATCACATAACGATACATTATAACTCGAAGTTTTAAAATATATATGCCATTAGGTCCGATGCCGCCATCTAGTAGCCGAAAAAAATATATGTTCATTATTATACCGTTAGAAAGGTATCTTCACACCCTTTTCAACGTTATATAATAAGTACATATATAGTTCCTGTATTCTGTCGTAGAGGAAAAATATAACGGTTTAAGTAAAATACTACTACAAAATTTAAGAATTTTGTAGTTTTAAATTTTTTAATGCATTTTTCTGCCACTAGATGGCTACATCAATCTTAATGGCATATATATTCCGACACTTGAAGATATAAAGTACCGTTATGTGATGGCATCATCTTAATAGATTGTAATCTCTTTGCGGAAGTTTTTCCTATTATCAAACCAATTCATTCGTATTGTATTCCTTTTATCCTTTTTAAAATATTTATCCTATACTTGTAGTATAGAATTAAAAAATAATATACTGTTAATATTTAACATATACAATATACGTATATATAATATAATGAAAAGAAAAACGAAATTATTTATTTATTTAAGGTGAAAAAATCCTTTCTAAATATTTATTTCCATTATCTTAAAAAATATTTAAAATAAAAATAAGTTAGTGGTTGTTTGTTATAAGGCATTGAAAGAAATTTCACTTAAGAAATAAAAGTAAATTAAAAATATATTCAACTGACGTGATTACATTAAATAAGAATAGCTAACAAAGTGAGTTTATAGAATTTGGATGTGACTCAAAAGTGAGTTATAATTTGAGAATAAAAAAAAATCTTCTACAAAATAATATAATACATTTTTAAACTTTGAACCATAACTAGGAACATTCCAATGCTCATGAGTTTTATACTTTTATAAATGCACCCAAATTTGATCCCTAGATAATCCCTTTATTTTTTAAACCTTTTGTGTATACACGGCATTACTTTTTTTGTTTATTTAAAGCACTCATGAGTCATGCTTTATTGATTTTCTAAGTTTTAGTTTTTTTTTTGAGGGACGGTGAAAAACATCGAAAGTCACTCAATAGAACGGCACGAGGTTCCTCTGGATTGTGTTGAATTTTAATCAACCAAAGCCCTCCCCCTTTGAACCCAACTGTAGGATGGGCCCTTTAATACATAGTGATATAACGTACAGATTGGTTTTGTGAAAAGGGATGAGGGAAGGATTATTTTGGAAATTGGGTTTGGGATAATTTAGATTATGAAGGATGAAGGGGAAAAGTTTAGAGAGTTATTTTGAAAAAGGATGTTAATGTTCTTCTTAAATTTCGTTATTTCGTACACATATGAATTATCAACGAATTGTAAAATACAGCAATCCTATCTTAACCGTAGACTTCTAATCACATTAAATGCTGAACTTTTTCTAATATCCACAAATTTAACCATTATACATTGTAAAGTCTCTCTTAAATCTCTCTTAACTCCAATAAACTTTTATCCCCCGTTTAAATTCATAAATTGAAATCTTTAATAAATTTGACATTCTTTTAGATTTTCTTTACCGAAATCAAACTTTTACAAATTTTTAGCCAAAAATCCACATAATATCGATTTTTAATATCTAAAAAATGTTACAGTCAGACAATTAAATATTTAAATCTATTTGAATTAACTAAATTCTAACAAATTATACCATTAGTATTATTATAATTTTATGCAGCATTAAAAAAAAGAAAAAGTCTGTCTTTAAAAAAAAAAAAAAAAAAAATGGTGTGCAAGAAAATGATTTTTAAAATGTTTGTAAAATTTTTGTCTTAGTCAGCAAAAAAACACAAAATGTATTAAATCATTTCCCACATGTAATTTTTTTTTTAATTGTTTTTTTTTTCTTAGAATTCCTATAGGATTACATTTTTTTTAAGTTTTTATTATTTTAAACTTCACTTTTTAAAAATTGTAATTGATTGATTACCTGAATACTTTGACTTTATTATAAACACAGGTTTGAGAATATTTATTTTGGATATTTTTGGTGTGTTTATTTATAATTTAAAATTCATGCATTTCTGAAATTAATTTTTTATTTTATGGTCACATTATGAAGTTTGATAACTCATATAGTCATTCAAGTCAACCCAGTTTTTCTTTGTGGTTAAATTTGTTTTCGAATTATATTTTGCTCTTTATGAAAATGTTCACGGCTTGCTTCCATTTCTTCTATCTTATAGATTCTATTCTAAAATTTGATAAGTTGCTGAATGTTTATATTGCATAATGCGGCTTCTTAATGCATTTCTAATTTTATTGAACTCTTTATTTGTTTTGCGACCGCTTTTTGCTTCCATTTTTGCTTCCCAATTTAAGGAATTAGCTTTTTAATTTTTTTCATTTTTCATAAACCACAAGTAATCCGTAAAATAGGGAATAATTACATTTTCAATTTACATAGGTTTAAGGAGAACGTCAGCCATAAACATATTTTTACTGCATAGTAGAATCTTACCTTCCCCAAAAGAGTGCAATAGTACTAAATATCCTGTAACCTATTATTTGGTTAAAAATTATTGTTGTTTTGAAAATGATGTTTACTGGGTTAAAGTTCCACACGTTTATAAAAGAATCGTGCTCGGATCGCTCCCGTTCAGCGTCTTTTGATGATTCTCACCTATCCCCGTAAAAAAAATAAGCGATTGATTTTTTAAATTAATTTGGCTTTCCCGTTTTTCTATTTACGCTTATAAATTATAATAGTTTCAAGATGAACTATTTTTGTTAGCACTATTTTTATCCAAAAAAAAAGTGGTTGTTATAAAATTATTGATTCTATATAATATTTTAAATAAAATAAATATTAGAAATTATTGACCCAGATATTTTTTATCAAAAAACTTATATAAATTCCTTTAAAACTTCGATCGTTTTTTGAAAATTGTGAACAATTTAATAGTTTCACTTTGTTTGTATGCCTATGTGTTTACAAAACGTCTACTTTATTTAAGAAAAAGAAATAAAATTGCATAGACAAAGATGGAAGTCCTGAAAGATCAGTCGTAGAACAGCCATTTTCTTATAGCACTACACCTAAACTATGAATCTACAACCTTCCAAAAATTAGCAAATGTTATATATTCAAATAGTTATAACTTATACTGGGTATTTTTTCAATCTGAAAACACCAAAGACAGAAAATTCTTAAGTTTCATCGTTAAAAGTACAGGCAATTAAATTGTTTACAAGACGTTAAATGATGTGTAAGACTTTTAACAATGATTATTGGTTACTTTGGCAAATATTTTTAAATCAGAATCTGTACTCTTTCGGCCAAAACGCCAAATGCATAACCACTAGGCTAGATCCCTAATAATGTTTAGCACATTTCCAAAAAAATTTTGAAAAAATGTGCTTATTAGTTTCACTCTGTCTGTCCGTTCGTCCGTCTTTTTACAAAACTTCTACACCGTTAAACATAGAGAAAAAAAATTTTAACCGTGGGTAGGTCTCATAAAAAAAATAATTTTGTGGAAAAACTTTTTCATGTAGCCCCATCCATTACGGAGCTGCAGCCCCTCAAACTTAGAAAAAGCCTTATTTTTAAATGCATATATCTTATGTTCTGCTTAAGATTTTTTCAATCTGAAAACGTCATTCGACAGGTATTTTTTTTAACTTTGTAAATACAATTATTTTAAATTTAGTATTTAAATTTACCGTTATGCGAAAACCAAATTTTGTATGATTTTTCTACTTTCATAACTCCGGCACGCTTTTAGATAGAGGCTTGAAATTTTGAGGAGAAAGAAACTTTTAGAATTAGTATAAGTATGCTCAGAAAATTTTTTTGGACTCCCCTCCCCCCTGTTTATGAACTATTAGGGCTCAAAAATTGAAAATTTGCTATTTTTAAACACCTGTAACTTAGGAACCGGTACACATTTTACTTCTGCAAGATATAAAAATTAAAGCTACAGTAATATATTTTTACGTATGTTAAAGGTTTATTTTAGTTGTTCCAAAGTTGCACCTCTTCAAAATTGCGAAAAAGCTCCATTTTCAGATGCATATATCATAGGCTCAGCGTAATAGTTTTGCAATCTAAAATCGCCACAAGATCGAAAATTTTATTATCTATATAAAACAATATCAAAATTATGTAATATTTTGTAATTTACTATTTAAATTTATCGTTATGTAAAAACCACATTTTGCATGAAATTTCTTTTTTCATAACTCCGGCACGCCTTTAGATAGGAACCTGCATAAGCAGGATAGGAATTAGTATAAGTTTCCTCAGAAAATTTTTTAGTAGCACCCCCTCTTTAAGAGTTATTACGCCTCAAAAATTGAAAATTTGCTATTTTTAGACACATGTAACTTAGGCACCTATACAAATTTTTCTTCGGCAAGACATGAAAATTAAAGGTTCAATAATATATTTTTACGTGTGTTAATGGGTTTTCTTAGTTATATAGGATTCCGGACGTACGACTCCTGAAAATTTCAAAAATGTCCTATTTTCACGTTTTTTCTTATTACATGAAATTTTCAAATTTTTGTGCAAATCATAATTCTAAACAGTTTGTATTAAATTTTGGAAATGTGAGCTTTTGAAAACCGTTAGTTTACATTCTACCTTGTTTTTTAAGTATACACCAAATTTTTTTTTTTTTAATTTTCTTGTCAACAAATCTTTAGCATAATTTTATGACTATTTTCTTTTTTTTGCATAATTATAGGGGCATTTAGTACGATGTTCATAATCACGGTAAAAAGTTTTACATAATTTAACCTTTTAAGATTTTTCATCTTTTTTTTTTTTTTTCATTTTTAAATTTGTAGTTTTATTCATTAAAAGAGTATATGAATGCTCTACATAAACAGATTTATTTGTTTGTACATACATTCTTACATATGTGTATGCATAAAAAACAATTTTGAATTATTATGAGAGAAGGATTAATAATTTAAAAATTTTTGTCTTTGTGGAAAAAAAACATTTGTATAAATATTCCCATACTAAATAAAATAAAATTATAGAATTTTTTTAAAACCAAAATAATTGTTTAGGAATTTTTAATATATAAATCTAAAAAAAAAGCGAAGCAAATATTAATACGTGGTTTTTCATGAAAAATCTTTAATTTTTTTCCCATTTCTTTGTAGAGTAAAATAGAAAAAAAATTAGTTTTTTTTTTTTTTTTTTTTGAACTAACTTTTTTATTAATGTAAGCAGAAACTTTCATTTTTGAATTTATACTGCATTCTATATATTTGTATAAAACACAACAAACATTATGAAATTACATATAAATTCACTGCAAAAAATGTTTAAAAATGTTATAAGTGGTTTCTGTTAGTATATATGTATAACAACAAGAAACACTTAAGTACATACAACATAGTTGGCAATAAAAATAAATGTGACGTAAAAATAAGTGTGACCGGAACCATTTAGAGCATAAGTTTTTAATGGTATGACTTCTAACAAATTATATGTACATATTGTTGTGTAAAATATATGAAATAGAAATCATGTTGGAAAATAACTTAACTGAAAAAAAAAAAATAATAAAAATATTATGCAGTTCTAGAGTTAATGACATAGTTACGCATAATCGTTTACATATATACATGATATATATAATATGTTTACATATATGATAAATGTTAACTTTATTAAAATCTAACTAGCGTATACTAAATTAAAATGAACTGGAAATAATAGGTTGAAATAATACTGCGCAATAATTAGTTAGTTTTTTTTTAACTGCAATAGAGAATTATCCTGTTTTAATTTAAACAAAATATAAGTATAATATAAAAAAGTCTATTAAAGTTATTTCGGGAATTATAGACAAAATACAAGGTAATATGTAAATTAAAAGGTGTTTAAATGCGTATACATTTTCAAAAAGACAATAAAGATATTGTAACTACAGAAAAATAAGATAATGTAAGATAGAATTGTAACTACATCTGCCTCAAAATTTATAACATTTTAAATTTTTCATGTACGTATACGAAAAACCAAAAGATATTTTTTTCAAATTTAAGGAACTTCTATAGAACATATTCCGTTAACATAACGATAAATTTAAATGCCAAATTGCCAAAAAAAACTATATAATATTAATCCCTATATGTAACCCAGTTGCACGACACGACCTATGATGATGACATAATTTTACTATGTATTATGATATCAATTTTTAAATTAAAGATGATTGACTTGAATGATTGGCTCACCATGATGACGTGATTTATTGATTCAGCAGAACTTGAGATATAAAGATTTGAAAATAGATCGTCTCTAACTTTGAAGAACCGTAGCATAATTTTGTACTGTATTACCTTATTATCTATAAGTTAATTTAAGCAGAATTATTTGTACCGTTATATAATTATCTTTGATAAAAATTGCATTGCTACATCTCAAATGGTATAGATGTTATAATATGTACCGTTACTTAATTATCCTTCCTAAAAATTACATTGCTAATCTCATTTGGTGTATGGTGTAGAAGCATTGTAAATAAAAGAAAAATTAGACAAAATAAATGGACATAATAAAACTTATCAGAGCAATTTTTCAAATCATTTTTTTAAAAGGCGCAAAAAATAAATAGAAAAATATCAAAAATCATATAAAACCGAAATTACAAATTGATTTAAATTTTTATTTTCAAAAGGATTAAAAAATAAAATACAGTCATATATTTAACGCTTCAATTTTCAGACGATTGATTTTTACCTCTTTTAAAATAAAATACACCAGTAAAGATTAATTAAATCTCTTTCTCCATTGCAATCCATCGAATCTACACGTAAAACATAAAAAAAGTTTTGGTATTATTCTCTTTAGTTAACAGAATGCTAAATTTACAAGTTTTTTGTTTAAATATGCAATAGTTTTCAGAATTTAAGGACTCCTGATTTATTTGTTTAACAATTTTTGTTCATTTTAAATCTTTGAAAAGGATCACATAATTTTATGAACAGTAAAATTTTTTAAAATAAAAAAAACACCAAAAATATACATATATAAAAAAACACAACAATAAAAAATGGAAAGCAGTAAAATAAAGATAATGCTCTTTTTATTTTGCAAGGACCATAAAAAAATATCATATCTTTCTTGTTACATAACATTTTAACTTTTTGTTTTTTTTATATATTTTATTATATATTTTTAAATTTTATATGAATTTCTGTGTTTTTTTTATAAACTGTTCTTTTTTTAAACATTTTATCCTTTTTTTTTGTATTTTCGGATTTATTTGAAAAGACAGTCTGCAACGACACAATAATAATATCACCAAAAGCATATAAAAATATTGATTTATACAAGTAAATTATTATATAAAAAAAACATCTTAAGATAATTAAGATTTTTTTTTTTGTTCTTTTTTATTTTTTTTGGGAATAGTTAAATTTTGAAATAAGTCGAAAAATGTGGACTGAAAACTGTTTTATTGCAAAATTTTAGGCGCTAGAATTAACTTCGAAAGACAATAAGAAAAAATTAAATAAAACGGAAAAAAATTTATTGAATTGGTTTTCTTAGTTAAAAAAGTTTTTTTTTCGTCCTTATTTCTGTACGAAAAATTTATTATGACACAAAAAATGATATAGATTAAATTAAAATTGAAAAAAAATCAATAGTTTTAGTTTTATTTAGAATTTAAATCGACATTTGAATTGAGTCTTCGTCAACTCAAACTTGGCAGACACACTTTAACATTGATCTTAAAAATAGATTATATAAGGGTACTTGTTATGTCTATTTAAGGGTAAGGGTTGCTATTATGTACGGGTCTAAAAATTCCTTAGATCAAGATATAGCAAAGTCCAATTAACCTTATTAATAACCATGTGACCAAATAACCGGATGATTTTTAAAATGAACTTTTGATTCAAAATAACAAATTTGACCGATATGCTTCAATCATAATTTACCTTTAATTATTACCTCGTGCAGGAAGGTGTTATATAGTACAGCATGTTAGTGGATATAGTCACTAGTTAGCAAAGTAGTAATAATAATAGGTGGATTCATTTTCCCCTTGCAGTCCTACTCCCAATTCAATGTTACCACATCATTGTATTCTTTCCTATCCCTACTCCCTAGCCAATATACTGCATTAGTAAGTACGGGTTTCATCACATTATATTGGCCAAAGGGGGAGGTGGCTTAAAAGGCTGACACTACCTTCCTTAAGAAAGAAAGAAAAAAAAAGCTATATCTATTTAATCTATAGTTAAAACAAAAAATGATTTTTTTCTTAAAGAAACTAAGAATTAATATTTAGATCAAGCTTCTTATTAAAAGATCTTAAATTTTAAACCATAACTGATTTAAATTACGTTGAAGTAACTCACATTTGTCTGGTGAACGAATAATTTTAATTAACTTGAGGTCATCTGCAAAATTAAATATTTTCGAATTATTAGGATTAAAAGGAGTATTAATTGGCTCTAAGCTCAATTTTAAATGGTTATACTTATAGTTGTAACTTAAATACAAAAGAAATATTATATTTTATTTGAACTTACTATACTTGGTTGAATTTATTTCGTAAAAATGTATTAGAAGTATAACAGAACCATTTAAAAAACAAAAATAATTAGTATCCAATTCGTAAGGCATTTTTGAATAATATGTATTGCTGCCTTAATTCAAAAATCTTAAAATTAAAATTTTGAATTATATAGACTAGGGCCTATATAGACTGTTTCCAGTTCATAAATTATTTTCAGAAATACATATTTCAAAAATTATATACAATTGCGATTTTCTGTAAGTCTATTTTTAAATAATAAAAATCTGTTACAAGTAAAAGTTTTTTTTTTGAGGAACTTCCAAATTATTTTCGATTATTATTTCCCTTTCAATAGTTGTAAAACATAAATTTTTACTTCAATTCGCTGAGCAGAACTTATATATATAATAAAATATATTAAATTCAATAAAATATATATATAGATATCTACTCTTAAAGTCTTAAATCATTATTATTTAATGATTTTTTTCGTTAGATACTAAAATAAAATGTTTTGAATGTTTCCATCACCCTTTTGTACCTTTTATTCTGCCAATTTTTCACTAAACTTAAAAGAAAATTTTTTTTCTTCTTAAATAATTATAAATAAATGAAAATGGAATCAAAAATATATTTTCTCTATAAAGTTTTAAATTTTATAAAATAAAAGAAATTTTTTTTGTTTACTCAATAAAATTTTTACAATAGAAGGGTAATTTTCATTTGGTAAAATTTGAGGAAAAAAACAAAATTTTCCTTTAAAATTTTTTTAATAATTTCATTGTGCGGTAACAATTATTAGGAGTAATATTAAATTGTTATATAATATTAAACTTTTAGAAATATTCTTTAAATTAAGTGTTTTTTTTTTTTGTTTTTGTTTTTGTTTTTCATGAGTCTACACCTAAAAATATAGCATTTCTCAAATATTTCATGAAAAATTAAAGTAATTTTTGTTTGAATGACATAAAAGTAATTATGAAGGTGGAAACTTCCGTATATTATATAAAAAAAATATATATATATGTACTAGGATATATATATATAAAAAACTTGTTTCTTTTCAAAATTAACGTTTTTTGTTCTCTTTTTTATTTGTTTCTTCATTCTTTTCGTCCTTCATTTATTTTATTCAATAGTGGTTAAAAATAAGAATTTCTGTGTAATTTAGTCTTTCGATTGTTATCGGCTTCAATATCAGGGTCATATTAACCTAAAGATATAAAAACAAAAATATTTATTATTTTGTTTTTTTTTACTTTTATTTTTGCTTACATATAAAATTAAATTTCCGTTTAAGAAAAAAAAAAAAAATATTGTTAAAAATAAAGAGGAAAATAAAAAACGCCCAAAAGTTTTAATTTAATTTCCTTCTTGTATTTCCTTGTTGAAATTTTTTTTTTTCTAAAGAAATATTCTTGTCAAAGTAACTCAAAACAAAAATTTTAAGATTTTAATCTATAAATTGTGGAAAATTTAAAAAAATTGCAGTTTGGGCTGTCAATTAAGGAGAAACTTTTTTTTATTGAGGTATGTAGTAGAATATATCCTTGAAAATTTTAGTTCGAAAATTTTTTGTTTTTTATTTGAACTTTTTAAATTGCATGTGTATTTCAATATCTAATCAATAATCGGCTGGAGTTGTTTAAATTTTTATTAAAAATTATTAATTTTCAAAATCATTTCAAGATAATCTCATGAAGCGATTTGACGATTTATATGATATTTAGTGAATTGTTTTGATAAACAACAACTGGTCTATAATTGTGTATACTAAGTGAATTTTACTGCAAAGCACATTTTGATACTTATGTCATAATTACTATTATTTATTGGATAGCGCATGTCGATGCCCAGAAATAATGCATCAGAAAAAAATTAGATTGAATCGGCTTTATTTTCTTTTTTGCTAGCAAAAGAAAATATAAACTACGATTATTTAAAATTAAGCTTTATTTCTATTTTGAAAGGTTTTATCATAAAATTTTTTTTATTTGTAATTCAACATGCTGCAATGTCCAATAATACATTATTTTACTACTCAAAAGTCTTAAAACTTAACAAAACAAAATATATTCTTAAAATAGTGGGCAACTGACGGACTCGAAAATTTGCGAATAGCATATGAAAACTCTCACCATAAATTATCTTGTAAATTGCCTCTCTTTTTTTTTCTGCTTTTAAATCTCTACTCTGTAGTACAACTTTTAGCATTACGAAGCTATTTTAAATATTTATTATTAAAGCACGACAATTTTAATTTTACATTTATGAAGTTGCATATATTATATTTCATTTAATTTCATAAATTTCTTTGAACGCATTAATTAATATAAAGGTCAAAAGTTTTTATTGTACTTATATATGTCTGTTATACATAGTTTCATTTGTAATATAAAAGTCAAAAGTAAATACGGTAACCAGAAATAATGCCCCAAGAATTAATGCCGGATCGCGAATTTTAAGAATTCGACCATATTACCGTTCTGAAAAGGAAATAAAAACGAAATTGAAATAGAAATAAAGTTGAATTCTGATTCGTTTTTTTCTATATTCACGCGCACTCCTATTCGCGGGTGCTCATATTTGAACTCTTAATGAATAACGCATTCCCAATTCGGAGCGATTTTATAGTTGGTGAATTCTATAGTTGGTTAAAAAATCAGGTTTGTCCTTTTTCCAGCTATATGCGGAATTCTGAATTAGAAGGGATGTTTGAGTAGGAATCAAAATCAGAATACATATTTCCATTTTCCACAATATTTGGAGTTATGAATTAGGAGCGATTTTTATGTGAATTTAAAATCAGTGTTATCCGCTTTTTCCAAAATATTTACTTATATGCATATGCGAGATTATGAATTAGGAGGGATTTTAGATGTAGATTTATATATCTTCATATTCTGAAAGAAAGCGTATAACCCTAATTTTGTAAGCAACTCTAAAAGCCTTCCTAATTCATCCCGCATATACTTATTATGGAAAAAAGGGAATAACCTGATTTTAAATCCACCTCTAAAGTTTCTCCTAATTGTGGAAAAAAGGACTAACATGATTTTGAATCCACCTCTAAATTTTTTCCTACTTCAGAATCTCAAATGTATCTCTTAAAAGAATCTCAAATCTCTTATGTATAAATATTTTAGGGAAAGCGTATAACTCTGATTTATAAGCGTATATAACTCGGAGAACGTATCTAAAAGTCTTATTAATTATTCTTTAAATATATACATTATGTACTTCGAACGAAATCCCTCATATAACAGTGATATCAACATAAAAAGAAAAAACGAAATATTTTAAAAACGGAAATATGGGTTTTTTAAAACGATAATAAAGTCGAACTTTCAAAATCCGCGATTTCGGCTTTAATTCCGCGTCGAAACTGCATTATTCGGCATTATTTCTTCGGATATTATTTCTGGTCACCAGTAAATATTTACATTTGCATATAGTCATGCTATCAAAAACAAAAAATAAAAATATTAAAATATTTACGATTATTAAATATTTTAACTTTAGTATTTACCAGCAATAGAATACATATATAGAAACATTAGAAAATTTTGTATTTGACGTTTTTTAAAACAGTCATTTATTTTTTTATTATCATATTCACTACCTACCTAATACAATATTCTTGTTATTTTTTTATTTTTTTTTGTTTTTTGTTTTGTTTTTTGAATAATATCATTGTCCTGGGACAAGAATCCAATTTAAGTAATTTAAAAATTTTCAAAATGGAAATACCAAAATACAAAAAAAACAAAAATAAAAACAAGTTAAAAATAACTGGGATAACTTGTGAAATAAATTGAAGTCCAAAAGTCAGAGCAAAAGTAAAAGTAACAAAAACAACGAAAAAGGATAAAAGAGTTTGCAAGGACATTTTGTACGTTTAATAAAAAATAAAAAACTAAAAAGAATAAAATAAAAGGATTAAAATATTAGAGAATTGTTTTTGTGTCTGGATATTTTTATATAAGTATATACTTATATGTATTATGTATATATGTATATTAAATTTCCAAAATGTATAGAAACAACAGAGATATGAAATACATAATAAAACAAAAATATGGTATAGAGAATGAGTGAAAATCAATTTCTATATAGCAAAAAAAAAAGTTTTTAATTTTACACAGGATGGAACATAATGATCTTTGGAATGAAAAATAGAATATAATGAAACATAAGTTCAATAATAAATTTATAATTTTGAAATATGAAATATAATTTAATATATTAAAATATCATAGGATCTCTTTAGTAATTAAAATATAAAAGTTTATAATTGTAATAATTTTAAAATTTTGGTGATGCATTTAGTTAATAACTACACTGCTGGTACTTTAGCAAAATAAATCGATCAAAAAATACGGTGTGCTGATTCTGTCTAAAGAAGAATGGGATTACGAATGGGATTAAGAATGGGATTAAAGCATGTGCTTCTTTGAGTCAATACAATGGATTATTTTTATATTGGAGGAAGTCAGAGTAATGCCCTAGTAGGGTTTTATAGGTCAGATTTCATCAGATAACATATTGAGTTTTCTGGTATGAAAGTTCTTTTTAAGTCACAGTCATATTTTAACTTACGTGTTATGCATATATAAATAAATAAAACTAAAATTTGTGTATATGTGACCTAAAAATAAACACTTGTGTATATTTAAAGATTTCTGCATACTTAAAAATTATTTCTTCAGACTTCTGCGATTTCTATTAAGATTTGTGATCAATTTCAGTTGGCCAGTTAATTAACTGTTTGCAATTTTTAATACTTTATTGAATTCTTTCATCTTCTAAATATTTTTGTAACAATCATCTTACTGTCTCGAACATTTAAATGAAGGACATTACTTATATTATAAATTATCTATTGATCTAGAAAACAAAATTAATATTTGTTTTTCCTATCAGTACTAGATTATAAGTAAGATACCGAGGGTAGGTGGGAGCTATGGAAGGACACCATAGAGAAGTGTAAAGAACATGAGTCCACTATGAGTGTATGAGACTTTAACTCACTAAATACCACCTCCCGTTTTTGACCAAACAATTGATTATAAGACCTTTATTACACATATACGGCATGGCTAAAGGACGTTAAGTTAGGGAATGAAAATTTATTTCAAAATGGGGAAGCATATTGTGAACAAAGTTGTTCATGTTCATCTTGCATCTTTACACGTTATATATGTAATCATCGCTAATTATGTATTTAACGATGATTATTGGTTTCCTTTACGTTTTTTATTTTTTGTTTTTTGTATTGGTAAATTGAAATTTATTATAATTTTATTAGATACACTAATAAATACTAATCAAGGGTATTATTTTTGCTGGATAGGTATATTGTCAAAATAGATACTATTGAAACGATTACATCATTTGTTTATTAAATTTATAAAAGTATGGAACACTTTGTTTTCTTTTTCAATACATAATTAGGGACTAAAGTGGCTATATGATACAACGGATTTGCTACAAATTTGTAATAAACCAGCACAATTTTTTAAAAGATTTGTGTACTTTCTTAAACAGATTTATATACAGCATAAAAAATTAGATAGTTATACAAAATTAGATATATACAGCATAAAAAATTAAGATTTTATGTAATTCATTTATTTTAATTTTTTTTTTTTTTAATTTATTTGATTGATTAAAAAATCCCTTTTTTCCTTGTTTTTTTTATTTCTTTATTTTTCTTTATTTTCTATTTTTTGTTTTTTGTTGTGATGACTCTTTTTTTACTGCCCTCCACATTTTACTTCCAATATTTAACGATGCTGAATAATTTTCGTTTTCGTTGTTGTGGTTTTACAAAAATAGGTTTGAAAAGAATGGGTAGGTGGTATTATTTTTTATTTTATTTCTTTTGTTCGTTATTCTAAATTAACATGAGTTTTAAGTTTGAAATTTGGGTTTTCAAAACAAAATCTTTAATTATTAGGGTATTTAATTATTGGTTCAGTTTAAACATTAAATTGAATAATCATTTTTGTTTGAACTTACGCAGTTCTATGTAACTATTATGACCTTAATTAAGAATTTATAGCTTCATATTTATACATTACATAAGAAGTAATATAAATGCAGTGGAACTCTTTATAGTTGAATTAAAAAAATAATACAATTGGCAGTCCAAGTTAAGTTCTTGCTTATTGCAGAAATCGTTTTTTAGATTGATTCCCCACCGATTAGTCCAACAATTCTTTTATGGACCTTTTCATATATTTCAAGATTTAGATATTTCTTCTTTCAATATTATAATATAATATATTTTTGCATATCTGAATAATTTAAAAAGTTTAAGCAGTGTATTAAGAAAGTGTCTTTTTTTCACTAACCTATGCAGATGCAAACAAATTTAAAAAAAAAAAAGTAAAAATTGCTTAAAATGTTTTTTTAGTTTTAAAGTACAAAAGGTGATGACGGTAGTATATATGTGAGAATATAAAAAATATTTTGCACGTGGTGTAAATGTTAAGTCACCGACCTTTCAATCTAAGGATCTTGGTTCAAACCCCTTAAATCTTCTTCCAAGGTTTAATACCCTGGTCAGATCATATAAAATTAAGTAGTAAATATTAATAATAAAAGCTTTTATAGTAGAGCTGCCTTAGATTACCTCATGTAGAAAAGTTCTATATATTACATGTAGCAACCATAGCATAGATTCCATAGCAAATAGTAATAATAATAAAAATAATTAGTACTAATAATAATAGCTGCCACAGTGAAACTGCCCTCAATTGCTGCCTCATAATGGAAGGTTGATTGGTCCCTGATAACAAAATAGTAATAATAATAGACGCATTCATTGTTCTCTTACAGGACTTCTCCCACAATCCCAATTCAAAGTTTTCGTATCGTTTCCTACTTCTACTCCCTAGCCTATATGATTCGTTGGCAGTTAGGATTTTAATCCCATTATATTGGTTAATGGCAGAGATATGGGTTTAATCAAGAAAGCCTGATACTTCCAAGGAGATATTCTTAATATTTTTGAAGGATTCCGAAATGCCAAGGAATTCTGGTTTATGTAATTATCAATATATAAATCATTATTGCAATATTTTATAATAAAGATATCCTAGCAGATCAAAAGCTTAATCTCAGTCCTGTGATGATTGAATGCACTTTTTTGTGTATTTGTGCAAAATAACAGATCAGGATAAGATCAATTCATAACAGACACTTAAAATAGAAATATTTGATTATGTTCTATCTCCAATACCTCCTCTCGGATATACGAATTTATGCACTGCTAATGGAATATTAATCAGTTTAACTTGCTGATAGCATTCATTTTACATGTACAATTTAATTGGTTCTAAGTATACGTAATATATGTACTATTTTGACTATAAAAAAATTTCATATTAAATAAAATATAAAGGATATTATTAAAATAAGGATATAAAGATATTATCATTTTTAACATTTACATTAAAAATATTATCCTTTAAATTTTTACACAAATTTATTATTTAATTAAAACTTCATCAAAATATAATTTTTTACAGCAATTTTAATTTATAAAATTGCATTTTAATAAAATTTCATTCCAAAAATAAGCAGTAGAAAAATTAAGCAAGAATTTTACGATAAAAAGTTTTTAACTTTATTAAAATAAAAAAAATAAAAAACAACTTTGTGTTAACTCAATTTTAAGTTTACAATTTTTTGAGAAACAGAAAAATAAAGTTTATTTCAAAATAATTTTAACTAAAAATGATTGAAAGTGTTTTTTTATCCTATTGTCTATTGTTGTTATAAAAATAATTCATTATCAAATTTTAATAAGAATCGGCCCGAAACCCTTTCAAAAACTCTTTATGGTCTGTGGTTCCTTGTATTTTTTTACTAACTTTATTATCTTAAAAAATAACAATGCTTTAAACCGCTTTTATTTAGATTATTCTGTTTTTTTTTATTTTTAGTTTCTCTTTTTCCCTCTTAAACACCTTAAGTTATCCTTTTTAACCTTCTAAACATTCATAAGTTAACGTAATTTGTAGATGTAGGTGAAAAGTTGATTTGATTATCAATGATTCTTTGTTGGTCACAAAGAATTTATTGATCATTCTAGATGTGTCATCTATCATTCTCTTGTGTCACTACTTTTTTAATTTGTCATGACTTTCGGTTTTAATTATTTTTTTTTTTTTTTTTGGTTGCCTAACTTTATAGATAGAATTTCTCCTTTTAATTTTAATTTTATTTTAGTTTAACGTAACTAATTTGATCTCGACATGATCTAGGGTTAGATCCGCAAAATTTGTTTAAGGGTACATAATATAAGGGTAAATGTAAAATAAGAGTACATATTAAAACCAATGTGTAGAACCAATTTGAGAGAGAGGGAATTTTGTGCGTTTCCCAATTAAGTACTGAGTTAAAGAGAATATATTAAAACGAAAATATTTGTCAAATATATCTAAGTACGGTGCAAACATATACTGTACAAACACAAAAAGGATTTCTTTCCAAATACCGCAAATTTTTTAACGATTATACAATTTTCTTATCTGAATTTTATTTTGACTACAAAATATGGAAATATTTAAATTTTTTTTTTTTGTAGCTTTCTATAAAAAAAAAATTGAAAAATTCAATTGTAAAAAATGGTGCTTAATAATTTATGCAGTGTATGAAGCCAAAAAAGAAAATTCTATTTTCACTGTGAAATGTGAATTACAAAATTTTTGTTATTGGTGAAAATTCAAGGAAAATTTTTTTTTTTTTTTATTTTAAATATACGGTTCAGAAAATGAAAAGCACGAAAGCTTAAAATAAATAAAGGAGTGAAGGCAAATAAACAATTTAGAATAAACAGGATAATATAAAATAAAAGAATAAAATGTTTTTTTTTTTTTCTATATTACCTATTTATTTTCTTCTTTTTTTTTTTTAATATTTGTATTGTATTTTATTTAAAAACAAAAGAGAATATTTTAAGATCAGAATAATTTAATTCAATTTGTATGTAGAAAAAGTAAAGGGATTTTCTTTATACGAAGAAAATACTAAATATGAATTCAGGAAATAAATCGATAATATACTTTTTTTTTTTTTAAATTGTAAATTCAATTATTAAAATTATGGAATTGTTTATGTTTTTTTGTATTCTTTATGTGACTAAGTTTAAAAGTCTCGGATAAAATTAAATATATTTATATCTTGAATCAAATCTAAAAAGAAAAATATTGCGTTTATTGAAAAACTTCAAATGAACTGCTTTTGTAGAGTTATTTTTAAATGCAGTCGATTAAAACAGAACTAAAAATCCTCTTTATGTAATACATTCTAAATATTAATCCTGTTTATGTAATAAATTCTACTTAATAAATGATCATGGTTTATATTTTAGATTATTTGATCTTAGAAAAATCTTCTAAATCTAAGACAAATACGTAAAAAGGATTTATTAAAATTATAACATTTTACTTGGCTGAAAAGTTCAGTAGAAACAGTACACAGTACAAAATTTCATTTTTAAAGTTTAAAAAATTTAATTAAATTGTGCAATTCAAATTTTAGCTATTATTGACATGATTGAGTGGTATTTTTATTTGTATTGATAATCATCTTTTATTAACAACTATTGCCAGGAAATTCACTTTTGAAAGTATACTTTTTCAAATTCATTCATATAGGGAAAGGCTTTTTAGCCAAGATTTTTTTTATTATTCTACTATTTAAAAATACTCAGTTCGAAGGTATTAAGTATTCAATTTTATTGGTAAGTGATTGAGATTTTATTAGAAATATTGATTAAAAAAAAATTAGTGATACAGTTGACAAAAATAAACAATTTTGGTGATATTGACAATTATAAAGGTTAATGCTCCTAAATGATTTCGAATATGTTACTTTCAGTTTAAATACCCTTAAAATAATCTGTTTAATAGCCATATTATAGTAACGTTAAAGTAACTTTTATAAATAACGGTTAACAATCGGTTTCTTGATAGCTTCATATCCCTAGATTGTAATACTCGTAGTATTGGTTTTAGTTACAAAACAATTAATTAACATCTATTACTAAAAAGTTACAAGATTACTAAACGGTTTAGAATCGCTAACAACATCTTGCTGCTTGGAAAGCTGAGTTAAATTGTGAAATAAGCATTGATTGGTTTTTTTCGTCATTTAAATCAATAAGGATAATAATTTTCGGACATATTATAAACTTCATTATTTTGATCTATAATCATATTTAAACTAGCGATACATTTTATCTTCATTTCATTTTCTAATTTTTAAAACTTGAGTTTCTCTTTAGAATACTGTTGTTTTCCAAATGTAGTTAATTTTTTCCAAAAAGAAAAGGATCAATCAATTGTTCCGTAGTTCAAAAATGAGTACCTATAAAAATAACATACCTATTTGTAAGTTCCTCGTCTAGTACCAAATCTCATTTTTTAAAATCCTGTTTTTACAATCTTGTTTTTTTAACTATATAATCACTCCTTTCCAACTATAAAATCACTCCTTATAATATTTCTTACAAGCATGCTTAAGCTATTTTAAAGTTAAGCCAAACAAAATATTAGATATTTTCATAAAAACTAGATTTTATAAAAACGAAATTTTAGGAAACGTTATTTTGAAAACCGAGATTATGTACCGCTTCCGTAAGTTCCTTAAATTAATTTTTGTTTTAAATCAATCAAAGAATATTATGTACATAGTGTCCAGGACGATTGCTATATATTATATATCTGCAGTCCATAATCTAAAAGGCTCATTTATTATGTAAAGGTTTTTTTTTGAAATTTAAAAAGAAAAATCAATACTTCAACCCTACCTGAAACCCAAATTTGACAATAATAAATGATACATTTTCTTAATTTTAGATAACATAGTAGAATATTGAAAATTATTAAACATTCAAATCAAAAAAAAAAAAAACTTAAATTGGAAAAAAATATAATTTTAATTCTATGTTTTCCGAAGACAACGGATTTTCCTTTAACTTTCAATAAATATTTTTTTTCAAAGACGTAATGTTTAAGTAAGTGTTATATAAGGGTTCCCTTAAAAATATGGTATGATAAAATAAGGAAAAAAAAGGATAACGTAAACAGATAAATACTTATATAGAAAAGTTTTTCAAGAGTATTTACAAAGTTGAAAAAAATAATTAAAGGATAAAAAGAAACGAAACAACTTTTACTTACAAAAAAAAAACAACAAGCAAAAAGGTCAATCCATTTCCATTTCGCTCTCTGAATGAAAAAAGGAATTTTTTGGTATTGTAAAACAGTAATAAATTAAAATGCAAAAAAAACCATAAAAGAATAAAAATGAATATTTGTTTTAAAAAAAAAAAAAAAACTTATTTTATTTTGGAATAAAAGGGTTTTTATTTTGTTTTTGATATTTTTAATATTAAAGTACATTTGAAGGTATTAAAAACACCATCAATATAGTCTTCCACCATCAATATAAATCTTGTCAATAATAAATGGATAATAACGAAGGCAAAAAAAAAAAATTGCTATAGTCAAATGTAAAATTGACAGGACATGTTTTTTTTTTATACAAATTTAAATATATACTTAATCCTTTTTGATTTAGTATCTCCAACTATAATTTTATTTATTGTCCATCTATCTATTTATAAATCTATCTTTTGTTTTTTTTTTCCCCCTATCTTTATTAATCTATAAATTGTTTTCCTTTATTTTATTAAAATATGAAAAAAATAGATCCACTAAATAGGATTGCAAAGAGCACAAAAAATTTTTAATATTGTAACGTAAAAAATTATAATTTTATTTTGTTAAGGATCTTCGATTTCAATCTGTTTACCTACTTGAACATGTAAAACAATCATTTGAGTTTTTATCAAAGATCCTCTTAATATATTTGTTTCATTAAATTTGTTTAGTTACAATCATGTTCCTTATATAAACCTAAACGAGCCAAAATTATTTTAAGTCAAATCAAAAATTAAGTCGAAGAAAATTAAGTTTTTGAGTTTTTTTTTGGGGGATTTACTGAAAAGCAATTTTGAAAAACAATATTTCCATTAAAAGATAAACGTTTTTCTTCCTTTTTCTTCGTTTTTCTTTTTTTCCAAGTGATAAAAATTAACATTTTTCATTTAATAACAGCATTAGAGATAATGGAAATCAAAGTGTTTTTACTTTTGAGTAGAGACCGAATCCGAATGAAAGAAAACGATGAACACTTCACAGTGTTTTAATTACCTATTTTACTAAACTACCGTACTAATAATGAAAAGCTAACGTAAATCGTTAAATAACAAGAGGAACTCTTAAAATCAATATTCATAAATTATATAAGCCACACATTACGAAATAAATCAATTTATTGTTATCGTTAAGCAATTTTCTTTTTAACAGTTTGGAGGAACAGGATTATTTCACATGATACAATTATGCGTTTTTTGCGATCCACTAATCAGCGAAATTTCAAAATTTTTAAAACCAAAACTAAAATATATGTTACAAAAGGTGCTTATTTGGAAACATTAGACGTAAAATATAACATAAATATTTGATTGTCTAGGTTTTCCCATTTCAATTACATATTTAAAATGATAAAATGGTTTTATCTTAAAAGATCCTTATGTAAAATATTTCTATTCAACTTAACTTTTTGGTATCTTAAGTATATTGCTAAGTTTAAAATAAATTCAATGTTTATGATTATTGTTTATTTTATGAATTGATTTAGACTATATAGAGTATACCTAGTTGAACAAAAGAGAAACAGAAGAGTGTGAAAAATCAAAGGTTTTTAAAGGTGAACATTTTTATTTCTAAAGTATTATATTTTGTAAATTGTTTTATTTTCTGTAAGGAAAGCTACAGATTGTTAAAATTTTTATTTCTAAGGAAAGTTGATAAAAGTCAATAGATATTTTCAATATATATTTATTTTAATTTCAATAAATCTGTACATAATTAAGAAAAACCGTTTCATTATCTTCAATTTCTTTGTTGTTCTTTATGTAAGCCTATAGGAAACAAAGCGCATCCCTAAAGTTAATTGTTATTTATAATACACTAAGGCTTAGTTTTGTACTGTGTACATTTATTTATTTTATTTTACACAACGATGCATGATATAAAAACCATATTACGATATTAAATAATTCGAAAAAAACTATTATTATTACATATAATCTGTCAGGGGTTGAAGAAACCAAGACCTTTCTATTAATATACAGACTTTTTAAACGTTATGCCATTAGTCAGATTTTTAAAGAATTTTGCAAGGGTCTACGTTACATATGTCTCAAAAGAGCAAATCTTCAATTGGAGAATTTTTTTTTTTTTTTGCGAGGGTGGGTGGGATTCTGGAAAGATACCAATGACATCAACGTGCGAATTCTCTTTGGAAGTGTTGGACTTTAACCAACTAAACGCCACCTGCCTTAACTTAAACCAAACATTAGGTTAGATGTACTAAATCCTCAAATCAAATATGACGTACCTATAATACATTGTACTATTTGGTTTGGGGATTGGGAAAAAAGGAATACTGGAATAGAAATAAAGGAAAGTCGGAAATATAGGAAGTTATTAGATGTTGGGATAATTATTTAGAACAAAGATGTCGATGTTCTTCTTAAATTTATCGATATCATACACGTTCTGATTGCCAAATTTAGGGAATACTTCCGGCGGTAAGCTATTCCATATTCGCGCAGTACGCATTACAAGCAAATTTCCATGTGCGAAGATGTGCACATGGGGATTTTTAAGGTACTGGGGTTAGTTTGTGCAACCCTCCTTGTATCTCGGTTAAAATTTTTGAGAGGAGGCATTAATGTTTTTGTTTCTTCTGAACCTATATCAACAAAATATATAATAAAAAATTAATCTTTTTTTTCCCTATGCAAAAAGTCTAATTGCTTCCCCCCAAAATTTGAATTTTTTTATCTTACGGCGTTTAGGATATATGGATATATTCAAAACTTTGGTTTCATATAAAAGTAAATTCTCTCTTAAAATTTTCCTCTTCATTCCTATTATTTTAAGATTGAAATAGTATTTGATTAAAAAACCTGATTAAAAATGTGGTTTTGTAGAAGTTTTTTATGGATTATGATGAACAAACGGACAAATTAAAATTACAAATATAAGGTAATTTTTTTATCAATTTTTCTACAAAATTTAAACTAAAAATGAATAATTGAAATGAATAAGATAAATAGATAATGAAAGCAAAAATTCTATTTGATCTGTACAAATAACTTTTAAATGGAACAAACCCTTTTCTTGAAGAGGTTATTTATATTTTTTGTTTTTTTGTTTCTTTAAAATTGATTAAAACTAATAAATTATGCTCTTATATTTTAAAAAAATTTGTAAAGAAATTGAAATATTTTTGGTAAAAATAAAAAAAAAAAACAAAAACAAAAACCTTTACAAATTTTATTTTTAGACAAGAAAAAATGTTTTAAAATAAGAAAAAGTATGCTTCCAATATAATATGAATGAATTTTCCGAGAATTTTTTTTTTTAACTTAAAATATTGTATGTTAAATTTGATATATTTTATAAAACGTGATATTTATAGCACAATTATTGATGCTATTTTTAACTACATATTATTCACTATAATGTTTCATTTGATGAATACAGTTTTTAAGATGAAAATAAATTGTAGAAATCTAGTATTTTTTATAGATTTCGAATTCCAAAAAAAAAAATAAGGAATTTTCTGAAGAGTAAAAGATATTCCGGAAAAATAATCTAATTATATATTAAAAAATAAAAACTGTATAAATATTTGAATAGGATCTATAACTGCTAGCAGCTAATATTATAGAAAGGATTAGAATAACTCTAAAGAAAGAGTACCAATTCTAAGGAGTTAAAAAAGGGAGCGTATCATATGTCTGCATTTCATTTGCCTCTAGTGTTATTTGAGTGTATTTTTTTTAGTTACCTGTATTATCGTTTGACTCTATTTAAAAGAGATAATTAGAGGGGATTTTAGAGTTGGTTACAAAAACAGGATTTCAATTATTTGTTTAGAACAGATTTGGGGGCGGCACCGTCCACTCTTTTAAAAGTTTTGTTTTCAAATATGTGCGTAAACATTATAACTAAGAAGTATTTTTAGAGTTGGTTAGAAATGAAATCCAGCCAAATGAAATACAGTCAAGTGGCATTCAGTCAAGTGATATACAGTCAAATTAAGTAAAGTCTTGTAAAAATTTTTAAATAAAGACGAGAATAGTTAAAGTTATTAATCTTTAAGTTATTCTAAAATGTTTTAAAATTCAATTGCTCTATACGAACATCCGACAATATTGAACATCTTATTTCTTCAAATATTGGTACAGTTAAGATAAATCAAAAAAAATTAAATGCTGTTTTAAACTTGTTATTTGGTACCTATAGATAAAAAATTAATTAATGTCAAAAATGCAATGATTTCACGTCCAGAAATAGGTTTCATGTTATTATTATACAATGACTCGAATCAATTAAACAATCATATTAATAACTTTTACATTATAAAAATAAAGATAACATTCCAAAGTACTGTGGAAATCATGATTTTCTTAAAAAAAAGGAACTTTTAGTGTTAATTTCAACTTGAACTTTTGAGTTTTAAATTCTTTTGCTTTTCAGTTAATTTGAAAAAAAAATTGATTTAAAAGATTCATTCTATACATCCGTCTGTAAACAAATTTTCTACACCTTTAGAAATGAAACATTGAAATTTTAACTTTTTATAGTAATCAACCGCATAAAATAAAATAGAAGGATAACAATGCTTTTAATATTATATACTATTATATGCTTTCCTGAAATTAGAAAAAATTTTTTTTTTAAATAGGATACAACGAAATTTCTATAAAATATTTTTTGAATTTGAAAAGGGAAAATCGACAGGAAAATTTTTATTTTATTTTATAAATTAAGACAAAAGTAAGAAATTCGATTTTTTTGAAATTCAATTTTTAAATTTTAAATTTTCTTTTTGTTTAGTTTCCCCATCACATAATGTCATGCAGAAATAAATCAACTTTTCCTTTTCAAAGTGTAGTTGCAGTAAAAATATTAAATTATAATTATATTATTCTTTTTTTTTACATTATATTATTGTATTTTACAATATTATTTTAACCAGATTTTAACCGGGACCTTGACCTCTAGATTTTTCGCTTGAAAGTCTGGCAATTTTCTTACAGCAATATATATTTAATTTTAGGGTATCCTATTATAAGATTATTAAACTTTTGAATAGAATAATAAACATAATTATATTAGAAAAAAATTGTGTGCTCTTCTGTGTTAACAAGGATCGAATCAAAAATGAGGACAGCGAAAAAATGATACCAGTTTAAAAAAAAAATTGATAATTTTCTATTATGAGACAACTATATATAGAACCTGAAAAAAAAGTGTATATTTTTGCATGTACCAAATTATAGTTTTACATGTATACCAAAAACTTTGCTAATTATATAAGATTTCGTTTAAACTATACTTATATAGGAAATATCTATTGATTTTGCAATATTTTTTTTTATATAAAAAAGAAATCTAATAAAAATTTCAAATTTAGATCCAATTATACTTATGTGCTTTATATTATCATAACACATACTGCCCTGTGTTAAATTTTCATTTTCAATTTTCAAATTTTCATTTTCTAATAAATCTTAGCAAAAAAAAAAAACATACTCAATAATAGGCATTAAAATTATGTTTAATATTTTATATCTCAAACATTCTCTTGCTGTTTTATTCCAAGTTTAGTTAAGTATCCAAAATAAATAACTTTTTATATAATTTTGAACATTTTTCTAATACTTTTTTCATGTACTTAAAATCTTACATGTTAATTAAAAGTTAAAAAAAAGAAATAAAAAATTATTTAATTGTTATACTTTTTGTGACAAGAATAAAAACATGGTAGAATGTAAACCAACGGTTTTTAAAAGTGAACATTTCCAAACTCAATACAAACTGTTTAGAATTTTGACTTGCACAAAAATTTGAAAATTTCATGTCATACGAAAAAACGTGAAAATGGGACATTTTTGAAATTTTGAGGGACCGTAAGTCCGGAATCCTATATATCTAAGAAAAGCCGTTAACACGCGTAAAAATATATTATTGAACCTTTAATTTTCATGCCTCGCCGAAGAAAAATTTTTACAGGTGCCTAAGTTACAGCTGTCTAAAAATAGCAAATTTTCAATTTTTGAGGCGTAATAACTCTTAAAGAGGGGGTGCTACCAAAAAATTTTCTGAAGAAACTTATACTAATTCTAAAAGTTCTTTCTTGTCTCAAAATTTCAGGTTTCTATCTAAAGGCGTGCCGGAGGTGTAGCTCCGTAATGGGAGGGACTACATGAAAAAGTTGTTCCACAAAATTATTTTTTTTATGAGACCTACCCATGGTTAAAATTTTTTTTCTCTATCTTTAACGGTGTAGAAGTTTTGTAAACAGACGGACCGACGGACGGACGGACGGACAGAGTGAAACTAATAAGCACATTTTTTCAAAATTTTTTTGGAAATGTGCTAAAAACTCTTTTTAAATGACAGTGAAAAACAGAAAATTTAAAACAAAAAAAAGAAACATAAATTGTCTTTAAAATTTTAAAAGTATTTTTTGACATTTAAAACAAAGTAAAAACAAAACTCTTCAAAACATTTTAAAATTTACTTGTTCTTAAAGGTACATTGGTCCTTTTTTTCTTCAGATCTTAAAAAACTTTTTTTTTTTTTGTTGTTCTTTTATCATAAGTACACAAAATAATAATATGAAATTTTTTAAATAAAAAAAAGTCCTTAAAAATAATCCATTTGACTGTGTAACCTAGATTTAATGAAACATAAACATAAAAATTTAACACTTAAAATACATCTGCCTATTTGATTGACCTAATAATCTATAATTAGAAATGCTAGGAGTCTGATCGCAAGTAAAGTTGAATGTTGTTCTGGTCCCGTTCATTATACCTATTAATTAGTTTTTTTTTTATCATTTCTAAACGTTTAAATGAATTTGAAGATAGTTTCTTATAATGTTTTTACGAACGAACTAAGTTGCTGTGATGGATATACAAAGTACCTATTTTAGATTGAAAGTTTAAAAGAAGAATTTTCCACTTTGAAATGATGTTATATATACAAAATTGCTTAATTTCTCAACTCCTATAGTATTTATTAAAATCCGAAGTATTATTAAATTGTAAAAGAAAGGTAATTTTGTTATCCCAAAGTTATTAAAATTAGACATTATTAATATATTTTAATTTGACAACTTATTTAGTCTTTAGAAAATGTCTTTAGAAAATGTCCACCAATCTACAACCTACAAGGAAAAAATACGAAAATATGTAAATTCAAATTTTTAAAAATAATTTAAAATATTGGGTCGAATATACAAAACTGAGCTTGAACTCAGCACGTTATCTTTGCGTCAAATGCGTGAGCTTGAACTTAAATCACGCTTTTTCAAACAAAAACTAAGCTTGACTTCTTATTTTTATTTATAAAAGTAAAATTTTAGTTCAAGCTCATGTTTTATGCATTCGACTCCTTGTTTGAAAGAGTGAGATTTTAGTTCCAGCTTAGCCCAGCTTTTATATATTCCAACCATTCTCAAATAAAATTAATAAATTTTTATTCAAAGTCAAAATATATCTTTAAAATCTCTTAAAAAGGTGTTGTTATTTATGACATTTTAACAAAATGAAAACGCAAAAAAAAAAAATCAGGATATTTATACTTAACAGTCAATAAAATTAATTTTTTTTTGTTTTGATTTCTTAAGAATCTTAAAATGTTGATTTGTTTTTGAAAATAAACTCTTCTTTAAAAGTTATTAAACTCATTTGGCCCTGATTTTCAATCTATTTAATTCTAAATTTTGTATATAAATAAAGAAAAATCAACAAAGGACGAAAAAAATAAAGAAAAAGAATGTTTAAGAAAAAAACTTTTGACACTTTTGTTGATTTTTATTTTTCATTATTCTTAAAAAGGAATAAAATAAATATTTTTACTTTTTTCTTTATAAATTTTTTTCTTCTTGTACAAAAAAAAAAAAAACACTTTAACATCTGTTAGATTTTCTTTAGTAATGAGTTAAAGAAAATTCTTAAAAATCAAAATTTGCCTTAAGTAAATTTATAGCAATTATTAATACTTTTTAGTTTGCTTTTGGTTTAAATTTAATGCGTACACCTTAATATAAAGGTGTATATATATATTTTATATATTTCAACCTGTACTAAGGTACTTTGTACTGAATGAATAAACCTTGAAGCATTAAAATTATTATTTATTGGAAAGATTCTATTTACTCAGATGTCATTATACTTTAAGTTATAACGAAAGTATCCTTGAAATAATTCATCGTTATGTTTATATTTTGTATCTTTGTATCTTGTACTTCTTTCATTTATTTTCTAATGAAAAACAAAAAAAATTGTAGACAAACTTTTAAAAATTATATTAATTCTTTAGAACTTTTTAATAATCCTTTCAGAATTTTTTAAATGTCACGAAAAAAATCGTTTAAATAAATATATTTTTTAAATTTTAAGGTTTTTTTCTGACCAAAAGATATGTGTCTCTTTTTAAAATCTTTAAAATTGTTAAACAGTTACTTATTTGAGATTTTTTAATTTGAAAGGATTTTTACTTTATATAGGTACAAAAATTAAATTTTAAATGATATTCAGGCATATAATTAAGAAAATAGCTTTCCAGTAAATAATGGTTATTCAGACCTTTAGCCCTCAACTTCTCATCGTTTTCAAAATACATATAATCTTTAAGTCACCTTTTATTAGATTCGATTTTGAAATAATAAATCAAATTTCGTATTTTTGTAGTGACAGTAATCATTGAATCGTTAAGAGTAAATAGGGACAAGAATTAATGGTCGCTAACAAGGTAATATTATAGCATCAAGCTACAACGAAAATTGAAATACATTATGCCTACAATGGCCGAAGTATAAAAAAAATTTCTGATAACAGGAAAATTGAATAAAAATGAATTGAGGGAACGAAAATGAAGAAGAAAAACAGAATAAAATGACTAAACACAACTGAAAACGACCCTTAGAAAATAATCTAAAGATTGACAACTTTATACTGGATATTAAGACGTTTTCGTCTCAGGGGGAATAAAGCTGGAAAAGAAGAAAAAAAAGTGTAAAAAAAGGTTCTATTTACCTTCCAGTTATGAGTTGACTTCTACTTCATGATTTTAATTTTTCTTACAGGAAAAGTTGAGGAGGCTTAGAAATGATCAAAACATAAGAGGATCGAATAGATTTTCTTTATATAAGCCTATTTCTCACCATTCTCATAATAATAAGATGAACCATCTAACTGCTTACTTATCATAATGCCTCTGTGAGCAATGCCTAGCATAGTGCTAACTTAGAGTAGAGTTAAAAAAACGATTCAACATATATATAAATTCTTCAGCATAAACAGACAAAATATTTAATCAAATTTAATATCTTTTATAATATTTAAAAAAAATTGTTTTTAATGTCTTAAAAATTTTAAAATTTCTAAAATCTTAAGACATAACATGAAAATATTTTTAGGTTTCTTGTTCTCCCCTACATTAAAAATCATGGAAAACTTATCTTCTTATAAAGAAAATAGACATCATTATATTTTTTTAAAATGGAGCAAAATATTATACATATATTATATACTGGCATATACCTAGTTATAGTACATATACTTTAATACATATTTATTATATAAGTGTGTGCTATATTGTTATAATGAATGAGTCTATGCCGGATATTAAAGAGAATCTTTGTTATAGACTGGAAAATTATACTGAAATTTTTGAAAATTAGACTATGTAAGTAAAATATAACCAAAAAAAATAAACAAATAGGTAATAGAATATTTTTTATGCATCCTGGGTATCCTTGTGGAAGCCCAGTTTAGAATTCTTATATAATTATTGTTGTATAAAATAATTAACTTAATGGTTAGAAAGATATTCATATTATAAAGATTCTAGTGTCATTAAAATTTGTGTGATTGAGTAATTGAGAAAATAATTTACCTATTAATTATATTGCAATATATATATGTTTATTTATAATTTAGTAATTACTAATTATATATACATACATTGAAAGAGTAAGACATTCAAAAAAATTTTTTGTGGTTTTTTATTATATTGGCATTTTTTTTTTAAAACAAAAGGAAAAAGTGAAAAAAAAAATTAAAAATTTGAAAATCAAGGTTAAATTATAGATATATCTACGCTCTTATCAATTTCGAGATAGCGTATCGACCTACTGGCGTATAAAAATTGTAGATCGAACATTTTTATTCAGGTCGAGCCCATACTTTAATTTACTTTTAAAAGAAGGTCGACATATTATGTAAATTCTTTTCTTTATAAAAAGAAATAATTGATTTACTGAATCGTATATTTGACAAAACCACTAATTTATACTAGAGAAAACTGATAACCATTGATTTATAAGTTTATGTACTTAATTTAAATTTTGCAATTGAATATTTTCAGATTTTTAGAAATTAAAGCTATCTACTGTCAACTGATAATATAATTTCTTCTAATACAATCGAAAATATATTATTCAACTTATATTTATTATTTAAATATATTCAAAAAAAAAAAATAGATTATGCAACTATAAATATACTAGATGACATACTACGGATGATAAAACGTTATATGATGTAACTGTTTCTATACCCATTCAACAAATTAGAACCTTTTGAACTATGAGAATATTAAAAATTAGTTGGACTGATAAAATTATTAATGTAGAAGTTCTGAGAAAACTGGTAAAGCCAACGAAAATTCTAAAGATAGTAAAGAAAAGAAAGCTAAACTAGTTATCCCATGTAATTAGCAATCATTATTCAGAGCAGCGATGACAACTTTGTAATGATCTTCAAGGTGATAGCTAACTTTCGATGACCAATATGGCGTATATTAAAAAGAAAAACTTCAAATGGATTTCTGAGGTTATTTTACGTTCAAAGTAAATACATATATACATACCTACATATTTTTGTGTTAAATAAAAATTACTTATGTTGATTTAACTATAGTATGTAATTAATTCTCAGACTGTTTTAAATACCTACTCTTCTAGTTTTTTTTAATAAAAATTATAAATAAAAAAAATATTCCCATTAGATTTTCGAGAAATTTTTATTGTTTGTGTCTTATGTATGTACCTATAGCAAAGTTGATTTTTTTTAATAAACCTATTACATATGTACATACATATGTATGTATGTTAAGGTATTGCCTTTATTGCTCTTTCAATATCAATGTTTTAAATGTTGATTTTTATATTATAGTTCATAAAAGAAATAAAAATAATTTTTAGATATTTACCTGTGCGAGTGCATTCCTATAAGTATTTTATATTAAATTTAATAATACATATTACTAATCATTTGATTTAACTTTACTCATATTTTTAATTTCATTTGATTTATCTTTAATACTCTCACACTCACTAGTCACTCACTAACTAGTCACTACATCTCAATTTTGATATTATGAATCTATGATTATTTCATTTATTAATTTAAAAAACCATCGAATCAATAATCACCACTCACTCACACCACACCACCACTCACCAGTAAACATAAAAAAAAAGAAAATTTTTATCTGTAAAAAATTAAATTAATCAAACACAGCACAGCTCCAAAAATAACAACCGCCAATATTTTTATTAAGTTTTTATTGATTTTAAATCCAAGCCGCAACGCAATTATTAGAGTTAAGCCGGCTGCTAAGGACTTTTATTTAATATTAAATTCATTCATATCAGTATCACACACAAATTCACAATCGCTTATTCACATAATATGCAAATTGCGAATTGCGATGCGTATAAAAATTAAATTAACAAAAACAAATCAGTCTTTGTTTTGTTGACATTGAAATTAGACTTATTCGTGATTCGCGTAAATTTTCGGTTAATGAAAATCTCTTATAAATATACATATGTATATATGTGTGTTCTTACCTAATAAAAATGTGAAACAAAGGTATTTTTTTAATTACAAATAAATAAATAAAAGGATTATGTTTTATATTTGAAATATAGTATGTAGTTATAATATAAAAGTAATATTTAAATTTATATATGTACATGTCAATGTACATATTTATGTAAGTAATTTATTAAAAAAAGTTGTTTGCGTAGGTACCTCTATTAATAAATTTATTATTGAAATTAAATTTCTCTTCATAAATCATAAAATATACTTCTATCTACATAATGTAAGTATGTATGTATGTATTTACTTTTTTTTTTGTTTTTTGTTTTGGCCTTGATTTTGAATAAAAACAAGAATATTTTAATAAAATGTATAAATATACTTACATACATATATATATATATATATATATATATATATATATATATATATATCTACCTAAATAATTCATGTACTTGCATACATATATAAAAAAAAATATGTGAATTTCACTATTTAGTATTTTATAATGAAATACATACCTATGTATACAAATGCATAAGTATGTTTTGTTATTATTAACAAAAAACTCCGTTGGTTCGTAACGGTTTTAATAAAAAAAAAAAATAAAAGAAATTTTGAATTGAATAATTTTGAAATGTTTTAAAATAAAAATGCACTTAAAAATTTTTGATTTGAAATTATTTATGGAAATATGTATAAACAAGTAATGAAAAAAACCAAGAGTTTTCAAGAAAGCACATTTCCAAAATTAAAAATGTTCCATAATAAGCCTAGAGTAAAAAGTAGATATGTACACCTACATATTGTACCTATGTTAATATTGAAAATGTATATGTATATATTGAAAAATAAATATTGATAAGAAATTGTTTTTTGTTTGATTATGTTTTTAGTACGACAAAAATAAGAAAAATCAAATCATACTTTCGGCTATTATAAGGTAACGCAATGTTATTAAAAAAAATTATTAACAGAAACAAAAATACAATGTTGGAGCTTTAATTTTTTTATATTACTTCTTTTTATATTACTTGTGGATCGGTACCCAAGTTACAGGTGTGAGAATTTTCAGTTTTACACTCACAACTTACAGCTACTAAACGGGGGGCGACACAAAAAAATTTTCTGAAATAACTCATACTATTATATTACTATTAAATACTATTTATTTTATATATGTGGCTTTTTATATCGGATAGGTTTACCGAAAAGAGTTGTTCCACACAATTAATTTTTCGGCTATGCCTATCCGTATTTAAAATTTCATTAAAAGTTTAGTAAAACTTCCGTCTAGGTGTAAAAGTTTTGTAAACACCTAGACGGACGAACGAACAGACGGACAGAGTGAAACTAATAAGCAAATTTTTTAAAAATATTTTGAAAATGTGCTAAAAATACGTATATATATATACATAAGTACATATATATAAATATATAATAATATTATGATATGAAAGCTGTGTGTTTTAATCAAATTATTTTTTTTATTGTAAAGTTATGAATTATTATCATTGAGTTTTTTTTGTCAAGAAATAGTGTTTTCTTTTATTCATTTCAAATATTCAGAATACTACTTATGTATGTATTGTATGTATGCAGGTACATACATACATACATGCATAACATAACATTTAAAACGCATTGTTGTCCTTTAATTACAACTAAGAAAAGAACTGAAATAAACAGAATAGAATGGTAAAATTAAAGAATAAAATGTTTTTTTTTTAAAAGTCACTAAGTGACTAACATTTCAAAATTGAGGTTATGAATGGTAAGTAAAGTCACTTTATTATTATAGCACAAAAATTAAAAATTAAATACAAAACCAAACAATGAAAGCAATGATTATTGTCAAACTTTAAACTTTTTATTTTACTAGGTATGTATGTATGTATGTACTATGTACACACATTTATTTATTATTTATTACCATTTACTAATATCATTAGCATTCGGGATCTATAACGTGACCTCATCGTATTCTATGACTTTCATCTTCCATTCCTTCTAATTAATAAATAAACAAAAACATCGGATTTTATTATTCTTTTAAATGACTAACATATGTATGTATGTACAAATATAAGTATGTATCAAGTACGTTTATATGGTAAAATATGTATGTACATACATACATATATAATATTATGTACATACATACTTATGTTAGCCTTTTTTGTGTTAAGTTGGAATAAAAAGGACATAGGTAGGTACATATATACATAGTATGTATGGATGTATGTATGTATGTATGAAATTTCGGATTGGGTTTGGAACGTAATTTCGAAATAGCTTTTTTCTTTTTTTTTTTAATTACATATTATTTTTATTATTATTATAGAAATATTTTAGTTTGTCAATTTATTTACTTATCACGTATTGGTATCTATTATGACAATTTCATCCTTTAGTGTTTCACCCAATAATCATCATATTAAATCATCACGATACTAAATCTATAGATGCCTAGGCAGATACATAAGTATTGATAATATTTCAATATATTTATGTTGTTTTTGTCTTTGAAGATTTTTAAATTTTCAGTGTAACTATTAACATTTAATATAATACATTTCATTAAAGTATAGATGCAGATTTTTGTTAGTAACTTTGTGTCTTATATAAATACCATATGGATATTAACCATGTCCGTTTCTTATATTCGTACATATTATCATGAACCATAGCTAAGCATTTTGATTAATTGGGGTATCACTCTGATGAGAATAGCAAAATATAGAACCAAATATAGTATGAGTTAAGTACAATATTATGTATGTTTCAGTTCAATTCTTCATTAAGTAGTTACTCTTTGATTTTAATAAACACAATTAGCTATATTGAAATTTTGTTGTTTTTGGAAAAAATTAATCCATTTTCTTACAATATTTATGCTTTAAAACCGCAGTAAGCGCTTTGTAGAAAAAGAGATACAATTCGCTTAAATAATTTTTTTTTTTAATACGTAAAAATGCAGCGAAACAAATTAATAAATATCGGAACCAAATGAATGGAGAAAACTCTTTTGGTATGGATGAACATCTTTTTCAATAATCTTAGATTGAATAAGTTTTTATAAGCTCTTATTAAAAAAAATTCAGTTCTAAAGTAATTTAATGTTTTAATTTTAATTTATATGTAAGTATTTTCAATAAAATAATATATTTTTTCCTTATTTTCTAAGATTTAGATAAAAATAAAATACTGATTACATTATCAAAATTCAATTTCTTACAACTCTTATACAATTTATACCATAATTTCCTTTTTTTTATTATTATAATAAATAAATCAGTCATGTGAAATTTAGTTAAAATTATACCATTATTTATATTTTCTAATAGGAAAATACTCAAAATAAAACAAATAAAAAAAAGATTTTAAACAATGATATTTTCTATCATTAATCAATTAATTTTTCAAAAATAAGAAAGAGACAAAAACAGAATAAAACCGATTATCTACAAATATTTTTTACTTAGAAAGAAACCTTAAAATCTAATAAACCTTAAGAATTTACTTATTTGGCTTGAGGATGAAAAATGGTATGTAATAAAATATAATAAATTTGTTAGCATAGTAGGTAGGTATACCACAATATATTTAAAAAATTGTTTTTTTTTTTTTTTTTAAATATAAAGTTATATACATATTTTGTTTTTCTTTTTTAACAAACTTTATTCAAGGCCATCATATAATGAAAAATTTTCCATTTATATTTATGAAAAATTCCTATGAAAGAAAAATATCTACCTAAAAAAACCAAACATTTTGACAATAATGTCAAACAATGACAAAACAAAAACAATTCGAAGGAAATTTGTCAGACAAGATTTTTTTTTTCGATATTTTTCTTTTTTTTTAAATTAATCACCCAAACCATAACCTATTTTCTATAAAAAAAAAAAAATATGTATAATAATGACTTCAATCAGAGCAAAATAAATTGTATTATAGTATTTTAAAGATGTTAAATAAGAAATTGTTTTACTTTTTCTTTAAGTATGATTTATTGACTTTGTTTAACTAAAAATTACAATAAAAAAAAAACAAAACAAAACATAAAAGGAAAAGGAAAAGGCATTATAATAAAAAATAAATATTGATAGGCTTCCAAGTTTGTAAATATATAATTTTTTCTTAAATAAAAATTTTTAAATTTAATTTCCTTTTTTATCTTTATTGTTTTATAAATCTTAAATATTTGTTGAGATATACCTGCCTGCATCAATAATTATTTATCTTAAATATACATATATAAGGTAAATGTATCAGTAGTGGAAGTATAATTTCGGTTTAAGAATTTAAGATTTATATTAAGTTAATACAAGTATCATTGTTAAATATATAATGATTGGATTGGAATAATGATGGGATTGTATCTTATCAATATTTTATTACTAGTTGATATTTTTGTCCCAGTAATGGAAATAAATTCACCTTTAGTGGAATGTACTTATCTAGGTATATAACACAAATTGTCTTATTTATTCCGATAAATTTGAAAAAAAAGTACAAAATTTTATAGAATTAAATCTGCAGTTTATTTTTTTTTATTTTTAGAGTTCTGTTCACGCACAATGATAACGACAACAACTATTACCATAAAATACAAAAACAGTTTAAGTTTTCATTAATAATTGATTAAAAAAAATATATTAATTTTGAATTAACATTTTCATTGCCAGCAAAGTAGCAAAGTAGTAAATATAAGTAGCAAAGAACCATTATTAATGCTTTACCACTTAACATGTCAAATATTCCTGTTTATCCAGCCAAAGGTGCAGTGGTTGACGCACCGCTTCTCATTCATAAGGGAATGAGAGGTCTCGGGTTCGATTCCCGGCTGGGTACAATAAAAAAAAAAAAACATATTCATATATCGCAATATATAAATATTTTATATATCATAATATCTTATACACCGCACATTCCTACCAGGAAACAGGGATTATAGCTACCTGAAACATTTATGTACCATGGTCCCTGAATATAAATAAATAAATATGCCTGTCGTTGCGATCGTGAGCCATTGGACGGCAACGTTATATATTTTAGTCGTTGTCGTTCTCATTGTGCGTGGACAGTACTTATAATTTGTTTTAATTAAAAAAATAATTTATTTGTTGCTTTAATATACTAGTGGAAATACATTGTACAGTGGAAGTAACTAAGTATATTAGTTTTCTTATTTTCGTAAAAAAACAAAAACACTACTATCTTCAATATTGGTATGACTTTCTATTATTGATTATAGGTACATTTACCTTACATATCAATATAAGGTAAAATACTACATATACAAAAAATTTTTTTTGTGCAATTTCTTTTACAATAAATTTAAAAAAAAAATTTTCATTACCTTTATACTTATTAGGCTAGCCTACCGTTACGAACTTACTTTTAATTTGCGCCAAAAATTAAAAATTGGTCGAAAAAAAGAAAAGAAAAACACAGTGAAGAGCGTGGGGCTACTTTTTATTTTTTTTGGAACATTTTTAAAAAAATATTTTAAATTCGTCGTTAATTTTGTGCCTAAAAATACAAATATGTTACCTAAGTAATTAAATTCAGAGACATCGTTATGTTGCAACATAATTGCAAATAAAAAAACTTAAGCATCTATAAAAAATTAAAAACAATAATTTAAAAAAAAAGTTTAATAAGCAATTCTACTAAATCTTAAGTACCTATACATAATATTATTAAAATGTAAATTATTTTAAATATTGAAAACGAGATTTACTCTTTGAGAAAAACAAAATTTATTGTGAAAATTTATTAAAAGTTAAGATATTTGAAAGCTGATATTAAAACAAAATAAAAGGGAATAGACGTATTCTTTGATTTTTAGAAAGATTTATTTATATCCATATTCCATATAACATATTTTATAGAAAAATATAATTTTCTTAATTTTTCTAAGATTCTTAAGAAAATTGAGAAAATTTTATAAATATTAAATTGATTGTCAATCAATCTAATAACAATAGACGGCTTAATGATTAAAGATTATTTCTGAAATTTTTTTTTTTTTTTATTCAAAATAATATTCAAGTTTAAATTTTCAAATAAAATTTATGATCAGCACATATTATATAAATAATATATATCTTACACGTATGTATGTATATTGTAAATGCAATCTTGTGTTTGTAAAATGTTTTTATAAAAATGAGGTTATAATCTGTAATACGTTAATTCTAATCCTAATTTATAATGATTTTTTTTTCAATTTATATTTAAAACTAGTGAAAAAGCCCATTAGGTACATGATGGGCGCACGGCGAATAAAAATTTTTTTTTTAAATACTGTATGGTATTTTTAATCCGGACCCAATCATTTTTAAATAATCAAATCCGGATTGTCAAATCATTCCAAATTTCAATGAATAGTTAAACAAATTTAATTTTAATAATTTTCTAAAAATTTAATTTACCTAATTTAAAAAAATTAGGATATCGAAAGAGTAAAATTGCTACAAACTAGGAAATCAGATCAATTGTTCTTCATAAACTATCAAAGATTACAGTTTTTTTTTCAATTTGAATATTGGAAGTTAGACAATATCAAAAAAAAAAAAAAATTACCTAAATTGATTTTTTTAATTTGTAAAAGAAAGTAATCTGTTTTATTTAATCTTATATACACATATAAATATGTACTTTATATTAATCAATGTAAAGACAGTTAAACAGTAAAACCTGATTAATGAAAGTAAATAAATGATATGAATCAAAAAATGTTTTGATTTAACACAGTTTTCCGGAAATAATAGATTAATTTAAACGTATTAAGAAATTGTTTACACTGGAGAAATTGTTTACAGGGGTAAAGAAATTGTATTACAGTGGAGAAATGTTTTATTTTAAAGAGTTTTACGACACAACTGTACAGAAAACTTATAGTTATTACTTTAATGAAAGAATTTAAAAATTTTATTCCAGCTATTATACAAGACTTAGAAATTACCCTAAAATCCTAGCGTCAAAAACACTAGTGGAATATCCGATGATTAAAACGTACTACATCATCCGGCTTGCTGGTTAGAGTTTTTTAAAAATTTAAATTTATTTAAAAAACAAGATAAAGTAAGGCTTATCATTGATTTTTCCTTTACATTAGGCTTATCATTGGTTTTTTCCTTACATTTATATATCATTTTGAAAATTGACTAAAAATGATGACCCAATACTCGCGTTGTTTCGCTCTTCTAATTTAAATACGGCTTGACTAAATGCAAGGCGCAGCGAGAAGCACCATCTTGAAGCGACCCCAGATAAGAGTAGTTTTCTACTTTTAGTCGTGTTGATAATTAATTTGCTTTGTTTTTTTTTTTGTTATTTTATATTAGGTGTTCGTTGTCAGTGACAATTTTATTTCCATGACGTTAACATTTTGCCATCATTTTATTTAAAAAGTGACGCTAGAAACGATGCGCGAGGTGAAGTGAGCATTTGATTACCTTTTTAATTATTAATATTAATATAAGGTAGATTAAAATACAATATATATTGCAGAATAAAATACATTAGACCCGCTTTTTGACAAAAAAAAAATTTATTTCAACGGAGTAGGTACGTCTTTTAGAGATTTTACTGTATTTACCAATTTGTAGGCATTTTATGTATTTTTTTTATTATGTATATGTCTCTTATTATGTCAATATATTTTTAAGTTATTTAAAAATTATATTACTAGAATCCTCAACATTTACGTAAGATTTTATTTTTGCTAAAAAAAATTTTAGAAGTAGAATTTCCTTTAAAATATGATTCAATATAAGGGTTTGTTTTGTTCATCCAAATTATATTGAAACAAAAGTTATAGGTATATTTTCTATTTTATTTTTTTATTTAATTTGATAGATGAATAATTATAAAAAGATGATATTATTCAATATTTTGACATATCATTTCATAACGAAAAAAAAGCAAAATGTGAAAAGAAAATACATACATATAGCTATGACGAAATAATTTAATTTTAGTTCAATGATTGTTTTTTTTTTTTTGATTGATTGTATACCGATGTGTCATTCAATTTTACAAAGAAAAAATAATTAATTTTATATAATAAATCGATTTTTTTGAATTTAATTTAATAAAAAAACGATTATATACATATTTAACTATATAAATGGTATTATTAAAATAAACTTAAAACACAGAGGTATTGCATTGGTAATTATTTTTTGACTTTAATTCTGTAGTTACCGGGACTGATCTTTCTTTTTCTAATTTTGCATAAGGATATTTAGAAATATGGAAAAAATGAACTTTGGTCAGGATCTCAATTATCGATGAAGTTATTAAGAGATTTATCGCCTTTTGAAAATATTAATACATAATGCAAATTAGTGTCAATATTTATAAAACCGTTTAGAGTATATAATCGAATCGAGCTTCAGACGAGGTGTTAAGTTCGGAAATGTAATTATTAATTGAAGTTCAGGGTGATTTAAATAAAAAAATGTTAATTGCTTTTATTAATTTTAAAATTTTTTTTTATTTAACTAAACATTTTAATTTCTTTAGTTTTTTGTCTTAATTTGAGACAATTTTTGAAAGAACATACAAACCCAATTTTTTTTTTTTTTTCGAGGGTAGGTGGGGATTTCAAAAGGCACCAATGAGATCAACGGACGAATTCTCTTTGGTATAGTGTTTGAATTTTAACCAACTAAACACCACCTCCCTTTTAAACATTAGGTTAAAACCTATGGTACAATGTACTTAAAACCTATGATACTATGTTTGATTTGGGAATTGGGAAAATTAGAATAAAGGAAATTGAGAAATATAGGAAGTTATTGGATGTTGGGAGGATTATTTAAAACAAAGATGTTGATTTTCTTCTTGCATTTGTCGGTCTCCTACACGTTATGATTGCCAATTTTACGGAATACTTTCGGTGGCAAACTATTCCATATTCTCGCTGTACTCATTACAAATGAGTTTCTGTGTATAAAGGTGTGCCATCTGGGGATCTTTAAGGTATAGGTGTTAGCTTGTCCAGCCCTCCTTGTATCTCGGTTGAAATTTTTGAGAGGAGGCATTAGTTTTTGTATTTCTTCTGTACAAGTTCCTATACCAACAAAATATCTATTAAATAGAGTGAGTGCTCGATTACCTAGTGGAGCCAGAGATTAGGTAGCAATGGAATCGTTTATTAAACTTATGGGATTTGTTTTGAACTTTGTCTAGGTGTGCATTGAACTCAATTCTACAACTGATGAAGGATTTATAGATAGTTAACAAATCTAAAAACTAAAAGAAGGCCTTACAGCGATACAGGAAGCCTAAATATTTCGCTGATTCCTTAGTTATCCAAAAAATATGGTTAAACCAGTTCCATTTTTGGTTTAGCTCAATGCCCACAATGTTCAAACTTTCAGTGTGCTGCTATATTTAATATAACTTACAATAATGGGGTCAATAGCTTTTCTCTCTGTTTTTGTTGTGAAGTGACTAATATCACCAAAAGTTCCAAATATTTAATTCAAAATTTCGTATAAATTCGCATAAATTATAAGTACATATTATTTGTTTATTTATAAATTATTTATTTTTGTCAGTTATACTTAACTGCCCAAAATTTAGTATCTTGTTTCGTTAAGATTTAGACCAAATTGGATACAACTATATACTTTTGTCAATGGTATAGTTGTTAAGACATCGGCCTTTCATACGAAAGGTTTCGGGTTCTAACTCCGGCTGGGTCATATAGATTAATAAAAAATAATATAGATTTTTCTTATAATAAATAATTAGTAGAATACAATTAAATTAAAAATAAGTATATTATGTCCTATATAAATTATAATTAATATCATATTGTAATAGCTAGGTATATATAATGAAATGATAATAAACCATAATTCTTGCATAAGATAATAGATGGCGTAGAAATAAAAGAAATTTTTCTATAGTTTGTACAATAGCTACAATTTTAGAATTTTTTATGAAGTACGAGTAGATTAAAATGAATTATTTATCTAGCTGTTTTATTTAAAGTTTAAAATTCTTACTTGTATGATGAATTTAGAAAACAAAAGTTATTTTAATTATGCTACTTTTAAATTTTCAGCAATTAAGTAATTAATGATATTTATATAAATGCATTTTCACACATATAGTTTAAAACTTAGTAGATAATTTTACAACCTAGTTTTTCTACATTATCTTTAAATATAGGTATTGTATAAAAAAATTATGAAAACAACAGGATTAAACTAAATGTATACGTCATATAGTTAATATTTACAAAATTTTATGTTTCCTGAATTTCTTTTTTTTGCAATTTGTTTTATTATGTTGTTTTTCTGTTATACTTATTTGTATTATGTTTAAGTATAAAGAATAGCTAATTCTATGTTAATTTATATATATACATTTAAACATATTACACACTAACCTTAGATATACGTTGGTTTTTGTTGGTAAATAAACATAAAAATTTCAGTAGAAAAATGTAAACTTGGTAATATATGTAAGTACATTAAACCTAATGAAAAAATAAACAAAAGATGAATTTTTTACACTATCTTAATAACAGAAATACATCTACTTATTATTTTACTCAAGTATTAAAATTTATAAAAAAACATCATTTAAAAAAAAAAAAATTTTTATGAAAATGAATGATATATGAAGACATTTTTATAAGTATCCGTTATTTGTTAACCTCTTACAAAATCAATTTAATGTTTATTAAACTTCCATAATTCAAATTTTGAATTTTAAAAGGCAAAAAATTAATTTACAAAACATTTTCCATTTTGTAAAATTACATTATTAACATTTGTATCTCAAGAAGTCTTAAAATTTTGAAAACTTTTTCGAGTTTTCATAATAAATGAAATGTTCTATTGATATGTTAACAGTAAGGACGCATTTTCTTCGGTGCATATTAAAATGAACCATTCAATCTTGATTTATAGTTTTCTTTTCTTCAAAGATGTATCGATTAATCTTCCTATATAGGACCTCACATACTCATTTCGTCATCCTTTAATCCTGTAATGAATCTATCTTTATGTTATTTATCTATCTTTATTTGTGAAAATTGTTATAAAGTCTAGATTAAAAATTTTTTGTAGAAAATATAAATATAGGAATGAGCCTCGGCAGTCTAGTGGGTAAAAACGTATGAAATACGTTATAAACACCGAGGGAGACTGGGTTCAAATTCCACACACATCCTAAGAATAATCCCTTTCTTACGACATTTAAAGCCACAAGAGAAGAATTAAAGGATGTGGACATAAATATAGATACATTTAAAATTTTAAATTTTTTGCGAAATTTCAAGAATTACTTAGGTTAATTTTAACATTGTTTAAATTTGCGAAAATGCTTAATAATCAGCTTTTGTTTATTTGCAAAGAGTTCACCGTGTTTAATCACCGTGTTCATGGGTTTGTTCAATAAATCCGTTTGATACTCGATAACATAATATTGTTATTCAAAATTGTAAATTGTAATTTTTTCATTATTTTCCAACATATCGAACCAGTTCATTTTAAATCAAATTTTTTTAAAATTTTAAATACACTTAAGGATTTTATTTAATAAAAAAGTTTCTCGACATATTTTACTTAAATAAACGGTTGGACTGTTAAAAACAAAAAATAAATATTTTTTGACTTGGTAGCAAAAACCTAAAAAACTTATATAAAATTGTAAAATGCGACATTCTTTAATCTTCTTGACATAATTTTCACGCTGTTATATACTTAGTAAAGTTTAATGTTTTAAAAGATAATATAGAAGAATGTTAGTTATTTTGTTTGTTATAAAAGAAAACTTTTAATAGAGAAAATATTTTTACAAAATTATTATTTCAAACTACTTTTCGTTTAAAATTTTTTTTTCTTTTTTAATTTGCATAAAAACATAATTTTCACTTTTTTAAATTAAAAATTTTTAAGATTTTTATTTAAATGAATTTTTTCCAAAATATTCTTACTATTAAATAAGTAACTATATTTTTTATTGTTTTAAATTTTTTAAAGATGAAAATTATAATTAAAAGTGTTAAGAGAAAAACTTTTATATCTATAATTAGTTATTTCTTTTATATATTTTTACGATTTTTAAAAATCATTTAAATTTTTGATGACATGTTTTTAAAGTCGCAATGCAAAAACAAAAACATTTCGTTTACTTAAAAAAGATTTTAGTAAATTGATAGAATATTCAGGTATTCTTATCCTCATGCTTTTCCTTTAGAAAGATGTCTTGTATATGTCTATATTTATTCCAATTTTTGCCGCATACTTTTCCAAATTTTAAACTACTTTAAAAGTTTTGAAGGATTAAAATTGTTGAGCTCTAAGTAGTTATAAGTAAATATGTCATAATTTTAATTTGTAATTTTAAATTTAATTTTAGCACGTTTTCCAAGATATGACCAGTTTTCTCTTGTTTATAAGGATCTCAAGTTCTGGTTAACATTTTGTTTAATTTAATAATGAAAAAATTTGATTCCTCTATATCTTCGGAATGCTTTTTATGGTTAGAAATTTTAAGAAGAGGAATTTAAGAATTAGTTAAATTCTTAATTATCATAAGTTAAACTTTTCCCAGTTTAAGAGCTATTAGGGATCAAAAATTAAAATTTCGCTATTTTTATATACATAAGTATGCAAATTTGTTAAGTAAGACATAATAATGAAAGCTCCAATATTATATTTTTACATGTGTTCATTATAGATTTTCTTGGATGTATAAGGCTTTTTTAAAGGAATATATCTCTCTACACAACCTTTCCTGTTCAGGCGTGGCTGTAAATATCGTAAGGGAAAATAACTCTTACGATGTGTGTGGGATTCGAATCCACACTCCCTCGGTGTTTACAGCGTATTTTATACGCTCTTACCCACTAAGCCACCAAGATCCCTACTTTGTTCATTAAGTGCTATACTTTGCACTTTAAAATGTTATTTACAAATACATTTAAAACCTATATTTCATTTACAAATACATTTAAAATTTATATTTCATTTAAAATCAATAAAATCTTTATTCAATTTTATTTAAAATATTTCACCTCTCCATATATTTTCAGAAATTAACTTTTAAAGCATATTCACCAGAGGATTCATATTTCATGTATCCTTTATTCTTATTTTAAAAACTATTTATTCTTCTTCAGTGCATTTCAATTTAATAAAATTATGGTTCATTATTGTTTTTGGGTTTGATGATGATGGTTTTTGTAAGTAAATCAACACCTGCTTTTATACAATATGCTGCAATTGTTTTTTAAACGTTTAAATTCTTGAAAATCAATTACTTACGTTTACAATGATGTACGTGACATTTTCATAAATTTAAATTCATATTTTTTCAATTTATGTCCAAATAAAATTATATTGAGATATTTTTTACTTTTTTTTTTTATATCTTAGAATAGTAAAACCCACACGAAAATCTAAAATTATTGAATGGCGCCAATAAATATGTTAAAAAAAAAAAGAAGAAAACTAAGTTAGTAAGTAATAAAAAATTGAAAATTTATTAAGACAAAAAAATTCCAAATTCCCAAAATGATAATAATTCCGAAAGATTAAATTTATAAAATATGAAGTAAGTTTATTTCCACAGTTATTTGTTTGAATCCCAAAATTGAAAAATGGAATATAACTATAAATTTTTTGTTATTTTTTCAATTATATTGTAGAAGGAAACATTAATTTTTATGTTTTACACAGAGATGCATTTTAAACGACTGTTGGTGACAATAATAATTTGAAAATATGATGTAGATATAGTTATTTATTTAATATTATATACATTATTGAAAACTAATTTGATCTAATAATAAAAAAAAAAAATAATGAAAATTTTTATATAATATTTATATGAAGACATAAATTTTTATGGGTATATAAATTTTATCTGACACTGCATTAGAATTAAAATACCATTTATACATTATATATATCATATAATATTTTCTCAATAGTCAATACTTACTGACGATAAAAGTTGAGTCAGCCGAATTATCAATGGTTTAGTGAAATTAATGATTTTAGAATCTGAAGTTCAGTCAAATATGAATAATAAATGTTTTAGTGGATGCCATATACTCCTTATAGGAATGAAAATCGTAAAAGGGTCCTGAAAAACGTTTGTTAGGTAAGTATGTACTACAATTTATTTTTTCCCCTAAGGAAAGTGGGAATTTTTCCAGAGACACCAAGAATTTCCACTTGCTAGTGCCAAATTCTTACTGACTACACCCACCTCCCCTTTTAACCAATATAATGTAATGAAACCCTTACCTGCTAACGTAATATATCAGCTAGGGAGTAGGGATAGAAAAGTATATATTTTTGGTCACTTCCGTTTGTAACATCAACTTTAACCATCTCATTTAAAATTATATTGTCTCTTGGAAGATTTGTAAAGTGGCTCGTTCACCATTTCTTTTTAAACCACTATAAAATTCGTGGTTTTAAATGTAAATAATCACTATGGTATTCCAAAACATTGTGATCCGAAATATTGGTTTTAAAGTCACATCTTTAAACAATCACATCTTCTTCTGATCAGATTCTGGATCAATATCTTCTTTAAAGAAGCTTTCGTATTTATTGAAAAGCTAAAATTAAATAATTAGTTCACAAATTGGTTAAAAATCACCCAACAAATAGAATGAAAATAAATTCACTACTAAATCGATCCATTTGCTATATGAACTTCAATTATAGGAAACAATTTATTGTTATTTTTTTTGATATGTGATTATTTTAAAAATCAATTTTACTGTCCGGATACATTTGTTAAATATATATATATATATATACTTATATATATATATATATACATGTATACATATATATATACATATGTAAAATAATATGTAATATATATATATATATATATATATATATATATATATATATATACTTATGATATTATATTAAATATACATAAGTAAATGCTATTTTTATTTTTCAATTAAGTATTTTAGAAATATTTTAAAAATCTAAAGATAAAAAAATACAATAAAAATAAAAGAAAATTTTGAGGATCTGCAATTTGATATTTTACAATTTGTATTTCAAAAAATCATTTTTATTTATTTTTTTAATTTTGTATTTTTACGATAGCAATTTATGATTGTGACAAAATACAAGTGATAAAATTTAAAGGATTTCATGAGAAATAACATAGAAATGTATTTGAAAAAAATTTTAATAAAACATTTAATGAATTACAATCACGAATAAAATTTAAAGAAATTAACCTCTTTTAATGGAAGATAGAAAAGAAAAATATATTAAAAATAAGTAATAAAACTTTAATTAAATTTTTAAGAACGGATTGCAAGAAATAAAAAAAAAACATTTCAGTGAAATTTTACTTAATATGTAGAAGACAAATGTTGCAAAATTTTCATTTTCATTTATGGTGCAATAAATGGTGTGCAATACTGGATATAAAAATAAAATAAAATCGTAGATATTAGATATTAAAAATTATTTCATATAAAATTTTATATTAAAACTTATTAATTCTTATAGTTAGGATATTAATTAAATGTTCTTAAAAATATAAATTATAACTTTATAAATTTCTTTGTATGTTTTGTATATTTTCTGCATGGAAAATCTTTTTAATTTGTTTTATTTACAGTTTTAAGTACACATCAAATACTATTTTCTTATCCAGTTGGATCAGTAATTTTAAATTTATATTTTTGTAACGAGAACGCCACGAAATCCAAAAAAGAAAAATCTCAAATTAAATATAAATCCCAAATTAGAAAATCATAAAATACCAAATTGCAAACTATCAAAATCCCAAACCTTCAAAAAGTAAAGCAAATTTACAGATTTAAGAATTATCTACTAAATGAGGAAATTGTTTAGTAGAGATTTTGGGCTGAGTCGATCTGTCTGTTTTAAAATCTTATTTCGCGTTTAAGGGAGGCCAATCAAATTTTAACTATTGATAAGCCTATTAAAAAAATTAAGCTATAGAAACTTATTTTTATGTAGCCCCATGCAAATTTTTAAAAAGTCCTATTTTCAAATGTTTTTATCTCAGATTCTGCTTATAATTTTATCAGTCTAAAAAGGTCAAACGATGCGACATTATTTTTATAAATTAATATCAAAATTATACAATTTTTTACAATTTAGTATATTTACATTTACGCTTTATATGTCAAGACGAAATTTAATTCGCTTTTAGTTAGAATCTTGCAATTTTAAGTGAAGAAGATCTTTCACCTTCAACTTTATAATTTGTATAAATTACGTCATAAATGTTTTTTTGTACGTCCTGCTGTTTAAGAGGTATTAGAAGAAGTTTTCCTAATTATATAAAGTTTCTTTAAAATGAAAGAAAGTATCTCCTCATTTTCTTATTACTCCTATATAATATTCGGAAAAAAATTACGAAATTTGGGTCAAGTTTTTTTCTTTCAAAATATGCGCCTTTATAAAAGTTGGACTTTGCATTCTGCCTAATTAGGATACAAATTTCAATATTGTTTTGAAATTAGTTTGTTTATATAATTTTTAAAATTTCTGTAACTCATTTATATTCTAGATTATACAACATGTTTTAGACCTTTTCGGATGCTGAATTCTGTTCGTTAAAAGATTCTTAATTAAATAATAGATAATTACCAAGACAAAAATTTCGTTGGGAATTTTGCGTAGTTCCTTTTAATTCTTTGCATTATATTATTTTTTAATTAATTTTTTTTATAAAATTCATTATTTTTTAAGTTTTTATTTTTTATGGAAAACTGTATGCATGGACATACTTTAGTATTCGTTTTAGAGTTGGATTCAAAATAACCGTTTCAATAAATTTGTAGCGAGGCTTTCAAAATTAACTATTTTTCATATGGAAATGTGAAAATTTAATTTTTTTTGAATGATATATATATGAGGACATACTGTAAGTATTAATAGCTGGATTCAAAATTAGAATTTTTCTCTTTTCCGGAATTTTTATATCCATATATGTCTGTCTATACGAGATTTTGAAATTTTGGGATTTTGATTTTCGCGATTTTTTTTTGGGATTACATACCCAACCCTATAAATTCTTAATTTTTTTTATTATTTTTTACTGCTATGTGCAGTATTAGTTTTTGCAATGAAACACATCGTTGCAAACGTTTACGGCTTTTATATAATAAATAATCAATAATTTAAATGAAACTTAAAGAATTATATTCAAAATTTATATACATAAGTAGGTAATAACACAATATTTCTAAACCACCGGGTACTATGGCTACTATAGGTTAAAACATATTATTATTTATTTACTTATAGTATTACAATTTATTTATTTAATTTTTTATTTATTTTAATCTAATATTGTACTATAAATTATAGTAATGTAATAAGCCCTCAACTACAGAAGCCATTTTTTGCCTGGACAATAATATTATTCATTTTGATTATATTAAATATTTAGTCGCAAAAGGATTTGCGAGAGGGATATTAATTTTTAGAAATTTTCCTTAGAATTAAATGCAGTGCTATACATGTACCGGATTTGAACTCGTACTCTCAAGGTCATTAAGCCACATGCTTATTTACTCGGCAACCAAGATAACTTACTTTTCTTATTATTATAATTTAATGCAGTTGCATTTAATATTTGCATATTTCTAGGCTTAAATTCATATTTAAAATGTTAAATTAAGAAAAGAATTTTATCAAATTATAAATAAGTTTCTAAAGTTTTCATTATACATATGTCATAATTTCTATAGCCATTTAATATTGTCACATGATGATATTTTTGTCAATATTCAGATATTGTTTATATTCTTTGTATAGAAACTTTTATTATGATACCGGATATACTATTGTACAATAGTTTACATATACAATAAATTTATATTTATAAAATAAAAAAAAAATCATTGATTTTTTCTTTTGTCACTCATAAGAACATCCTGAAACTGAAACTATATAATATCTGGTATATTGAAGGTGTTCTTTAAATTTATATCTATATGTATACATAAGTATACTTATACTTAGAAAAAATCCTTAATATTATCGCATTTTAAGGCAAAACTTTTTGAAAAGGATATTATTTTTTTCAGGTTTTGATTACATTTTATTATCCTTTTCGTAAGTTTCAATCGGAAATAAAGAAAAATAAAATTGAAAAAAAGAATTAAATATGTTTAACATGAAAGTAAGAATGGTCTGCAAAATAAGAAAAGAGAGAAAATTGAAATTTCGAATTGAAATATTTCTTAATGCTAAGTATGTGCACCCCTAACTTACCTCAAAAATAAGTAAGTATAAAACAAAATTTGATTATTCTGAATATCCTTTAAAAAAAAAAGTAGATACATTTCCAATAATCGGCTTTATTAAAAAATATTCATTGAATTTTATAATTTATATACTAAAATTTATTTTTTAATTGTAAATATAACTATATTGTCTGTTTAAGAGACTTTGCACCATGTGTTTGCACCACTTTGCAAAAACTTGTATGAATAAAAACCTTTAGTATTTAAAGAAGTGAACATTCATTTTATGATAAATACTTTTTTAGTTAGATATGCATATGCCTATTAACAGCATATAGTCTATTACCGGAATAAGTTTTTTAAATATTTTAAATTAAGCAAACGAATGGTGAAATTTCGTTCGGAATTTTTATTTAGTTTTTTTTATTATCATGCATGTAATAAATTATAAGTGAAAAAATTAAATAAAAATGTATTTAATGTAATAAAAGTCTTAAAGTCAGAAAAAAGTCAGTCATTTTTTTAGATGATGAGTTAAAAATTCTATATATTTTCTTAAGGTTTTCTTAAGGACATATTTATAGCAATTTAAATTTTTTATAAATTATATAACATTTTTAGAATTTTTACTACTTATCCAAAAGTATACTTATTTTTTAAATAAAAGTATTGAAAAGTCTTCTAAAAAATGATTAACTTAGTGCCGGTAATATACGATTATCATATAAATTAATTAACAACACCTACATTGCATATATTGCCGGTAATAGAATTGCTTTAAAACTTAACAATCTTTATTACTGGCATATACAATTAAGTTATTCGTTTTATTATTAATTTTAAATAGAATATTGCTATAAATTTATTTAACAAATAAAAAATTAAATAAATATTAATTAATCTTATTAGTATAATAATGTTTTTCATATGCGAAACCAATTTTGTTACTCTTGCCGTTTATAAATAGAGAAAAATAAATAAATAACTTTTACAATGATATAATAAAAAACGAAAACTCCATTGAGTCAATTGTTCTTGGTCTAGCTTAAATAAAAGTGGAAGTACTATTAATATAATGCAGCCTATCAAAATGATTTTATAATTTCTAAACTAAGCCATCCACAGCGAAGGAGTAATTCTAGTGTGAGAACTATATTGTCTGTTTAAGAGACTTTGCATCATGTGTAAAAACTTTGCAAAAACTTTTATGAATAAAAACCTTTCTATAATTAATTTTTTTTAATTTTTTAATAAATCATATATGCCGGTAATAGAAATGGTACTGCCGGTAATATAATTTTTGAAAGTTTGATACGCTGGTAATAGGACCATTCGATTGATCTGCTAAAATATCCGAAATTTCCAAAAGTATTTTATTTACATTTAGAATTTCTATTACAAATGTAATTGTAAAAGATATCAATATTTAATAAAATCCATTTTTTATTAAAATTATAATTTGAAATATAATTTTATAGACAAAATTCGAAAAAAAAAGTCTTAATATGCCGGTAATAAGCGACTCTACCTTATATTTCATTTACTTCGATTACATTCGAAAATTCTATAATGGTCAAAGTTTAATTTTGTATATATATTTATCTTTTCTTATATATTTTTTTTTGTATTAGATAAAACATTATTCATACTGCTATTCTTTTGACGGTTTTCAATTATATATTATTTTCATTTTCTAGTTAATTTTTCATTTTATTGTAATTTACAATATCCTTACTTTAAATTATTGTAATTTTTAAGAAACTATTTTTTCCTTCTTATGGAATTTTTTCTAAAATTTACTTATTGGACTTTAAAATTTTACTTTACGTATTGGATAATCGGATTAATAAAGAATAAAAATTTTAGAAATTGTCAATAGGTATGTAGATAAAATTCTGTAGGTATGTTAGATAAACTTAGATCTGATATCGACTATCACCAATTACTAAGTATATATTATTAAAAAAATAACTAATATAGATTTTAAAAATAAGCTGATGAAATATTATATGTGGTGGATCTACTTCTTTACATTCTAACCAACTTCCGGAATAGAAAAGTGTTTAGAGTACCAACCTCTCATTTAGGAAGCCCACGCTCAAATTGCAGTAATAGTGAAAAGTTATTGCCCTTTCAAACTGTTTCATCCACCATTTATCATTGGGTTTGAAGGAATGGCATTACAATAATTACTTATAACTTTATATATACAATAATAATAGAGAAGTATAAGCATCAGCATGAAAAATGTATACTTTAAAATTAATAGATATTCAAAAACAAAAACAATTATATTATACCTTATACAATTTTAAATCGAATATAAAATAACAATTTGCATTTTAAACAAGTCTACAATTGTGATAAGGTTTGGTACTATTTCATGTAGTAATTGAGTGAGAATTAATAGATACAAATTCTAGTGATTATTCTCACTTCCCTACATTATCCATCATATCCTCGTTTTCATTGTATAACATACATTCCATCTTATTCCAATATAAGTATATAATTGTGACGCAGTCTAAAATTTGAAGAATTTAACAAGAAAACAAACAATTTTTGTGATAATTTTTGAGTTTTAAACTCAGAAAAATGTTTATATTGCTTTTATAAAAAAAAAAAAAAGCGGTTCCCCAAAGTAAAACAAGAGAATCTAGGTATAAATGTATCATATACTTCATACCGAAACGTATTACCTACTGAACAGATTACAATTGAGTTACGAATATTAAAACATTTTCTAAAAGTGCATATTTATAGTATAAGGCAAAAACTAAAGAATTTGAACATAAAATAAACCACAATTTCTTTTTTAACATTCCTTTTTAACATAAATTATTTCAAATGGCAAAGCTATAGTTTTCTTTGACAGTACATTCTTTAATGAGATACAAAAGATAATTTCAGAAAAACAAAAAAAAAAAAAAGGAAAGCATTAAACAGCATCAAAACAGTAAAACGGTAAAACAAAAAAGGAAAATCACAAATGATATTTTATTTCCGCTACTTAAAATGATTGTCTGTTGCTTGTTTATGAAATTAAAGTTGGTTTCACATTCAATGGCGTAATGTTGTTTGACGTTTTTTTTTTTAAATACTAACTTTGTTTTTATTAAAATTTTGGTGACACATTTAAATCTATGTTTATTAAACTTAATCTTATATCCAGAAGAACTTGATTTTGATGGGAAATGTTCTTGAGATTCAAGAAGTTTTGTAGCTTCAGTTTTCAATCGTATGTAGACTTAAAAAATTTGATAGAAAAATTCTATCTATAATAAAAGGAATGTATTATTGATTTTTTATTGTATACTTTTAATTTTTTAAAGCTAAATAAGTATAAAAATTATTTAATTTACTTTTCTTTCAATCTAATTTTTCATTTTAAAATTAAAAATATTTTTATTTCCTTTAAACTTTTATTTTGTTTATTATAAGATGTGGGCAAGACTTATTTGAATACTTTAAATAGTGACAAACAAGGTTTGTCAATGGTTTTTTTGATTATGGACTTTTAATTGTACATATAACAACATAACAAATATATATGTAATTGTACATATATAACAATATAACAACTTCTTTTGACATTTATTATACTCAGTGTATTCATATGTCACTGTAAAGACAGTACATCCTGAATAGGGTATTAGAAGGCGAAGATGAAGTATTCACAAATTATAAATTCTTTATGATTAAAAAATTAGAATGGGCAATAGAAGTCGTAAAAATCTTTTTTAAATTTAAACAATACAATTGGTACTATAATAAATGAAACATGAATATGTACGACAAATTTAATACTTTTTTTGCATTTCTATATTAAATTTCGCAAAGATAATCTAAAATACTGAGTTTAATTGTTTTCATGAAAGAATTAAATTATTACTATTACATAATATAGTTACATAAGAGTTAAAAAGAATTTATTCTTAAGTATATATAACATTTTTAAATGAGATTAAACTCATCCATTTTTTTAAATAGGTATTTCATGTTAAATTACGCAAATTTTTATTATTGTTTTACTTTTATTTCAAAAGGATAAATTATAAGCATTTTTGAAGAATTTAAAAAAGAAATATTTTTTAATACCAAAAATTTTAAAAATTTTCATCCACAGTTTATTATAAATAAAGCACCTACATAAGGATAATACTATGTAAAGAAACATTAAATTTGAAAATATGGTAATCATTTAACAATAAATAAGATAGCATATGAAACAAAAAGTTTTTTATAGGTGCAGATTTTCAAAAAATCATTTAAATATTTTAGATTGAGACACAAAAGGGGTCAAAATAGTTTTTAGAATTTTTTTTATGTAAGAAAGAATTATTAAAAGTCAAGAGACGCTAATCCTTTTAATTTTCAGGAAGTCCAATATAATTAACAAAATCTCTTATCACATATTAAAATATAATGTTGTTGCTTTATTTTTGTATTGTAAACAACTTGAATAAATTAAAATAGTTAAGTATATGTATCTAAGTTGCTGGTATCAAAAATTCCATACTGTGATTTTTTTATTTTTGATCCGTAAAACCTCTTAAAGAAAAGAAAGTCCAATTTTTGAGTTTTATCGCAAAGATCTTCTCTCAAAATTTCAAGATTCTCAATAAAAGCATTCCGAAGACAATGGGTAAACAAACTTAAAAACCAAAATTATGTAATTTTTCTATTAATTTATAAAACTTAAAAAATTCCCTATCATTGGACGTTAAACGTTGGATTTTTTTGATTAAAAAAATATTTAACAAAACTTAAGTTATATATGTATATGTATATTTATTTGAAAACAGAGTTTAAACGAGTTATAATTAAACAAAGGGAGAGGAGCAGGAAATACAGCTAATAAGTAAATTTATAAACCTTCCTTGAAAAATATGTTACAAAGCAAAAACTAAAAACTAAAAATAAACGTTATCAAAACGAGCATGATATGCAAATATTTTTATAACAATAAAAATTTCAAAATTTTAAAATTATCAGATCTACACCTAGCTACATCTACATTAAACAAAAAAAATAATAGGGTAGAATCTATCTTAAACTTTTTTAATTATGTCACTATCTAAAGAATTAAAATTTTCAAAAATATTGACTCTACATATTTCTGATCCTTTTAATAATAGTCTTGGACTATTAAATAAATAATATATAAAATTAATCACATAGAATATCTTTATTATGCGTAAAGTTATCTTAAAATGAAAGTATTAATTAAAAATATATTTTCAATCTGAAACAGTTTTACTTTTAAAAAAAACCTTTAAAAAACATATACACCATTTTATTTCAAAAAAACACACATCACATAACGGAAATTGAATTATTTTAGCTTAAAAAAATGTTATTAAAGCTTTGAAAAATAAACCACTCCATATTATTTAATCCTTGTGAAACATTATAATATTTATAAACAAAATATACATATTTATATTTCCTATTCTTTCAACAAAAAAAACTTATAAATATTCTTTGTATGAAAATTTAAAGTTTTGTTTACATTATGCTAAACAACATAAAAGATATTCAAACACTTTGTTTGAAACGACTTTTTATGCATATACACAATAATATGTTTATACATACAATTATAAAACTGTGCAAAACATAATAGTATTATTTTTTTTTTTATATATTAAGTATTTGTTTTTCCTCAAAAAAAAAAGGAAACAATTAATCTTATACTCATAGTGACGTCATACTTATTTTATACACGTGTGTATGATAATATTTGTAAATTTTAATGGATGGTTCTATGTTACACTTTTTGTGCTTTTTTCTTTTACTAAAGAAAAAACGTTCTCCTTTTGATAAACTCTTCTCTTCAGAATTTCTAAACCTTTTCTTTTTTTTTTTGTGCTTTTAAAGAAGAAATTTAAGAGAAAATCATGTTACATATTTCTATATAAAAAATAAAAAAAAAAATTTTTTATTGGCAACGCTATTTAAGAAACTTCTAATTAATTATATTATATATTATGATATGTATTTAATTTGAATAGAATTCATTATCGGGACATTTGGATTTTTAAATTAATGATGAAAACAAGATATTTGTTTTCAAGATTTATTTAAAAATTCTGGAAAAGGCAAATATTCTCCTTTTTGTATCTAACAGTGGCTACGCATAAAAAAATTAATGCAAAAATTCTAGAAAAAGTTGAATTTTTATTTAAAAAAATACAAAGAAAAACGGGATTTTGAATATCGGGATTATAATTGTCAGGATTTTGATATGGCGGGATTTTCATATGGCGAGATTTTGGATTTTTTGATTTGGCGAGATTACGATTTACGGGATTTCGAAAAACGGAATTTTGATACGGACCCAATCTTATTTCAGTTAAATATACTCATAGAATTCTTAAAATCATTATTATTTGATTTTTAACAGATTTCCAAAAAAATTTTGAAAAAAAGTGCTTATTAGTTTCACTCTATCCTTCCGTCCGTACGTCTGTTTACAAAACTTCTACACCGATAGAGAAAAAAAATTTTAACCATGGGCAGGTCTCATAAAAAAATGAATTTTGTGGAACAACTTTTTCATGTAGTCCTCTCCGTTACGGAGCTGCAGCCCCTGAAACTTTGAAAAAGCCCTTTTTTTAAATGCATATATCTCATGTTCTGCTTAAAATTTTTTCAACCTGAAAACATGGAAAAGTATATAGATATAGACAATTATAGAAGTATTGTGGTTCAGGATTAAATTTTTAGTCGATTTAACCATGTTCGTCCGTGAGTATAGACGATAACTTAAAAAATAATAAAACTTGGATTCTGAAATTTTTACAATTTCATATTTAAAGAATTATTATTTTCGCTATTAAAATTGAGTAAGTTTCCCCATCGAGCTCGAGTGCCTTATACCTTTTTTTATGAAAATAATTCAGTGTCTATTAAAACTAGATAAATATCTGAAATTTTATGTAAAGCAGCTAGGTTTTATTCCAAAGATTTTTGTAAAATTTCGTTAGTCTAGAGCAGTAGATTTGAGTAGCTGTCATACAACTTCAAAATTTATATAAATCTTGGCACACTTAATCAAGGCAGATATGGAAAGAGGTGAAAAAATGTAAGCTAATAACGTCATAAAAAATACGACGTAATGCACGTCTTTTGAAAGCAAATATTCAAGGCTTCAGGCTCCACTCCGTACTTTCATAATATAAGTGCTTCGTCTCTCTAAGTAAGTTACCACCACAAATTTTTAAAAAGCTTTTCAAAGCTATTAATGTTCCCATCGCTTTGTAAGGTATCTCTCAGTAAAATTTCAAAAAGATCCATCAATGTACCTAAAGTAAAGTACATTCCAGAATAAATTAGTTTATTACACTTTTAAAATTGAAATTGAAATTTTAATGGAATTTTTATAAATTTAACTAAATATAGTCCTAAAAGTTTATAAAAATTAAATAGGAGATTTTATTAAATTTTATAAACAAGACTAATAAAAAAAATGTTAAATAATGAATAAATATAAAATTGTAAAACAAAAAGTTAAAAAAATTTAATAATAGAAGTAAAAAAAATAAAAATCATATAAAATATAAAGAAATTCTCATAAATAATAAAATTCTGATTGATGTTTTTGTAAAAAATAAATTGAATTTTCACTTCATTTGTATGACCCAATTTAAAATTGTACGATTTCATTAAATCTGTTCCTTGTATTATATGAAAACTGTTTTCTGTCAACTTTTTTTTTATGACTACAATGTAAGTATTCATTTGTGTTCCTATTTTTTTTTATTGTAAACTTAAAAATGCACTACTTTTATGAATAATTTAATCAATTTTTTATAATGGTTTTTTTTTTCAATTAGAGCTAAAAACTACACCACAAAAGATCTTAACATTCTTTTTCCTTTTTTTCAATATTTGTAATCGTTATTTTCACTAAGCCGTTGATAACTCAACTGTAGCTATTGTTCAAAACTATGAAACACAATTAAAAAAAAATATAAAAATCCGGTATAAGAAGAATGTAGTGTAAAAGTTATGTTTAGGATATACTAGGAACATTAGGTTAGTCCTATAGTATAAATAAAAAAAAACAAAGACTTTAAAAGGCTTGAAAAATTAAAAAAAGGAAAGGAAAACAAAAATTAATCACTAAAATTATTAAATCATAACAGCAGCGTAATTCTAAAAATCAATCATATTTAGAAATGAATAACAATATTTTTTTTTATTTTCTATATATTTTTTTTTTCTTTCTTCTTTATATTTAAATTTTCTAAAATTTTCGATTATAAAGGACTTTTTTTGTCCTTTTCTATAAATTTTTTTCAGCGTTTTTATTAAACAATTTAAATTTTTAAAATACAATTCGTTTTAATTTTACTTTTTTTAGGAGCCTTATGGGACTGGAGATTATTAAAAAGTCTTTTTACTTTAATTATCATTTTTTGGAATTTTTATTACTTTTCAAAGAATTATTACCACTTGCTGTTGTCATAATATTACCACTGCCACCACCACCACTACTACTACATAAATTCACATTTGATGTTGATTGTGGCAATTGATGATGATTACTTTGACTTGGAATGCATTTTTCTGTTACAGTTTCTTCAGTTTTCTTAACAAACACTGTAACAATTTCTTCAACAAATTGTGATGGTGGTGGTGCATAATTTTCAACATCAGCATAAGTTGAATAACGTCCATACGGTGGATTTTTACGTGTTAAAGAATGTTGTTGTTGTTGTAATTGATGATGTTGTTGATCATGAATTTTTGAATCATTTAAATTATTTTTTTCATTTATAGAATTACTATTTGATGTCAAATTTCCATTTCCAGAATTACTATTATTTGAATCTCTGCCACCAATTTGAATTTTTAAAGCTGGTTTAGGACCAACTGTATCTAAATAACCATAACCAAATCCATATCCACCAAATCCTTTTGTTGTTAAATTATCCCATGATTTTGGTTTACTAACACAAACTGGTGTCTGATATATTTGATGAACTGGTTGAATTTGAGCTGGTCTTAAGCATGTAGTATATCTTTGTTGATAAATTGTACTACCCTGTTGTGTTAATTGATGACATTTTTGACCAGATGATTGAGTAATTTGCATTTGTTGTTGCTGTGCGCTTTGAGTGCTGGTACTTTGTTGTTGATGCATTGATTGGCGGGATTTAGTTGATGGTTGACGTGAATTATTACCCTCGCTTTGCGGATCCCAATATAAAGTGTCAGTACTTAAAGATGTTGTATATGATGCTGAATCACCAGGAACAAAATCACTTGATGTGCATGAATGTAAGCTACAATGACTAGCTAAATTCGCTGATAAATTAAAATATTTCGATCGTGATGAATTTGAAGCAACTGAATGTTGATTTTGTAAGTACTGGTGTTGTTGTTGTTGTTGGGATTGCTGCTGTTGATTTTGTGATTGTGAGTTATTACTTTGTTGCACATGATGATGATGATGATGATGGTGATGAGTACTTGTTGCATTATTTCCACCATTACCTGTAATATCTGGAGATGCATGAGATTGCGATCTAGGTCTTTGACGTTCTTTTCCATCTTTATCACGGTGTTTATGTTTATGATGATGATGATGATGCTCTTTTGAATTTCTAGAACGACGTCTACTTGGCACACAATGAGCAGCACAACATGGACTACCAGCTAAATCATAAGCATCTAAACTAGTATTATCTTCGCCGTTATTAGCTTTATCAAAAGATTTCCGTCGGCTTACGCACGGATTACATGAATGTCCATGGCAGTGCTGTTTAATTGTTGATGATTTTCTGGAAGAACTTCTATTAGAATGATCATGTTTTGTTGCTATTGACTGATCTTCATTCGTTTGGATGACAACTGGATTGTTTGAAGGTGTAACAGTATGTTCACATGTACTGCATGGTGGGATTTGTGTTTGTTGTTTTGTTGTTGTTGTAGTTGTTGTTGTTGTTTGCTGTGACGGCTGAAAAGCCTGATGCATTATTCGATCATTTGTTTGATGATCAATTGTCCTAAATATATCCGCTCCATCTCTTGTTAAAATATAATGACATTCTGTTGGACTTCTTTGTGGTCCAACACTAATAAAATATTCACCACTACTATTCGAGGTTGATGGTTTAAGAACATAACGATAATGTGGATCAATATATTGATATGTAACAATAAATTGATCAGAAGGATGTGGGACAATAACTTGTTGTGGATCTTGCTGTTGCTGTTGTTGGCGTTGTTGTTGCTGCTGTTGTTGTTGTTGTGATAAAAGTTGCTGAGATCTTGGATGACCTACATTGACAACATCTTCAGTTGATATTGCTGGCCGGTATACAATTGGTAATTGGACTTCATCATTATTCGTTGTTTCGTTATCTTGGGCTGAACCTGAAGACATGCCAGCAACAGTTGTTTTTTTACGTGCCGGTAAACTATGTGTTTTCCATTTACCAGATAACAATTGACGCTCCTGAAGGCAAGCTTTTTCTAATTCACTGATTTTATCTTGTAGTTTATTTTGTAAATGAATATAACGCATATGTAAAGCAACCTAAAAATTTAATAAAACAAAATGTTTAATAACATGTAATTGGAAACAAAAATATATAATACCTTTCTAACACAATCTTCAAAAAGTACAACCATTCGCATTCTGTTATCACATTTCTTAATAATTTCAACTAAAGTCTTATGATCAGCTTTTTCCATATCGATACCATTAATTGATAAAATAACATCACCTTCACGCATACCTGCCCTATAAGCTGGACCATCATATTCAACAGAATCAACATATGTTATCATTTCAATTTCTTGTTCTTTTCTATAATGTATCCCATACGTTTGTAATGTAAAACCATAACTATTATTTTTCTTTTCAATAATGATTGTCCTTCGACGTCTATCCTCCTCTGGCTGCGTTGATGAAACTTTACGGTCGGATTTAATTCGTTCAAGTGATTGCGTTTGGATAGCCTAAAATGTAAGAATGAATTAATTAAATATATTTCCATAATTTAATATCAGGAATATTTACATTTATTGAAATTTCTATAAAGCGTAAAATAAAATGCAAAATATACTGGCATGAGAACTTCCTATACAAAGCATATTAATTCAGAATAATGTTAAAATTATTCCCAAACATTTTATAATTTTGAAGACTGGATCACATGACAACAATAAACACATGGGAGAGACAAATTAAAATCGCAACTGCAGTTGAAATTCGGATGGAACATACAAATACAATGTTAAGCATGATTTTAAACTTAAGTTTCCTGATTTTTTCATGATTTTTGTTTCGCAACAATGCAAACTTATGGAATCTACTGGAATCTTAAATTCAATAGATTCCATCCTCAGAGCAATAAGAAAAAAGTATTGCAACATTAACATATATAATTAAAATTTAGTAATCTTCTATCTGAATAATAAGTCATAACTCATAAAAAGTCATAAATGTTACATGAAATTTCTAAAGGAGACATACACCCATATCTTATGATTCTTCAATTCAAGACCATTGTTTTTAAATTACTATTACAGTTATATTTACAAATTTTAATTATAAAAATATAACTGTAATAACAATGTACATAATAACAATACACTTTTTTAAGACAATATTTTTTATTATATTGTTAACACAGCTTTTGTATTAGTTTAGAAAATATAAAATAAAAGTTTTTTCACCAATTATACTTTTGTATATATCTCAAAGGGGTTTTTCGCATGTTTAACAGATATTCTATTCCTTTAGGACTTTTTTTTTTTTTTTTTTGCATTTATGTATTTTGAAGGATAATAGTGAAAATAATATGCTTTTATGTATATATACGCTATTTTAGAAATTAAGAAAAAAACAATGGAATAAAATGTGTTTTGTGTAAATCAGTTTCTTAAATGAGTCTCTTTAGAACGCATAAAGAACCTTATTATAATGTAATAAATTTCATAGGATTTGTACTAAATCTAAATATTATATATATGCAGTTAATATACCTTATACGTGTTAAATTGTTAGATAAAAAAAAGGATTTTTCTTTGCGTTTATAATTAAATTAATTGTCATTCAAAGAAAAATTTCTTTATTCAATTATTTGAAAAATTCATGGCATTTTGGGAATTAGGTCATAAAATTATATGATTATAAAAATATAGGTTGACTCCACTTCAATAATTTTTAAAGGACGAAATATTATTATAATTTAATTTTATTAGAAATTATTATTTGCATAGTATTAGGCCTTGGTTTTTTGACCAGTTTCATCCCTTTTTACATTCTTATTCTTATTCTAAATATGTCTGATTTAGTGAATATTTCTTTATAGTTCAATCCTTATTTTCCACAATCCATCTGCTCTTATTTTGCCATAGATAATCCTAATTCGCCCCAAAAGATGAAATCAAATGTGTCTATATATTATACAGTATATCCAATGATAATAGTTTAACATAGAGGAGGAGGTGATAGGGAGGAGGATTTTATTTCTAATGGTCAACGAGATAACGAGATATTCAAAGTTGTTCCTATATCTTTTTAAAAATAAAATTATATCTTTCATCGTCAATGTTAATTAAAGAAAGTCTATAAAAAATTCTCTTAATATATTAAAAATATTTTTTTTTTAATTGAAAAATTGTGTTAATTTTATGTGTTTTTTCAAGTACTTAACTGTGATTTTTTTGGTAAAAAATCTGTACTATTGTGCAACTTTTATTTCATTTTAAAGTTTCTCAAGTTTTAAGCGTTATTTTATTCTATCACGTATGATATATTTTATCGTTATTATGATATCTTCTACCGTTTTGTACATAATTCAATATAAACTTACCATGAGTAGCTAGAAAAGACTGCAGATGCAAATTTAAACCAGTTTAAACTCGTTATAATACCTAAGATATCAGTTTTCTCCTATAATTAAACCATTAGAAACTTTTTACAAAACACTGTAAATCGATTAAGTTCACCTCCGACAAATCGAAAAGGTTATTTAAGTAGAATTCATATCAAAAATGTTCATCTTTTTAGAGCAAGACCTGGACATTCATTATAATAGCTTAAAGATTGATTTCTTTTCCTCTTCTTCATCTTTGCACTTTCTGTAAAAGTCATATGAAGAAAGTATAGTATATCCTTATAGTATATCTGTCAATCAGACAATGTCCCATTAACTTACCTATTACATTACCAATACTACGGAAATTTAGAGATAAGAGTCTGATTGATCGTTCATGATCTAATACAGGTCCAATCTATTTAACTAAGTTTGCTGCGGTAACAGTTGGTAACTATAATTTCTTTTTTATTAATAATTAAATTATCAATAGAGGCACTTTCATCTGTGCACTGTCACAGTCAATATCAATATTATTATTTATTAGTGTTAACTGTTTGCATAGGAGCAATAGGAGCATAGGAGCAATTTGTATTAGTAGTTCCAAAATGTTTGGACTTTGCCTTTAGCATCATTCTGTTTTAGTTTTCTGCTTATTTCTCCCCCTTTAAATACATAGAGTGGATTATTCATGTCACCAAATATTGATAAAAGATCTATTTCGTTTTATTTTGAAACGGGTTTATTTACTTTAGTTAATATAAATCATTAATACAATTTATTATTCTAATTCTAATGGTTAGCTTTAATCAATAATTTCCAAATTATGTAATTCCCACTCTAGAATTAACTACCAGATTCACTAATTCGGTCCTATTCTCTAGACGCTTCGGTCCTGATCTCTAGACGCTTCTATCTCATTTTCCTCAACAAATAATTTATTATCAAACCTAATAAGCATTTCTTGATACTGACAGTTTTAGCAAAAGTATAGTGTAAATCTTAAGAAACAATTTTAGGTCAACGAAAAATCTTGGTTATAAGAAAAAATTAGAAAGCAAAACAGGAAATTCGTAAAACCCAAGAAGAAATTTGTTAATATTATCGAAGCTAAGAGATTGTATAAATCAAATTTAAGTCTTTTACTTGAACTACTTAATTTTTTACAAGGATAACTAATTACTTAGCTGATGGCTATAGATGTATACATATAATAATTTTTCAATATTTATTATACGTATATTAAAAAATTTTAATGTGATTAACAGAGTATAAGCCATTTACATAGTTGGAACATTGGAAGAGAGTTTGAAAAAATCTGTTTTGTTTGTAGTTTTTTTTTTAAGGTTTGCAACTACTACAGGGGGTCTTGGTGGCCTAGTGGATAAGAGTGGTATGACATACGCTGTAAACATCGGGGAGTGTAGGTTCGAATTCCACACATGTGATAAATAATTCCCCCTTAGATATTTAAAGCTACACTTGAAAAGAAAAAGGCTATGTAATTACCTTGTCATGTGGCAGGGGAATAAACTAGAAAAAAAAATATCTACAGCAAATTAAAATATATAAAAGAAGATTAATATAATATTAATTATTATTTTTCTTTTAATTGAAAATATAAAATTACATAGCTATATACAATTATATTTATTACCTTTGTACTAATATCCAATTCATCATCACTACTGGCATCAGAATCTTTTTTTCTATGACGATAATCACGTCCTAAACTACCTGGTAAACTTCCAGTTGTATTATGATGATGATGATTACTATTATTATTATTATTGTTATTATTGTTATTAATGTTATTATTATTATTACTAGTATTATTTGTATTATTAGTGCTATTAATATTATTATTACTATTGCATCCTAATACATTACAAGTTTCGGAATCCATGATTTTTTTTTTTTTTTTAGTTTTTCTAAAAATTTAATTTAAGTAAAATGATTTGGTAGTTTTTGTTTTTTTTTTTAATTTTTTTTTTTGGCATTGGTAGAGTTGTGGTTCATAAAAGAGAATCCATTAGCTGATTTGTTGTTTTTTTTTTTTTTTTTGGTTCAATCTTCTTAATTCTTTGTTCTTTATTCTATTTATCACAGTGTCTCTCCGTAATCTTTTGCAATATACCTACTATATATTATATTATGTATATTTTGTATTACATTGTATACATTATGATCTTATCTATATATAAGTAGTTTATTACATTTAACTACATATATATACCGAAATTTGACATAGAATATACCGAATGAACTTTTATTTGAATCTTTAATTTTTATGTTGACAAAAAAAAAAAAAAAAAAAAATTGGAAAACTGATACTGCTGCTTTTATATTATATTATGTTGTCCTCTTTTCAATGTATATATACATAAAATGTTATTATGCTTATCTCATTATTACAATTCAATAGAAAATTTAAATCCAATATAATTGATATTGATTTTTATTTTTTTTTTTATTTTTTCTTTTCACTGTTGATTCTTTTTATAAAAACAGGATTTTTTCAGGACATTACAAGAAAAAAAAAAATATCAAAAAGAATTCCTTACTTAATTTTTTTTTTTTTATTTTATATAAAAACGTTTAAAAAGCGACTAATTTAATATATTAATAATAATTTATATATACTTATATATATTATAATCTATATTTTTGTATATAAGAAGCAATTTATGTATTATCTAACATGTATTTTTTTTAAATTATAAAATCTAAATTTAATTTAAAATTTTTTTTTAAGTTTAAATTATTTTTAATATGTATGTATGTATATATTTAGCACTTTTTTAATTTTCTTTTTTTTTTTTTTAGTTACAGTTTATAAAAATTATTTTTAAGACTTCAACAAGCAAAAACAAAAAAAGAAACAATAAAAACAGAAAATTTTAAAAAATGGCCATATAAACTTTTTTTTTTCTTCTTGAAAAAATCGACTTTTTACTTTTCTCATATATTTTATATATTATGTATGTATGTACATTTTTACTCACAAGTAGACTACTTTTTTTTTTCTTTTAAAAATAGCATAATTATTATTAATAAATATTTTTTTTTTTTATTTAAATTTTATTTATTTAAAAAATAAATTATTATTTTTTTTTTTAGCATAAATTAAAATAAATCACAAAAATTGCACTTATAAATATCTAAAATTATGATTAATTAATTTTGTTTCACTCTTTGTTTTTTGTTTTTTTTTTTGTAATGGTTTCTGCTGGTGACTGATTCTGATTTTGTAAATTAGACCGATTAATTTTAGTTAATTATTAAAAATAAAAATAAAAACAACAAAAAAAAAACCAATTTGTTTATTATTTTTCTATTAAATTAAAAAATTAATTGAAAAAAAAAAATGAGTCAATTGTAACTTGTATCAATAAAAAAAATAACATTTTGTACCAAGAGTGATTCTAGGTATGCAATTTATTGTCAGTTTAGGTTTTACTTATTTCCCTTCTTTTTTTTTTCTTAGTGATAAGAATAAGAACTGAGCATGCCTTAAAAAAAAAAAAGTAAATAATTTTATGTTTTTTTTTTTTAAATAATTGTGAGACATCTATCAATTGGAAGAAAAAGCTAAATTTTGCAAAAAGCTTATTCTAATTTAAAAAAATCAAAAAAGCTTTTTCGAAAATATTGAAAGAATACATTGTGCTTTTTTATATTATGCACTTAGTATTTTCATAAACCGTTACCACACGTCTTATATTATATATCTTTATTCCTATAAAAAATATTGATGGTAATAATTCCTTGTTTATTAGGATTAGGATAAAGGATAGGAGACGTATTCTAAAATTTCCAACCATTTTTGAGGCTTCAATATTCGTTTTTTATGCAGTCGTTAGATATTCTTACATTATATAATTTCTGTCATTATATATTTACTGTTAACGTATTAAGCGACATCTATCACTTTATAATTTAAATTATTCAATAGTTGGATTTTATTTTTCATTCCGAAAAAAATTTTAATTCAAATTTTGTTAACGACTCTGCTATCATTAAAAAATATTTTTTTTAATTTAAGTATTATCATTATACCAATTATACTGATATTATTATATTGTTAAAATTTTGAGCGACATCTATTGGTTCATAAATAAAAATATTTCAAAAATAGAAAATTAATAAATTAAATTGAAATGGAATAAATTCTAATAGAAAGAAACGGAAATTTTGAATTGATTAAAAACGAAATATGAATTCAGTTCAGTTTAAAAATAAAAGTAAATTTTTTAGTAAGTTTTAAAATTAAAGGTATTAAAAAAAAAAACAAATTGAAGATTTTAAATTATAACAAAAAAAAAAATATAATAATTACATTTATACTAAATATTTTATATCCATTATTCTAAATTGAAAATCATAAAAGTTCAAGATGGTTTGGTGTTTGATAGAGATTTTTTTTCATATATGGTAATGATTTTATGATTTATATATGCTAGCTCATAATAAATGGAAACAGGATTTTTTTTTCTATAAAATATTTCCGTTATCGTTATTTAAATTTTAGAAGACATTCCTATTATGATACATCTCATAAAGTTTTAAAATAATTTATAGTTTACTTTATGAGAATTTTAAATACAATGTTATTTCTTTTATGAATTATTGTATTTCTATTCCTTAGAATAAAAAATAACATAATTCTAGATATTATTCATTCCTTTGCTCTTTCTATTCTTTTTTACGCATTTTAAATCCTGTTTATTCAAGGATCTTTCTTTGTATATTTTTTTTAAAAGTGTTTTTCATGTTCGTTGTTATTTTGTAATACGAACCCTAATTCACTAATTTATAGATGTTTTAGCAACAATTGCGTAAAATATCCTGATACTGAAAATTTCTTTATAAATATAATTATAAATGTAATTAAATAATAACTTTTTGAAAAATGTAAAATCCGTTAAAAAATTTAGAGGTTAATTTAAATATACTTAGACTTGATTTGGGCAGGATAATATTGATATAGAAAATTGATACGTTGAAATTTCTTCTGTTTTTTTTTATAAATAATATTGTCAGTCCAGGTGCGTTACCGGTATTCATTAATATGACTAATTATTTTGCGATACCAGGTGATACTTTAATACCCAGAAATTTTTTTGCGTGTTTATCTCTTAATTTTCTAACTTATTAGAATTATGTTCTATTGAACAAAAAGAGTAAAGGATGTGAATCTGTAGTTACTATATATGATATTTTAATTTATTTTACATTTTATTTTTAAGCTAAAATTATTTAAACATCTTAATTCTTATAATAAAATTAGTTAAAGTTTCAACTAAATAGGCTGATTCATTGTTCCCTTACTGTCTCACTCCCAATTCAAAGTTTCCGCATCCTTGCCCAATGCTTTCCTATCGTTACTCCTTAGCCAATATACTGGGTTAGCGGGTAGGGGTTTCATCCCATTATCTTGAATTAAAGGGGGAAGTAGGTTTAGTCAGTAAGAATCTGACACTAAACCAAGGGGGAATTCTTGGTGATTTTGGAGGATTCCCACCTCATTTAGGTAAAAAAAAGCTGCAAGTAAGTAGATAACTTTCAAATTGTATTATATTATATATTTGTTTTTGTATGTATATAGTCTAGTAATTATAGGTCCTAATATTATATTTTTCTACAGAATTATAATTTACCCAATTTTATATCTATTAATTTTACTAGGATAGAATTTTTAATGGTAATTTTTTTTTCTATTTTCGAAAAATCCGAGCCGTGATCGTAAACTAGTATTATAATATTTTCAGCATTATAGGTATTACCAGATTGGTATAACTGTTCTATAGTAACCGTAATCAGTTATTAACAATACTATAATATGTATGTAGGTATATGCTTAGAGAAAGTGCTTTTATTTGTATCCCTACATATCAGTAAATTGGTATTACAATGCAACCCATGTTCTAAATTTTTGAACTGTAAAAAATTTTGAATCGCGGTTGCTTCAATCTTTTTATATTTAATTTTCGTTCTAACCGAAATTTTTTAGTTTTCTTTCATGTCAAAATGATTGCCGTTTATTATTTATTAAACTAAAAAAAAAAAGATAGGAATCTTATAATTTGTCACCCCATAATTCACATACATTACTTTCAACAATACAAGATACTTATCCTTATCTTATTAAATAAATAATAAAATTGTAAAATCATAAAATTTTAACTGTAAAAAAATAATTTTCTAACTACTAAAATAATAAAAAAAAAAAAGGTTTTTATTTTGTATTTACATACATAAGTAGGTATGTATTTACTTTCGAGTTTCCCTTAAAACAAGTATTGTACATCCCTGTGATAAACATCTGCGCAATTTTTACCAGTTGTGCACAATCGAATAACAACAAAAACATAAAGCAGAAGCAGAAAAATAGCTACATTTTATAAAATATTATAATATATGTACATACATAGTACATGCCATCATATACACAATATGCACATTTACAAAAAAAAAAAAAATACTTTTGAACATTCTCATAAGTTCATACATACAATTATTGTATGTACGATCAAACATTTAAAATATTTCAGGTAAAAATAAAGAAACCTTCATACAATACTATCATAAAAATTATCCGGTTTAGTTTATCAATATTTCAGAAAACATTTTTTTTTTTGTTTCTCTCCTAATTCCATGCTTCAGATAAATATTGCTATTACTAGTTACTATGATTTGCCATGCCAAACCAATTGCTCTCACAGCCTTCATTTAGCAAAAGAAAAGACCAAATCCAAGAGTAGTTCCAATCCCAACAAAAAAATATCGCAAAAAAAAATTCAAAAATTACACGTGTTTGTTTGAATATAAGGTAAAAAAAAAATCAAATCAGAGAATGAGATCTAAAAAAAAATAATTACAGTAAAATAAAAACAGAGAGAAATTTCATACAACTTATTAGGGATAAAAAAAAAAAATTATGACCGCCAAACGAACCGAAACCAAAATCCATTGAATTTGAACTTTAAAATAAAAAAAACTGGGAGTTGGTTTGATTTTCATTTTAAATCTCTGGAATTTTTCTGATTCATTAACTATTTATTTTGAAATTATTGTATGTATTTATGATCTACGATCTTTCTTTACTTTATTTTTATTATATACTTCATCAGAACAGTCACAAGTGTCTATCCGCCGGATAGGATTATTCGTAAAATACAAAGTAAAAAAATTAAAAACAAGAGAGAAAGTAACTCATACTTTAATTTTTTTATCATTCTAAATACATATAAATACATATATATATACTATATGTATAATAATTTTATAGAGAGATTATCATTTATCAGGTTCAGACTTTAAAAATACAGGTATGATGAAAACGAAAATGCTTGTTGGTTTTTTTGAGAACTGATAATAAATATTGAGGAATGTGAGAAGAGAAATAAGGAGATTTCAAAATTAAGACTTTGAGAAGAGTACTCACTACAATTTACAATACTACTTCTCAACTCACTGACTGAGATCTTCTGAGAGCAGTTGCCTGTTGCCTTTTAATGTATTGTTTTTAGATTTAGATATAAAACTAGTAAGTAAAGTAAGTACGTATATATTTTATATTTTTTTTTTCTGCTTTTATTTCTTTACCAGCTGAGTTAATTTTAAATTCACGATTTTTATATTTTAATTGTATTAGTTTAATTCTTTATTAAATGTATATTTGTGTTTGTTTAAATAATAAAAAAAAAAATTGTGTGTTGGAAATTGGAATTTTAATAATAACGATAAGAAAATAATGAAAACAAAAATTCGTTACTTGCGAATTGAATATCGCAGTTTTTTTTTATTTTGTTTTTTTTCTTTTAGTTGTTTTTCTTATTAAACCTTATGTAAAATTAAATTATTATTAGTAAAAAAATAAAAAAAAAAAATTATTTTTTCAGGTGAGATTAAAGAGAGAATTTGATTTACTTGAAAAAAAAAACAAAAACAATTTTTTTTTATTTATTTTCTAAAAATAGTTACCTTTATTTACGCTGTTTTTTTTTTTTTTTAAATAATATTATTTCTTGAAAAGTCAGTTTAAATAAAAGTAAAGGTAGTTAAGAAATGGACGTCATAAGAATCGGTTGTTTATTATAAGGAAACGTATGTAATTAATCGTAAATCGCGATATTTATTTAAAAAAAAATTTTTTTTTTTGGTTTGTTTTGTTTTTTATTTTATATTTTTTTTTATGTTGTGATTTTTTAATTAAATCTTAAATTATATGAAAAATTTTAGTTACAAAAAAGTTTTCGAAATAAAAAAAAAATTGTTTTTTTTTTTTTAATACCTATTAAATTAACTTAATTAATTTTAATTAAGAATATATACTGAATTTTATGAGTTTTAATTTATTAATTAAAATTTTAAATAAATTAATTAAAGGTATATTTTATATAATATTTAAAAAAATAATATTTTTCTTTTTTTTTTTGGTTTCTTTTTATATACATATAAATACATACATCATATTTTAATTAAAAAAAGTTGTGAAAATCTATTTGGATTTTTTTTTTTTATATGAAAATTTTGATATAAAAAATTAAAAAAAAAAAAAAAAAAACAAAAATAATATAAAATAAATAGGGTAGCCTTTTGTCAACGGGGGAATTTATGTCATTGGATACATTTTAAAACATATTTGAATACAACGAATAAATATATGTATATTAATATATATACATAAAAAGGTTTGAATATAATATTTTAATTTATTTATATACATATATAAGTTATATAAAATATCAAATTTCTGGTAAAGGGTTTTTTTCTTTTATTCTTTTTTTTTTGCGATTATTAACAATTGTTCCAAATATAAATATTTATTTTGCATAATTTTTTTTTTACGATTTATTTGATCTTTTTTTTTTTTTTTGAATTTTGTATTTAATTTTTTTTTTTTTTTTGAGGTTTTTCAATATTTTGAAATATTTATTGTTATTGCAAAATAATTTATTATTTATATTAAAATTTTTCTCATTTTTTGTTTTTTAATTTTAAATAAAGCTATAAATTTTTTTTTTGTTTTTTGAATTGTTACACTAAAAGAGTATAATTTAAAAATTTCAGGAAAATAGTCTTAATGAATTTTATTAAAATTAAAAAAGGTATTTTATAAGTCATACAGAATGCCGGAAAAATAAAATTTTATTACAGAAGGAAATTATACTGAAAAAAGAAAAGTAATTTTCAATTTAAACTTCATGCTATCAAAAAATTAAAACAATGAGCCAAGCCACTTGAGTATTTATGAGGAATGTTTCGTTTTATAAACGTTTTTTGTTTCGAAATTTTTGGTTTTCACCCTCTTTCCTTAAATCTTAAAATTAGTTTATATAGGAAAAAGGGTATGAAATGAAAAGTAAAATGTTCTTAATACCTTGTGTGACTTGGCTGTAATAGTAACATAGTTAAAAATATGTTATGGCCTATTAGACAAGAGTCAAAAAATTAGAAAAGAGTCAATTAAATAAAATCTATACTAATATTGTTGGTTAATTAAAAAAAAAAAATTTTAATTAATTTATATAAAAAAATATTTTCTTTAGAGCAATAACGAATAATTATAATGAAAAATTAGTTCAATTTTATAATAAGTTAATTAAATAGCTAATTTAACATACTTAATATAGGCTTAAGTTCATTTTTGTTATATGCACCTACTTGTATAACATATGAATATTGATAATCAATGATCATTAATTCATATTATGATCATTTTCAATATAAATATCTGCGATCACCAAAAAAAAAAAATAAAAGTAAATTAAAACTAAAATACTTTACAACACAGGCTTAACATAAGGTAAAGGTATTTTAACATAGACCGAATACTTAGTGCGAGTTTTAAAATTATTATGTGCAAATTTAAATTATAAATATTTTAAATTCTAAAATTTTTTTTGCTTTGAACTAATATTTTACATTAGATTTCACAACAATGATGTTTTAAACCATCATGTAAAATTAAAAAACCTGGGAATTTTATAGATACTATTAGAGGTTATAAAGAGGTTATGATTAGAAAGATTATGATGATATAACCGCTGGATAGTTTTTCACTTCTCTAACAAAATTTCACTATTTTTTATTTAATTTTAGATTGTTTTATATTTACTATTCTCTATTGAAGTTACTAAACTATGGTAACCAATTTTAAAATCTATATAATATATTATTTTAGTTTTTTAATTGCCTGGAAAATTTTTATAATCATTTAAATTTACGGCCTCATTTAGTCGCTATATTACTAATTAATTATATATAATTTCTTTATTAAGACATAAAGTCATACTTATAAGTATATCTACAAGTAGGAAAAGAAGAAAAAGGTATATGTAAGTTATATAAAATCTTTAATATTATGTATTTCGTTTATTGAAGTTTTATCTTTTTCGGGTAAAATTTTTTCTAAATCTAATATAATATATACTTTTGTATAGATGTAATTAATATACTTTTACAATTATTAAAATAATCTTTTAAATCATTCTCAAAGAAAATAAATTTCATTATTATTATAAGTATATATTTGTTGTTTTTTTTTTTTTTTTTTTTGGGAATTCTTTCACTTGATTTAAATTTCATATAGTCTATGAATATCAAATTTCAACACCGCATATGTACATACTCTAATAAATATGTTTCATATTTACAATTCCTTTTCATGATATTTTTTTTTTTTTTTTAAATATTATTACATATTAATATATACGAATATATATTTATTCATTTATTTACTTATATATATAAGCTTGCATTTTTATACTAGGTATATCATGCTATTATAAACACACTTATTTTTATTATATAAAGAAAAAAGAGATCACATGAGTTTATAATGTCTTTTTTATTTTTTATTTTTTTATTTTCCTATAGCTACTCGGCGGTATTTGAAAATGATAATAAGAAATAAAAAATGTATATAAAAAAAAAAGTGTAACAAAAAAATTAACCTCATATGATAGCAGTTATTTTTTGTTGTTGATGTTTGTCATATACAGTTGAATTTGGATATGTCTAAACTTAAATTTAAATCATATGTTTATTTTAAAGAAATTAACTAATTTGTTTTTTTTATTGAGATCATTTTTAATTACTTTAACATTTTTAATGATCTAACGGATTCATGTCGATCTCTGTTAAGAAAAAATCGCTTACCTTTAATTACTAAAAATAAATCCTAAAAATATTTTATCGAAAACAAATTGGAAAAAAAAAGTGAGCAATAAAATATCTGAACTTAAATTATTTTTTATTTAAAATTAGAAAAAAATTAATAAAAAGAAAAAATTGTATTCATGTTTTATATTCCGAAAATATAAATTAGTCCGTAGAACTCAAGAGCATCTTAATCTTAGCTATTGTTCAAACATTGATTTCATTTCTTCGATTTAACATTAGAGAGTTATTTTCAATTTTTTTTCTTCTCCTTCCAAAGTTCCAACATACCCTATTCAGGGCTTAGTTACATGAAATTCTATGAAATGATATGGTAATGATTCTTTATATGCTGCTGCCACGTGGATTTATTTCGTGGCATATGAGTCGATCTTTTTCGTTCTTTTTCCTATTAACAACTGTAGTTGATCTGACTGACTAACGTTCAAGAAATCGGCCCCTTACTCTTTTCGCATTCACTTTTCATTCCACTTCTAGTTTCACCAATTTACCTAATCATCTGAACAATGTGACTAAAATATTTGAGATATAAGTAGTATTGAATTATTTTCTTCAGAAGGCTACATTTCTACAGTTATTGTATGATGGTAATATTTGTTCAGTGTTGTGTACACGATACTCTTTGCACCCTTCAAAACATCCATGTAACTTAAAACTTTTTATCTGGTTTTTGTTTGCCTGCTTTATGGTTGACGTTTTAGCGATATACATATGTAACAATTGGAAATATTCATAAACCTTCTTTTTCTTCTTTTTTACTAATACTTCTATCTTTCCATCTCTCCACAAGTCACATAGAAAAGGTCTTTCAATTACCGTTATCTACTTTCATAATGTTAAATATTAATCGTTAATTGAAAAAATTTTAAAATAAAAACAAATTTTATCCGTAAATCTGTAATAATTTTTGTTTTAAGAAATTTTTAAGATCAGGTTGTCTTTTTACAAAAGTACAAAAGTTTTTTTTTTGTTCTACTATAAAAGGCATGTGGTTCAATTTTGTCTTCATTTTTCACTGCAAAATTTTAAGTAGTTGTCGTGCAACAAACAAATTTGTATTGCTGAAATTTCACGTTTGATACTTGATGCTAATATTACATATACTTTTAATTAAAAGACATTTCTTTGTGCACATACCTATACATCAATATTTTTATTAAAAAAAAACCTGCATTTCATTGCGTACCCTTTTATGCACTCATCGAAAATTCTTTTTGTAATCAATAAATTTATAGTTGTGAGTTATAAAGAATGAATTAAAATTGTATATGTTTATATTGTGTTTTTTATGTTATTTTTTAATCTTTTTTTTTTTTAATCTATAAATTTAAGTATTAAACACCGATTCACAATTAAAATATTGGATCGATGACACTTTCAATTTCAATAAATATTATAGATAGATTTTAATGCAGATTTAAAATGATAATAATTGTACATTTTTATAAATATTTATTATTTGCACGTATATTAAGGTATTAAAGGTAATATTTATCTAATATTTACTGTACTATACATACATAAACAATACATATATGTATACATTATATTATGTATAAATAAATTGTAATATAATAGTTCATAGAGAAATAAAAATAGAAAAATAAAAACATTATAGAAAAGTAATATTTAAAAAAATGCGTTTTTTTTCCTACTTTTACCTATACAACTTTTTTTTTTTCTTGTTTTTTTTTTTTTTTTTTTTGCGATGACGATATTAGATTGTATGTACAAAAGTAATGTATGTAATCAAAATCCCCCATTACACTGCGCCTTCTATAAAAAAAAAAACAGATGCAATTTGGTGAAATTATTTTTATTTCAAGATTAAAATAATACAAAAACAATAACAAGAACAACAAAAACTCTGTATAGTTTAATATTGTAATTTGTAATAGAGAAAAAAAAAAAAAAAAAACAACATGGGAATGTAAAAAAAAACTATAAAGAAAGAGAAAAAGTTATAAAAAGCGGATATTATATTAAAAATTATAATGATAGTTGCATAAAATTTATTCACAATTGAGAATTGAGAAGAAAAACAAAAAACAAAAAAAAAACAAAAATAAAAAAACAAAAAGGAAAAAGTAAGACAAAGTCAGTGAACGTTTTTCACTTGTTCTGCAAATATAAAATTTACTAGTTTTCAGGCTTTTCAGGCGTTTGTTTTTTTTTTTTTTTTATTTCTTCTTTTCTCTTATATTTTTTTTTATTATTATAATTTTTTTTTTTTTTTTCTTATATTATTTTTAGGAAAGAAGTTTTTAAATCTATACGTATATAAAAATATTAAAGATATACCAACCTATAATTTTAATAGTTTTATGCACAGATGTGAAATTATCCTTCACTAAGAGTTAATTTGAATCTAGTTCAAGTTCAATAGAAACTATATTGAAATTGGGTGTAGTATATAGGAAAAATTATAGCTATAGATTAAAGTGAAAAGTGGGTTTGTTTTATTAACAGCTTTTTTTTTTATATGTATGTTGTTTGTTATGTTGATTTTTATTTTCGGTTTTTTTTTTTTTATTTTGTTTTTATAAAACCCCATTTACATATAATTTTTTTTTTATTATAAATAATTTTAGTAATGATTTTACAAATTTATATATGTAAATAAATACAAATATTGTTTGTATGTATGTGTAGGTATGTATATATAAGTAGAAAAGGTTATTTTTCTATTATTTTTTACTGTAGCCTAAATTAATATTTAATTAAACTGAAATGTATTATATGTGTATGAATATATATATAGAAAAGAAGAAATTCTTTAAATTTTTTTCTTTTGAGTTCCTGGATTACTAATTAGTATTTAATAGAACTTTAAAGTGGAATTATTAGATAAATTCTTTTATTTATCTCTATATATACATATATATACTTTTTTAAGATATATATATACATAGGCATGTAAATGCAGGAATTTTGAAATGACTTATATCATTTAATGATTTAAGATAGATATGATTAAAATTGTGATTAATTGAGATTGATTGACATACGTATTACATATAAGGGATAATTAAAAAAGATTAAGAGATTAATATTATAAGTTAGTAATTTTTTTTTATTTTATTTTTTTTAAATTTTAGTAGAGTTTGTATTATATATATTCATGCTACTCTCATGTTTCTCTAATAATGATCGGAATGAATTCTATAAGTAATTTTTAAACCTTATAACTTATAAGTTTTTCACAGGGTATAGAAAGCAGCATTGGAAACAGTTTTATTATTACTTTAAAATTATTTAAATAAACTTATTCAATACAAGTAAGAGAAATTTGTTTGACATTTGTTACGATATAACTATAGGAATTTGTCGAAATTTTAAGCCTTATTGTGTTATATCATCAATAATTGTTTTTGGCACACCAACTTATAAAACAAAATTTTATTTAAAATTATTAATGAAATAATGTTTGTTTATTGAATAGATTTATTAAACATTTTATATAAACTTGAGCAGATTTTCATTTCTTATAGATAAGTTGTTATATTTATTTATAAGAAGCACTTATCTTCTTATAAATAAATATAAACACTTATCTTTTAATATTTAAATTATACTGAAATTATATAGCGGTCCGAAAGTTATGAGCAGAGTATATTTATTATTTTATTGAAGAAAGCTGCCAAAAATATTTGGGTTCCTTTCTCGTTGTAAAGGTTATTCTTTTTTATAGTAACCTGGGCTAATATCTATAAAGCATATATATTCGACCTAAAATGAAGTACGATTCTCATTTATCAACTGGCTCCTTTCAAATTTGATTAAGAACCTGGACAAAATCCAAAAATACGCCTTACTCTTAATTGGCCATTCGATTGTTCATGGAACCTTTACTATACTCACGAGTTAAGAACTCACATCAAAATATTAAAGAGTTATTTCTCTTTTGTAGGGACTTGTTCTATTGAACTAAAATTATTAATGTCTCTCTTAAAATAATTCAATTATAAGTAAAAATTTGCAATTTTTCAAAAATTACTTATTCATGTTCGCTGGAGACGAACCTTCCAACATTCCTCTGTTAACCTATATTCCTATACTATTTGAGTTGGTGCAAAAAAAAAAAATGCATATTAAACTAATTTAAGATCAGATCAGATAAAATATACATATATACAGGATCTATCATAGTTTATTAATTTTTTTTTAATGTTTTACAAATAAAAATCCATATATAAAATAAATTATTATTAGCTGGTAATAGGTAATTATTACACAGTAATATAATCATTATTATTTAAAATATTTTAAATATTATGTATAAATTTTTATTTTCGTGAATAAGTAAAAGAGCCTGACCGGATCTTTGTATACATATTTCCATTTAATAGTATTTTAATTTTATTCAAAATTTAAAATACTGTTTTTTTTTTTTTTATTAAGAACTCTTTATAGTCTAAAACATCAAAATTTAGCTTTCACTTCATAAATCCGTGAAGGTTGCCTGAAGATAAATAATAAAATTTTTAGTATTTTAATTTATGCTACAATATGTTATGTACTTCATAAAAATATTAATTCATATACATATATAATTTTATAGATATTAAAAAATACATAAGTAATAGTACTTTCCTTCTTTATACCTTTTAAATATATTAAAAATTATATTTTTAATTATCCTTTCCTATAGTATATTATGCTTGAATGGTGGTTTTTGATTATCTCATGATGGTTTATCAGTATTTAAAACCATTCAAAAACATTTATGATCTTGCAACGATTATAGAATTGTTGCACGGTAAAGTAATAAAGAGTTACTACAGAAATATGAAATGTTTATTAATAAAATACCTAATATATATATTGTCTGCTATCTGGTAACTCTAATTCTTAACAAATTGTTAATTTTCTGATCTTTAGAAAATTTATCATAATATTTTTATTTAATTGTCTGTGATTTTAGAGATTCGAAAGTACAATTAAAAATATAATGTATTTTTATTATTCTTTAATTTAAATTTTAAAAATTCTTCTTTTCCTCTAAGTTTCTATAGAAATTTCTATCATCCCATTATGCTTTCTGATTACTACACATTAATCAACTAAATAAAAACTGAAAAAACTTAGTTCTTCATTAACTATATTATATAAATATTATACATATTGAAAGGTCTTCCTTTTGAATGTAGGTCAACTGAGCATGCCAATTTTAAGTTTAAAACAAAAGAAAAAATATAATGTTAATTATAGTTTAGATTGCATAAATCTCCGGGATGGGTCGAATAAAAATAGCAATATGCAAAAGCTCATAAATATCTCTTTAATCACTAGATACTAGATTAAATAGATTATTTGGGGTGATGAAACTATATTTAAAACTTGCTTGTCTAATTATAGAAAAATGGTAGCTCAAATAAAACAAATGATGATGAATAAAATTATCAAATGACTTAAGAAACACACTGAACTGAATCTTATTTCATATGAAATAATCCCCTAAAATAAAATAATTTTGCAAATAAAAGCAACCCGCAAACAAGAAGAGAACCTAATTCAGAACCTTATGAAGAGAACCTAATTCAGAATATCGCATATATTATGTAATAGTATTGTAAAATAATATGTAAAATGTAAAATATATGTAAAAATTTTGAAAAAAGGTACTACTCTGATTTTGTATTCAACTCTAAAATCTTTCCAAGTTAGAATCTCACATATAAATATATGTAAATATTCTGGAAAAAGGGAATATGCTGATTTCATAGGCAACTCTAAAAAGCCTCCTATTTTTCGGGATTTTGTTGTTCGTGCAAATGTTGTGATCTTTTAATTAATATATATAAATGACATTTTGTTTTCTTAGTAGATAATATCTTGAAAGAATTTGGTGGATTATTCAATTTCAATATGGGAGGATTTTTCACTTTATTGCAATAATATTTCATTTTGAATTTGGAGTGTTATTTCATAATAAAACAATCTCCAATTTATTTGGGGAATTATTTTTTGCTTGGGACTATTTCCGGCAGCCAATCAATTTTTTTTTTGTTTTTTTTTAGTGAATTTCTCTGCCACATAAATGTGAACAGGAAATTACACAGCCTTTTCTTTTCAAGTGTGACTGTAAATGTCGTAAGCGGTAATAACTCTTAAAACGTGTGTGGGATTTGAACCCACACTCCCTCGGTGTTTACACCGTATTTTATACGCTCTTACCCACTAGGCCACCGACGCCCCAAGCCAATAAATTTGTAAATAAATTGCAAAGATAAATTTCATTTTCAAAAATTTATAAAACATGTATTTAAAATGACTGTCCACTACAACCGCTCAAACGATAAAACTTTTCAATTTACATCTAATATAAATATCTAAACTGCAATATTTAATTGATCCTTTTTGGATTATTAAGATTTATTACTGTTAAATCTTCTAATCTGATTAAAAAAAAAAATAATTATTCATTCATTAACCAGAATGAAAATACAACTAATTAACAAATTAAACATTACAATAAAACAGTAAAAGAATTTTTGTATATACATACATATACACAACACAACAATATGCATTTTGCATTGAAAAAAAAAAAACAAATTTAATTAAAATGTCATTTGATAATTGAATGACTTTGTTCAGTCATTCATTATCATTGCCATCTAAAAGAAATTATGGTATTTTTTTTTTTTTTTGTTTTTCTTAAAATTAATGTGTTTGTTATAATATTTGTGTGTCTATTTAATGCTGTATATGCTAAAATGATTTATTTTGTCTTTTATTTTTATTTTTTTTGTTTTTTTGATAAGTTGTCAGTTTGAAGGTCAATTACCTTGTAAAAAAAAAAAAAATACCGTTCACCTAAGCTTTAAACCAACTATTATTATTATTTATTACACTCTAGGTACATATACCTATACCTATTTTGTTTTTATTTTTTAATATTTTTTTTATATTATTATTTTTATTATTTTGTATTTTCATTATTGTTACTCTTTTGTTTTATAACTTTTCTTTTAAATTTTTTACAAAAGAGTTATTTTTTTTTTTTTAAATTTTATTTGGACTTTTTTTTTTTTCATGCAACCTTTATGTTGTTACTGTTGTTCTGTTATTGTAAAACTTGTTACTGACTTTCATAGAAAGAAAAAAATTAAAAAGAATAACAACAACAAATCTAATCAAAAAAAAAAATATTTTTATAGTATTAGAAAATGTCTGCCACTATTAAATGAGGTAAAACAAAAATACCAAAAAAACAAAAAAAAAAAAAACAAAAATAGAAAAAAATTGAAAGGTAAGATAAGTGACAGGAAGTAGGTAAACAACTTTACCGTTTTTAGAAGAATCGTGTTATACAGTCCCAATAATAGAAAGAAAGAAAAGAACGAAAAAAAGAAAAATATAATACAGTAAAAAAGAATAATGTTTCTGTTTTCTTTCGTATTTTTTTTTTTTTTATTACATTTCTAAAATTGTTGTAATTCGTGATAATATCTAATGTAATCTATGTGATTTCATCAAAAGAAAAAAAAAAAAAAAGAAATTTTGAAAAGGTGTTAAAAATTATAATTATTTTTGTTTTTTTATTCTTTTTATTTTTATTATTTAATCGTTCTATATTTCATTTTTAATTAACATTTCGTTAAATGTAGGTACATACATACATATATGTATATGCCTTTAGAAATTCATAAAAAAAATCGATTTGATTTGAAATCGATTTCAATAAACTCTATGTAGATAATCTTAATACCTACATACATATATTAATTATTCATGTTATTTTTCAATTCTTTTTAAACACTTAAGCCTTTCATTCCTATATAATAGACAATTAAGTACTAATATCTAGTGTTAAATGTCTAGCATTGATTTTACAGCTTGTATTTTAGTGTGAAGTGCTGCGATAATTTCAGAATGGCAATTAAAACAATTTATTTTTATAAATTCGTCTTTTTCTTTCAGTGAAATGAGATACAAAATTTTTCCTTCAGTGAAATGAAAGACAAGACTTTATATTAAAAGCTTAATATGAAGTAAGATTCAGTTTATTTAAATGATCTTAGTTTTACCAAATCGTTGATTGATAGACTATAGTTATTTCTTCATGTGATTATAAGAAATAATATGAAATTTATATTTTTTTATTATTATATATAGTTCAGATCAGAATTTCATTTATCCCTCTACATATTCACTATTAATAGATATTCAATCTAAATGTGATTTAATTTTTAAACATTAAAACATTTAACTTGTTTCCTACCCTAGAAGTCGTTATAAAATTCATCGAACTCTTAAAGAGTTCTTTAAATAAATTTTGAAAAAAAAAAGACTTTTTCAATTCCATCAGTACCGGTATCCTTGATAAAGAAATAAATCGAAAATCTTCACAACCCAATGTATAGCTTATATAATAAACGAGACACAATTAAAATTGTGAAAAGCAATTATCTATGCATTAACACAGTGGATCATTTTTATTGTGGACAGAGGCAGAGTTTTTTTTTAAATAAAGGTGTGTCAAAATAAATGAACTAAATGAAATTTAAATTTAAATATTTTTCTTTTTTCACAATTTTATTTTGAATTTTAGATTTATAATAAGATTGCCCTTTTTATAGTTAAAGACAATCATTAAAAATCTCAATATACAATCGTGTTTTTTTAATATACTATTTTTTTTTTTTGTTTTTTGATTCATTATATAGATTTAAAGTTATAAATATTCTGAATCTATTAAATTCAATAAAAAATTTGTTATTGTCTTATTTATTTCTTTTTATTATTTTTGAATTAAATTAATTTTCTTGTAACCGCCACCGGTGGTCGGTAAAGAAAGAAAAATTAAACAAAAAAAATATATATATGTATAGAAAATATCTACAAAAATAAATTTTGTAAAAAATTATTTTTCATTGCATTACTATTAAAATATAGTAAGAAAAAAAAAAAAAAAGAAAGAATTTTATTTAAAAATAAAATTGAATAGAAAATAATTGTAATAATTTCTACCATAGTTATTGCAATAATTCTAATTTTGAAAGTTTCCTAAAAAAGTAACAAGAAATATTTGCTTAATAATATAGTTGGTCAGTCTTAAATGAAACGTGCAATCAATTTAAAATTATTATCATTTTTTTTTTTCTTCATTATTTTATTCAACAATTCCTTTTATTTTTTTTGTTGTTTTTATTTCTTCAAATAAAACTCAATTTCCGGTTACAATAAATTTGAAATAAGGAATAGGATAAGTTTTTTTTTTTTTTGTATTTTTAAAAAGAAAATGTCATTAAATTTATTTTTTTGGAATATATTTCTTTTTTCTTTTAACCTATACCTATATATGAAAATATTTTTGAAATATTTAAAACATGGAGTCATTCACATATGTATGTATCTGAAATAAATTCAAAATTACGAATTTATATACTACAGTGGGTATTTTTTAGGAAAAATATTCTATTAGACAATTTTACTATATAGAGGTAAACACTATAAACAATTATAATAGTATATGTAAGTAATTATCTCATTTAACACCCTTTATATTTCTTTCACTTTTATTTCTTTGTATCTCATTCCTTTCACCGTATGATAACACTGTTGTAGTGCTTTACCATTATATTATTATAAGTCCCATTATCATTAATTAAATATTATTTAATTTTGTTTTTTTTTTTTTGAATAAATAAATATAATCATTTCCTTAAATTTACATATCAGAGTGGAAAGATTTTTCTCAGAAAGAAGATGAGTAATTTTTAAGTTAATATAAAAATAGACATTAAAAAAACATTTTACTTATAATTTTGCAAAAATTAAATAAAAATTTATCTTGATCCAATTAGTCAACAGAAAATTAAAATGTTTATCCAATTAGTCAAGTATTTTTGACTAATTTCACAAAAATTTTAAATCTATGCTATTAAAAATGTCATTATTAAATTTAAATCAAATTTAATGTGCGATCTTTTCAAATTTAAGGTAAATGATTGGTAATAAGGTAATTATGCTACTTCTGCAGTCGAGTATCTTAAAAAATGTTAAAAATAATATAACCAGCTTATCTAATGCTAAATTTATTAACTATTCTATCTGATTGATCTGATCCGGAAAAAACCGGATATATTTTAAGCTTAGGATATTATAAGATATTATATAATTTTATAATTAGGATTTTATGTAGATTTTTGACAATTCTTTTCTATCCAATCTTCTACAAATTACTTATTTATGAAATTATGGTGAAGTCAATCGGAGACACAAATCATTGTTCCTTAATTCAATATTAAATACAAACCAATCTTTAAATACACATAAAATTCTTCAAATAAAAAAAAAAAACACGAAATATGTATTTAATGAAAATTTAAAAAGCATTTGTTTGTTAATAAAAGAATGTAATTCGCATTTTCCTTAAATTTAAAATAAAAAGTCTAATAAAAGAAATAAAACTACAGGACAACTACAGAAATAATTTAGTGGATTAACGAATTCTATTCAAATTGTTAGTTAATTTACAATAAAATTCCTAAGTCTTTATCCCCATTTAATGAATCACTCAGTATTTGTGTAGTATACTTAAACCATTTATTCATAGTTTAGATTTCAATAGATTTTTACATTCTCTAACTGAAATTTTGATTAAATAGAATGTATTAACAGTTAACACACACTTTAATTTAGTTAATATTTTTTTTTAAACATTTTAGTAAGCCATTTACCTAATTAATCAATATACTAATTTTATTTAGATAATTAAATAAAAACTTTAATCACATACCTATAATAAAATAATTAATTAAATTTATTAATTCATTTATTTAAGGAATGTTGTCATTTAATTTCATTATTTAATCGGTACTTTTTTTTTAATTCGCCTATCAACACAAATATAACCTTTCAATATTATCTTATCAATTTGATAAGTAAAATTATAAATAGTGAATTTTATAATAATTATCAAAAATTAAATATTTAAAAACTTTATTCTTTAAAAACAAAAAAAGAAAAAATTATCAATTTTTAATCAATAATTGTTTAATAATAAATTAATAAAAATATGAAATATAATTATAAATGGTCGCACATTTTCTTTTATGCAACAAAATTTTTAAAATAGATTAAAACCTTTAAATACAATTCAAACAAAAAAATAAAATGGACTCTCATTTTCAAAAAAAAAAAAAAAAAATTGAACAAGGATAATTTTTATTGAAATTTTAAGAATTTGATCTTCGAAATCTTTATGAAGGGAATTTAAATATAATAAACATAATTCGGACCATACACAAAAAAGTCGGCACTAAAAAATTAAAACCAATGTATTCTTATGTGTTTACTCACAATTGTGACAATCGATACGCAATCAAAAACTCGTTGTCGCCGAGATTTTCAATATATTTTCAATTTTTTTCACTGATAAGTCCGGTTTTATATTTATCGCTTTAAGAAATAAAAATTAAATGTTGTACATATATTTGAAGTAATGAACTATATTCTTACTTTTCGTTTCGCCACAATTTTGTTGGATTTAACGAAAAATAGTTGTGCGAAGCGAATTTCGCTAATAATCGATGGTGGGAATTGTGTTCATTAGTTTAATTGTGAATATTCATAACATAAGTACAAAAAAAACAAAATAACCTTTATATGCAATAATGAAATCATAAAGAAAACCTTAAAAAGTCTAGTCATGGATAACATACCTTATATGAATAATATGGCATCTAAATCAAATGAAAAACATTTAGATTAAATATTTTGTTGAAAAAAAAAACCGACCTAAAAATTGCGACAGAACATATTTTTAATATTGTGGTTAAAATATAATTGACGTAAATTAATTGTGCACTTATAGATAAGTGTAATTTATCAATTTATCAGATTGTTTATAATTTTAAGGTATTTTCTCTGATAAATGAAGTAGCTAAATTCCACATTCCTCAAAAAATACAAAAACAGGTCGTTTAGATAATAATTGTTTTTAAAACATAATAAGAATCGAAATTTTAAAATAATAATTCATTTTTACCTATGTATTATGTATATATATACTTAAGTTATATGATATGAGTTATATTATTATTTGAACTTTCTTTTTTTTTCCTGTTAATGTTATAATAAAACTTAACCTAATTTTAACTTAAACCTAACTACACTACCTATACTTATTTGAAATTAGTTCGCATGTAAATTATTTATAAGAGCATTTTAAAAAGGTAATTTTTTTATTTTATAAAATATTTTCATTAATTGCGACAACATTGGATTTTATATGAAGTAGGTATATATATGTACATATGGTTTTTGGATAAGATTGGATGGCAAGTTTTTCAATATTTTGTTTTTGATCTTCTTTTATATTAAAAGAAAATGGTTTTTTTTTAAGAATCAAAAAATATGTTAAAGATATGTTATGTTATGTAAATAATAAAATATTTCTAATCTAATCTATCACCAAAACATTTTTTTTTTCGCTTCAAAATTCCGTGATCATTGGTGAACATAAAAATAAACTTGCATTTAATCCCATGTGCATCACCGGTGAACATTGCTGAATGTTTTTCAAAATCCCAAATCAATTGAATGTACTTTTTTTCACCTTTAAAACTATTATTTTTATGGTTACCGGTAAGCACTGGATTTTGAACCATTAGAATGATATTTACCAGTAATACATGTCTGACTTAACATAAGTTTATTTTTATGTTCACCGATAAGTGTAGGACTCAATGTGTTAAAAGTTGAAATTTAAAAAAAATGTATGTTTGAGCTTTAACCCAGTTAAATGAATAAAAAATCTAATTTATTAATTACCTTCGAGCAATTTTCTTAAGTAATAAGTATAATCAATAATATACAGAGTGTTGATTTTTAGAATGTTACGACAAAGAATAATTAGAATTATCTATAAATAGGGTTTAATATGGTAAAAGATTACAAAAGATTTTGGAAACATTAATCTAAATAAAAAATTCTTTGTGTAGGAGAGAATTTCCTTAACTCTTATCTAGATATTAAGATCAGAAGTTTTAAATATACCTATGTTTCCATAAAATAATTTATAACTTGTTTCATATATAAACAAATAATGGGAAAAACCAAGGGTTTTCAAAAAAGCACATTTCCAAAATTAAAAAATATTCCATAATAAGTCTAGAGTAGAGTAGATATAATGAAAAATAAATTTGTTTGATTTTTTTTTTTTGTAAGAAAATTATAAGATAACCCGTCAATTATAAGATAACCCTATATTATTAAGAAAAGTTATTAACACAAGAAAAAAGTATAATGTTAGAGCTTTAATTTTTGTCTATTATTTCAAAAAAATTTGAACAGATGCTCAAGTTACAGGTGTTTAAAAATAGAGAATTTTCAGTTTTTGATCCCAGCTCCTAAACGGGAGGCGACACAAAAATATTACCTGAAGTGACTCACACTTATTTCCAAAGATCTAACACCCCTCAAAATTTTAAGCTTCTAAGGTAAACCGTTTAAAAGATAGAAGGGGTCCAAATTTTTGGAAAAATTGACTTTCACATAACGGTATATTAAAATACCGCATGGCAAAGCCACATATTTATTTTATATATATTTATAAAGTTTATAAAACCAGCTATCGTTTGGCGTTTCCAGATTTAAAATATGCCTTATAGAACCTGTGTAATAATAATTTAAAAATAGGACTTTTTCGAACTTTGTAGGGCTGTAGCTCGGCAACGGGTGGGTCTCACAAAAAAGCTGAAAAAAGTTATCTCACAAAATTAGTTTCTTGGTAATGCCTATCCGTAGTTTAAATTTCATTGCTTTATTTTAAACGGTGTACAAGTTTTATAAACACCCAGATGTACGGACGGACACAGTGAAACTAATAAGCACATTTTTTCAAAATTTTTCAAAAATGTGCTAAAACGGCGACTCCTTTTCCAGATGATAATCCAAAACTTAATTCTAGCTGTTATAATTACAGAATTTTTAACATTAACATTGTTATCTTTGGATTTTCTACAAAAATCATGTCTAATTCTGTGGTTACATCTTATATGTGCTGATGGAGCTTTAGCAGTTACTTTAATATATTATTATTGGAATTTTATAACATAAAAGATACCGTTTTTAAACATAGAAGATTTAGAAATGATATAAAAAAGATAAAATGTATAAAGATAACATTATACTTATATGGATAAAAGTGTATTTTATACAGCCAGACACCTTGTAATCACATTATAAATATTAATTTAAGTCGAATTAATAATATTTTTTTCTAATGAATAATAAAAATAAATACTTAGTTCAAAACCTTTTATACACTTTAATATCTTTTGACCTTTTCTAAAATTCATATTATATCTATCCTATTATTTGTCATTTTAAGAGTTATTTTATTTTATGAAAATTGAATGTATTGTTTTTATTTTATATTTTTATTTTTTTTTTATTTTTTTAATAGTTAAAATTGTAATTAATTGTTTTAATAAAGTTTTAGTGTCACAAATAATTAAAATAAGTGTTGCCATAATAAATAGAAAAAAAAAGAAAAAAAAGAAATACCATAACCACTTTTTACACGCAAAATAATTTTGTTACTTTTACAATATTTATTATAAATAAATAAATCACTTATTTAAAATTATTATAAACTAGTTATAAAATATATACATATATATTTTAACTACTTTCGCTTTACGTTTTTCTACTTCTTTTTTGTTTTTTATTTTCCAAACTTCTTCTTTTTGTTTTTTTTACTTCTATATAATAATTCATTCAATTTCAATTAATTTCCGTTCATTGTCTTCAAATGTTGTATTGTTATATGGCTAGTGGTCAATTTTATGAAAAAAAAAAAAACAAATAAAAAAATAAAAAAAATTATATAATTAGCCATAATTATTCATGTTTGTATATTTAAAAGTAAAAAAAAAATATATAAAAAAAAAATTACTATATAATTAAGTAATTCCTCTTTTTAGCCTTTTTGTTGTTTTTTTTTTTTTTTTTTTTTGAAAAAATTTATTTAACAGCTTCTCAACTATTAACACGGTAATGTATAATGGATATACGTATTTTGTTTAATAATATACAATTGTTTAAGTCGATGCAAGTATAGTTATATATAAATAATATATATGTACGTAATAATATAAAATATCTTTTTTTTTAATTTATAAAAAAAACAAAACTGTTTATTTGTTTAATCATTGAATATCACTGAACATATCAAAGTATTGTTCTTTTAAATGATTTGGAATTATCGATGATGTTTCAAAAATGTCTAAAAAAAAAAAACAATAACAAAATATTATAATATAATGTATTGAATTAAGAAATAACTACAATAATAATCATACCTATACCTAAATACAATCAGTGTCCATTACTCATACTTTGTTTTATCATTTTATAGCTTTTTGCTTTTTCATCATCTATAATTAAAATCAATTTCATAACATGAATGTTGTCAGATATGGCTATATATAGCAGAAATTGACTTGAAAAAAAATTTAAGAAAAAATCACGGTATTATTGATCAAATTCCTCAATTTACTGTTCAAAAAAAAATTTGACTTTTCTTTCCTTTAACTCCCTTGTCCGAATGCCTCGATATTTTACATAACGGTACCCACAGTTAAGTAATCTACATTTCATAGAACATGACTTTGATCGACAAGGTCATTTAAAGGTCAAATTTATTATTTTAATTTTTCTTTCTAATATTTTGAATTATTTTACTTAAACGGTAATATTTTTCTTCTTAACCTTCTTTCCTCCGCAAGAACGAATTTTCAACAACATTATAGAGCCTGATACTGTTTTGTATCTGTAAAATTGAAAAAAGTGCATATTAAAAAAATTTGTTTTTGTTTTATGCTTTGTACTCAAATGAGACAACCTGTATTAATTATATATTTATCATCTTAAGGGTTGTTTACAGATCTATCTTTTGGGACTATAACAGTTTATATAAATCTTAAATTTACCGTTATTTTAGCATGTAAAGTATGAAATTACATTTTTATTAAAATTGTTGCTTCAATTTCGCATTTCTAACCTGTGGTGGGACTATTTACCAAGCCGTACCATGCTTATTATATACCGTTGGAAAGGATGTGAAGAAAGCTTTCTAAAGTTTTAAAAATAATATAGGTTGTCTTTGAAAATTTTCAAAGTATAAGTAGTGGTTTCTAGAAACTCTGAAGAAAAATTTTATTTTACACCAAAATTTAACTTTTAACTGCAATATCTCAGCAATGGTAGCATCGATTAAGATGAAGCTAGATGTATATTAAAGAAATAATTAGATCCTACAATATTGTAGAAAATTGGTTACTGTGTTCTGCCACAAACAAAAATATAATAATTTAAGTAAAATATTACAAAATATAAGGAAAATATGAAAATAATCAATTTAACTTTTAAATTTTGCCGATCAAAGTCATATTCCTTGAAATATGAAATATAATTGACGTTACTATCGGGTATCGTTATGTAAAATTTCAAGCAACTGATTGATTGTGAATGAAGAAGAAAAATATTATCATTTGAATTTATATCTCGAATATGGTTGGGTATTATATGTCTTAAATATGATATAGTCACTCAACAGAATACAAACTCCCAATACTAACAGAACCAAGTCAAATATGTTTAAAATTTTTAAAATAAAAAAAAAGAATCAATTCTCTGTTCAATTTAAATTTAATGTGATTTAAAGTAATGATGGAAAACGGCGATATGTCATAAGTCCAAAAACCAAAAATGACATAAGTACGAAAAACATTTTGCCATATTTTTCGTACTAATGACATATGACAAGAATTTTTTTTCTAATTTTTTTGTATTTTTTCGTCCGTCTTAATTATAATATGTACCAGAAAATAAAATAAACAGTTCGAAAATTATGCAAAAAGAGCATAAGTATTGTATACATCCATCTTCTGTAAAAAAGCGTCTGATTTTAAAACTAATCATAAATTCTCTCTTGATTATTTTTTTTATGTACATATTTAAAAAACAAGACCCACTAATAATTCGAATTGGAAATAAAGTTCATTAACTCAGTTTATTACAATTTAAGTTAAACAAAACAAAAATTTAAGTTTAACAAAAAGTTAAAAAACTAAAATAAGTAAATTTTTAGAAAACAGAAATATACAGAGATTTATTTGTCGTATTTATAACTTTTGATGTACCGCCATACTAAAATATATTATACGCCAAAGTCCGAAATTTTTTTACGACATAATTACGAAATTTCAATTTTTCGTATTTATATGTCATATATAATTATATTGAAAAAATTAAATGACATAAGTACGGGGCTTCGGTAGCCTAGTGGGTAGGCGTGTGGCGTATTAACCGGAGGAGTGTGGGTTCCATCCCTGCACAGGTCGTGTTTTTTTCTTTACATACCCCCCTTACGACCAAATATAATGTAAATATATAGTACATAATATAAACAAAATAAATAATATTAGTATATAATTATATACATACTACATTAATGTATGTAATATTAATATAAATAAATAAATAAATAAATGACATAAGTACAAAAAAAAAACGACAAATTTTGTTTCATACTTATGTCATTCTTGATTTCATACTTATGACTTTCGAACTTATCACGTAGCGCCATGAAAAATTAGTACTCAAATTCATCTTTATTTTGAATTATTGTGAATGAAAAAATGCATTGCATTTGATTGATTCAATATATGGGTAAATTGTAAAATGATTCTATATTAATTTATTTTTTAATTTATAAATAAACAAAAATCATTAAATGTTTGGTTAAAAAAAACTTAATTGTAGCTTTTATTTACTGTTGTTTTAAGTTGCATATTTTTTTTTACATTTTTGATTTTGTTTTTTTGTGTTGAATTTAAAATTATTTTTGAAAATTATGAGTCATATAATTACAAAAAAAAAAAAATCAAGAATATTTTCAAAACAATAAAATTGTGAAATGAATAACTAAATTTAGTAAATCAGTTTTGTTTTTATTTTCTTTAACTTACTTAGTCATTCTTTAATTTTTAAATACATAATCATCACATTTTTGTTATTCGAATTTTGTGCTAATAAATAAAAAAATAATTATTAAAAAAAAAAAAAAAAATAAGAATTTTTTAGAATTTTCAAAACAATACTTTGAACATTTCGATTCTTTTTATTCTTTTACATTATGGTAAACTTTTACACCTACATACATATTTTATTTAGTATGAAATTATAAATTTAAAAAAAATTTTTTTTTTTGTTATTTTTTTATTAATTTCTCATAAATTAAAAAAAAATAATTAATAACTTTTGTTTTTTTTTTTTTATAATTTCATTCTTAAAATTAAATTTTTATTATCTAAGCCATAAGTTTAAAATAACATGTTTATAATTACAAAATTAAATAAGTTATATTTTAGTTATTCTAAAAAATGAAAATGTTGCATAAATAATAACGAAAAATGTCGTTATTGCTTTTGGTAAGGTTCGTACTGTAGACATTTGTTTACTTCTTCTGTTTGTATCAAACGGGTGTGAGCCGTGGGATTTAATTTGTAACAAAACCAGAAAAAAACACATGATTGTATAAGATCAAAATAATCTCTTAGGGTAGAAATTTTTTTTAAGTACACGTATTACAACTGTAATTAAAATAAAATACAAATACCAAACTAAAAGAAAACTAAATTACCTCATTAAATATTTCAAGATTTGTTATGGAAATCTTTTCGGACATCTTAATTTTGTGATCTTTGTGAATTATAGGTGGTTAAAAAAAAGCTTCACTTTATGATTTTTAAATATAAATATCGTCATTGCCTAGGAAAAAGCGACTTTTATAATGCCTTACAGGTTGAATATAAATGAAGTAGAAAAAACAAATCTGGCTTTAGCAAAAGAAAAAGAGGCAGCTATAATTGGCAATTGATTTAACGATTTTATTTATTAACATTTTTATTGTTTATTAATTTTTTTTAACGTGTCTTTTTGTTGAGTAGGTCATCATTACACTTCAAAAGTAGCAAAAAAAAAAAAAAAAAAAAAAACTAATAAAAAACAAAAACAAGAAAAAAGAAAAGTTGACATAAAATTCAATATAAATTGAAAAAACATTGCATTGCCACTTGAGGTAAATGAGCACCCAAGTACTTATCACATCAATTTTTTATGCATTTTTTGAATAACTTTTTTTTTTTTTTTATTAACTACTTTTTGTATTACATCTGAGAATTTCTGAGTAATCATTTCTGAATTAAAGTGTTACTTATTGCGCATATTACAATGGTACCAATGATGATATCTTTATATTACTTTTTTTTTATTCTGCTTTTATATATATTATGTACGTATGTCGTATATACGAGTATATGTTTCTTTTTAATAACGATATTTTCTAAAATAATATCTTGGCAATATCTTTTTATTACTATATTAAAGGTTTTTTTATTTATATATGTACATATATATATATATAATTTAAATTTATATATGTACTTTATATATAAAAGTAAACATGAAATAACAAATATGATATTAAAAAAGAAAAATTTATTAACCGTTATTATGATTGCAGTTTTTTTTAATTTTTTTTTAATATTAAGTTTAAATTTTAAAGGAGACTTATAATTAATTGTATTGATTTATGGATTTGTGGAACGGAATAGGGTGCAAAAACGAAAACAATAAAAAGCCTCTTAGAGGAAGCCTAAGCCTATTTAAAATAAATTAATGCTTAACTTTCAAAAGTTTTTAAAATAGTGTAGACCATGCTAAATGTTAGTAACTTAATAATTATTATTATAATTTAGCAGCTCCTACGATAAATGACATTTCAGCCATTTTGTTTTAAAGAAATTACAATCTAAAAATTCTCAGGTGTTCCACTAGAATTTATTTTGAATGAGGCAACATTTATTTCATTTCGATTATGTAAATTTAATTTTGTTATCAGTTATTAAAATAATTTTGTCAAGTGATTAAAATAACTAGAATATAACATTTTATAATTTAAATGATTCTTAAAATTATTTATAAAGTCTTTAATAAATTCTAACCCCACTAATTTGAAATATAAGAGAAAAGCTTGATTTTTTTCATAATTTGTAACTGATATATTCAAAAATTAGTTCAAAAACTATTTTAAAATTCTTAACAATGAAAGTAAATTTTATTTAGAACTCAAAGAGCTGAAGAGCTAAACAAACTCATATCATGTCTTCATGTCTTAACAGCAGCATTTAATTTTTTACACAGTTCTTTGTCAGATGTAATTTTGTATGACCATTATTCTATCTTATGCCACATACTTTACGAACTCTCATATATCTTCATGTTACTTCAATATTCCAATCATTCCAGACATTTCGTTTATATTTACTTTTTATTTTCAAAAGATACAGTTAATGCACACGATTTTATCTATTGACACAATAAAATCTGCTACCTTTTAGAGATACTTTTTAAGTATTTTTAAGTTTCATTTGCATATAATTCATCATAGGGTTTGAAAAAATAAAGTTAGTGTTGACACTTCTAAATATGCTGATGAAGCAATGTACAGACGAACAAAAAGGAATATAATAAACTTAACAAAAATATAAAAGTAATAGTTGAAACTTATTTAAAGAAATTAACCTAAAAATGCAACAATATACAATAATAATATAGTAATAACAACAAAAAACACGAAAATCATAATAATTGAACCTTTTCAGATTTTTTTTTTTTTTTTGGTTTATGTTTTTGTTTTTATTGAGTACGCAATTTTAGTTCAGACTTCAGATGAATTGTTAACTAGACTTTGGAAGAATTATTATATAGTTGATGTGTTTGAATACGATGTGATGAGAAAATTTTTTACTCTAATATAAAAAAAAAAAAAAAATGCAATTTTTTTTTTAAATTGAATTACAAAAAAAAAATCAACAACTAAGTATATAAAGGAAAAAAAAAAAATTATAAAAATAAATAAATACCTAACTCCAATGTTAATTACTTTTAAGTCAAGGTAATAATATATTTTAAATACCTGCGTTAAATCATAGTTAAGCAATCCATAATATTAAATATATATCGTGATAGTATTTTTTTTTGTTTTATTTTCCTTTATAAGATTGTATATACCTATAACAAAAAAATTATTTCCAATAAAATAAATATAGCTCATAAAGTCCAAAAAAGGTATTTCGAATAATTGTAAGTTAATATAACATGAATTCTTACAGTTAGCAGCTAAATTTTTTTTATGAGTTAAAAATAGATCTAATATTTTTTTTTTTTTTTTTAAGTTTTTTTTTTTTTACTCAGGCGAAATTTTTTCATTATAGGTTCATTAATTTGTAGAAAAACTGGGTTTATGAGTTAAAACTTAATATAAAAACAAAAAAACAAAAAAAAAACAAATCGTGTGAAGTTCAACTTTATGGATTTTACTGAAAATTTAATTTTCATTAGATTTTAAAGAGTACATATTTAGAAATAAGTACATTCGTAACTTCATTAGTTTTATATTTAATATATTGGAGGATATCAATCAGAAAATAAGTTTGGGGCTTTAATATATAAATGTATATTATATTGATTGGTTTGTTTTGTGGTTAAAGAAATGAATTCAATAAAAAATGAATAGATTTTTTTTTTTTTTATTAAGTAGAGTATTATAGTTATAAAAGTAATAAAAATATTATAAATGAAAATATTAATGTTGCGAGTCCTCATCAACTATTTATTTCTTAAAGTGTTACAGTTTTAAATTGTTTTAAACAAATCCCAATCGTACTCGACAACTGAATAATAAAAGATTGTGTTCAATTGTGCACCTTGATATTTTAAAAAAAAAAACTCTTTTTCTTTTAAAAAATTCCGTTTGAAGACGTTAAGTTTTGTTATAAAAAATATTTTCAAAGATAAATTTCAAAATTTATATTTAAAACATTAAAGAAATATCTTTAAGGCAAATATTTACCAATGCAATATACATTTTTAATAATTAGTTGGAAACCATTGAACCACATTAATGCTAAATAAGCACAGCAAAAAATCCTTTAAAATTGTTATATTACTGACGATTAATCGTTATTCGTTACTGACAAAACTATAATATGTTTTTTTGATTATTTTTTCTGATTGAAATGGTCTTTTACTATATACAGTTATTATATGAACTTCTTATTTCTGAGTATAGTCGATAGATACAGTTGATATCCTTTTAACAAATACATTTTCGAAACAATTTTAATTATTAATAAATCTTTTATTATTACATATATTTAATTTAATTGAATTTAATCTAATGGCTTTAGTTACATATTAATAAGCTGCCATACCCAATTTTTTTTCAAATTTAAATAAATCGACAGTCAAGTTTTTTAAGACTTATATAGACCCTCCTTTTAAAGCTCCTTTTAAAATATTATACTTTAAGTGTTTCAAGAGGTATTTATTTTACTTCATCATAAAATGAGACCTATAGCAATATTTTTTATTTTTTGCATTTTATGTTACAAAACGATCAGCTATACCAAAATAAAGCTAATTAAATATAATATAATTAATTGTTAAACGTGTTGTTTTTTCAAAATAATTCTACATTTTTTTTCAATACATCAAACTCTATGAAAATTCTTTAAATAGCATTATAATAAGCAAAAATAAATAAATAAAAAAAACGAGATTGATATGAAACTCTTACTTTTCTGAATATCATAATCTTATAGAATATTAACTTACTAAACTTCATTTACGAAAAAAAAAAACAAAAAAAAAAAAAAACAGAAATTCTAATAAAATAAAATCAACTGTTACCAACATTATTATTCATTATTATTTAAAGGATGACTCTTCTTTAGTTCCATTTTCTTTTTATACACTTTATTTTATCATTTTTTTTTTTTTTTTTTTTTGTGTTTAACTATTTTCCACGTTACTTTTAGTATGTTAAGTCTTCATCAGTTACCTAATATAATACATAATATTATATTATACATATATCATATTATTAGGTAGTGTATATCATATTATGTATGTAGTGTAAGATTCTTTTTTGTTTTTTTTTTTTTAAATATTAAAGCGTTTAAAATATCTTAAGAAACAAAAAAAAAAAAAAGAAATAAAATAAGAAAAACTAGAATAATAATTCCATTAAAAATAGCAAAGTGAAATGAATGTGAAATAAGTATCAAGTAAAACTTTTAGTTTCTTTTTTCTTTTTTCAAAAAATTTTTTTTTTCTTATTTCTTACAGGACAGTCACATTAAATACATGACAAAATTTCTGATATTAAACGCATCTGAAACATGTTCTTTCATTTATACTCTCTTTTTAAATCAACTAGAGTTATTATTTTGTTTTCTTTTTACACTCTTGTTGTTGTTTTTTTTTTTTTTTACCCTCATCATAATACAAAGTATAAATTTAAATCGTACCGTTACTGTGATAAAGGATGTGCATGATTTATGAAATGTTATTGCTCTGAAAATCCATAATATGAAAATGTTTTTTGAAAGAGATAAATTGTTTGTTGTTAATAAATTTGCATACTTTAAGGATTTTTCATTCAGTATCACTATGCTGTATTACAAACCGTTCACCTAGGAGCAATTATTATTTGTTGCCACTAATTTAGTAGATATTCAGACATATGATGATTATGCATAATATATTTAACATGTGCTGATCTTAAAAGATATTTGAAGATAAATTTTTAAATTTAGAATAAAGATAAAAATTTTATTAAACTTTTCTTTTATTTATTGTTAAAAATTCTGGGTAACTTTTTTTTTTTATTCTGTTTATTCTTGCCAATTTTTATGTCTAGATTTGATTCTAATTTTGAAGTTTTCATTTTTTTTTGTTTTATTAAAGTTATGTGAGTTTTTGGTTTTGAAGACGCTAGACAAAGATGTAGTTATTTTTTGGTTTTTAGCAGAGTTGTTAAAGTAAAGGAGAATGCAAAGCTGGTATAATTTTATTATCCCTTATGTTCTTGTAGGTTTAAGCAAGTGTTATTGCTTTATTGGATTCTAATGCGTTTAAGTAAGGTTAAATTTTGTTTTTTTGTTTTTTTAAAGACAAACAGACAACTAACATAAGAACTTTTTTAATATCAGTAACAATATATTTACTTATAATTAAAAAACAACTAAATAAAAACTAAAAATTCGTTTTTCTTGAAACAATGGACTTTTATATAAATATTTCTCCAACTAAGGTAAAAAAAAAATAAATCGATTTATTAACTAAGAAAGAGTTAATAAAAGGGTATTTTAGTTTATTTTTTTTTTTTTTGTTTTTATATTGAAACTAATTTCGTGATATTTTACAACAATAAAAATGAAAACAAAAATAAGAAAAAGTTAACCTGTTAATTGCAAATCGTGTACCAAATAAATTTGTTTTTTTTTTAAATAATAAATAACTTAAATATATTAAAGTTTCCTAATAATTAAAGCAATTATTTGCTTGTAAAAAACAAATTTTTTTTTCTAAAGAAATTAAAAAATTCTTAATTTGTTATGTACAAATACTTTGGAAGTATGGATAGAAATTTTAATTAATAATTATTTTAATAGAAATAAAGATTTTCAAATTAAACGTATGGGAAAATTGGAAAATAACATATAACAAAACTAAGTAAATTAAATTAATAAATTTAACCCTAATCGTAATCATCCTTGTATAATTTACTTAGATTAAACCTTATTACAAGTTTTTTTTTGGTTTTAGTTTCAACTTAAATAAAAACAAACATTTAACTATTATTATTATAGGTATATTGCAGGATATTACATGTAATCCACAAAAATTTGGTTTTTTTTGTCGTTTAATCAGGAAATAATATGGCAAGATTTTTTAATGCCCATGATGATCTTAAGTCTACGTCTTAAGTCTACTTAAGTTCTTCTATAAAATTGAAAAATCTCACACGTATACGCATCTACAAATTTCATACAGTTGCCAAATCACAAATAATCAATTGATTAAAAATGTCACAAAGTTTCAGAATTATTTTTATAAAAAAATAAGTTGTGGCAGCTACCCGAACTTTTTGCACCAGCAAAACCAACTTTTACTGAAGTTGTTCATATGCAACTTGACATCATGTTAAAGAATTTCAGATACTTAGTTTTAATAGACACTGAAATATTGTATGGTAGCTACTTGAAGCCGAAAGCCGAAATTGCTGGATTTAAATAGCGAAACTAATAATGCTTACAAAAGTGACGTGATAAAAATTTACGAATCTTTTATTTTTTTGAGTTATCGTGCGGACCAACAGACTTACATAGTAAACTCAAAATTTCCTTCAGATCCGATCTATATTTTTAAGTCTATATCTAGCTCGGTTCCTTTAAGGTGGTGTACAAAGGTAATGGCAAGTTTATTATACCCTTAAACTATGATCATACGGGTATAAAAATCTTATTAGAAAAGTTCTGACCAGGTTTTAAAAATCTTCTCAATTTGTCGGACGAAGACATAATCGATATAAATCGCTTTGTGAACAGTTATTCAATTAGGAGAACATATTACTCAAACACGGTTTTAGAACAATCAAAACAGCTATCATTTTATATTACATTAAAATTTTAGGAAGAGTCTATCAATAAGACTTATTATAGGAGCATATGTTAGTTTTTGGAGAAAAGTAATCCGTGAAACTGACCTTTCTATATTTAAAAGAAAATTTCAAGTATAATTCAATTTAAAATTACATTCAATGTAGATAAGCCAAGCCATATGTATATTAGATAATATTCTGCAAAATCTTCAAAATTCATCGCAGAGTGATTAGGGTTAAGTTAGAATATATACGTGTATAATATATTTGGGAGTAACAGTAATATTTTTTGGTAAAAGTTATTAAACTTTTGTCATATTATTAATTTAATTTATTATGTACAAAATAATTTATTACATTCAAATTTGAATTTCACAAAACAGACTTTGAATTTTTTTTTTTTTCCAATTAAATTTTAAAAATTAATTTTACTTATTTTTTAATACAGTTAAGGCTTTGAAATTGATTTTTACAATTTAGAACAAAAGAATTATTTAATGCTGCGGCTTAAAAAAAGTAACTGTAAACGTAATTATTTTATGAAAAATGAGATTAAATAAGGTGATTTTTAATAACGATGTAATACGAAAGTTTACAGGGTGTTTCACATAGGAGTGCAAATATTTTAGAGGGTTTTTTTTTTTTTTTACACGCTACCCAAACTCTAAGAAAGTTTTCCTTTTTACAAAATTATTTAATTCTGAGTGATTTCTGAGACTAAAACTAGAAAAACTTCATACGAGAGTAGGGTTTCATTCTCAGTCATTTTCGAGATATTGAAACTTTCACCTTTTTTTCATTATTATGTAATTGTCATATAATTTTTGACTCACATGCTCTACAGAAACTAACTTAATATTGTTTGAAAGGTTATTCCTCAAGGTCTCATATTCTCAATGATTTGTTATCCTATAGAATAATTACTCTTTAAATTAAATTAGAACTAAAAGCAATCGCATTCTTAATATTTTTTAAAATAATGGATTTTATTTCAATCCTATTATTCTATTAAGATTGGTTTTCACCATACATAATTATAAAATATTGAAGATAATTATAATTTATTTTAATACATTAAAATTTATATTAATTAAGAGGAAAGGAACAGAAAATCTCTTCTGGACTATAGTAATGAACAATTTATAGAAAAGATAAAAAAAAAAATTAAGGGAAGTTTGAAGCAAAGGCATAATTTAGAACAACAGTGAAATAGTTGTATAGTGTTAAAGAACGTTCCAAATATAAAACTCAAAGCAGTTTTATACCACATAAATATATCTACCTTTATTTTTTAATAAAGGTCCTTATTTATTTATTTTTATATCGAACTATAGCTTCCAATCTATAACCGTGAAAAAGGTTACAAGTTTTCCTTCAAGCAGATTTTAATTTGGCATTCAATTTGATTCAGTTGATTTAGTTACGTTTCGACAATCAGTTTTACAAACTAAAGACAAATATAATATAAGCTGGCTTATAAATTACAATGCTTCAATTTTACCTTTAATCTACAATTTTTTTTGTATCAAATAAATGATAATTTGTTCAAGAATAAAAAAAAATCATTTCATTTCATTTCATTCACAGTCGCAATTAAATTTTAACTTACATAGATACATACATATATTATTATCTTCAATATAAAATTCCAATTATTATCTTAAGATTTTATTTTAAGAATAAACTAAATTTGGATCTTTAAATTTTAAAACGAACTATTAAAAAATTCTTAAGAAAAAAAAAACAAATATTTACTTAGTTAAAAACAAAAATATTTTTTTTGCGCACTTTTTTTTTTTATTTTTTTTTCACATCTAACCAAAAAAAATGAAGCTTTAAAACAATTTTTTAATTAATGTTATGTCAACCTTCACAAAAAGAAAAAAAAACAAAACAAAATAACATTTGTTCTAATTATAAAGAAATTAAAAACAAAAAAAAACGTAAGAAAAAAAACCCCACATCAAATATGGATATTAATAAAATTCCAGACATTTATTAGTGTTTTCTAGAACTTAAAAAAAAAAATAAGCAAAAACGTAAAAATAAAAAAAAAAAAAAGTATTTGAAAAAAAAAAAAAATAGTAGTTATTTAAATTAAAATAAATAAATGCTACTTTTTTTTTTGTGGTCTATTTGTTTTGTTATCATCACAATTTAATTGCTTTTAACTAATTAGAAAAAATATTTTTAAAAAAACGCTTGAAATATAAAAATATTTTTACACAATAAAAACAAAAATTTGTTTTTTTTTTAATACTTACTTACATTGGAAATCATTTATTAACCCTTTTAAACCATAAGAAAAAATAAGATATGTATCTGATATGTATGTAAGTGCAAGTAAATGTATTAGTTTGAAATTGTTTTAATTACAGGCTTTATAGTGACAAAATATCATATTGATGACATTAAGTAACAATACTTTATAGTTAATTTCGTCTTAACATCCCCAATAAGTTACAACCGTTGTAACACATGCGATAGGGTTAATATTATGTTAAGTTAATTTATTTCTATGTATATATAAATTTAGATTTCTATAAAAAATTACAATCAATCGGATAGTTCTTTACAATATAAAAAGATTTAGTATCAAAGAATTTGAATATAGTCTTTATTAAGATATCTATCTGATTTCCTGATAAAAAATAATAAGGAGTATTCACGTAAAAGTGCATCGAAGGAAAATAAAATTCAAAAATGCTATATTAGTTGAATGATCTAATCCAGAATACAAATTAAAATGTAACAAAAATACAGATGACAGAAATGTTGACTGATTTAAAGAAATCTTTATTGGTATCTTTTAAAAAATGTCAAATAAAATAAAAGCGAACAGTTATATTATTTAAAATTTGCAATAGGGATGAGGATGACAGAAAAATACAATAATTTTTGTATAAGATAATAGATGGCGCAGAAATAAAAATATTTGTGTTTCAGTCTTGTATACAATATTGCTTCAGTCGAGTAATCAACGGCTTAATGAAACTAATGATTACAGAACCTGAATAATAATTTATTTATTTATTTAAAAATTTTTTTATTTGAGCTTTCAACTCATGAAGGTTTTATAAACCCAGAATATTATTTAAGTATGAGTTAGAATAATAACTTAATGAATGCACTATTCTTCTTTTATAGGAGTGAAAACGAGAAAAATTTGATTTGTTTAATGTTATTTTAAATAAAATTAAAGGCATAATTAACTTTAAAAGTTTTATCCTCAATAAAAAATTTTTGAAGCCAGCTTATAAACAACATTTTTGCTGTAGAAAGTGAATATTTACTATATCTAATTTTCTATATATGTAATATATGTCATAAGTAAATCGTTATTTTACATTTCTATATATTTTACAGAATCAATATAGGCTTAGAAATACTGCTTTTCTTTTTACAACTTTAAATATCTTTTATTTTTAGATTATAATATTTCTTTTTCAACTTTCCATTACTTATAGTTTCACAGATTAGTACCGAATTATTATTAGTTTATACTTGTTTCTAAATAACTTTTTGTACCTAATGGTTATAGCTTGATTGAATATTACCTTTTGTTTTAAACTTCAACTAAGGCTTAGTTTAATAATTTAAAGTAATAAATACTACTTATATAAGTACTTAAAATAACATTTTCATTTTTTAACACATTTCCAAAAAATTTTTTTAAAAATGTGCCTACTCTGTCCGTTCGTCGGCCCGTCTGTTTACAAAACTTCTACGCCGTTAAAGATAGATAAAAAAAATGTTAACCATAGGTACGTCTCATAAAAAAATTAATGTTGTAGAAGAACTTTTTCATGTAGCCATTACAGAGCTACAGCCACTCAAACTTTGAAAAAGCCCTATTTTTGAATTCGTATATCTCATATGCTACTTAGCATTTTTTCAATCTGAAAACACCATTCGACTGGAATTTTCTTTTACCTTTATAAATCAATATTATATAATTTTTTAAAATTTACTATTTAAATTTACCGTTATATGAAAACCAAATTGGGCATAATTTATCTATCATCATAACTCCGGTACGCTTTTAGATAGGGATTTTAAATTTTGAGACAAGAAAGAACTTTTAAAATTAGTTTTTCCTCAGTTTCCTCAGAAACATTTTTTTGTACCACCCCCTATTTAAAAGCTATTACGGCTTAAAAATTGAAAATTTCCTATTTTTAAACACCTGTAACTTAGGCACTTGTACAAATTTTTCTTCGGCAAGACATAAAAGTTAAAAGTGCAATAATATATTTTTACGTGTGTTAACGGTTTTTCTTAGTTATATATAGGGTCCCTCAAAATTGTAAAAAAGTCCTATTTCCATATTTTTTCTTATATGAAATTTTCAAATTTTGATGCAAGTCACAATTCTAAACAGTTTGTATTATCTTTTGGAAACGTGCGCTTTTAAAAAACCATTGGTTTATACTCTGCCTTGTTTTTAATTCAAATTCATATATACATATATACATATATATATTTTGTACATTATTGCTGTAGTATATTGAAAATAAAAAGTTAACTAGAAAATAATTAGTTAATAAGCTTAGAAGATTGTGTTGTCTAAAGTTTCGCCGTGTAATTTATGTATTAATAACCGGTATATTTTTTTATTTACTTATATATATATATGTATGTATATAGATAACACTTATATATATTATAATTATTATAAAGGAATCATCTGTTAATATAACATTGATGTTAAGTTTAATATTACTTAAGATCACAATGTTTTACTTATTTAATTCAGTATATAATATTTTTCACCTATTAAATCTATATACATATACATACGTATTACATACATATATACTTAAACTATATCTCATTCTCAAGTTCTTTTGCACTTTCTACGAATCATAAAAAAAAAAAAAAAGGAAAAAAACTAATCAACAATTTGATTAATTGGTTAGCTTTTTTTTATATACATACATACATACATACATACATATATATATGTTATCTATAAATAGGCTTCGTTCTCTCATCTTTCAACTAACTTTATTGTTGTTTGCTTTATAAATTCAGTTGTTTTTTTTTTTTTTTTTAAATAAAATAAGATGTAAGGTAACTATTTTGTATCATCTAAATTTATTGACATCATTTTTAAAAATATTCTTAACTTAATAACAACCTTTTTTTTTGTTCAGTATTTTTATAAAGAGTTTTGTTTGTTAAAAATTACGTCATATTTTTAATCATTAACTCTATATTATATCTTTTTATTTTTCCTATATAAAAATTTCATTTATAAAGTAAAGAAAATATCAATTGAATTTTCAAAAGAATTTTTAATTGTTTTTCTTCTCTTCCAATATAATATCATTATAAAAATAAGTAAAATATCTTTAATTTATTCGATTAAATTTTATTAAAAAGAACCTTGTAAATTACAAATAAGGTATTTATTTTTTTGCATTCGATCATTAAATCTGAATTACTATATTAAATTTAAATGCATAAATGTAATGTTTTCATATTATATTATATTTTTTTATTTTATTTTATTTATATTGTTTTTTTTTTTTTGTTTTTTTATCAGGACATTATTAAAGGTAATCTTAATTGATTTTGGTTTTTGTTTTTTTGCGAAAATCAAAAAAAATGTCAACAAAAAATAAAAAGAAAATAAAAAATAATAAAAAATGAAGGTCATTTTAATTGATGATAAAAAACAAAATTAGTACGCATAATAATAAAAACATTTAAAAATGTTATAAGTTAATATTAAAATATAAAAATTTTTTTGTTTTGTTTTTGTATATATGTATAAAATCCTAATTATGTAATAAAATTTAACATGTTTTCTCATATTTAATTATTAATAATTAATGAATAAATTTAAAAATTTATTTATTTAAAAAAAAAACAATTTATTAAAAATTACAGATAATAATATAATAATTAATTCTTCAAAAAAAACATTTAATGTAAATCCAATTCATATGTAAACAGATGGTTTTTTTTATTTTTTTAAATAAAATTCTGTGGTTTAATGGCATCAGCACTTGATTATTTTAGTAGTTTTGAATATTGACAATAAATTATGTATTATGTTACATACTTTAATATTATAATATGTATAAGAATAACTTTTATATTACAAAAGAAATAATTCCAGGTATAACAGGTAAAATAGTCATATATAATTAAAAATCACCAATTATGTACTTAATTTTTTTTTGTTACTCTGGCAAACTAATCTCAAAATTCTTATCGTGGCTAAATATAAAAATTTTTCTAATGTTTTAATTTTTTTTCCTAAAAATTTAGAACCACATGTTATAGAAAATCGTGCAAATTGATTTACAACATTTTCTTTTTCAAAATTTTGAATTTCAAAGAGTTTTACCAACAACTCTGTATTCTATTAGATACATCCAAGATATTTAATAAAACAAGAAGGGCGAATCTCTTAACAAATCAAACTTCTGCTTGATAAATTCAAATCTCACATTAACTGAACGCATTTTATTCTAGAGTCTAGCTAGAGTCTAGACGATAATTCCAAGATGTTTAATTAAATCTTAAATGAATTGTTATAAAATTTTTTTTTTTTTCTTTTTTGGGAAATTTCTATGCTAAATTTGTACGAAATACGAATTCAAGTTTTAAAGCCCTTTATTTTTAATACCCTTTCTTTGCCTCTTTAGATTATAAGCTAGTCTCCTGACTAGTCTAATCAAGTTTATTTTCTTGACATACTTTTAAGTCTTTAGACTCCTAAAGAAAAATATGCAGAAATACTTTTTTTTATCTATAAAAATTACAAATAGGTACACATGAGAAAAATTTTTTTATGAAATTTCTATGCTAAATTTGCACGAAATGCGAATTCAATGCGTTTTCCCTATCTTCTTATATAGTCTTGTCTAGCCAATTTAATTTTTTTATCTACTTCTCTGATCTTTCCATTCATGAGATACTTATGTAGAAATTTTTTTTTTTTTATGTTTTTAAAATATTACAGGTACATATCAGGAATGATTTATTTTTTTTTTCTCAAAGTTCAATTTATTGTATACGTTTAAATTTTTGGCTTAAAATTTTTTGAACTAAAAATAGCTAAAAAATTGCAACAAAAAAAAAAAAAAAACTTGCATATTTGATTTACATTCAATTGTAAAAAATACTTTATAAATAATATGTTAAAATGCAATGAAATTTATTGGTAATTAATGTATTAAGAGCATTTCTTTTAATTCTGTTTAATCATTTTTTTTTACTATATTATTTATATTTTCTTTTATACTACGATTTTTAAAATTCCTTCAAACCAAATTCAAAAAGGTATAGGTAGATAATAAACAAAAAAAAAATGCCTTTCATTGCAATTTATTTAACGAAATTCTTCAGAAAATATTATTAATTAAAATACAATAACTATATAATATGTACATAGTTTTTTATTTCTTTTTTTGTTAAATTATGTTATACCTATTCTGTTATACCTAAAATTTAATGATTTGGGACGATTCCATATTCTCATAAAAATCTTATCTATAGATACATAATATAATTATTTATATATGAAAATTCAAGTAAAATAAATCGACCAAAAAAAAAAAAAAAATTCATTTGATTGCGTACATTAAAAATTTTTAGGTATTACATACTTGTATATGTATTTACAAAATTTAAAATAAAAAATAATATGTATATATGTAAGTAATTCTCATAAAAATTTACTAGATATTATGTACATATATACATACTTTTCTTTTAACACAAAAAAAAAAAAAAACAGAAAAAAAAACTTGGATTCATGTCACTGTGACAACGATTGCATGACTGCATCATTAATATATTCGATAATTTTTCACAATTCAATATATAACAATAATAATATTATATTTCTCTCTTCTATATAAACAAATATATAATACATAATATTATAATACATACTTATATATACAAAAATATACAATTTCCAAACATTTTATTTAATTTTATATTTTTATTTTTTGCAAAGATTCCTGCTTTTGAAATGAATTCATTCGCAGTATACATATTACCTTTATATATGCATGTATATATATATATATATATATATGTATTTATATATAGGAATTTAATTTTAAAAGTTTTAATTTATTTGTTAATTAATTCAAATTCTTTGAAATGAATTTTATATATTATATTATGTTTTTCAGTTAAAGTGAAATTGAAAAAGAAAAAACAAAAGATACATAATAATTTTGAAAATTAATTTAAAGGTGAAAATAAATTTAAAGATTAATTGTCTTCTGTGTTATATAGGCACATCAAATCGAAACAAGTTTCATTTTTTTTCTTTTTTTTTCATTTTTCTTTTTTTTATTTATTCATTTTTTTATTATAAGGAGTTGCTGTGACTTTATTAGTATCTAATTAATTTTATTTTATAATTTTTCTCTATACATAATAGATATACTTTTTGAAATTATCTGAAATGAAAATTCGTTTAGTTTCAAAACTTTTTAAATGTTTCTTAAGTTTTTTTTATAGTTTTGAATTTCTTACAAGTAAGGAGTAATATAGACAGACATGTAATAGACAACTTTTGATATTTTAATATAGTAAAGAATGTGATGTCCTTTGAATGTTTAAGAGATGGAAAATTTACTTCAGACTTCGTAATATTTTCGTTTTAGTCGTTGAAAGCAGAATTGTTATAATTCTTTAAAAGTTTATTAAGTCTTTTACAGTTGGGAATTTCTGACAAGTAATGTTCATATCAATATAGACATACTTTGAATACTCTTTTTCACCCTATAGTATTTGGAATTTTTTGCATGTAGATGACATGGAACATTTATTTCAGACTTTCCATTATTTTCTTTTTTTATATTATAATATTTCATTTCATTGTCAGTAGAATCATTACAGGGGGTCAAGGTGGCCTAGTGGGTAAAAGCGTATGGAATATGCTGTAAACACCGAGGGAGTATGGCTTCGAATCAAACAAACGTCGTAAGAATAAATCTTTCTTACAACAAGCCACGTCTGAAAACGAAAGGCAGTGTGTAATTTTTTTGTCAACTTATTTTATATGGTACGAGGAAAAACCAAAAAAAAAAAAGGAATCGTTACAATTAAATTTAATAATAAATTATTGAGTGTAGTTTAAATCCTGCAGTTTTATTCTATATGCGTTCTGAATACAACGCTTTCAGAACGAAATTTCCACATTTTTATTCTCTTCTGAGACAAAAAAAAAAATTAGAAATTATCAAAGTCTTCGGAGATATAAAAATAGTAAAGACAAAGAAATTCAAAAATGGTATATAAAATTTGTAATTTAAATCAAAAATTAAAGATATTAATTGAGTGTTCGATACTAAAAACAAACATAATCTTTAATTCAAAAATATGTCAAGGATGTTTTAATGTAAATCTTTGTTTCATAAAATCTCAAATTTTGAGTTACACTTAATGGCTATTAATGGACTTAAGTTTAAATCATAACTGTGTCACAAATTAGGTTGTGTATACATTAATAAAAAATAATATAGATTTTACTTATAATATATAATTAGTATAATATAATTAAATAAAGAAAGGGTATATGTATAATATATGTAATTGATATCATATCGTAATAAATAGGTAATAAAATAAAAATAAAATAATTCTTGCATAAGATAAGAGATGGCGCACATAACTACGAATTTATATGTATATACAAATATTTGTGTTTCCTAGTCTTGTGCAACTAACTAAATAACTACAGTCTGTAATGAACAGCTTAGCTCCATAATAATTTCAAAAACTTAAGTTTGGTTAAATATGAATAATAAATGGCTTAGTGATGCTTCCTATATAAGAGTGGAATAAGAGTGGAAAGGAGAAAAACAAATAATTTTGTTAAAATTTTTATAGTATGTAATTTGAATTACTTTGTACTTAAATTTAATTTATACCCCAATCTTTTCGAATATAAAGAAAAAAAAAATCCCCATGTTGTCCAGAATTATTGTAATTTATATCAACCCAAATTTATTTTTAAGGATATTACGATATTATGATGTTTTTGTAAACGAATTTATTTTTTGAATTGAATTTACTTAAAGTATACGTCAAATATGTTTTTAGTTCTTGCAAAAAGAATAAATTTTACAAAAGAAAAATTTAGAAAAAAAAAAATAAGATACATTTATCGGTTCGGTACATCCGAAACATACAGATATTCACCAAGGAATTAGATCAATCAACTAAGGAAATGCATAGCACCATAGAATCACTTTATATTATTTTAAAATTAAATATATATTGCATATACAGAATATATGTATATAGTTTTTCTTTATTTATGATTTTTAAACCAATTTAATTAAAATGTTTTTAAATAAGGAAATCCATTTCCTGCTCTCATATAATGGGAATTAATTTCTACTTTAATATACTTATATCTATATCTACACTTTTACTTATTTTCTTTTTTTCTTGCGTGCGTTATTAATTTTTTCCAATTTTTTTTTTTTACCATTTTCCAATATTTGTATGTTTCACTTTTGTTTTTAGGCACATTTATACATACATACATATACATATGTCTAATCAGAAATTTTAAAAAATTTAAATATAAATATAATTTTTACTATTAAAATTTTAAAATTTACTTCCTAGGAAATTCTTGTAAAATTATAATAAAAAAAAAAACAGTAAATTAATAAATAGAAGAAAAAAAAATAAAATAACAAAAATTTTATTTATTTATAAATTTATATAATTTATCACACCTGTCTGCAATCATCAGGTAGTAAAAAATATATAAAAATAAAACCAAATTAAGAAATCTTTTTTTTAACAAAATGAACTAAAAATTACAAAAAAAAAAAACCAAAAAAAAAATCCACTCATCTGTATCGTGTATAACGAATAAACGTACGAGCTAACAAATAAGCGATCAAAGTTTAAATTTTTACCATAAAAAATAGTATAGTTGTATAGCGGCAGTGACAGTTAATTAAATATTTATATCGCAATGAAACAGTTAAATAAAAATACAAAAACAAAAAAAAAAAAATAACAACAAAAAATTAGTCAAAATATATATAATCAACTTATTCATCCAATTTAAAATTCATCTAGTGAATGATTTAACAAAAATCTCGTAATTCTGCTTCATTTTTTTTTTATATACATATATTTCTTAGTTACTTACCTGTATTTTTGCATAATTATGTAATATATGGTATATGAAACAATTCTTAACTGAAATTAAAAAAAAAAAAAAAAAAATGAAATAAATAAATAAATTATAGATTGAAATATTTTGGTGCTATGAATTTAAAATGATATTTAAGTATTTTGTTTTTTTGTTGGTTTTATGTTTTTTTTTTGTTTTTATTTTATATTGAAATAAGAAAAGACCAATCATTTAGTGTGAACATTGTCTATATAAGTTATTGCTTTTGAATTATAATATGATTATATAATATTAATAAGATATATTTAATTTAAAAAAGTCACCTTTCTTTTATGTCCTATTCGGTTGAATTGACCTTTTCTTACAACCGTCATGTATTTGTTATACTTAAAAACAATGTACGTTTAGCACTGCTTTTAAAAATCTTTGATTTCACAAAAATTTTTTGTTTTGTTTAATGTGATTCTATACGTATCATACATAATTATACCTTTATTCTAAAAGCTGTACTAAGTATTTAACTAGAGAAAATGTTTAGAAATGGTATGATAATTAAGGGCGTCTGTTTTTGTCTATATACACACCAAATATAAAACTAATTTCTTTGATTAGCATATTACAAAATTGTTTTTTGAGACCGCAATTACATCAATATCTGTTAGATGAAGGATACAAACATATATGTGTACACTCGTAGAGATATTTTTCTATATTAGATTTATATATTTATGTAAAAAGAGAGTTATAGTTTAAGTCTAAGTTATCTGATCTTATATAAGTTAGTTATTCTTTTTTTTGCACGTTAAGTTTCAAAAATTTAAGATACAGTGGTAACTTAAAAGTTAAAATGATGTTTGAGAGATTTACAATATTTTGATCACTCTTCTTGAGATTTTTTGAGATCAATTACATCATTTCATATAGACATTATGAAATATATAGATTATTATATATATGCATTTTTAAACCTTTTGGGAGACTTATAAAATTTTGATAATGAATGTAAGGTCTTTAAAAAATTATAATCTTTTTTAATCATAAAATCAGTTAATTACGAATCTTTACGTTGTCTAAGAAATAAAATGTATTTCACATATGTATGTATATATGTACATATGTATTATAAAAAAAACTTTTCCGGCCATTGTTGTTCTTGTCTCATTTAAGGAGAAGACATTGCGCTAAACATTTTCTAGAATTCCTTTAAAACTCTAGAATTCTAAAACTAATTCTTTTTTTAAAAACTAGAATTCTTTTAAACAAAAAACTATAATCTGCAGAAAACACCGGGTATTTTAAATTAAAAGAATAGGAAAAGCTTTATAATTAATTATCTGATCAGAGAAACTTAATTATGATGTCTTATATATTAAAAGCAAATTTATTATAACTTTTTAATCATTATAATCTTACATCAGTCATCTACCAAACCTACATTTTGTAATCTATTCTGGTAATTAATTTTAATTATCCTTTTCTAGGATCACCTATAATTACTGGGTCTTCTTATCACTTTTAAATCTCTGAAAAATTCAAACCACCTTCGTACAATACAATTACAATTTTAAACAAAAACTGCGGTAAAAATCTGTCCATCTTAATTTTTCATATTTTCAAAATAAAAACAAAATATAAAAAAAATAAAAACAAACAAACCGGAATAATAGTTAATTATTAAAATGGCGGTATAGTTGAAAATACTAAAATGTACTAATAAGGTAAAATTTTTCTTACATAATTATATACTAAATATGTTTTGTTAGGTACATAATATGTATGCAATAATAGAATATTATTTAAAAAAAAAAAAAAAAAAAACAAAATTACGTAAATACATAAATTAAAACTATCACATGATATAATTTATCTTAAAGATTGCCCATTTTTATATACATACATGTATGTACGAGTATGTATTGAATGGATGTATTTCTAGATTAAATTAGTTTAAATTTCCAATTCATCGAATCACTTTATAAATTAGTCATGTGTGTTATTTGTTTTTTTTTTTTTTGTCAATCACCACTTGGAAATCATTTTGCATTTTGTAAAATAACAAAATTTTTTAATTTTTTTCCGATAAAATTTTCGTTTACTTTTTTTTTTTTTTAATTTTTTTTTTTTAGCTTTTACTTTTTTTTTTCTTTGATAAACAAAACAAAAATTTTTGTTTACATTTTTAAAATTCCTATTATTTGTTGACAGAACCAATTATTATGTCTAGGTCAAAATAATAAAATAAAAAAAAAAAATTATTGGTTGGATATAAATAATATATATGGCAGTTATATAATAATATATACTATAGTTATACATAAATATAAAATGAAAAAAAATATCTGCTAAAAACCTGAAATAATTTTAATTTTTTTTTTTATTTCTGAATAAATTATATTATTTTAAAGATACATTTTGTAAAAAAAAAAATAAATATAACGACATAAAAAAATTATTTAATACAGGAAAGGCAAAAAAACAAAAAAAAAAATTTTAATTTATTTTTATTGATTATAATATTTGCAAAACAAAAAAAAAAAAAAAAACAACAAGCAAAATATTGAAATCTTATAGGTATATATATTATGTACATTATTTATAGATATTGATTATATATATATTTTATATATTCTATTTTAATTAATAATTGTAACATTAACCAAAGTGGGTTGATAATTATTTTGCTTAATAATTAAATACTGGTTATAAATAATAATCAAAGTAATTAATTTTTACGTCAATATTCTTAGAAAATTTTTTTTTTTTTTTTTGTATATAAAAAATAATTTTTTAATCTTGAAAGAAAGTTTTTCTCAAATAAAAATTAAAACTAATTAAGTTTACCATAAAGTTTACCACATTATACCATAAAGTTATTTTATTTTCCAATTTGATTCCTTGATTTTTAAAATGTACATAAGTATATATGTGTATGTATATACTTTTTTAAATTGAAGATAACGTGTATTCAATGAAAAAATAAATCTTATAAATTAAAATTGTGAAAATCAAAATACAGGTGCCTTACCACGTACTGCTACTTTCGTTAAACGATAATCGCATTCGAAAATTTGGAACTTTGAAAATTGAAAAGGTTGCGAGTGCCACGCAAAATTATGTTCATTTTTTTAATCTTTTATATACAGGCTGATTTCTTAATAAATGTCTTCATCTATACCAGGTGTTAAGTGTGTAAAGCTTCTATACATAACTTGCTCGTAGTAGAAGTTATGGGTATTTTAATCAAAACAAAAAAATACTCTAAACCTCATTTAAAGCCCCACAGCTTCGAAACTATTGGGCACACTATATAGCCTCTATACAAAAGTTTTGTCTCCACATTATTCCATACAGGGTGGTTCTTGTAACGGCACTCATTAATAAATCACTCTATATACTTTTGATTTAATGTCGAGCCTTTTCTTGACACTTACTTTTGTGTTTAATCTTTGGTTTTTTATACAATCAAGATTTCTAAACGAATTTAAATATTTTAAATCCGAAAATTTAAAAAAAAAATCGAAACTTAAAGTTTATTTGAAAGATAATTAGTATGTTTTAAAATTTTATTTTAAATTTTATACCATATCATTACAAAAATTGATGAAATTCGTGATTATTATAATAAATCGATTTATCCTTAAAATTATTGAATAGTATAATTATGATATTAATGCACGCATCCACGCACCCATTTGTTATAGTATAAAAGTTAAATGCTTAAAAAAAATATCTTAAAAATACTTAATATAAAAGTTGATTTACTCATCGTACAAACATTAAAAACAAGCATTTTGTATGCATTCAAATTATTATTTTTATTATACCCATTCGCCTCCTTTATAAAAAATTTCAATGACAAGCAGAAGATTTTAACTCAAATTAAATTAAACTTAAAAAAACTTAATAATTATTGTATAATTCCTATATATGTATATATACATATATTTATATATATATATATACAAAATTTCATTGTAAGTTTTCTTTTTTGAAAAACAAAACTTTAAAATTATATTAAATAAAATAATTATCATTTTAATCTTAAATAAATGCATACATAACTAATAAGTAATTTAATTTTCCGTTTTTTAATAGTTTCATTCATTTTATAAGTAACTATACAATCTTCTTTAAATATTGACTATTAAACTTTTAATTGAAAAACCATATACTTGCTTGTGTATATTAGTAATTTTTTTTTTTTAAATATAACCATTCACAGATCAAAAAAATTTCACCGCAAATTTTTTTTTTTTTTTTAATTTCATTTTTTGCTGTCGTTTTTTAATCAAAATTTTTTTATTTTAAATGATATCAGATTTTTTATACGAAGGAAATTACTAGCATAATACATTTATACTATTCAATATGTACTTTATACTGTTATAATATCTTTATTTTTTTTTTTGAGATATCTTATTACTTTTTAGATACAAAGGAACTGAAATTAGATATAGGATTTATAACAAAAAAAAAAAATAAAAATATTTGGCAAACAAAAAAATCAATGAGAAATTTTTGAATTTTTTAAATTTCTAGAAATTCAATATTTAATTAATTTTTATCTGAAAATACCAATTCTTTGTATTTTTTAACGGCAGGAAATATTATTAAAAAGAAAAACAAGATCAGTTATTGGGTCGAATGCATTAAACTGAGCTTCACTTCATAACTCACATTATCAAATAAAAACTACGAGTTCGAAGGTAGATTTTGTTTGATAAAGTAAGATTTATGGTGAGTTCATGCTCAGTTTTATTGCATTCGACCCAATATGAATATTATCACTCATATTCTCTTAGACTCATCACTGAGGCGATAAAAACATGTACCGATCACGTCACGTGCATTTTTGTAAAACGCACAATAAAAATGTTTGTTATGTTGGTAGTACTTTAAATTTGAGTGCTGTCAAATGCAAATTTTGTAATATTTAAATGTAATCAAGAATTTATGTACAATGTACCTATTAGGTAAAATTATTTTTAGAAAAACATTTTTTTATTTTTGTTTTAAATAGTTCTGTAAATTATATTTTTGTGTGGATTGTAAAATATAAAGAATACAATTCATTAGTGATAAATCATAAATTTGGAAAACCTGTGATTTTTATACTAAAATTATAAAACAAAAAATATAAAGTAAAACTTGAAATTTTTAAAAACAAAATTTGGTTTTTTAATGTTTACTTATTTTTCTATTTCTACTCTACCCATTCTTTATTTTTACTAATATATAACAACAAAAAAAGTATTTTAAAACTTAAAAATAACTTTAATATGAATTTGCAGAATTGCTACAAATCATTGAATTATTTTGTCGTAATAGAAAATGATTATCGTTTCATAGGAAAAATCTTGGAGAAACACCATACATGATGCTTTTCACATTTGACATCGCGTCAAATTAAAAACATCACTTTACCGTCTTGTAGAATAACTCTTCGTATGATAAGTCTTTAACCCTTTTTAAGACATTGGCAATATAGATGGCACCACATTACAATGCTTGTAAATAAAGAAAAAATAATTAATTATCAAACTTTGATATATCTTTTAGTGACATGTGTGTTGAACTAATAAAATTAAAAATTTTAATACTTTTTTTTTTTTGATAGTTGGCCTTCATTTGAATTTAAAAAAACGACATTTTTTTGCATCATATTTTCGATTTGCTTATATTTGCTGTTAAAATTAAGATAAAAGAATTTGTAATTACAAATATATTAAATTACATTATTTTAATTTATATTATAAAAAAAAAAAAAAATTTGAATAAATAGAAGTATTATTAGATTTTCATGTAGGTGGCTATATATTTGCCGTTGTACGTTAGAAAAATTTTTCATAATATTATTTTTATATTAGGAGACACAAATGGCTATAAAAAGTTTGAATTAAGTTAAAATTGCTGAAATTTTAACTGATTTTCCTAAAATGTCGGAAGACGAATATGAAAGTAATGATGATTTAATGAATTTGCCGGATAAAATTCATTTAAATGAAGTAGGTTCATACATGCCGAAGACTGACAAATTGAAATTGTACTTTGAATTATTAAAGAAAATATTTTTTTTATACAACTTTTTGTGTTATTAACAGACAATGGCATATATATTTCCACCTTACTTTTTTTCCAATTTACAGCTATTTTTTTGGTATTTTGCAAATGATATATTTAGCATCAAACAACTAACTAAAAACTAAAAAAGATTTAATGATAATACCAGTGATTTCTTATGTACGTTAAAGGGTTAAGTCATTTAATATGGGTGTTGTATATGTACCTATAAATATATGAATTTTCTCAGAATATTTGATACTTTCTTTACTTATTATTTCCCTAATAAGTGGAATTATCCGGTAACTTTATTTTAATGTTTCTTCAAATCCCTTTCATTATAGCTTACTTTCAATAAATATCTATAGCTGAGTTTTGTGTCTATAATATTTTCACAAGATAGTATAGAAGGTTTAATGTTCTCCTATATTTACTCTTAAAATAATTTTCTTTTTTCATTTAAACAAAAATTAATTTAAGATTTTTCTATAGCAACAATTAACAATTACATATTTTTAAAAATTAAGAAGAATTACCTTTTTATTCTGAGTTTCTATAATTTACCAAGATAAAAAAAAATTATTTTTTCTTTCAATATTTTATTAATTACACATTAACCTGTAAAATAAAAAAATAATAAATGGATAATGAAATAAAATGAAATAACTTTAATGGTTAAAGGAAAAAAAAAAAAAAACCAAATTACTTTAAAACTATTTTAAAAACAAAAAAAAAAAAAACGAGGATTACAAATTACTTTAATTTTTCATCTTAATTCATATCCCCATATCCAACAAAAATTTGTTCCATCAATTTATAAAATAACAAATAATTTTTCATTGAGTTTTTTAATTTTAATATTTCCGCTGTATAAAAAAAAAACAAAAAAAAAAAAAACAAAACATAAAAAAACATTAAAAATATAAGAAATAAAAAAAAAAAATATTTTAAATTTACATAATAATTTTTCAGTTCAATTACTATTAAAGGTTACTTTACACATTACTCGTAATTTAACATGGATTTTTTATTTTTCATTCTATGGTTACCAACCTATTTAAATTTAAATTTATTTTTCTTCTGTTTTTTTTTTTGTGTTTTTTTTTTTTTTGACAGTTAACAGTTCATTTAAAATGTAATATGGGAGAGGTGAAATTTTTAGTATACGTAAGTATACCAAAACTAGAAGAAATATATTTCTGACCCTAATTAATTGATTACGTTAAGGTTAATAAGTATCTTTAAGTGTTAAGGTTTCATTTTTTATTTTTTTAATGAAATTCTAATGAGTTATGAAAATCTTAGGTCATTTAAAAAAAAAAAAAAATAATTATGTTATAAGTTGAAGGAAAATGGTTAATGTATATACGTAAGTGTGTATATGTAATTTATCTTTTGTTATATATTTTATTATTTAATATTATGAAATTATATGTAATTATATTTTTATAGTTTAGATTTTAGTTAATTGATTGTTATTTAGAAAAATTAGATGTTAATGTTGTAGGAGCACACCAAAAAAAGGTATAGGTCTCTTTTGACATTTTTAAGGCTATTAAATATAGGTTAAACATTTTTCCATCTACTCTTAATCCTCTCAAATTTTTACCAGATTAAAAACTTTTTATAAAGCTTAAGATTTTCAAGGCCACTTGAATATGTAACATAACCTGACCTAAAGAGGTCAATATCAATCTGTTCCTGGACTAAAGTGTTGAAAAATAAGCAATATTATATTGCGCATGTTATGCATTAACTTGTTGATCTTTACCTTAGCGAAAAATCAAAAAAAAAATATAGAAATCAATAAATTTTCTAAGGACTATTCAAAAGGAGTCTTAAAACAAAATAGACTGCGTAAGTTAAATTATCATTTCTATAAAAGATATAATATTTAAAGCTGATTGTAAAACTTTACATATTTTTTAAACCCGTACGATAGGATCGGGTATAATAAAATTACTCCTCCGTTTGTAACACCTCGAAATAAGCGAGCTAGATATACCTTCAAAGGTATGGATCGGATCAGAAAAAAATTCTAAGACTTTTGAGCCATGTCCGTCCGTCTGTCCGTCCGTCAGCACGCTAACTCAAAAACTAAGAAAGCTAGAATCTTGAAATTTACACAAAATATTTTGGTAGTAATTTGTAGGTTCCCTATTTTTTTTGGTTGAGTTTGGATCAAGCCTTAGGGTAGCTCTCGAACACCTAACTTTTAGATCCCCACATTTTTTTTGTAATAGAGCTATGAAATTTTAACCGCTGATAGATCTCATAAAAATATTAATTTTATTTTTAATAACTTTTTTTCGTAGCCCCACCCGTTACGGAGCTACAGCTCCCCAAAGGTTAAAAAAAGCTCTATATTTAAATTGTTATCGCACAAGTTGTATAAGGTATATCTTCATTTTGAAAACGTCAAACGATTACTACTTCCATTAGCTTTAAAAGTATATATACAATAAATATATAGTTGTGGCATACGGTGTCTTAATTTACCGTTATGCGAAACTAAAATTTTGCAAAATCCTTTAACCCTTCTATCTTCTAAACGGTTTAAGTTGGAAACTTGAAATTTTGACAGATGTTAGATCTTTGAAAATAAGTATGAAAATAAATAAGTCATTTCAGAAATTTTTTTTGTATCACCCCCCGTTTAGGAGCTGTAAGGAGTCAAAAACTGAAAATTTCCTATTTTTAAACACCTGTAACTTGAACACCTGTTAGAATTTTTTTGAAGTAATACACAAAAATTAAAGCTTCAACATCATACTCTTATCTCTGTTAACAACTTTTTTTAATAATATAGGGTTACTTTATAATTGACGAAAGTGTTACTTGATTTTTTCAAATTTTCTAACAAATTTCTTCAACAAATTTTTTCCATTTTGTTTTACTCGATAATTTGAAATTGTTGAGGATATAATGCGTAGTACATAAAAATGTAAATAAATATACAACATAACTTGATATTTGCAACAACATAATTTGCTTGAAGAATTTTTATTTATATGATATTGATATACATACATACTTATATAATATCGTGTTTATTTACATATCGTATATGTCACTAGTGAATGAATGATAAGAGTATATATGTATATTATATAGCGCCGTATTTACATACATAAGTATATGTATTTTATTGTACTTATAAGAAATTATTCTGTCAATGGAATATTTAAATATAATATAATATAATATTTAAAATTATATTTACTATTTTGTACTAAGTAAATTTAATATACATTTACCGCTTAGTATTAAATGGTACTATAGAATATTTGAAAAAGTTTTGGATTGATAATCGTTATGTGAAAGGTTAGAATCTGCTTTTGAAGAATGTACATATAAACATATAGTTTGAATATATGTAGAACCCATAGTTCTAGAAATTATAAAATTCACCCAAATTATTTTAAAATACTAAAATATTAAAAAAATAATATTGTGAGCAGAGTGACAGGCTGTTAACATACTAGCGGTTCGTACGGGTATCTAAGAGTTGACAAAGTCAACTGTATTCTTCCTCGTTTGTAATGATTTTTTCTTTTGTGTCTTAAAACTTAAAGGGCTAATAATGTAGCATCGGATTAAAGCAAAGTGTAAGATTATAAGAAATAATATGCGATGTACATAATATTTTGTATTGATTTAATTAGTTTATTTTTATAAATAAATAAAATTATACAAATTTTTCTTATAATCATTAACATTTAATGATTATTTTAAAAAAATTATTTTATCTTATCTGAATCAATTATACATGTCATTTGAAAATCTATAATCTAATCTTTATTCTATATACATATAATATATACTTAATCTATTATAATCTTACCTATTTCGGAGTTTTCACAAAAAAGAAAATATTTAGTATGCTAGATTATTTTTATATATTTTTTTTCTATTAATACAAGTTTATAATATACGTTTATAATACAATAATTTTAATAAAGTATATGAATATATACATGTATGTATACGTATAATACGTAATGAGTGTGAATAAATAAAAATGTACTTTGTACTTTTTTTTTTGTTTGTACATATTATTTTTATTTTCTTAGAATTTTCAAGCATTTTTCTTATTAACTTAAAACCAACCACCCTACCCGCGCAAAAAAAAAGCAAGAATTCAATTTATTTTAGAATCTTATAAATTATGACCCTTAAGAAGTTCCACCAAGAAATGTGATTTTTTTTCGGACACGTCTTTGCTAAATTTTAATAAATTGTCAATCCTATTTTGTTGATATGGTATATGGTGCTTATATGTTATATTCATGAAACTTTTTCTTCATTTTGGATTACAATTTTTGAATTAAAAAAAACTATTTAAATTTATTTAGTAAAATTCTGAATTCCAAAAAAAAAATCTGAATTTATTTTGTAAATATCTGAATATATTTAGCACAAACCTGAATATATTTAGTGAACATCTGAAAATATTTATTAAATACTTGAATTTCACCAGAAAATGCTATACTTTGTACTTCTTGCTTGGTAATGAATGGTAATAAAGTATTAATAGCAGGAATTACACTTAAAGAGTTTTTTTTTTCTTTTTTTAGTGTAAGGCTTAAGTGTAATTATGTTTCATATTCATTCTTTGTTAGTAGGACTTAACATTAATTATGCTTCATATATTATTAAAGTTTATTAATATTGGGATTTGATTTTTTATCTTAACCCTAACAAAACTTTTAATAAAATGTCGGCTTTTTTAGCACATTTCCAAAAAAATTTTGAAAAAATGTGCTTATTAGTTTCACTCTGTCCGTCCGTCCGTCCGTCCGTCCGTCCGTCCGTCCGTCCGTCCGTCCGTCCGTCTGTTTACAAAACTTCTACACCGTTAAAGATAGAGAAAAAAAATTTTAACCATAGGTAGGTCTCATAAAAAAAATAATTTTGTGGAACAACTTTTTCATGTAGCCCCCCCCATTACGGAGCTACACCCCCTCAAACTTTGAAAAAGTCCTATTTTTAAATGCATATATCTTATGTTCCGCTCAAGATTTTTTCAATCTGAAAACGTCATTCGACAGGTATTCCTTTTATCTTTGTAAATTAATATCAAAATTATACAATTTTTTTAAATTTAGTATTTAAATTTACCGTTATGTGAGAACCAAATTTTGCATGATTTTTCTACTTTCATAACTCCGGCACGCTTCTAGATACAAGCTTGAAATTTTGAGGCAAGAAAGAACTTTTAGAATTAGTATAAGTTTCCTCAGAAAATTTTTTCGGACCACCCCCTGTTTATGAGCTATTAGGGCTTAAAAATTGAAAATTTGCTATTTTTAAACACCTGTAACTTAGGAACCTGCACACATTTTACTTCTGCAAGATGTAAAAATTAAAGCTACAATAATATATTTTTACGTGTGTGAAAGGTTTATTTTAATTGTAAAGGGTTCCAAAGTTGCAGCTCTTCAAAATTGTAAAAAAGCCCCATTTTCAGATGTATATATCTCGGGCTCTGCGTAATAGTTTTGCAATCTAAAACCGGCAGAAGATCGAAAATTTTATTATCTATATAAAACAATATCAAAATTATGTAATATTATGTAATTTACGATTTAAATTTACCGTTATGTGAAAACCACATTTTGCATGAAATTTCTTTTTTCATAACTCCGGCACCCCTTTAGATAGGGACCTGAAATTTTGAGACAAGAAAGAACTTTTAGAATTAGTATAAGTTTCCTCAGAAAATTTTTTGGTAACGCCCCCTCTTTAAGAGTTATTACGCCTCAAAAATTGAAAATTTGCTATTTTTAGACACCTGTAACTTAGGCACCTGTAAAAATTTTTCTTCGGCAAGACATGAAAATGAAAGCTACAATAATATATTTTTACGTGTGTGAAAGGTTTATTTTAGTTGTAAAGGGTTCCAAAGCTGCAGCTCTTCAAAATTGTAAAAAAGCTCCATTTTCAGATGTATATATCTCGGGCTTTGCATAATAGTTTTGCAATCTAAAACCGGTAGAAGATCGAAAATTTTATTATCTATATAAAACAATATCAAAATTATGTAATATTTTGTAATTTACGATTTAAATTTACCGTTATGTGAAAACCACATTTTGCATGAAATTTCTTTTTTCATAACTCCGGCACCCCTTTAGATAGGAACCTGAAATTTTGAGACAAGAAAGAACTTTTAGAATTAGTATAAGTTTCCTCAGAAAATTTTTTGGTAACGCCCCCTCTTTAAGAGTTATTACGCCTCAAAAATTGAAAATATGCTATTTTTAGACACCTGTAACTTAGGCACCTGTAAAAACTTTTCTTCGGCAAGACATAAAAATTAAAGCTTCAATAATATATTTTTACGTGTGTTAACAGCTTTTCTTAGTTATATAGGATTCCGAACTTACGGCCCCTCAAAATTTCAAAAATGTCCTATTTTCACATTTTTTCTTATTACATGAAATTTTCAAATTTTTGTGTAAGTCACAATTCTAAATAATTTGTATTGAGTTTTGGAAATGTGCGCTTTTAAAAACCGTTGGTTTACATTCTACCTTGTTTTTTAATAATTTAATATGATTTTAATCAAATGAAGATTAGATTTGTGATTAATTTTAATAAAAGATTACAATGATCAAAAATGTTTATGGTATATTACTTATATTTAGGCTATAGACAATTAAAACCGAAAACGTTTTTATTTTATTTATTTTGTTTCTTACTATTTAATAATAATTAAAAAAAAAATTTTTTGTTTTTTTTTGTTTCATTTTAACTTCCATTATTCATTTTTTATTATTATTATGTAGTCTGAAAACAGATTTTTGTCACTAATACTTTTTTTTCTCATTTTTTTTTTTTTGTTTTGTTTAAACAAAATATGGACACTTTATTATTATAATTATAGAATTAATTTTTTTTTTATGGCTGTCATTTTCTTTTCTGTGATAATATCTTGTACATATATACATATCTATATATTTTATTAAGTTTTCATTTTGAAATTTTTAAGACTTTGTTTCAAGACAAACAAATCAAAAATTCTACACACTATACATTATTTTACAATTTTTTTTTTCTTTGTTTTTTATTTCTGTTTTATTTCATTTTGTTGTCATTTTTCGGTCATTAACTTTCCTTCTTTTTAAAACAACTTTAGATATGAACACCTTAAAAAAAAAACATTTAAAAGAAATTAAATTCGACAAACAAAAAAAAAAATAATTAAAAATTAAATAAATAAAAAAAAAATAAATAAATAAAATCTGCATGAATAGAGAGTTTTTTTTTTTTTGTTTTTTTTTTTAAAGAGAAAGAAACACCACCAAATTATTTGAAATACACAACAAAATGTACAAGAAATCAGAAAATTTTTAAAGTTCACCTGAAGGAGAATATACCTAAAGAGGTGAACAAAACCTTAAAAAAAAAAACAAAAAAGGAAAAACCAAAATCAAAATAAAATGAGGCGGAAAAGTGGTAAAAAATTGTGTTTTTTTTTTTGTAGTATTAAAGAATAAACTTAAATCCCATTTTAAAATACAGAACACACCTCGAAGTTATAATATCAAAATACCATAAAAAAAAAAATTGGTATATGCGTAATATAGAAACCTTATATGTCGTTTCGGATGATTAAATAGACAGGGAGCATGTTCGAAATTTTATATATTATGTAGGTATTATATACCTAATATTTTCCATTTAAAAAAAAAAAAAACTAGTTTTGAAAATCCAAATCTGGCACGGTTTTTTTTTTATTTTTGTCTTTACCATATTTATACAGTAAATTTTTAAGGGTTCTAAAAATCTAAAGATATATAAGAAATATTATTTTTATATTTTAAAATTATGTACAAATATTTTTCTGGAAAATCAGGATTTTGTGTTGTTTTCTGAAATTTTAAGAGACTGTTGGTTTAAAGGATTTCCGACTCATATTCATGAATTAACTCAGTATCTGTAATCTTAATTTAAAAAAAAAGGATATAATGAATGTTCATTGATAAAAGAACAAAAAAATAAAAAAAAAGTAGGAACTCACGTTAACAAAAGTAATCGCACCAGTTTAAATCTAATTAATTCGAATTAACCTAACATACATTAATGTACAAAATTTTACTGTCAATTAGATACTATGTCAGCATATTATATGTATACGCAATTCACAAATTCAAAAAACTATTATAATCTGTTCTTTTTTTGAATCATGTGACATATAACAATATGAATCATGTGACGATATAAAATTTTTGACAGTTCACATATAATGGCTATAAACTAATTTTAATATGTCAAGTGTATTTAAATTTGACATCAATCAAAATTATCTTTGACGTCACTCTTTCATACTGTAAATTTTTGCTTTCAAATGTCATAAAATATTATTATTATCACTTTATTTATTTCCTATATAGCAATTGAATTATTTCAATTCAATATTTTTAGACCCTATTCTCCTTGGATTTGTTCGCGTCATCTCATCAAAAGTAATTAAAGTTTTTATAAAAACATTTCTTTTAATTGGAATTGTATTTTCCTGGTGTTATGTAGGTGAAAATAGTTTTTTTTTTGGTATGGACAAAACTAATATTAATCTAGATTTAGTTTTATAAACTGTCAATCATAAGTCATAATCAGTAGAACTATAAAATGTTTTAAAATTTTTTGTTAAATATTTATTTTAATGAGTGAAATTATTTATTATATATTTTTAACTAATCTTTTTTTTTTTGTAAAATTTCTTTGGCCACAGAAATACTCTTTTCAATTATATGACATTCCATTCATTAAATATAGTGTTTGCGCATTTTTAATCTTTTTTTTTGTTTTTAAATAATGGATACAAAATGATTAGAAATGAACTTAAATCATAATTCGTAATGAGTTCATTTTAATTTTTTTTTTTTTTTTGAAAATTTCTTTTACTTCCCACTATTATTTTTTATCACTTCACTGAAATCTTCTGTAATTAAAGTTTAAGCGAAAAAAATCGTTTGGATTTGCCGCATTTATATTTAGTGCTCAAGCTTAAAAAAAAGTTAGCGCAAAGTAAAAAAGAAACAAATTTTTTTTTCTTTTTGGGAAATTTTAGTTGAAGAAAAAAATGTTTACCGATTATACCGTAATGGTGCAAAATAGTTTATTTTTAATACTTATATTTTTTTTTTTTTTAGTGTTTCTACACTTATTTTTTTAACGACTTTTAAATATTTGTTAATTGGTGGAAGAAGTTTTCTATTTCTTTACCTGTATTACAATAAAATGAAAAAATTAAAAAGGTGTTATAAATTTGAATTTCTTCGTATTTTACCAATAAAACAAAAAAAAAAAAAAATCTGTAGATAGAAAAATTTCTTAAATTAAATTTTAAAGTAAAAACAAAAAAGAAAAACTTTTCAGACGAACAACTGCTTTGGATTAAGAAATTAAATTAATAAAGTACAAAATAAATTATCAAAGAATGTATTGAATGTATACACAATATATGAGTTATATATTTTTCAGGACTAACATAATTTTTTCATAATTTCATAGTATAATTTAAAAATTTTAAACGTTACTTTCGGTTAGAAATGATTTATTAGTAATTAACGTTCATTTAAAGGTAGGTTTGTTAAAAATATTTAAAAATTAATTATAGAGCCTGTGTCAGAGTTACAGTTATAATAAATCCATTTCTCAAAAAGTTTATTTTAACTTTAGCTTTCTTAGAACTATATCTAAATGACAAACTGAAACATAGAATTATAAACATCATTATCGCCATCACGGTTGAAGGTTATCTACATCGTGACCTACCTTATTACGTAACCAACAACATAAATATCATCTGCAAAAAATTTATGTCACATGATCCATTTACTGCAACAAAATTTTATGCAAAATGTTCCATTAGTATAAATGGAATTTTATCATCTTTTTATGTTAACTTACTTTAGACTAAAAGTCTTTTTATACCAACTGGGTTTATATCAAATGTCTTTTTGAGTAATAGATTTAGATCAAGTGGGGTGTTAATGTAAATATAAATATTATATGTATAATCAAAATAAATAATATAACTTATAAATTATCAATAATAAAATTATTAATACCCTACCCTAACTGAAAATGTTTCAATATTTCCCTCAGTTATTTAAAACTTCTTAATAAAAAAACAAATTACTTTTTACATACAAAATTCAAGTGTGAAATCAGAGAAAACACGAAATGAGAGCAAAAACTTGAATATACAAAATAAAAACACAAAAACTTAAAAAGAAGAAAAAAAAAATATCTTAAAGTTTACATCTCACTTTTAGTAGCATTTTTTACCAAATATTAAAGTTTTGAATTTTGGAATATAATATTATATTTTTGAAATTAAGAAAATAAAAATAAAATTTGCTTAAAATTCGTTTAATAGGCTAATAAAAATTAATTTTATCACCTCTAAACTGAAATACCATGTAATAAAAAAAGTTAAATACTAAATAAAAAAATTTAAAATTCTTTTAATATTTTATAGTATAGGTACATAAAATTTTAACATTCTGTTAGTTATACAAAATTTTTAATTCAAGAAAATTTCAAATTAAAAGTAGAACTTAAATTACGTCATTTTTTGTTATGCGATTAAAATTATATGACAACTTTACCAGTTTTCACAAAAAAATGACTTTATTCGCAATGTGTCGCAAAGTCTTTATTTAGAATTGGACCATTGGGTCTGTTATGACTGGGTCAGCAATTGTACCATTATTAAATCATTAATACGTGTAACTTGAAGCTGTTATTACTTGTTTAATTGGTTTCATAATTTGTATAATTTCAAATATTATTCCTACAAGAAAAAGATTTACATTCAATTAACATCAAAAGTATGATTAGTGCCATCAAATAAACGATTAAGTGAATCTTAAAATATATTTAAAGTTTAGCCAATTATTAACTCTTGTAGATGCTGTCCTAAAAAAAAGTAATAACTCTTCAACAATATCCTAAAAAAAAAGAAAACCTTTACACTTTGAATGAATATTTTTAATCAAATTTCCTCAAAAAAAAAAAAACTTTTCTTTATAAAAAAAAAATTACCATTAATTTTAATTCATTTTATTCATATTAATAACATTTTTATTTTAATCACCATTATCTTATTACCACTATTATTATTTTTATTATTAAAATGTTCAATTATATAATAATTTTTAAACAATTTAAATATATACAAAATAAAAATGAAAAAAATTTTAGACATTCATTTTTTTTTTTTTAAATATGTACAAAATGAATCTTAAATACCTGCGGTTTAACAAATAACTTTTAATTTCGTATGGTTTTTGTTTTTTTTTTTTTTGTTTCATTTTCATCTTTTTATGTTTTGCATCAAAAAAAAAAACCATTGTTACAAATATACACTTGTTGTTGATTACATTGCAACTCATAATATGTATATAAAAGCATTTGATGAAAAATTATTAAAAAAAAAAAAACAAAAACAAACAAAAAAAAAGAAATCATCAAAAACCAATGTTAGTTAATTACTTCAAGCGAAACGTAAGTATTTAGATACATAGATACAAAGTAATACAATACAGTTTAAAGATAGGGTTAAGTAATAATCCAATAGACACTTTAAATACTGATACAAGAAAAAAGAAGAAAAACAAAGAAAAAAATATTTACCAAATGAAATGATGATGAGGAATCACCTCGGATACAATAAAAAAAAAAAAACAAAAAAATAAAATAAAAACAAAAAAAAAAAACCAATAAAAATTCAACAAAAAAAAAAAATAAATAATTAACAAAGTTCATCAAGGTCAGAACTTTGGCTCATTATTACATATACAAAAGAAAAGGAAAAAAGAAAAATCAGTTTTCCTATTATCATTAAAAAAATTAAAAAAATAAAAATAAAAAACAAACAAAAAATAACAATAAAGTGTAAAAAAATGAATCATTTTCATTCTTAAATATTTGTTTTATGATTTTCAATTTATCAAAGTTTAAAGTTATGTTGTAAAAATTTTTTAAATAAAAAAAAAAAAAAAACAGAAAAAAAAAACGAAGAACTTTAAATTAATTTATCTTATCTCATTAAGCCTTTCTCTGAAAATTTAACTGTCTCAAAATATCAAAACAAACAAAACATCATTCAAAATTTTTTAAATTAATTGAAATGAATCAACCAACATCAGTTAAGCGCACGCGATAAGATTATTCTGATTTAATGGAGGAATGCTTTACTTTTCTAAAATAAGATTTCGAGATTTTGGTTACTACTTAAAATTTAGTAAAGTATATAGATATTAATAAGTTACAATATAAGTTGTGAAGTGTACAGTAATCTTGTAAGTTTTTTTTATCTTAATCTGGTTGGAATTCCGTTAAAAGTTGTTGTCATTTCTAAAAACCTGAAATTAAAAATGATTTTTATATTTCTGGTAAAAGATTCTTATTTTTCAATGCAATATTGAGAATAACAGCACCTATGCTAGTTTCCGGTATCAAGGGTAGGTAGAAAATATCGAAAGTAATCTAAAGGGTTTTTACGACATTCTTCTGGAGTTTTGGGTAGTTTTCAACTTTTGTTACCTTAAAAATTAAAATTAAACTTTATACGATGAGACCTTTATTAAAAATATACATTTTTTTTTTACAAGGGACGGTGGGAAACATCGAAAGTCACTCAAAGGAACTGGACGAGGTTTCTTTAGGTAATGTTGGACTTTAACCAAAAACTACCCCGTTTTAAAACCAAACTTTAGAATATAATGTACAGTATGGTTTTGAGGAAAAAGATGAGGAAAGGATTACTAGAGAAATTAAATTTAGGATAATTAAGATTATACTTTTGCTTACAATTAATTAGGATTATAGTTTTAGGTACATAGTTTAGTTTTGGAAATATGCTTGGGGAATGGTGTTTCATAAATTTGTGATTATGGTGAGATGGAAGGTGAAAATATGAAAAGACATGTTAAAGAAATAAATTAGCATTGCTCCTAAACTTTAGACATGCGCATTAACAACTTTAAATTAACATATGTGGTAGAATTTGTTTCCATAAGAACATGTGTATAACATGTTGCTTGAGTTTGCACCATCTCTCATGGAGGCTTATTTGATTTTTGTTTTTAATTTTTATATATTTTATGTAAAAGTTCAACAAATGGAACTTCTAAATCTGATTCAAGAAAATGCACTATTAAATACTTTTTTAGAAAAAATTTTTAAGATTTTAAAACTGATTTTTAAATTATACAATTGGCCTGGCAGTTTGTTTTACAATATAAATTTTGCCGTTATTTTTGTTTTTTTTTTTTTTTATGGATAAAATTTTATTTTTGTTTATAAAAAAAAGAAATATAAAAAAAACTAATATTTGAATCACCTTAAAAACATTTTTATAACACTGTAACAGTATGTCTTCTTCTTAAATTTGCTTTTTTTCTTTTTTTTAGAGTTTACTTTAGAGTTTATATTTCTTTAGAGTATATCTACACTCTTTTAAAACTTTATTTTTTATTATTTTATTTTTTTGTTTGTTTTTTTTTTTTTTTGTTTCTTCCAAGTTACCACCATGATAATGGCGATCAAATTTTTATATTATATTATGTAAACTTAATCATGAACTGAAAGATTAATTAGTTAAATAAATTAAAAAAAAAAATTTATCGATGTAGCAATAGAACCAGATTTTGGGTGATTCGGGGTCATTAGAGGTCATATGTTGGCTGCAAGATAAAAAAAAAAAAACTAAAGTAGGGCAAAAGTAGCATCAACATTTCTTAACATTTCTTAAAATTTGTAGTACATAATGTATATATAAAAATTATTTAGATATCTTTATTGTAAGTTTTTGACTTTTAAATTTTATATACCTATGTACTTATACTATTCTATTGAAGCGATTAGGTGTTTTAATCACAAAATTTTAGAAAATGGTAAAACTTAGTTTTATGAATTTTTATTTATGTTAAGTTTAAATAGTACAGAACATTTGGCAAGACTATTAAAGGATAAAATTTTATTTAATCAGAATCAAAAATAAGTACTCGTACATTCTTACTTTTGATCTGAATTTGTATCTTTTTAAATTGAAGTTTTATATTAAATGAAACATGAAGAATCTTAGACTACTTAATACTAAATGCATTAAGAGTACATATAGGTTGATGAAAAAAGAAGAAATGATCATTTCAGTTCTTAGTTCCTTTTTTAGTTCAATATGTTATTACTCATATATACGTTATCTATAAAAGAGTAAAACTACTTTAATATTTCGGTGAATGTTAAGAGGAATTAATTTAACCGTCCTCCTAAATAAAAAGAAAAGAAGTAATTATAAATTAACTAACAAATTTTACAATCTTTAAGCTTGATCTTTTAATGGATCAATTTAGTGCTAACATAACAGAAAAAATATTAATATGATTTCAATCTGCATTTTATTTAAACAAGTAATGGAAAAACCCAAGGATATTCAAAAAAGCACATTTTCAAAATTAAAAAATATTCCATAAGTAATATGTAAATATTCCATAGTAAGAGTAAAGTTTAAATATATTGAAAAATAAATTTATAATAATATAAATTACGTTTTTTATACAAATTATGAATAATAATGAAAACAATAAGAAAAAATTGAGAAAAATCAAATAAAACTTTCGTCAATTATAAGTTAACCCTATATTATTAAAAAAAAATTATTAACATAAACAAAAATATAATGTTGCAGCTTTATTTGTATATTTCTTCAAAAAAAATTCTACACGTGACCAAGTTACAGTTGTTTAAAAATAGACCCCATACAATACAGAGTTTTTGACCCCTTACAGCTCCTAAACGAACGGGAGAGACGCAAAAATATTTCCTGAAATGGCTCATACTTATTTCCAAAGATCTAACTCTTCTCAAAATTTTAAGCTTCTAAAACTGTTTGAAAGATAGAAGGGTTCCAAATTTTTCCAAAAATTCAGTTTTACATAATGGTATATTAAAATACCGCATGGTAAAATCACATATTTATTCTATATATATTTATAAAGCTTATAAAACCAGCTATCTTTTGGCGTTCCCAGATTGGAAATATATCTTATAGAACCTATGTTATAATAATTTAAAGATAAGATTTTTTCGAACTTTATTATACGGCTGTAGCTCCATAACAGAAAACAGTTGTTCCACAAAATTAGGTTTTTCGCGATGCTTTTCCGTAGTTACAATTTCATTTCTTTATTTTAAAAGGTGTAGAAATTTTGAAAACACCCCGACAGACGGATAAAGTGAAACCAATATACATTTTTTTTCAAAATTTTTTGAAAATTTGCTAAATATCAAAATTTATTCAAACTAAACCAATATTAAGAAATTTATTATAAAAAATTTGCATATACATAGGTATCTAAAACTTTAAGTTAAAAAAAAAATTGTATTGAATCTATATCAATAAAAATCATAAAAATTTTTTAGATACATTTATTATAAAAAATTCTAATAAAAATTTAATATTTTTCTTATATTTATTTCAGAAAAAATGTTGATGATTTAATTTAAAAAGAATTTATTTTAATATTATTTTTTATTAAAAATCTCATAAAAAAACAGAAAAAAACGTAAAATACCGAATACCAAATACTGTTTACAAATTGATTATGCATATGAAGAAAATATTAAATGTCTCTTGAAAAGTAGTTAATAAAGTGTTGTCCGTTATAAAATATATGGGGTGTTTCATTTGTATACGGTATTTTTATAGGGGATGACAGGGGAGGTGAAAATAAGAAAAAAAACTTAGTATTTATTAAGTTAGGTCCATTCCTAACAAATTTCGAGATAACCAGATAAAATTTAAGATTTTCTCTTCTCTAAAATTCTTTCATTTAATATTTTGTTTATAATGTAGGAACTAATGGCTGGATTCACCGCTTCGGTGAATTTTAAATTTTATTCATTCTCTCTTCTTCAAATGAAAATTTAAATGCTCTCATTTTTCAAATTTTCTGCAGCAGAAGTTTTTTTTTTCCTTCGGTCGTTTTTGTGACCCAATGTGACTTATTCAAAAAAAAATTTGAGTTGAATAGACGCAATAATTTACCTGTCTACATGTTTTTTCTACCGCAGAAAAGCAATGTTTGCTGGAGCGATGAGTTATTGTTGAAACAATTCTCTTTTTTTTTTTAAATAGTTCAGAACAAATTTGCCAAAATTGTCAAGTAAGCATAGCCTTCGTATGATCAATATTAATACTATATTTATATAGTATGAAGTATACTAAAGATTTACACGTTTAATCGTGAAACACCCTATAAATTTCAATATAAAATATGTGTTTCCGGTGTAAATAATATAAATAAATAACATATAAAAATTTTTGTTTTATGATTTTACATTTGAGAGATTAGATTACATCTAATGGATGGCGTCTTGACACAAAATAATATTAAATTACAAAAACATTTTAAATTTTGCAAAGTAAATAATATATCTATAATTGTCAATCGATTACACTTGATCTAAAAAAAAATAAAGTATACAGTTTACATTTATTACCAAATAGTATAAATATCTTCATTAAATAATAAAAATATTTTTAAATATTTTAAATATTATATTAAGTTTATAAAAAAAAAAAAAAACAAAAATTTTGAAATTACACACTTTTTACTTTAATTTCGTGAGAATGTTATTAACATATATGTATGTAAATATATATAGGCACACCTTAAACGATTCCGGTTCTTGAACCATTTGTTTTATTTATTTTTCTAATAGACAAAAAAAACTTATAAGAATCCATCAAAAAAAGAAAAAAACAAATTAAAAGAATTTTTTCAGTAAAGATTAAAAAAAATACTGAAAAAACATAAACGTAAATTATTTTCTTTGTTTTTTTTTTTTTTTTATATAATAATAAAAAAAATTATAAAAAGATTTTAATATTAAACTTTTGTTTTTTAAACTGTTTGACTTTAAAAAGAAAAAAAAAAAAACGCCAAAGTTAATTAAAGATAATTTATTTGAACTTCTATTTCAATTCGTTCTTCAAAAACCAAAAACCAAAAAAACAAAACTTATTTCTTAAATGTGATTCCCATAAAAAGTAAAATTTTTTTTTTCTGTTATGTTTTTATTAAATAAATCTGTAGATACTATACGTATACATTCATTAAATTATAATATATAGTGATTCTTTTCAATAAGATTGAAAAAAAAATGCAAGATTATGATTCTATAGATTTAAATTATTTTTTTTTTTTTCAAATTTAAAAAAATTATTTTTAAATTTCTAAAAAAAAAATATTTTCTTTATATTCTTATATTATGTTATATGATTAATACATATTTAATTTTTTTTTTCTTTCAAGTATCTGTATTTTCTTTCAAGTTTCATACCCAATATTCTAAGCTTTAATAATGATTCTATTAAATAATAATATAAAATGTTCGCAATGTATCTGTCCTCATATTTAAAAAATCTTTAGTTGCTGAAGAAGATTCATGCAATTATTAATTTTGTTTTTTTTTTTACACACTAGATCCAAACACTAGGAATGGATGCCTTTATAAAGATTATTGCAGGTTTGGATAAAGGGGAAAGGATTTGCAGGGAAATAGAATGTAAAGGGAGAATTAGGAGGTAAATTAGAGATGAACCTGTACAGGTTCTTTTTGAAAAGATGTAAATTGTAAAAATGTCGCATTCTCATCGGAGGGGAACACATTGGATGGAAGTATGTTCCACATTTTAACCAGTTCTCACAATAAATGAGTTTTTATAACCAGTTTTAATTAAATCATCTATAGGGATTTCCACAGGGTAGAAATTAGTACTTAAATAATTTAATTAAACTTAATTATCTTTTTATTTACGGCATAAACTCTAATAACTTGAAACAATTAACTAAACTTTTCACAATTTTTTTTTTTTTTTTGGAAAATTAAATCTTTATGTTAAAAAATGTAAATAAAAATTAATGTAAAAAATGCAATTTTAAATTAAATAAATATCTCAATACCTTAAAATTAACAAATTAAATTAAATATCAGGGGTTTACCCACCTGAAAAATCATGTAAAATCATGTATAAAATTTAAAAATCATTTTGTAAAATTTGTGTATGAATTAAAGTGTTTTAGGCGATCCAAAAAAAAAGAAAAAGATCAATGTTTTATATATTTAAAGTTCATTCACTTTTATTTGCTACCATTCAAGTATATAATATTGATAATATTATTACAATAATTATCTTTAGTTCTGGCTTTCAAAGTATAATATGACCCAATTTTTTTTTTTTTGTTTTTGTATTGTAAAAGTCATCATACTGCGTGACAATCACATTACACTCTGAATCTAAACCTTTTAAAAAATTGACTAATTTCCTTTGAAACTTTTATTTATAAACATATTATTTATGTATTTTAAAATGAAACTCTATATAGAATACCAGAGTGCAGCGAAAAAATAGGTTCGTAATTTGTTAATAGTTAATAGTTAACTGGAAGAGTCCAAGGGTAAATTGGTAACTGGAAGAGTTAAGGGTAATACTGTTTTGACTCGAAGAGGCAAGGATAAGGCTATTATAAAGAATTTTGTATATGAACAAATGTTTTTGGGTAGGGACGATATAGATGGCTGTCCTTATATAAAGTCCTTCCAACTCCATGATATGTTCATTTTTCGTGCCATTCAATAACAATGCCAGTTGTGTCTCTAAAGAATCGGACGATGGTTTCCTAATCAAGCGTCCTCATTTCCAAGAAATCTTTGTGATAGCCCTCTTCGAAACTACCTCTCCTTTGGGATTGTAAAGTCGGGACATTGACAAAGTACGTTTAATACCATCTTTGCTGCCTGCCAACAACCTCAACACATTCCTCTGTCGAATTTGCTTATTCTTTCAGCGTGTGTGTCCTTGGTATCAGATGACCTGTGCTAATTCCGCCATTTATATAAATACATATTTTAATCCCTAATAAATCCCTATGTAATCCCTAGTAGTACAAAACTAAAAATGATTGAAATATAACAGATTCACAAAAGGATCAAAAACTCTTTAGTTTGCAACTAAAAAAAATATCAAATGATCGCTGATGGAAACGGCTTGTTGTCGCCCTCTACCACTCAAAAGAGTTAAAGAATAAGAAAAAAAAATAACGCGAAAAAAGTATAAGTGGGAAATAGATAGAGAAAGACAATTGTTCCAAAAACAAGTTCAAAAAACTTTAAATATAGATTAACATTAATCATATACTCGTACAGTCTATTCTCAAATTGATGATGCCTGATTTTTATTATTAGTAATAAATTAAACACAAATCATAAATACAATTATGTATTATAAAAAAAAAAATCAAAATAATAATTTTTTCTATTTTTCTATAATAATAGGTAGGTATAGGTGATTTTAAGAACCGTTCCTTGTTAAAACCTTCTCAAAATTTTGAACAATAATTCATTCAAATGCGACAAAAAAAAAATGTTTTGGATTGCTCGTAAAAATTGTTTTTAATTTATTAAAAAAAATATATTTTATAAAAAAAAAAAAAAAAACGACATTAAATTTATATTTTGATATTAAAGAAGATATTTTATCGTTTTTATTTTTTTTTTTTTGTATACAACACTAATTTATATTCGCTCATAAAAAATTTCAATTTACTAACATTTAATATGTAAAAAAATTAAATCACATGTATTATATATGTTATATGTTACTAAATTAAAGACACAGGTTAAATACAATTTAATAACGATTAGAATATGGCGTAATTTGTATTTTGTTTTTTTTTTTGTTATTATACAAAATATGGTATAGTTTTATACGAGGGTTAATCATAAAATTATTTAATAGAAAATTATCTAATTTTTAAGTATGTACATTACATATAGTTAAATTGACAAATGGGAGACAGTGAATCTTAAAATTTTAAAATTAACATACGTATTACATATATATTTGTATAAATTATAGGTTAAATTTTAAATGTTATATTATGCTGGATTCACCTTCACTTTGGATATTTTAGCCGCATTTATGCGCGCTCATGTTTTTAAATGAAAATTTTATATGTATTTCATTTTTCAAATTTAGTTCGGAATATATTTTTCTCTCCGGAAAACAAAAAGTTGATTTAAATTTAACTTTTTGAACGGAACTCTTTTTCATCTCATCAAATAAACAAAAATTTAAAATAATTTAAATCTTATTTTCAGATTTCATCCTTATAAATTTTTTTCTTCTGCAGAAAAATTGTTCTGAAGGAGTGAATTGTTGTTAACAGAATTATCTTTTTTTTTTTTTAAATAGTTCACAAGAAAAATGTCGAAACGGTGAACTAAGCATTAGAATACATTTTTAAACTTTGTATACGTCTAATAATATACGTCTTCATATAAATAATTATGTTTTAAACGTTTTAATACTTTAACTGGTCATAGTTCAAATGGCACAATGTATATAAATAATCCTTTATATTCCTTATATCTGTTATTTTTGTCTGTTATGTTGTCAAAGTTCATTAATATACAATAGCTCAATCAATTAAAATAATTTTAAAAATCAAATAATAATTAACGAAATTTGAATGGCTTACAGCTGATATGGGCATCATAAAATTAACTTTTATTTTTTCAAGTAACAATTTCTATTATAATAAATCTCATAGAAAATAGCCTATTAAAAAAGGAAAAAAATTGGGTTAAGTTTTTTAAGTATGGGTTTTATTTTGTTGCAACAACGTGTAAATTATAGCTTAAAAGTAATTTAAATGCTACAGAAAGAATAAAAAACTTAAAATAAATTAATTAATTAAATAACAAAATAATGATTTATAAAAGAATTTATATTTAGAATATGTTGTTATAATACTGTTATAATATCTTACTTATAATGTAGTTAGCCCTCGGTAAAAAATCTAAAATAACATGCAACAAAAACAAACTGAGAATTCTAAACAGACTGCTTGTCGCCAAACTGTTGAGTAATAAAAATTGGAATAGAAAATGATGGTAGGTGCAGATTTTATCAAAAAGAAAAAGAATCTCCAGAACACATACGCAAAAGCTGCGAACAAGATAAGAACATACTCGTTTATCAAAGATGAACTGACAATTAATCAATATTTCTTCAGTTTCGTACAGACAATAGGGCTGACAGAAGTATATTATAAGTGGAGTCAAATTTCAAAATACCCAGTAATATGCGAAGCACAATTATAGATTTACATCAAAAGATCTCAGTGTTACTTATACCCTTTTTCCTTAATCAAATCTATTATAATCTAACACTTAACTTTACTTAATATATAAGACTGTTAGTAACATTAGAGAACAACGACATGGAGTTTTTAAATGTTTGAAATATTGAAAGATTAAAATTTTGGAATTGAAAATTTTTTTTTTCAGTTTTAATCATATTTGATACTGTAACATATCTCGTAAATCGATTTTATTGAGCTTTTTTGTTTACATATTTTGTATCAGTTCGAAAAATAAAATCACATAAAAAATAATAAAGTCATACATTCTTGTATTGATAAAAAAAAAAATTAAAACAAAAACAAAAAAAAAACACGTATCTTCTTATTGTTCGTTTTTTTTTTTATTTTTCATTTTTTTTTGTTTTTTTTAGCTTACAAAAAAATTTAATTTCTATTAATAAAATAATTTAATTACGATTTATAGCTTTAATTTTTTATTTTTATTTTATGTTTGATTTTTTCTTTATATACATATGTATATATGTATTATTACGTAAGTTATATAAGTGGAATTAAAAATTCTTTTCTTCTAAATTAAAAAATTATTCTTCATTGAATTAATTTTTCACCTTTACAAAATACATATTATTATTTTATATATGTATGTATATATATACCTAGATGTTATAAGTTATACCTATATTATAACTATGTAATCTAATCGTTTTAAATTGTTTTTGATTGTAATCGTAGGTAATGATAAAAATGATATTTATGATATCATTGTGATTAAAATAATATAATAATAATTACAATAGTGATGATGATGATGATGATGATGATGATAATGATAATAGTATAGTGATCCAAGATTAGAGTGCGTGTAAATTTTTCAATGGCTATGGTGTAGTATAATATATTTTGAATATAGCAAAAATAAATATTTATAAAGTAAATTCAATAATAAAACTACATTTATTTATTATATATATTTTTTTTTTTTTTGGTGGAGCAATCCTGAGAAGAATGTAAATTATGTAATAAAAAAAAAAAAAATAATTAATTTTGAAAATTTGATCAAAATAAATAATAATATTATACTAAAATTAACACAAAATATAGTATAACGCGTATACTTAAAAACATACTATCAAATATTTGTTCTCTCAAGTATGTATACAATTATTTCATATTACAATTTATGGATTTTACTTTCACCCGTTGTCACGTGACACAATATTTCCTCGTTTCTTTTTTTTTCAGAGCTCTTCTTCATATACTTTTACGGAGATCTTTTGTTTAGCTGTATCTAAGATTTAATAACAGAGCTTATCAGCTGGTTATAGGATTTTTTTTTTTAATAATTTAATTTTAAAACATTCTTTATAAATTTCAAATGAATCGTATTGATGGCCGATTAGTTAAGCACATGGTGTTTTAACCGAGGACCGACGGAATGCGAATTAAAATGCTGCATCAGGTTGAAAAGCATTTTTTATTGATTGAAAAGCTTGCTTTCAAAATAAATAAATTTTTTTTTTTATTGTCATCAGCTTAATAATGCATAATATTTTTGTAAACTAGCTTAAAATTTTAAAAATTTCAAGAAATTGTTTTTTTACTCCTTTTTAATTTAATTCTTGGAGTAAAGTAAAGAGCAATGCTAATATATATACCTTTATAATTAAGTATACCTTTCAAATTGTTTATACATATGTTCAAATCAACATAATACATACATGCAGCCTATATTATTGACCGCTATTTTTGGCTTACCCTATAATTAGCTGGAACTACCTTATTAGTAAGTATTTCTTTCCATTAAAAGTTATGTCAAGCTATGTCAATTATTAATTCCAAAGTCCTAACAGTAATACTAATCTATAATAAATCTAAGTTTTTTTTTTGCAAATATTTAAAAAATTGAGAGTCTTTCGTTTTAAATTTGCAATTGAAAGAAAAAAATATATTTTAGAGGATTTGGTGGCCTAGTGTAGTCGATAAGAGCGTATAAAATACGCTGTTGATACAGAAATAGTGTGGATTTGAATACCACACACGCCGTAAGAATAATTTCCTCTTACGACATTTACAGTCATGCCTGAAAAGGAAAGGGTGTGTAATTTCCTTGTTATATTTATGTGGCAGGGAAATGAACTAAAAAATAAAAAAAAATGTAAAATATATATACATATAGATGTATATTTATTAAATTATAATGGTAATATTTATATATTATTTGGTTGCTTTCCTTTTACATTAGAAAATTACATGAATTAAACAAAAAAAAAAAAAAAAAAAAACAAAAAATATCAATATTAATTTTTAAATATTTAATAAATTAATAAATTCATAAGCTTACACTTAAACGTACAATAAATTTTAAATAAGATTGCCCTATTTTGTTGTTGTTAACAAAATAATATGAAATTATCTATGTATGTATATTGCATTGAAAGTAAAAAAAAAAAAATAAAAACTACTATTATTCAATATCTTACCTTTATTACTAACTGGTTATCAATCAAACTTAACGTTTTGTTATTAGAAAAGTTTATTTTATTTTTTTTCTTTTCTTTTTTTTTCTGTTTTTTTTTTTTTCTTTTTGCCAGGAAATCATTTTTTTTTTTTTTTTACAACATTCAGTTAAAAAATATTAGACTGTTATGTTTTATTGTGGTCAGTAGTATAGTTATAGTAATAGTAAATGGTAGTGGTGATTGGTGTATAAAAACTAAAGGTGAATTTCGTTATGGATAGGTACGATTGTACGAAACTAAAATAAAATGTAAAATAGTAACGATTTTGTAAAAAAAAAAAAAAAAACAAAAACACAAAAACAAAACAAAATCGTACCGAACCGAAAACCAAATCGAAAAATATTAAAATTGTTCAATTCATTCAAGACACGTGCAATACTTAAAAGTCATACATATTATACCTTTGAAAATAAAGTTTGTAATTTTGGTTTGTTGTTGAAATTGAAATGTTAAGTTGAAAAAAAAAAAAAAAAAACAAAAAAAAACATAATTAATGGAATGTTCGTTATGAAAACAGTAATAAATAGTTACATTGATTAAAAAAAAAAAAAAACAAAAAACGTTTTAGGAATTATTAGGTATTGATGAAATGCAAAACTCATATAAATTAGTTATGTGCAAAGTACGTAAGTTTGTATTTTATTTACAGTTTGTTCATACACTTACATACATGTATTATGTAGATAAGATATATATGTAAAATCATTTCCATATATGTTCTTGAATCTATGTATTAGTTTAAGGTAGATAGGTATAAAATATTAAATTATTTTGCATTACATATTTTGTGTTTTTTTTTTTTTTTTTATACATATATTAATAAAACAGTTAAAAAATAAATTGTTTTTAAAATAATTTTAATGAATTTTCTTTTTTAAAAAAAAAGACAGTTATTTGTCTATTATTTTATTTTTTTTATTTTTCTTCTTTAAAAGAAAGATAACCTTTTGTTTGTACTTATGATAACTGTGTAAATATTTTAATTATTTTTTTTGCAATATTAATTTTCTGTAATAAGCGTACCTGGTTCATTGCTTCTAGTAGAGTAATAATTTAAAATCTATGTATATAGATGATATTTTATAGGTGGCACTTTTAAAATTGAATTTAAAAGTTATTAATAGCTCGTATTTTATATTAGATATAACAGCAAAAAAAAAAAAAAAACTTATGAAAATAAATTTGAGTTATTGTATAAAAATGGTATATGGTAGATGTAAGAAATCTGGCATTTTAAAATCTTTTGTTTATGTAACTCGAATTTCCCGATATTTTTCAAACAAAATAAAAATGAAACAATACATAAATACAAGAATAAAAAAAAGGTTTTCGGAGCCTCCGTGGCTTAGTAGGTAAGATACTTGTAAAATACGCTGTGAACGCCAAACGAGTGTAGGTTTGAATACCACACATGCCGTAAGAATTATTCCGCCTTTGAAACTGAAAAGTAGAAATTTTTTTTTATTTTGACTCCACTTTTGATACACTTTTTTTGACATTTCTTTTATACATGTTTTTTGACATTTTTATCCTTTATTAAATACGGTGAAACTTGAAAACTTTTCTGAAGTTCTGAACTTTTTAAAAGTAAAATTGTTTTTTTATTGTTCGGCATAAAAAGTAAGAGATAATCAAAATTTTAAAAGATAAAAAATTGTTTTCAAATGAATATAAATGAGCGCTTCAAAATAATGAATTTCTCTAATTTTTTCGTTTTCTATTTTTAAAACGCTTTAAAAAAGTTAAACTCCTGTCCATTTAAAAAAGTTTAAAGAAAAGGGATAAAAAAAGGGATAGAAAACATTTGACGTCTAACCACCGCCTAATGCTTTTTTTTTACTTTACTAAAAAACGTTTAAATTATGTTATTTATGTTTTGATAAATTTTATACTAATATACCGTTATTTTTCTCTATTTCGTTTATTAGCAAAAAAAAAAAAAATGTAATATACAAAATTTGAGGTTTACATTTAAGAACTTGTTAATCAAATCAATTGATGACAATATTCTAAAGTTTTCAAATCTTTTTTTTTTTTTCACAGTTTATAATTTTATTGTTTAGTCTGATTATATCCATACCTATTTTGTTTTATTTTTTCAGATAGGTATGTAAAAAAATTTTACGGTCACGTTTATATTCAGTTTGGCTGATTTACGTTAAAATTAGTTGGAAAATTTAATTTTGAGGACAAAACAAATGTGTAGAATTTTATATGACATCATTTTTAGGAAATCACGTTTTCAAATTTTATTTTTCTTCAAAAAAAAAACAAAATTACAACTCCTTTCAATTTTTATTTTCAATTATTTATTTTATATGTAAGATCCCTTAAGGATAAATCATTTCGAAATACCTTAAACGTTTTTTGGAATTTTCTTATTTTCAATATTTATTAACTGTATATAAAAGTACTTTTGCATTACAATAAATAAATAATTAAATAAATGAATTAATATAATTGTTAAGATAAATATTTCTAAAATTGATGTTATTAATTATCATTTTATTGAATATCGTTTTCAAGCGGATTTTTTCAAAACTCACGAATTATAATCTCTTGAAAAAAAAAATCTATTTAAAAAACTATTATTTCTGTTTCCATTTTTTTTTTTCTTTTAAATGTTCATTTTAATATTAATTTGTATTGAAACAATCTTAAAGATATAATTGGATAAACAATTCGTTTTTATTTACAACTACATGCCTATGTATATACAGAAGTGTTAAAATCATTTAGCATATATTTAATAATTAATAATATTAATAAATAATTTGCGGAAAACATATTTTTTTAAAGTTTGTTATTTTTTACTCTTAATTGTCTCTAAATATAACTACTATAAATATAACATTTTATATTGACTTTAATTTCAATAGAATATCGGTTATAGAGAACTGTAGTTTTTTTTTTTTTGATGTTGTTATTACAGTAAATCTTCCAACGGTTTGGGTACTAAATCCCAAACACAAAATCCCAAATTAGAAAATTCCAACAAATTTTCAACTTATTACAAAATCCCAAATTATAAATTTTTTTAAAATTAATAAACCATAAAAAAAGTATCATTACAAACAATATAAGTGGTATAGAAACGATTCGCTTTCGGTTCGTAATAGCGGTTCGTTTACGATTTTCTAAAAGCGAAATGCGTTACGTTTTCTTAAATGGCGGTTCGTTTACGGTCCGCTATTACCGCTAAAAAGCGAATTGGCATTTTTTTCTTAAAGTGTATGAACATGGTGAAAACGTTTGGAATTTAAGAGTTTTGAAGTTTAACAAAGATTTAGAAAGGGCAGAAAAATGTTCTTATTCATAATTCACTGCTAATTATAGTGATAAGGAAGAATTTGTTTAAATTACTTTGCATTACGATTTTTTTTTGAATTTTAGAAAATTTGAATTATTTTGTTAAATTTTTTATAATTTTGATAAAGTATTTCTGATAAAATGAAGAATTTCGACTATAATTATTAGTTTTAATTACATTAATTAAAATACTTTTTTTTTTGTTACTTGATACCGTACTCCTTTATTGGCTATAGGGTTTCTATCTTTTGCAGTCCAAATTTCTCCTACGCGACATTTTCTATGAAAGTATAGTTGGCTGTATGGAAGCGTTCTTTATAAAAGTTACCGATAGACATAGGTATAACAATTATATATACAATATATATAACAATATATATATATATGTATAACAATTTTATTTTAACATAACTAATTTTCATAATTTTATATTAACCGTTATACCATTTTTAACGACATAATTTTTTTTTTAATGAAGATTTTTATTATTGTCAATGTTTTAGATACAATATAAATTATAAAAAATATCATTACTATATCGATAAAAAAAAAGGTTGTAATAAATTAAATTAACAATTTTTTGTTTAGCCAAACACGTATATGTACTCGTTTATTAGCGGAATGTAAATTTTAAAAACGCAAAAGATAGTTATTTTGTTTTTGTAGTTTTTAAAAATCATAAAAATAGCGATAATTAAAAGAATTTTATAACTTATCAAAAAATTAACTTGAAATAGTAAAAAAAAAAAAAAGTTTTTATGTCCAAATATAGTAATCTCCAATTGATAATAATTAATTAACTTTTTTTTTTTGTTTTACCTTTTTATTTGCCTTTTTTATGATCGTTAAACACGTGTTTTTCTATACATTTTTAATATTAAATTCAAAATGGTTTATAAATACGGCTCTATGATAAATTTCCATAAGAAAAATCTCAGCATTCAAAAATATATAAAATATCTTGGCAAAGATTGGCGAAATTTTTAATAAAAAATAAGTTTGCAAAATTTTATGGATTTGAATGGTCAAAATGAGGAAATCCTGAATACACAATATAATTTAGAAATATTATAATAGTAGAAATAAAAAGAAAGTAAGATATATTTTTCTAGAATACGTCACATCTTCGTCTAGAGATTTTTCAAGGCGTCTAAAGATTTAAATGGGTCATAGAGCCATACTCATTAATATAAAAGCACTTTCTATTTATGACTCATGTGAATAGGTCATAAAGATATATTCAAGAAAAATAGCTTTATTATATATGGCTTTATGTCACTTCACTCGAAAATATACTTTGAACCCATTAAAAAAATAAAAATAAAACCATCATCATCTATTATGACTGATATAAGGCAGTAGAAAAATAACATTTAACATTTACATAACAACAAAATAACATTTTTAAATTGGAATTGTGTGGAGATTTTTCTGAAATATATGTTCCCAAAAAAAAAAAAACTCTGAAAATTTGGCCGGAATTATTTAATTTTTGACATGCGGAGATTTTTTAGGGGAAAAATTACATTAAAGCCAAAAAATACAATTTATAAATTAAATAATAATAATGAATAAAAAGTCTGTTCTTTCTAAATAAAATTTTATTTTTATTTTATTCGCTCATTATTCTTGACAAATAAAAATTTGATAGAATTTGGTAGAATATAGAAAAAATTCTCTCAATAGATACCCTCCCTCCCCCCAATATAATGAGATGAAACCACTACCTGGTAAAGCAGTATATTGGCTAAAGAGGAGGGATAGGAAAGGATAGAATAAGAATGCGGAAACATTAAACTGGGAGTGTGACTGTAATGGAACAATGAGTGTCTGTAATGGAACAGCCTACTATTTATATTGTTTTTATTTTGCTAAAATTGACTATATATACCCATCAACAGTGTCAATATGCAGTAGTATATAACACTTGCCTGCATGAAGTAACTATTGAAGGCAACCCCCACTGTCATTGAAGCAGCTATTATTATTGGTATTAGTATTAATTATTAACATTATTATATTATTTACTATACGGAATCAAGGCCATCAATGGATTACAACGTGCAGTAGCATATAACAGCTTCCTGCAAGATGTAACCTAAAATACCTTAATTATAATTATTGTTATTTATTTATAATATTGTTATTATTAATATTATCATTATTAATTTATTATACGATATACATTATTACGATATAAAATTACATTTATTACATATGTTTTATATGACCTGACCGGCGTTTGTACCCAAAATCCTCCGGTTGAAAGGCAGGCGACCTAACCACTACAATGCCATGAGTCAAAATAAAACTTTTTATCCGAACAAATAAATAATTAAAAAAAATATATAAATATTAGTTCAATAATTAAAAACAAAATAATAATAATAATATAATTAAATAACATTAAATTTTAATAATTATAATTGAAATGACTAATAAATTACATAAAAAAAAACGAAACGAGATTTTTAATTATAGATACAAATGAAAATGAAATGAAATTTTCTACTTAAGGTTTTTTTTCTCTCTTTTTTCTATTATACTTAAGTTTTTTTTTTAACTTTAAGTATTATATTAATATTTGAAATCAGTAATAAACTAATAAAAATATTTTAATAATTTAATAAAAGTTTAATAAAAAATATTATGATAAATTTTATGTTCAATATAACATTCATTATATACGTAACGATATATAAGAAAGTTTTTTGAATTTTTTCATTTATGAATTAAATACAATCGTAGTCATTTAAAACATTTTAGAGTTTATCAAATAAAATAAAAACACCTTATTTTGATTTTACATGTATATGTATTATTAAAAAAAATTTTTATTCAAATTTCAATCTGCCTTGCCATTAGCTACACTAAGCAAGTAAAACGAAATCCAATATTAAGTAAATAAAACAATAACAATTTTAGAGTTTAGTATATAAGAAGTTCTTATTCGGGCCTTGGTGGCCTAGTGGGTAAGAGTATATGACATATGTTGTAAACACCGAAGCAGTGTGGGTTCGAATCCCACACACGTCGTAAGAAAATTCCCCCTTACAACATTTACAGTCACGCCTGAAAAGGGAAGGCTGTGTAATTTCCTTGTCACATTTATGTGGCAGAGCAATACACTAAACAAAAAAAAAAAGTTCTTATTTCAAATTGTTATTTACATTCATTTTATTCTTTTAGAAAATCGACTAACAGAGTTCCTTTCAATTGATAACAATTAGCGCCTTCTTTGAAAATTCTTCAAAAGATATATAAGAAAGTATTTTAAAGAATGTTCAAAGAGGACGCCATTTTAGGGAAACAAAGGCTTATTATTTATTATTATTCTATAACAATTAATATTTTCTATTTACATTTCAATATTATAATTTCTTTATCTACAAATAAGAAAGTTGAAACATTTCGAATTAAACTTATCTATGTTTGTAGTACATTTTTCAAAAAAAGAATTTTGAAAATTTTGCTTATTAGTTTCACTGTTCCCGTCTGTCTCTCCGTCAGATTACAAAACATCTATAACGTTTAAGATAGAACAATTCAATTTTAATCTTGAATAGGTTTTAGAAAAAAAAAAACAATGTTGTAGAATAATTTTTTTTTATGTTACGCTCCATCATTACGGAACTATGTCTCAAAATTTGAAATGTGTGTTTTTTCAAAAGTGTATATATATCTCAGGTTCTGATCAATATTTTTTTTTTATCTAAAAATGGTTTATAAATCTTTTTGGTTTGTAAATCTATATCAAAATTTTACAATTTTTTGCAATTTGGGTAGTATTTAAATTTACCATTATTTAAAAATAAAATATATGCAAGATTTTGCTACTTTCATCCTACCCTCTTGAACGCTTTTAGTTAGAATCTTGTAGAGCTATTAGAGCTCAAAAATAATTTACTATTTTCATACACCTGTAACTTGGAAACCTGTACAAATTTTACAAAGTAATATGCAGAAGTTTTCTTAAAATTTATAAATTTTATGCTTTTGATTAACTTTTGATTAATTTGATGAACTTTGAAATTTTAATAGGAGAAAGATCTTTTGACCGTTTCTTCTTGTTTAAGAGCTACTACGAGTAAAAAATGGAAAATTTTTTATTCTTAGACACTTGTAGAAATTTTTTCAAAGTAAAACCAGATAAAATCTAAACATTAAAACTTTAAATTTTTTTTAAAATAATAAAATTCCATTTTTACCATTCTTAAAATCTTTTCTTAACTATTAAACAGTTTCTTTAAAACTGAAGAAAGTTTCTCTGGATTTTTTACAATTTTCCTTGTATAAACAAAGTTTTCATAAGTTATAATTCGAAAATGTTTTTATTGTTTTTTGGAAAATGTATTCTTTTAAAAACCTTTAGTTATGCTTTGTTAAAAATTGTATTAAGTAAGAAGTTTTTGATAGGAAATATTATGCAGCTATTAAAAAAAGTTACTAAGCCAAATCAACTTTTGAAATTGAAATTTTATACACATGTCCATTATTAAAATTATAGGTATATTTTTTTATTATTATATTTTAAATAAATTGCACATATTGTATATTTGTAATTTCGCATATAATTTAATTTTAATTAAAGAGTTTGTTAAAATTATCTGACAATTCGCTTTTTTAATTATTTAATTGTTTTTTTTTTATTGCAACAACAAAAGTTTAAAAAACTTAAGTTGCAAATATCTAATACAGCTTTTTTTTTAATTTATACTTGTATTTAAAAATAGATACTTTTGCAATGGGGTTTTTGGTAGTTTTACTTAAGCTTTTTTAATGGCTGCCGAAAATAATCCCTCAAAAAATAACTCTGCAAGAATCTGTTCGAGAAATAAAAAAAGTACTAAAAATTCGCGGATTATTTCATTATTTTGGGGTTTTATTTCATTTTCTATTTAAGAACTTATTTCATATGATATAATCTCCTAAAATAAAATAAATTTGCAAATTAAATAGCGACTCAAAACAAACTGCCTATCTTTATACCTACTCCATACAAACAAAATTTAATTTCAACATTTTGTTATTTTTTCACTGCAAATTTCGGAAGATTTTAATTTCTTTTTTTCTGTCGGAATTTTGATTTTTGGGATTTTGTTGTTTGGGTAAATGTAGTTATCCCTTAATTATTGTATGTTTATTCAAATTTTCTTAGTAGATAACACTTTAAAAAAATTTACAGAAATTCATAATGAAATAATTCCCCATTTTTTTTTTGATGTTATTTAATTTTTTTTTTTTGGCGATTATTTCTTGCCTCTTTTAATTGCATCTAAATAATTATTAGTTTAATAATTAGTGTTTTTAAATCTATGTACATATTTATATGAAAATACTTAAGTATATTTAAGTATTTTTGGCGGGATATTAATGAATCCATATCGAATATAATTCGGTTCATTTAAATAATTGATTTTAAGATTTCTTTTTTATCTTTATCTATATTTCAAGTATATTATATCACATTGTCAGATATTTAAGTTAGATGCACATTGGGTTTTGTCATTTTGTTGTAAAGATAATGATGCAAAACAATTACAACATTTTTGAATCTGAATAATATGAAATCTTTGAACTATAATAATTATTTTACTAAACTTTCTCAGTTTATTTAGTACAAATACTTTTATACCACAGACAAAATATGGTACTTTAGTACCACAGACGAACTTCCGAAATACATATAGGTAAAAGATATTTTAATTAAATTTTGGCGCCTCGGTAACCTAGTGGGTAAAAGCGTATAAAATACGATGTAAACACCGAGGGAGTGTGGATTCGAATCCTACACATGTCGTAAAAGATATTCCCCCTTACGACGTTTGCAGCCACGCCTGAAAATGAAAGGCTGTGTAATTTCCTGTTCACATTTATGTGGCAGAGAAATGCACTAAAAAAAAAAAGTAATAAATTTCAAACGTCTGAATTATGTAATTGTATATTACATTATGTAATTGTATATTACATTATGTAATTGTAATTTTACAGAATAGACCCACATTATAGTATATCTGAGTTGTTTTGAAAAAAAAAAAAAATTATTCCGATTATACTTATAAAGATAAGATAAAGTGTTAAATAAAAACTGACATTTACCTATTAAGAAAAATTGTTTATATAAATTTTAGTTATTTATGTAAAGAAAAAAAAAATTTACAATTATTACAAAAAATTTACATACAATACCTACATATTAAAAACAAAACTTCTAAAAACTAAAGATAATTTTTATTTAATTTTTTTTATCTAATCAATCATTATATATTAATTTTCCATATAAGTATAAATTGTAAGCCTACTAACTATTTATTTTAAATCTTTATATTATAATAAACAAAGAAATTCTAATTTATTCTTAATTGCACAATCTAAAGAATAACAAAACTAAAAAATAAATATTCGCACATAACAAAATAAATTTTATATTGTAATTTAAAAAAAACAAAAAAAAAAATATTTCTTCCTCCTTGTATATTTTGTAATTTTTATACCACACACATTACCTACCTGTAAAAAAAATTATAATCAGGTAAATAAATAAATTACAGTTTATTTGCGCAATATAAGGGAGCAGCAACAGTATTTATATAATATTAAGATGTATTTAAATATACCGTTTCAATTTTTATTTTTTCTTGTTTTGAAAATATTTTTTTAAAATTTTGCGTGGAAAATACATACCTATGTGTGTATACATTACAAGTATTTTGTAGGATTTGAAAAAAGAAATTTGAATAAAATTTTTCAATCATCTTCGCTCAATCGCAAAAAGAAGGTTCAGCTTTTTTTTTTTTGTTTTTTTAAATTTGTCGGTATCTTTTGGTTAATTGCATTTAAGTCGATTTTACAACATTTTGAAACATTCAAAATGGAAATGTAATATTATTTTTAATATGGAAAATGAAAATCTGTACATAATTTTTTTCTTGTTTTTCCTTTTTATTTTTTTTTTACCTTGTTAAGGTTTTTTGTCATTGGTAACACTGATAAAAATATTATTATTGACAAACTATATAGAATAAAAATACATAATTTCAAAAAATATTTTAATTTTTATTTTTTTAATTAATTACCGCTCATTTTAATTTAATTTTTTTTTTATTTTTTTAAATACCTAAAATTTTATTTTTAAGAATATTAATGAATATCTATTATTTTTTCATGGATAAACTGTGGGACATGTGGAATATGTGGGACATGTTTAGCATATTTAAAAATTTAAAAATAAACAACAGAAGGTTTTTAATAAATTTTTTTTTTCATCATCTTTACCCCGCATTTATATACCTCTAAACATAAACGGTTCCATGTATAATCTACAATTTAAAAAAAAAAAGAAGCTTTATATACCTGTAAAAATTTTAAGTTTTATATAGTATATAATAATATATATAGTTTGATTTAATCAGCCTATTAATGTTTTAACTTAATAAATTACGTTAAAATTGAAACCGTGATAAAAAAAATAAAAATGTTGAAATTACGCCTAATTAGATATTAGAACGCCGTGAAGATTCTTAATATGGTATATATGTATGAGTTTTTTTTTGGTTAGTATTTTTTGTCTTTTTATTATTAATTGTACTGACGTCAATATTTCAGAAGGGGAAAAAACACTTTTTTTTATTTCATTTGAAGCGTTTATAATATTATATTCTTTAATTGAGTTTCTTTGAAATTTTTCGAATGCTTGTGTTATATTAAAACAATTTTTAGTTTTTCCCGCCAAATCTCTTATAGTATGATTTTTTTCTAATTAATTTTGTAATTTAGAAAATAGGAACGAAATTAAGGTTTTTTTTTTTGTAATAAACTAATATTTTATTGAAACTGGTATATATCAAAAGGAATAGTTCTGTTGCTGTTCCTAAAATAAAGACAAAGCATGAAGCTTTTATATTTTATTTGGTAAGGCATTAAATACATATGTATGTTCACTTTTGGTGACTTACTTACATATATACACGATCATTTATACAGAATCATTCCATTAAGTGTAATATATTTATTTCGACTTTACTTTTTGCTAGAAACACAGGCAAATCTTTTTCTACATAAAATCTTAATTAATCGATCTCATCTTATTAAATTTTTCCAATTGATGTAGGTTTCCTATAGTAGTATCAATATCTGTTTTATTTATTGGATCAATAATATATTTACTGGATGAATAAATACAAAAATAATTAAAAAAAATTATGGTACATTAGAAATGAATTTGTAAATATACATATTAATAATATATGCAGGTACACTTTTAAGAAACAAAAACTTAATTTAAAATATTATTTTGATCTTTATAATTTTTTTTCGGTTTAAGAATATTTTTCTCCCTTGTTAGGTCGCTTGAAAGCATAGGATGTCTACTAGACATCTCGACCTGATTCTGTTTTGAGCAGTTATATTAGCTTCCTCACATCTGCTATTTATTGATGACAGCTATTACTAAATCATTCGTCTCCAGATGTTGTTCGAACGGCCTCGTCTGTGGTTTCAATTCCAACGCCTCCCAACATGGCTTTTAAAATGTGTGTTGTATCCAATTTCACTTTTTCTTTTTGATTTTTTACTTATTTGATTTTACTTTAGTAAGCTGCCAGAAATTCGTTTTGCTGACTATGTTAGGTTAGTATATTCCACATATGATTCCTAAATGCTTATTAATGAAAACCTGTAGTTTCTGTTTGATGTTGTACGTGAATCGTGAAATAAGGGGAAAACCCCTTATTCATATTTAATTACACCGATGATGAATCAATTTAGCAATTTCATATCAATTAAAAAAAAAAATTAAATTGTATAAATATTAAAATTATAGTTTTTATTATTTATTCTTTAGTTTGTAAACTAAAGTTTATAAAATAAATATAGTAGTAATAAAATATGTATTATCTAATCGTTGAAATACATACATATTACATAGTTACTTTTTTTTTAAATTATTATACATTTGAATAATGTTGTAAATGTTTATGTGATTAAAATATTAATTGCAATATTGAAATTAATAATAAAAAAAATTTAATTAAGATATTTATCTCTATTATACAAAAAATTAAATTTAATTAAATACTTATAGTATGCTGTAAACAATTAAAAATCTTTTTATTTAATTCTATAATGTAATAAATTTTTATATTGTATTAAGAATTATGTATATATTTTTTAAGTAGATACGTACATATATGTATACATATATACAATAATTATTTTTATTTTATTTTGTTGAAATAATTTATACTGGGTTTTTTATCATTTTTAATGTCTTACTGAAGTTACTATATATTACTTTTTAATAATACAAAAAAGGTACAGTTGCTGTCATATAAATTGAAAACTTTTTATATAGGTTTTGTTTATTGTTTTCGTTTTATACATATAATATTTTAAAATTAAAATAAACACGCAAATTACATAAAAAGATATACCCTGTAAATCGGTGTAGGGTAAATCTATAGTCTGCGATTGCAATTGCAGATTTTATGAATGTGTAGATTTTACTTTTATATTTTTAATTATTTTATATTCTTATTATTATTATTATTATAATTTTTTTTTTTGTTTTCCACCAGTTATAAATATAACTACACAATATTTCAAAACCTGTTCCAATAGAATAGGATATGGTCATAATATGTTTGGCATAAGCATAGACAATTATCCTTATTCATCTAGGCTCTGCAATGCGTTAAAATATATAAAATATAATTAATATTATGACCATTTTACATAATGCATTATTTTATATAATTAATATTATGACCATTTTACATAATGCATTATTTTTTTGAAGCCGACTTTGAATCTAAAACCTTACTACTGAAAGACCGATGATTTAAGTACTGCATCAGTCAGTGGTCAGTTTTAATAAATTCTAAGGAAAAACAAAATACCCTTTTGTATATATCTCATAACTCATATAATATTATTTATTTTCCTTCCTTAAATATGTATAAGTATATCGTTAATTAAATCAGATCATAATTGTTATATAATTATTTTTTTTCTATTAGGTGTCATATATATTAAATCTTCATTTAATGCAGTTGATACATTTTTATATATTAAACTTTCTACTTCAACATAACCTTAAAGCTTATTTAAGTATCAGATTTTCGTATAAATTGATAAGATAATAATATTTTACAATCATTATATCATAAAATTCAGTATTTTTATTTCAATATCTTTACCTATTTCATTCTTATAAAAAAAATTATATTATCTGATAACTATTAATATATCTTTATAAAATTTCTATCTTTCGATTAAAAGTAAATCGTATCTTAAAAATTATCTCTCTTATAAAATAGAAATAGCGGCCTTCACGTAAAAGTGGAAACTAGTCTTGCATCGGAAGATCCGAGGATTTGAAGAAATTTTTGAGAGAAATTGTTGTTGTTTCATGTATAAAAAACATGCACCGATCCTCCGATCCTACATCAGATCCGAAATTAATTCAAGGACATTTTTTTGAAGTTTATTATTTAATTTGGTATTTCGTTTTTAGAATTTATTTGCAATTTAGAATTAATTTGGAGTTTGGTTTTGGAATTTATTGAGATTGCATTATATAAAAATAGCACATTTGACTAAATAATCTATAAAAAATGCTTTTAAAATTTTTTTTTTGACTTTTTTTTTTTATTTAAAAATAATTTTTTTTTTTTCAAAATCAAAATCAAAACTCAAAATTTATATTTTATTTTTCAAAATAAAAATTAGATATTTATTCAAATAATAATATAATATAACAGATATGTACCAACTAACATTTGCTAAAAATACCAATTAACATTTCTGGAAAGAAACCAATAAACAATTCTTTAAACCAATTAACATTTCTGTTTTTCATTCAATTCAATTTCAATTTTTTTTATTTTTAAATTTATATTTTGCAGTGGGGTCGTTCACGTAAAGTACGTTCAGTGGGGTCGTTCACGTAAAGTACGATTTTTCAATTTTATTTTTCTTTCGATGCATTTTTACGTGCAGACCCGTAATATATCTTTTATGTTTGTGCTCTTCTATCGAAATCCCTAATTTTATATATTTTCTCAATTAACGTTAAAGAAAGAACTAACGTAAAAAACACTTAAATGAACTAAAGTCGAAAACTTTAGTTCATTTGAGCTAATGTCTGACTTATAGTTCTTTACATTTGAGGTAAATGTAAAGAACTATAAGGCAGAAATTGACAACATTCGATAATTTTAAGAGTGAAATAAAATCGTAAAATATTAGTTACATTGAAGAAAATGTATATTAATGTCGAAAGTGGAAACTTTATTCATATAAACTAAAACCGAAAATATTAAATAATGTCGAAAATTTTCTACTTTAATTCATAGGAAGTAAAAACAAAATTATTGAACTAAATGAACTAAAAAACCTAAAGTCTAAAAACTAAATAAACTAAAGCCGGAAAACGTTTAAAAAATGTTACTTTTAGCTTTTTAAAAAAAATTTAATTTTAAGTTTAGGGCGTGCCTCTCACTATTTGAAATATGTATGTAATAAAAATAATTAGAAGCGTTTTTGGGGTTGTTATAAAATTAAAGTTATGCCCATTCTACAGATAGAATATTTACATACATATACGAACTGTAGATTTTTTCTAAATTTCTAACGCAATACGAAAGGGTCAAATACTTTGTTTACATATAAGGCGATATTACGAAAAGCAACAGAAAAAAATTAGTCTGTGCATTAAAATTAACAAAATAATTTAATGTAATTTATTTAAAAAAAATTAACTTAAACCGAAAATTTTCTACTTTTATTCATATGAACTAAAAACGAAAATATTTAACAAATAATTTAAAATCGAAAAATAAATTTTTTCAACTTTTATGACCTAAAAACTTTTTTCAACTTAAAAGATATTATTTGTACGTTAATTCCTTCTGCTTTAATTAATACAGCCTGTACAGACATCATGTTTTTTTTTTTGCACATCTATTCGTGTCATATCGTGTTATATAAAAATTATTAAAAAGATACTTTTATATGTTATTGAAAACAATTTTATGACCATAACTGTATTATCATCTATATAAAATTATAATGAAAATCGTAACTCCCATAATAATTCCTTCATTATTTTACAAATTTTTTTTTTTTTTTATTTTTATCGTTTTTCTCTTCTTCATAAAGTAATTTTTGAATCCATTATTATTTACTAATATTAATAAAAAAAAAACAAATAAAAAAAAAAAGAAATTTATTGAGAATTTATTGAACATATTTTTATTGTAATTTTATTTATTATTCATTTTTTTTTTCTTTTTTTTTTTCAGTTTTAAAGTTTCATCAAACAAAAAAAAAAAAAAAAGCATAAGTAAGTAAGTAAGTAACTTACTACACATCAATATAATATCAATGACATCATCAACACTTCAAAATTGTTATTGTTGGCGCATTAGCAACCTCAAAAGTTAAAAATAAAAAAAAAAAAAAACATTTTTAAAATAAAAAAAAAAAAAAAACAAAAAGGCAACGAATAAAATTGTTGATAAAAATAAAAAAATTTAATAAAATTATTTTAAGTGAAAAATAAAAATCATCATTATACAAAGTTAGTTAAGAATTAACTGTTATTGTTGTTGTTTGTGTCTAATTTTTATTCGTCATAAAACAGGCACTTATTTCTTTTTTTATTTATTTATTTATTTTATTTTTTTTTTTTTACTTAAAAGTGTTTTTTTTATCTCTTTTTTTTGTTTGTTTTTCATTTTTTATTAATTATCAATAATAAAATTATTTAAAAAAAAAAAAAAAAAAATCATAACTAACAATTATTTAGTCAGTGTTTAAATCCTGTTAAAAAATAATCAATTTTTAAGTCAATATGAGTAAAGAAAAATTTGGTTTTTCAACATTGAGCCGATTATTAGGTAAAAAAAATAAAGGTAAGAATAATATTTGTAAAAATAAAAAGTTTTAATAATATACATATATTTATTAAAAAATTTAATAACCGTTATATTTAACTTTTTTTTTTGTTTTTTGTTTTTCTTTTTATAGAAAAAAATAATTTTAAAACTCAGAATAATACTAGTCAAAATGTTAATAATATAATAATAAGTAAAGGACCACATTTAAAAAATGATATATCAACAACATCACCATCAACAACTACAACAACAACAACAATATCAACAACTGCAACATCAGCAACAACAAATAATAATAATAATAATAATACATTATCACCTTTACATGGTGCAACAACAAATGCACCATTTGAACAAACATTTCGTATAACAGTTTTATTACCACGTGAACAATTATATGTAACACGTTTAGGTGCTAGAGCTAAATTAAAACAATTAATGCAATTAGTATGTGAAAATAAATTATTATCTGAAGAACAATATGAATTTTGTGATCCAAGTAAGAAAATTATAAATTTTTATTATAAAATTAATTGATTTATTTATTTATTATAAAAAATATTTAATATTAAGGTTTAAGAACATACACTTTTCGGCAAATATAGCTCAGTTTATTTCAATTTAAAAAATAATAAAAAAAGAAGAAGTTGGAAAATATGTAACGAAATGTTCTATAAAATAATTAAAATATATATGTATATATTTATTATTATTTTTTTTGGAATTGAAATAAATGGCCGGTAACCGGTGAAGAATGAGTATGTACATATTTGAGATTCCCCAATATTTTCGAAATAAACAAACAAATTTCGGAAATTCTTGTGATGTGATTTTTCGATAAGAAACTATAAATAATAATATCAGAATATTATTTATTTATTTATTTATTTTCTACCGATTTAATTTCAATAGATTTTAAGAATCCTTCTCCTTTTAAACATGTATATACCAATCACTGTTATTAATTTTATATTGAATGTTATTAGATATTTAGATATGATCTGACCAGGTTTAGAACTTTCGAATGAAAGACTAAGGATTAAAAGAACTATGGTATATTAGTCAAATACATATATACGATTACTAATTATTATAACTTGGTAGGATGGCTTGATATGAATATAAATCAAAAGAAGTACAAAATAACTCCCAAAATTGATTAGAATTAATTATGAATTTTTTTTTTCTATTTTTTGAGAGCTAAATTTGAGGATCATTTTAAATAAAAAAATTTTTAACATTTAAGAAATAACTAGCTAATGACAAAGTTCTAAGGAATTGGATTTCTCAACTTTTTCTATTCATCACTTTTTGTTTTGTCAATATTTCATTTATATTTGTGTGATTAAAATGAATGGTTCTTCTAATTTTTATTTTACGGATGTGAATAAAAATTAAACATTTTTTCATAGTGAATCATAAATTATTACATAATATTATATTTAAATATTTTGTTTATATTTTACAAGGTATTTTGTTTTATTGCGGTCATGATTTAATTTTATAATTTTTAATATTGTTTAAAAATTACCATATTTTTGTTTTTTTTTGCCAAAAGATTCCTAAAACAACATTTATATAATTTTGGAAATTATTAAAAAAAAAAGATTTTTAAAGTAAAATTCATTAATTTTTTAAAAATTCTTTTTAATAATTTAGTTCATCTTTTTTGTGCAATTAAATATAGTACTTATTAATCTTTAATTTTAATCAATTTCAATTTGAAATAAATCCTAATTTGCATCAATCATTTAAAAAAATTGAGGAAAAATGTATAATCAACTGTGTAGGGATACCTAAAATAAGTTATATTGTTACCATAAAATTTAATCATCCTTTACAAAATTTGAGATATCTGACTTAATTAAGTACCAAGATAAACATGTAAATTTTGGAGTTGTATCAAATATTGCAGAAATCGTTGACATTAAATTTAATTTCTTTTGACAATATTTTAAATGTCCAGCATTAGGAGCACCGCATTATGCGCTCGTATAAAAAAACAAGTTGTATGACCAGTTACTCGAATCTTCTGCAGATGATGTTGACATTAAATTTAACTCCTTTTGACAAAATTTTAAATATTTATAGCTTCAATAGACACTGAGTTATTTTCATACATATAAAAAAAAAAAACAAATAACTTGTAGGGCAGCTACCCGACCTTATTAATCTAGAAAAACTAAAGTTTACAAAAATTGTTGACAGGAATTATTTTCATATAAAGAAAGTTTTATGACAGCTATTCGAACAAATTTCAATAGCGAAACTAAAATTTTGGTAGTGGTGATGAAATTGGATACAATTTTGAGAAAATAGTAAAAATTTCAAAATTATAGATCCTATCGTATGGACAGTCGGATATCTATCTATTTACCATATCTATCTCATCTCCTATGGTGATTTTTTTAACCTACCTAATATCAAATGTTGAGGATAACTGGATAAATTTAGTAACTATTAACTTCCCATTTAAAGTTGTAAAAATTTATGAACATAATTCTTTTATTTGCTGCTCCTTTTGTTTTCTTACATCTCCTAATATTGAGTCAACACTTTCTTATCATTTTAATTTTCGGAAAATTAATTTTGATGCATACAATAGTTAATTAACTTTTACAAAATTCTTTTTACAATTATTATTTCACATTTCATTCCTTTATCCAATATCAATTTGGACTATAATGATTAATGCCTTTTTATTATTATTTAATGAGTTCAAGATAATGTCAGATCATTTTTACTTTAACTATGTGCAGAGTACAATTATAATGACAAATTTATTACAATCCAAGAACTATACGTTCGTAAGAGTATTAATAAAATTTTTTTTTTGGATTTTTTTATTGAATTTTATAATGTCCCAGATCTATGAAATAACGCACTGTTAAATATTAGAACTAAATTTCAATAATTTATTAGATAGAAAATTTAATTTCTTTTACTTTAGTCAGAGTTTCTATTTTAAAAATTAAATTTTATTTAAGGGGCGTTGGGCGTTGGTGGTGGTGAAAAACCGAGGAGGAGTGTGGGTTGAAATCACTTACATGTCGTAAGAATATTTCTCCCTTACAACACTTACAGCCACGCCTGTATAGACAAGGCTTGTTAATTATCTTTGTCTATTGTTTATTTATGTGGCAGAGGAATAAACAAAAAAAAAATTCTATTTCAATAATTCAATTTTAATTTCAAAACATTCTTTAGTATGATTTTACAATTAACTATTTATATATGTTATATCTTTTAAGAAATAATAAATAAGTAAATATTTATAAAAGAATATGAATTATTTACTCTTCCCTCCCGTCCATCTATTCGTATCATTGGACATTTATGTCAATTACTTACCCCTTCCTCCCGCCCATCTTTTTGTAAAAAAATAAATTTAATAAATTCTAAATGTTAAAAAAATTTTTATTGTATGACAAATTTTTAAAATTAATTTTTTTTTTTTTTAAATTAAATGTAAACCGACCACTGTAATTTTTTATTATATTACCTATTATTTATTTATAAAATTTATAATTTATTCAATTAAAAAATACCTTATTTCGAATGATTTTTATATTTTTTTATTATTTATTATATGTGAATGCCAATTGAATTGAATATTAAATGTAGTTTTTAAGCTTTTTCATAAATAACTTTTAAATTTATAATTGTAATTCATTGTTTTTATTTTTACATTGTACAAAGCGTTTCTCAGATTTTTACATTGAATAAAGCGTTTTTCATTTTTCTGTTAAGTATATAACAAAAAAAGGTCATCGCATTATTTAAAAAAAAAAAAGAACTTTTAAAAAGGTTACATTAGTTTTTACTATTAAGAAGTTTTTATTTTTCTTATAACTTTTCTTATTTTCTTTTATTCTTATAACGTTTTCTTTAAAAGTACAATTTAGTATCTGTTGCATTGCAATTTTACGTATAATTGTAATGTTTTTGTTAAAACTACTGTTAGTTCAAAAATAAAATTTAATCGAAATCAATTATTCTAATTTGATTCTTGTATCACTTGTGAGTCGTGATATGCTTTTATATTATATATTTTACTCTAAATTCTAAGGGCTCTATGACATTTTCTGATAAATCTGCCAAAAAAAAAAAAAAGGAACCTGCCGGGTAACCCCTAATAACCCGTCAGTACGACTATTTTTTAATCTTCTACACCGTTTAAGATAGAACAATGAAAACATAAACCATGGATAGATCTCTTTAAAAAAATTAATATTGTAGAACAATTTTTTTATGTTGTCCCAACCATTACGGAGCAACTGCTTCTCATGGTTTAATAAAATATCTTTTTTTAAATGAAATTTCGAGAGAAGAAAGGACTTTTAAAATTAGCATAAGTAACGCCAGAAAATGTTTTTTTTTACCACACCTCCTGTTTTAAAGTTATTAGAGATGAAAAATTGAAAACTTTCTATTTTAAGACATCTGTAACTTAGATAACGGTACAATTTTTTTTGAAAATAAAATGTAAAAATTAAAATTTTAAAATTTTCTTGATTATTGACATCTTCGACAGCTTTATCTTGATTATTTAAGAGTTTCTTAAAATTGAAGAAAGTCTCTCTTTATTTTTCGGCATTTTTTCTTACTAAATATTCTGAGATTTAGAAATTTTGGTGAAAGCCACATTGTGATAAGTAATATTACAAGTAGTGATAAGTAATATTAAGTATTCTTAACTTGCGTCTTTTAAAACCTTTGGTTTTGCATTCTGCCTTGTTTTGTTTTGTTATATTAAATAATAAAGCATAGTTTTAAAAATTTTAATGATTTGCTTCCAAATTTCCTTCCATATTGGTATAATTTGTTATTTGTTTAAGTAATTTAAAGAAGAAAAGATAATTATTAATAATTAAATTGCATAATCATTTTTTTTAGCATGATTTTATTTTATTTAAAATTTTATAAAATTGTTTTTTTTTATTTTTTTTATTTTTAAACCTTTATTGGCATTCAATATCAAACCATTTTTTTTTGGTTAGATATTATTTTACATCATCTAAATATAGATTATATTTAAAAAAAAACAAATAATAATAAAATTATAGACCAAAAATTAAAATGGAACTCGTGTTTTTCATTAATTCGATAATATAATTATATAGTATATCGTTTACTTTAATTGAAAAATCATTATGTCGGTTATTTTTGTTAAATTTAATTTAATGTTTTGAATAAAATGTAATTTATGTTTAAAATCAATCATTTAATTAAATTAAATTCAAAAAACAAATTCAATTGCATTATATTTTTATTTTGTATAGAGAAAGACAGTTCCAAGTAAAGCTGAGGCATTTATTTGTAATATATAGTTGATTATACAGGGTGCAGCAAAAGGTGATGGGTACCACCACAACGAACAAAAAATTCCATGGGAGATAAAAACAAATGCATTTTGTAGAGTAAGCTATCAGTTTTAATTTTTGTGTACTACAATTGAGAACTTACTCTACAAAATGCATTTATTTTTATCTTTCTATAGCAAGCCGTTCAAAATTTATAGATTTTTTTAAGAAAAGTCGCTAAAACATCTTTAAGCCCTCATATCTCAAAAAGGGTACAGAATAGACTCCCCCATAAAATTTTTTGTTCATTGTGATGCTCCCCATCACCTTTTGCTCTATGTGAAAGTTAACGCGGGACACCTTGTATATCTTTTTCTTAATTTTTATGTCTTGTAACTCAAGGATTTCTTAAAATAAAAAACCTTTTTTTTATAACTGTAGCTTTTGTTCTTTTATAAATTGTATTAGCGTTTCTCCTCTTTAAATGAGGTTTTCTATGATTCGAAATTAAAATTTGTTTTACAATATATTTTCTTGGATGACCCCTGAATTTACAAAAATAGTTTTTTTGGACAAAATCTTCGAAAAAAAAATCTAAAAATATAAAAACTTAAATTAAATTTTTTTTGAATTTGAATTTTGTTTTGTTATCCTTAATAATTTCATCTTATTACATCTCCTTACAATTACAAAGGAGCAAATCAAAACTAAAACATAAAAAAAATATATTTTGCTATACTATTTCAATATTTAATTTTCAAAACTGGTATTAATTTAGATTTTGGAAAAAAACCGTATAACCGTAATATACAATTTCCATACATTTTCCTCTCCCATACAATTTTGTTTTAGATTTAGTCTCAGAAATCACCTCCTGCAATATACTTACACTCTTTTGCGGAACACCGTGTTTATTATGTAATTAGATTTTGAAAATGTTAGCAAAAAAGTAATGAATAACTAATTATTAGCTAATTATAATAAGGCATAAAGTTAAATGTGATTATATTTATTTTCAAAAATCCTTTTACTTTAATTAATTATTATTAATTATTTAATATTATTCCTTAAAATATTATTATTTAAAATATATTTTTTAAATTAATACTTATTTTTTTTTTTATTTAAAAATTTTAGTTGATTCTAGTCAAATTTTCGATATGGAATCAACAATTGGAACAGTTGGTTTGTCTGAAATACGATTGTGTCATAAAAATGAACAAAAGTATAATAATAATTTTAATTCTGATGATATTATTAAATTACGAAATCAAACATCAACAACAACAACTGGACGAAGTTCAGTAACATCATCTGAACCAAGTAGTAAAAATTCAATAAAAATTATTCCAAAAGCTAGCCCATACAGCTCAACAAATTCATTAAATTCAGTTGATTCAACTGGACTTTATGCAAATTATACAACACCAATATCTTTACCACAATCTACCACAACAACAACAACATTAACAACAACGACATCTAATGTAATAATATCACAAAATAAACCACCAGTAGCACCAATACGAAAAAAACGTGTAGCACCAAGGCCACCAAGTCAAATATCAGTAACAGAAAAAGAAATTTTACCACCAATAACTGAATGGAAACGTCCAAGCCAAATATCTAATGGTAGTAGTGATTATCAACAAGAATTAAATTATGAAAATTCAACTACAATTAATGGTAATGGTAATGGTTTACAAAGAAAAGAATTTTCTTCATCTACACCAAATTTAAATGCAACTAGAAATGGAAATGCTCATTTAGCTGTTTATGGTGAAATTGATTTACATGATAGTAACAGATCAATTGATTGTAATGGTAATAATCAAACTAGTCAGAAAAATTATAATTACACAGAAAATCATAATGATGAATCAGATTTTAATCAAAATGAAAAATTAAATCGTACTATTAATAATCGTTCAATGTCTATACAATATGGAAATGATTATGATAAACATTATTTTGGTAGTGTGCAAAATTTTGCAACAACACCAACAAATAAAAATTATGATTCTGGTAGTTATTTAAGTCTTGATCAATATCCAGAAAGTTATCAAAATGGTAAAGAATTTCCAAAACCAAGTCCACGAAGAACACTTAATATTAAAAAGAAAACTGTTGCTCCACCACCTCCAGCTCCAAGAACAATAACCGCTTCAAAATTGATTGTAACACCAGAAGAAGTAATTTCGAATCCTTTATTTGAAACTGTGAAAAATAGTAAAAAAATAGAAAGCGATTCAAAACATAATTCTAATATTGCACCAAATATACTTTCTAATGGAAAAGATCCATCAGATAAAATTTCAACGCCAACATCTGATCTTCCTTCATATTATGATGGTAGCCAAACAAGTGAAATTTCTACTGAAAATGGACAATCTTCTAGAACTGCATCTACATTATCAATGGCATCACAAAATACTTCCATATTAGAAGAACAATCAATAAATCGACAAAATTCTTCCAATGAACAACAAATCATTCCAAAATTACCTGAAACTGCACCTCCAACTTCAATTAAATTATCAAAAAATCATTTAGCAGATATTTTCGTAGAAGATGAAATCATTAATGTTGATGAAGCGGATATTATATGCATACCAGCTCCTTCAATATTTGCTGATGAAAATGTTGGAATCTTACAAAATCATAACTTTAATTCTTCTGATGTACCTAAAGTTGATGTATCAAATGAATATAAAATTGAAACGGATTTAATAACAGAAGCCTTTAAAGATATTGATAATATACCAGATGAAACAACTGACATCATTGAAGAATATAAAATTGAGGAGAAAATCATTAAGGTTGATGTTAAACCACCAATAAGGCATGAAATTAAAGAAGATGTTATTACAATTAATTCCGATATTGAAGATGGTTATCAAGGTAATAAACTTATAACACAATCATTAATAGAAACAAAAAAAGAGCCTGAGAATCGTCTTAACGATATTTTAAATGAAAACTTTGAAAAAAGAAAAGGTAATTTGTTTTTTAATTTTTTTTTTTCCCAATTAAAATAAAACAAAAAAATAATTGAATCTTAAAATTATTTTAGATACGAAAGTAATTGAAACACATCCTTTATATGAAAAATTGGACAAACAAACCAATCGGATTATTCAAAAAGATGATATTTCAAAAAATATAATTGATTTGAAAGAAACTAAAAAGATTTTAGAGCCAAAAACTGAATCTTATACCTATTGTAGAACTAACAATGTTACAGTAACATCTGATGAAATATTAACACATTTACAAAATTCAGAAACTTCATCTAACGAAATTACTAATCAATTATCAAATGAACCATCTGTTGAAATTAGAACAAAATCAAAACAAAATGAAAGACTCTATGAAAATCGTATAACATTAAAACTATCCAATTCAATTAAATTTCGTAAAAGTATTGGACGTTCTGATTCATTTCATGCAACAAGACATTATGAAAATACAGAATTTGATAAAGAAAATGGTTATGGTAATAATGATTCAGACTCAAGAAGTTTATCATTTTTATCATTGTTAGCAACACAACGTGAAGAAATTCGTACACAAAATTTATATGATGAACATCGAAAATTAGAAAATCGTAAATCAACAAGTGATTTAACAATTGGTGAATTACCAAATTTACAAAGTTTAATTATTATGAAATCAATTTTAAGTTCACAAAATAATTTAAATAAATTAAATCAAAATGATGATAATAATAGTAATCATCAATTTAATAACATGAAAATTAAAACTACAGATATAAAACAGGATGTAATAGAAAATAAGAATATACAGAATAAAAATAATAATTTTATTTCATCAACGATAACTGATGATGGTGATAACAATTTACATAAAAATGAAAATAATATACCAAAGATTAGTTCAATTTTAAGAACAAAAAAAGAATTAAATAATGAATTAAATAATAGTAATAATAAAGAAAGTAATTTTAATGAATCATCCGATGATGAATCAACAAATACAAAAAAATGGAAATATCAAGGAAGACCGAATATTAATTTATCAACATGGAACGAACGACCAAAACAAATTAATGATGTAACGATTAAAAATGAAGGTAAATCGATATTAAATTAATTTAAAAATTTTTAGTTTTCTTTTTTCTTTAAGGCTTCGTAATCGTGATTTTTAGATAATCCAATTTTGAATAGTTTATTCAGAAAGTATTAATTATATCCTTCAGATTTTTTATGATTTCAACTCGACGTATCATTGTGAGAAAAGCAAACATAGTCAATAAAATTTAAAAGTCAATAAAGAACAGATTTATGATGATTTAAACAAATGATCATCTTCATAATCGTTATTTTTCGTCTCACTGCGTCCATATTAAATAACTACAATTCTTTTCCATCATCAGCGGTTTTTGAGCAAGCATTTTTATTTTATTTAATATTTTTCATAATGTTCTAGCGTCTATTATAACTATTCGAAGCCAAATCATGACGGTGCTTACCTTCGTTCTAATTTCATTTTCTGTGACTTTATAAAACTGTCCTTATCTAGGTTGACATTATCAGATCATTTTCAATATTACTTAACTTTATTAAAATTATGTTTTTGCACAATATTAGAAAAAAGAAGAATATTCTTGGTCAAGTCAATTATCAAATAGCTAATATCTACATCACATCAGAAAGTTGAAAATATGTTTATATATTTTTAAACCCATTTCAATTCTAATATTCGTTTATCAGAATGCTTTAGCTAAGTTGCTATTAATCAGTTTCATTTTCAATTTTCATGAAAATTTCAAAAAAAAAAAAACTCAATATCCTTGATTCTAGATTTTTTAAAACTTTTTTACATAAATTTAAAACAATTTAATTCTTTAAATAAATTTAACAAAATTAAATAAAAATTTTTTAATTATATTAACACTTTTTCCGAATGTTTCCATAAAGGGTTAATAAACTTTCAAAAAAAAAAAAAAAAATTAAAGTATACCCTAAAGTATTTTATTCAAAATAAAAGTAACTTGACTGTGAAAATTTAAGAATGTAGCTAAATTTATGTAAATCTACCATTTCATTCCACATTCTTTTCGACAATACTGATAGAAAGGATAAAATGTGAAAACTTCTATAAAAGTAGCAAAATTTAACAAAATTTTTCTTTTTTGTAAAATACCTGTTGATTAATTATTAAATATGTTATACATATACGTATACTTTAACTTATACATATATAATATAAAGAACTTATATTTTTTTAATTGAATTTTATTAACATTTAATAGAAAATTACATTTATTAAATGATAAAAAAAAAATTTAAATACAATTTTAATATTAAATTCAAAGAAAAAGGATTCCAACTTTATTACTAGAATTTTTCTAAATAAAGCAAAAAAAAAAATTAAATTTTACTCTTTAAGGATTTTAAGATTTTTTTAAATGATTGAAATTATAATTTATTAATTTTTTTTTTTTTTTGTTTTTAGGAGATTATATATTTGGTGGAGCAACTGTTAAAAGGACATCATCTATTAGCTCAATGCAAAGGAATCGTATGTCATTACCTGCTACCACATTTTCAACATCAAGAATACAACCAATAATAAATTATTCGATTGATCATCATAATGGTCATAAACGTCAAAGTATCGGTGATATTAAATTGAAAAAAGTTACAGAAGAACCAACAATTTTATCAACATCTCCGACAACAACAACAACAACAACAACATTGACATCTAATAAACATAACAATTATTCAAATAATTCAGAATTTCCAGATTTTCGAAGTACACTTAGAAAATCAGAAAATTCTGCTAAATTATATAATAATATTAATAACGAAAATGAAATAAATTTCTATTTAAATGATCAACAAAATGATAATAATCATTCAAAATTACAATTAAATGATAATAATAATATTAATATTGAATTATCTGAAAAATCATTTAAAGAAAAAACAAAATCTTTTGGTCCTGTTATTGCACTTAAAACAACTGGTTTAAAAGAACAATTATTACTTAATGGACAAAAACCAATAATATCAACAACAATAACAGCTACCAATAAAATAAATCGAGATGAAAAACAACAAACAAATTCAGATACATTACAAATAAATAATACACAAAGAGAATTTATAATGCCACTTAAATTGCATATTAATGAAAATGCACTTTATGATAATTCAAATTTAAATGATTGCAATTCAAGACCAATAATACGACCAATTCTAATTAAACAAAATATGAATTTAAATAATATGACAAAACGATTAAGTTTAAATCAAATTAATCATAATCAATCAATATCACAAAATATAATATTATCAAATACTGCCGGAGTTATAACACCAACAACACCAAAATCTGATCCAGCAATAACAACAAATACTCAAATTTCTAAAGAGGATTTTTTAACAGAAATTCAAAAATTTAATAAAAAAGACTTAAAACATATTTAAAAATTTGGAAAAAATTATATTTAGAAATTATGGGGAGAATTAAAAATTGGGTTGGGTGAAACAAAAAAATATAAAAAAAAAAAAAAAAAAAATAAGAAAAAAAACACAAAAGTCAATAGGTAGATGAATCAAAAAAAAAAAAAATAATTAAGAGATTCATTCAAAATATATTTATAAATAATTTAATAAATGATAATGTTTTTTATTTTTTTTTTATTATTAAAATAAATAATTTTTATTTTATTTTTAAATTTTTTTCACATTTTTTTTTTTATTTTTTGTACATTTGATATTATGAGGAAACCAAACACAAAAAACTGAATTGGAATTTAATAAAAAATATCTATATAATATATATATACATATATATATATATACAAAATAGAAAGAAAAAATATTTAAATTTTATAATCATATTAATTAATAATAAATGTTACAAAATAACAAAATATAAATAACACAATTAAATAATTAGAGAATTTTAATTAAAAACAAGGAAAAAAAAAAAAAAAAAAAAACGTTTAGTTGATTTTATTTTTTTTTTAACTAATAAGAATTTTATAAATTTATCATATAAAAAATTTTCAAATCGATTATAAATAAAATGAATATTGAGGATTAGAAAAGTATAGATTATTGTTATCTCATAAAAAGGATTCAAATGAAAATTTTAAATTTTAACAAAATTCAAACACAATATAAAAAATAATAAAAGGATCTGAAAGGAAAATGATTTAAATCACAATACATGAAATATGAAATAATTATTTAAGAAAATGTACAGGAACATCATCAGTATTTCCAGTATCCTGTTTTTTTTTTTTTTTTTTTTTTTTTTGTACTATTAAGTTGATTGCGTACAACTCAATTTTTGGATTACAATTATTTTTATTATAATCGATTTAATTTTTTATTTGAATGTCTATACATACTTACATATTATATAATATATTCATACCTTATTTTAACTTTGTTACTGTTGTTCAAAAAAAAAAAAAATAAAAAATAAAATAAAAAATTAATTAATTTAATTAAAATCTGTTACTATATTGAAAAAATTTTATAGTTGTTTTTTTTTTTTTGTTTTTGGTTTAATATAAAAATTAAATATATTATATTATGTATATTGGAATATTTAATATTTTATATTGGAAATTTTTTCTAATAAATATATTCTAAATAATTGGCGATTAAACGATAAAAGTGTTATTCTACCCATGTGATATTCTAACACTTTCCTTAAGCAGCCGATTTTATTTTACACTATTTAAGAAAAACTTTCGGTTAAGAAAACTTTCGATTTTTTGTCATTTTTAAATTAATTTGGTTAAATTTGATGATTGTTATATTTATTTAAATTTTCTACTTTAACTGAAAACATTTTTACTTTCAGTGAAGACATTTTTACTTTAAGGGAAGATTTTTTACTTAAAGTGATGAAATTTTTATTTTAAATGAAGATTTTTTTATTTTAAGTGAAATGAATGAAAATTAAAGTAAAAAAAAAACACACACAATGCACATTTATATATATATATATATATATATGCGTATACATAAATATTTATATGCATATACATAAATATCATTTCCAAATTACGAAAATAAAATATAGGTAAATATTTAGACAATTATAAATGACAGATTCTTCACTTTAAGTAAAAATAACTTGACTTAAAATAAAAAAAATATTCGCTTAAAGTAAAAAAATCTTTAGTATAGGTATAAGGTATAGGTATATTATATATTTTTAAATGAAAATGAAAATGAAAATATAATTTCACTGTAGTTTTGGGTTTTCTATAATTGATTGAACAATTTTAACGTTCGTAAAGATTTTCTAATTCTTTTGTCTGTCTAAAATAACAGGGCAGTGATATTATGTGATAAATATTTACTTAGCAGCATCAAATATTTTAATTAAATGTATTTAAATAGAATGAACTTATAATATGTTTTTCATTTTATATTATATTCTATTCTGTTTTATTATATTATAAAAGAGTAACACCGAACGTTAACGAAAAAGTTAAGACAAAATTAGGTTCTTTAAGTTTTGGATCAACTTTAAAATATTTAAAATTGTTTCATAATTTATTTAAAGTTGAGATAACATAATTAATTTTTCCATTATTTCATATGAAATAAATTGAATAAATTTCATATGAATATAAATAGATAATATTACAATGAATACATTTGATCATGAGAACATAAATAATATGAAATTTTTAAAAATGATTTTCTATTGATTATTCATTATATTTAACTAACTAAATAAAATGACATTTTGTGCACAAAAATAATTTTGAACAAGAAAAATTTTAGATTATGATATTTATCCTGAAATTTCGGAGAGATATGAATGGAATATGAAAATTATCATGAAATTTCATAGGGATGAAATTCCATACAATTTTTTTTTTTTTTAAGGAAATTGATTATTCAGAGTTTAATTGTCTGATATATTGGTATTTCAATGTCTTTAGCTTTACAAAATGTTATTTTAGATGTTTTTTTTCCCGATTTAGTTTTGTAGATTTTTATTTTTATTTTTCTTTCTTTTTTGTCATACTTTTACCCATCTTTAATTTTTTGTATTTTAGTTCGATAATCTCTTTAATTTTATTTTTTTTTTTTAATACTTTATCTTATCCGTTTTTTTTTTTTTAGAATAAATTTTATTCCAATTTATTCGATCCTCAGTTTTATATTTTATAATTAAAAATCATAGGTATTTAATTAATTGTTTTTTTTTTTTTTTTAAATTTTTAGTATTTTACTATTTGATGTATTATAGTAGAGAAACATATAGTTTCTTTGCGTTAATACATTGTAATTTTATGTTCTCCAAAGTTTGCAAACTTTTCTTTTATAATTCTGTTGTAATTAAAAACATGCATACTTTTAGGATGTAGACAAATAAGAAAAAGTAAAATATGTTCATAATAGTGTATTTAATTTAATAATGTTGCCACTGAAAGAAAATTATCTTATTAAATATATAGATTTATTTATAATTATTTAAAAATTTTTAGAAGCATAAATTATTTATATCAACCGTTTTGAAAATACTTCAAAAATTGTTTTTTTTTTTTAAATATTTATAACATGCAATTGACAATAAGTAAACATTTGTCGGTTTTTCTTTTAAATATTTAATTTTTTTATAATATAAATAAAAAATATTTAGAGCCTGGTCGGTCGTCCGGATTATTAATTAATAATACATTTATATAAAATTACTTAAACAAAATAAACCTTAACCATTATATTAACTTATAAGTACATACATTCATATTAATTTTTTCTTTAAATTACTTTTTAGTAACATTCAAAAAAATAAACAAGTAATTTTTCAGGACAAAAATTTTTGAAAAATAAAAAAACAAATATCAATAGACTCTCTAACTATATTTATTCGTATGAATTCCTTTAAAATAATAAATTTTTGCTTTCACTTTAATTTATCAACAAAAGAAATGTAACACATTTCGACACATACCTTTTTGATTCCATTTAATTTTTACTCTTATTTCTTTTGTAAATTATTTATCATTCCTAGCAAGACCTAACATATATAATACCTACATACTCGTACATTATATGTTTCAATCTTTATCAAAAATTTAAAACAGTACCGCATTGTTTTTTCCTAAGATAAGAGAATTTTCTCTAAGAGAAAATTTTATTATAAAAATTCAATGTAATTTTACCAACAAAAAAACTTGCATACAAAATGTCCTTCAAAAATATTTCTTGCAAATTGAAATGCAGTTTTTTTTTTTCAAAACCCATGTTATTTGCTATGAGAATTACTTTCAATTATATATATACATATATTTATTTACATATTGCATTCATGTTCAAAGATACATATAAATAAAATATAATATACCTAAATAAATATAACAATTATCCTAGGTTGAAAATTATACACTAATCTTACTTTTACTGCACTCATTTGTACATTTCATTTGTTCATACTTTTATTTATAATTTTATATGAAGATGAAAGAGAGCATACGAATAAAAAACTCTCTTTTTCAATTTCTTTTATTTTATTTTTATTATTTTTTTTTTTAAATAAATTAAATGAAAATATAAAATTTAAAAATATGAAGAAAAAAAAAAAAAGAAAAAAAACCAACAAACAAATAATAAAAAATTTTGAAAAGATCTCTCTTATACTGATAACAGATAAATAATGCAAGATTTGATGCTGTTTCTTTTTATTTTCATATTTATATTATTCTTTTTTCTGTTTTATTTCTCTGTAGAGTATATTATATATAGTCTGTTACTTTATTCTGTCTCATACTCATCGGATCTGAATTCTTCTGACCTAACTTTGCTAGTCTGCTCCTGCTGTATATTGTACTCTATTTTCTATTATTATATAAATTGAGTAGTGAGTACTTACAGTTTGCAGTACTGGTTTGTATAAATGTTGATGATATGCAATGCTCTGTCCTCTGTTGGTTAATACCACGTTGGTGAGACTGAAGATTATAATTTATAAATATGTAATGATTTTGTTTTTTTTTTTTTTTTGTTATTGTGTTGTTGACTGTTCTGTTGTTGTTTTAAATTTCTTTTTAATTTTTGTTCTTTTATTTCAATTTTCAGCTCTACTATTTTTCAAAATTTAATTTTATTTTTTTTTTTAATTTTAATTTTTAGTTCGTGTAGAACATTCATTTGAAAAAGTTCTTCTCTCTCACTCTCTCGGATCGGTAATTTTAAAAATTTAATAATTACGTATATATATTGTTATTGATTAAAAAATATTATTTTATTTTTGTTGTTCTATTTTTATTTTTTGCTTTTTTTTTTTTTTTAATATACATACATATGTACGTACTGTGAATCGGTCAGTCAATTTTGCTATAATAATTTTTTTGATATTATCTTCAATCGGTCAAAAACTTTGAAATAAAAAAAAAGAATAATAATGAAAAGAATTTTATTTTCTGTATTCGGAACGCAAAAAGAAATAGTAAAAAAAAAATGCAAATAAAAAAAGAAAAGTGATTGTTTTTAATATTATAATATATTCATGAAGTAAATATATATACATATATACATATATATGTATATAAATTTAATAGATAAAGATAATAATTTTAAATGAAAAGTTATTAAATTGTGTTGATTATATGTTTTGTTTTTCTTTTTTTAATTTAAATTTTTTTATTTTTTTTTTTTTTATTGTGTTAAAAGAAAAACAAAATACAGTAGAGAAAGAATAATAAAATAAAATAAAAAAAATAAAATAAACTATATATATATAAATCAAAGCTTGATTAAAATAACATATTTAAAGAATACAAAAAATAAAAAAAAAATAAAATAAAACAGAAATGTACCTAATATATTAAAGGGTATTCATAAAAGCACGTATTTTATTTTATATAAAATTTATTCAATTTTTTATACGTTGAGTTTTAACAATATGTTCTGTTAAAATTAATTACATATATGTACATATGTATGTATTTAAATGATTATGTAGTATTATGTATATGAAAAACTCTTAATTTAAATTGGACAAGGATCAATTTTGACCTTGATTAACACTGAAAGGTGAGAATGCGAATCTATAACAGAACTGAGATGTTTTTCAAATTTTTCTAATTCCACTCTTAATTTAAATTGGGACAAGGATTAATTTAGACCTTGATTAACACTGAGAAGTGAGAATACGAATCTATAACAGAATTGAGATGGTCTTCAAAATTTTTCTAAATACTTACTTTTTGATCAAATTTCATTCATTTGTTTTCAATAGATAAAAATTTTAATTTGAAAATCGAAAATAATCTATTGATTCTTGGAGATATCTCGATCATTTGTTATAATCTCCGAATAGATATGTGATAAGAATTTAAAAATCAATTATATTCGGAAAAAAAACTTTTTTTGCGCCTAATAAATAACATTACTTTTTTAAGAATAGGAAAACAGATAGGATTTATTTGGCTTCAAATTAAATATAATTTTTTGTTTAAAAAACAATTAAGTAAATATCGTATTTTGCAGATCGAAAAAAGAAACTTTAAATAATATTAAAATAATTTACGAATATTTGTGAATACCTCGATTAAGCTGTATATATTATATACATATAAAATATAATATAAAAAAAAAAAAAAAATATAATAAATAAATAATACACATGTGCTCTCTTTCTATCTCATATAATATAGATACGTATCTATATATATATATATATATATAAAAATTTCTTATCATAAAATTTTATATTTAAATTTTTTTGTTGTAATTTTTTTTTTTTCTTTTAATTTCAATTTTAGAAAAAAATAAAAACAAAAAAAAAATTAGAAACAAAATGAAAAAAATTAATAATATAAATTATAATAATATAATATTTTCTTAAATGGATTTTCGTCCATATTAAAATAATATTTATAACAAAAAATATAATATGTAATATAAAAATTATTTAATTCTTTTTTTTTTTTTTTTTTTTTTTAAAGAAAACTTTAATATTTAATAATTTTATTATAATATACAAAATACAATTGCGATAGTATTAAAAAAAAAGAAACAAAAAAAAAAACACATGTATTATGGTTATGTATTTGTTGTTTGTTATACATAGGTATATATTTAAAAAAAAAAAATGTGTTTTTATGTAGACCGTATATACATTTGTTTTATACATGTATTATATAAATTCGTACTTTTATTACTAAACATAAATTTAACAATATTAAAATAAAAATAAAATAAACATAAATTATATTATGTACGTAAGTACATGGAAAAAAAAAAAAAAAAAAGTCGCTTGTCTTATGTATATTTTTTTTTTTTTGTTTTTGTTTTTTTGTCGTTTTATCAATGAACTCACCAAGATAAGTTTATCGCACATCTGGAGTTAAACATTTTTTTTTTCTTTTTCTTATGATTTTTAATTTCGTTTTTTTTTTTTTTACTTAATACATAATTATTGTAATTTAAAATTTTAAATAAATACTATAGACAAATGTAAAGAAGATATACATATATGTATGTACATACATTTATATATATATTTATATTATAACATTATATACATATAGAGATCCACAAACAACTTTATATAATCTAATATATTATTTTAATAATTATTATTATAATATTATATACATAAATATGTATATGTATATAATATTATAATAATAATTATAATTATTAAATATAATTAGGTATATTAAATATAATCGGTATATGTACATACATTTGTATATCTAAAATATAAAAAAAAAGAATAAATAAATAACAGAACAGTGAAATATACAAAAGAAACAGAAGAAACTGAATAGAGATTAGTTGTGCAGTTGAAACAGAATTTGTTTAGATGTAATAAAATTAGAATTTATAAGTAAGTATTCTTTAAATACACCTATTTATAAAACTATGTATTTTTATATAATATTAATATGCACATACATATAATATTTATTCTGTTTTAAAAGTTTTCTTTTTTTTTTTTTTTCAAAATTCTTAGATTAATTTTAATAAACAAATAAATTACTATTCGTTTTTAATACGTATGTATGAACATTTATATAAAGGCATACGTTGTGTTATGTATAATATAAAAATACAAATTTATAAATTTTACTATCAAGTTTTAAATATTAATAAATTTTTTTTTTTTTTTTTTGATTAGTTTTTTGTTCTTGTTTCTTTTTTTTTTTTTTTTTTTGTTAGTTTGATAAAAACAAAAATATTTAAGTATTACTGAAGTGTTATTGAGTAGCTGCTTTATATGTATATTTGCAAAATTATCTTATTATAAACAAGATATTCTTGTACTTAAAAAAAAATTTTTTATAGTTTATTACAATAAATTTTATAACAAAACAAATTATTAAAAAAAAAAAATTTTATTAACTATAACTGGATAATAAAACTGATTATCAAAAACAATTCAAAATTATGACTTTATTTAATAATTTGTATTGTATACAAATTTCTTTTTAAATATTCTTTTATGGGTTGGCCATGAAACCCTAAATAGAAAATCCCAAATACAAAACCCCAAATACAAAATCCCAAAATTCAAAATCCTAAATCCTAAAATACCAAAAATCCAAATTGTATACAAATTTCTTTTGAAATGTTCTTCTATAGGTTGGCCACAAAACCTCAAATAGAATATCCCAAATACAAAACCCCAAATACAAAATCCTAAAATTCTAAAATCCCAAAATATCAAAACCCCAAAGCAGTTTTCTAATCAAAATTCTTTTTATTTCGAAAAAAAATGTAAACAAAAAAATCTGTTGAATGCGAAAAATGTTGGAAAAAAAATGTAAAAAAGAATATCTGCTTACATATTTATATTTCTTTTTCTAAATATTTTGCAAAAAATGTTAACCTTGACTTCATAACTAACTAAAAATTTCAAGTTCAGAATATCTCATAAACATATATTATGTAAATATTCTGTAAAAGGCGTAAAACTCTTATTTTGTAACCATATAATAGATATTAAAGCTTAAAAATTTTTGTATTAAACTAGGATTAGATACCGCGATTAAATGTTGTTAAATGGCTGAAGTTAGGCGTTAGATTGTAAATCTATTTATGGGAATTTATCTTTAATCAGGCATATAAACATATAATAGAGGCAGCCGCCTCCAAATCCGGTTAAGCAAATGATTAAAACTCTGATTTTGAATCCACCTTTAAAGTTCCTCCTGATTCAGAATCTCGCATGTACATATATATATATAAAGTTTTTGGAAACTATAACTTTGATTTTAAATTTAACTCTAAAAAGCGTATAACATTGATATGATAACCAACTAAAATCGTTTAAAAAATCGTTTCAAATTCATAATCTTCCATTTATATCCATATAAGCGACATGAAACAAAGCACGAAATAAATTTTTTTCTTAATAATTGAGCCCGAAACCCCTACTAAAGATGATAAATCTTATGTCTATAATTTTGCTTTACTTTTTAAAGATTTGGGATATTGCGATTTTGTAATTTCGGATTTTAGAATTTGGGATTTATAGTTAATTTGGGATTTTGTCATTTGGAATTTTTTTTTTTGGAATTTATTCCCTCTTCTAGTTTTTAGTTTATAATAGTTTATATTTTGATTAGCTTTGTCCTAACTGTACTAAATAATCTGATTCTGATTGTTTTTTTAATATTTTATTTTATTTAACAGGATTAGCAGGGAGGATTCTTTGTTACGGGTATCTTTAAAAATTTAACACCTAAGTACATTTTATTAAATTTGATTTTTTCTAAAGTCATATAATATAGTCAGTCGTTACACTTGGTAAATTCTGTTCGCTTGAAGTCAAATCTCAATTTTTCACCCAAAAATACTCTTGAACTTGTAAATTTTGTTTGAAAAAGTTATATTTCAGTTTAAGCTGAATTTTATGCATTCGACCCATTGCCAGTATGGAATATTTCCATTGCAGTATGGAATAGTATTTATTCAAACAATATTTCTTTTGTTTTTCTCGCTCAGTCGTTGCGTTTAATTTCAATCTTTAGCTTAAAAATAAATATTTGTTCTTATAATAAATATAAAGCTTTTTATTTATACACATGGAAATATATTGTAACTACAACTTTACTTTTTTGAATTCAAAAACCATTCAGACAGTTTCATAGACAGAAAACGGAAAAATTCTTAAATCCCATTAGTCTCCCTAAAACCAAAGACAATAAAATGGTTTAAAATCAATCACTAAAATCATTATTAGAAGTTAATTTTTGAAATGTATTTCACAGCTATAATCTACAAATAAATTTTATTAAATTTTATTGACATGACATAAGATTGGTATAAAATGCACTTCAATAGTTACTTAAGGGTTAATAATACTTAATGTTGATGATATGAATAGATATTTTTAGATTCAAATATGAATAGAATGATAAACACTATTAACCGAGTTTATTTTATCTTCTCTTTTCAATAATATTAGATCAGGTATCATAGCATTATTATTGTTTTTGTCTGATGGCATTATAGATCCAATGAAAATAGATACATATTATATATTTTTATTATTTTATACAAAAATTCTTAGACGATTAGATTGTCTAATGTCTATTCTTAACCACATAATGCAATTTCAATCTAATACACATTTTCTTTTATTTAATATTTCATTTCCTTGATAATCATTAAAATTGATAAAGAAGAAAAGTGACTGTAAAGGTATTATTGAAAAATATAATTTAACGCCACACAATTTGGTTTTGAAATTAAATTGTAAATATTTTACAGAACAAAATTGTTCTTTTTTTTTGTTTTTTATATAAAAACCACAATTTGATTTAGATTTCTTTTATTTTTTTTTTTTTTTTGTAATTTCTTTCATTTGAAGCCGTAGAAATCTAAAATTTAATAATGACACTTGACAGTTAACAGTTTGTTAAATGTAGTGAAAATGTCTGTGGTTTTTATTTCTTTTTATTATATAGTTTATTTATTTATCAATTATTTTACCACCATATTAAAAATGATATTTTTTTGTTCATAATAATTTCTTAGATTACATTTTTAACGGTTATAAACCTTAAAAAATTGTTGTAATTAAATAGAAAATCAAAATTTAACTAATTGATAATTTAAAAAAAAAAAAACAAGATGTAGTACGTATAGTATAGACTATAGGCTATATAGATTAAACCAATGGTTAGTATGATTATTAAAGTTTCGAGGTTTGAAATGGCTAATTAATTTAATTTAAAAAAAGTAATGCTTTATTTCAGAATTCTTTTAAAATTTACTATTCACGAAAATATATACGTATGTATTACCTTCACATTTAGCCAGCCAGCGTGAATAAAAATAAAAAAAATCTGCAAAGTTGTTCAAATTCCAGGTATCTAAAAATAGTAAATTTCCAAACTTTTCACCTGTTATTACTCTTGTGACCTCTAATTGTCTCTGTAAAGCCTTTTTCAGACCGGCGTCTTTTTTTTTTGAGGCAATGGCGCGAAAAAAAAGTTCGTGCGGAAATCGCGCGGAATCCGCATATGTGCCCACACTGAAAATTTAAAAATTCGCACAGACGTCAAACAGAAAATAAAAAATAAATTATTGTATTGTCAATAAATTTAAAAAAATATTTTTTTTACATCGAGTGACCTGTGTTTTTGTTTATAAAAAAAGGATTTCATTTTTCTGTTTGAAAAAAATATTTGATTTACAATAAAAATTAGTACTTATGTAGATTTGCCGCAAAAAAAAACGCTGTAAAATCGGACGGAAATATTGTTGGTTTGGGCATATTCATAAGCCGCCATGTTATAATATTATGCGGAAGAAAACTGCATAGCTGCCGCAAAAAAACGAGCCGGTCTGGGGAATGCTTAATGCGGTAACGGATTTTTCCGAATATTTTTTTTTTAGATTAATATAGGTATCTATGAGTTGGGTTGGAATTTTAATGGTTTATCTCAAATGGTGTATTAGAAGTTAAACTAGAACTTAGTTAAAAGCATATTTTCAAATAAAAGTATCAAAAGACAAACAAACTGATGAATGGATTGAGTGAAATTCTAAAGTGCATTTTTTTTTTTCAAATATTTTTGTAAAATGTACTAAAATTGTGCAATACTTACTGATAAAAAAAAAACTATGTATTTATTGCAGTTTATTTAATACTTGTTGCATTTAAGTTTGTTTATTGACCATAATGTTATTGTATTTTTTCCATTGCATATTATATTTATTTTTTGAATGATAATTTTCATTTGTATGCGTTTATTTTTATTATTTAAATATTTATTTATTTTTTTCTCTTTTACATAAATTAATATATAAAATTTAATTTTTTTTATTGTTATATTTATAGATATGTATACATATAGAGGTTTTTGTTTTTTTTTTAATTTACCAATAATATTCTTAAATTTAACAAAAAAGATATTTTTTTTTTTTAACATATTATACTTAAGTTGAATAAGTGGTCTTTTCCGTTTTTCAATTTAATAAAAAACAAAAAAAAAATGTTGAATTTGATTCTTAACTTCTTAACCCAAAACTAAAAAGGTCATTCATATATTATAATTTAATGTAACTGCATATATCTTTAGTATAATATATCTTAGTCTTTATTCTGAATCATCTCTTTTTTTTTGTATTTTGATATTTTAGTTTGTAAAGATGTTAAATTAAAACATATTTTAGAAAAATGAGTACGTTCAGATTGAAGTATAGCTGTAGATCAAAGTATACGCTAGAGCGAAAGCTATAATATTGTCAAATCTATTTTATTCATTGAGGTTTACGTTCTTACGAAATATTACTACAAATTTCAAAAAAACTAAAGAGTTACAACCTAAATTCCAAACTTAAGAAAAATTTTCAAATTAAAAAATAAAATTTTAATAAATTAAAATCTGTTCTATAAAAATCAAACTAAAAAGGATAATAGCAAAATAGATATGGTTTATATTTTTGTTTTTTAATTTCTTAAAAAAATTAAAATAAGGTTGTAAATTAATAGTTAGTTTTTATGTTGTATAAATATTATGTTCTCATACAATGGTTAAAAATCAGATCGCATTGAATATTAAAAATATTAGGCGAGAAACACTGAAAAACTTAACATCCATCAGAAGGCTACAAAGCCCAAATGCAAATAAAATAAACTTAATATGCAGCGTAAACAGAGAAATGATAATAAAGTAATTGAGAGTTAGGATAATTTAGGAGAGTTAGGATAAGAGCATACAGATATATGTATATAGATTATATGTACACAACGGAGAAGATCTTCCAATCTACCGATTTTGCAACAATATACGCTAACTATATCAAACACTTATTCACAGATTGTAGTGAAACTAGAAAATTTTGGACCAAATCAATTGAATCAATCAAATTTGAAAAATCAAAAATAAAAATTAATGGAAAAATTAATTAAACTGTTAAAACATCATTAAATTTGGAAAAAGATATAAAAATATAATCATAGTTTTAATTTATAATATTCAATGTTTAACATTTAAGTAATATCTAACATTTAGTATACATACTATTTAGTATATAACCTGGCCCACATACCTTTCGGACAACCGGTCAAAAATTATTGTATATTTATTTAAATTATGCAATTATAGAAAATAATAATAATAATATTATGTTTATGTTTATGTTTTTGTAATTTGTCATAAATAATTATTACATTTGTCAATTTGTTGCTTATACAAATCGTCCTATGATTATTGAAAATTTTTACTTCAGTTAAGAAGTATTAGCTTCATTTTTATCATGCTTAGCTGCAAATATTAAATAATTTATATCTATTTTCTATATATGTCTAGCCTATAACTATCTTAACTATAACATAGTAAATACCTATAGTTATATCCTATTAGTTATATACTAAAACTAAACAATTAATAAATTATAAGTATAATGTTATTAATTTCTTATTAATTTTCTTGAGCCCAAATGGGTTAACATTTTTTTAACTTTAATTTTTCTTATCAGTAAAAAAAAAAATTTAAAATTATATACTTAAAATACACAGTTTTAGTTTTCTACTCCCACTTTTTTTCTAAATCGGATTTATTTTTTTTATATTTGATTTTTCTTTAAGTAATGAATTATTACATATTATTATATTTTTTTTATATACATATATATATACGCATACATATGTAAATATGAATATTTAACCAAAACAAAATAGTATAATAAAACTAAAACTAAAATTAAATAATTATAAGTTTCTGATAAAGAACAATTAAAAATGAATAAAAATTTATTTCCTTGTCAATAAATAAATGTTAAAAAAAAAAAAAATTAAATAAATAATAATTATAAATAAATTTGTTTTTGTTTAAAAAATTTATTGAATTTACTAAATGATTGATTAAATACCATTAAAAATAAAAAAAAAAAATTTTCAATATATCTTCGTGTCATATAACAAAAATTCACTTTAAACATGATATTGTTAGAAGATAAGACCGCATGAATTAATATAAAATTTAATTATTTTTATTTTTTTTATTTTTTATCATCAAAAAAGATGAATCAGTCAATGACCCGTAATGACAACAACAAATTGTCTTGTTTTAAGTCTAGATAAAGAAAGAGAAAGAGAGAGAGAGAATATAAGCTTCGATCTCTTTAAATCAAACCGACCACAAGGTTTTTAATATTCTTCAAGTTTGCATTTGCAATTCACCGTTTGTCCACTTAAAGAAATTTTCCTTAATGTTTAATTCGACGATTTTTATTGCTGGTATTAAATTATGTTCAACTAAAGAGTTGGGTTTTCAAATGTGTACTTGATCGACTTACCTGTTTAAATGGAAATTAAGCTTCAAATATTGCTATTAATTTTAGCAAAATGTTGATAAGAAATAATATATATACATATATATATATTTGCGTAAGTAACCTGATGATGCGAAAGGGTTAGTTAGGAAACCTCGTGTTTTAAAATTTCGTGTTTCAAAATCACGCATTTCAAAATCTCGCGTTTCTAAAACACGCTTGTTAAAATATAATGTCTCAAAATCTCTCACTTTAAAACACAAATAATTATTTTCATTAAACAAATAGGTTTGGTTGTTCAAATAATACAAATGAAAATATGTATTATAAAATATAAAATATTGAAAAATTGAGTAATTTTTTTTTGTAAAAAGCAATATATTTTGTAATTTTTCCATTTCTACTTTTTGGTGATATTTTCTGGGAAAAGTAAAACAACGTTGATTTTGAATAAAACTGGAAAAGCCATTTTTATTCACTAATTCACTTTTTATTCACTAAAAATTCCACTAATACAAATATATAAATATTCTTCTTCTTTTAAATCCAACTCTAAAATCACTTCTAATTCAGAATCTCGTACATATATACCTAATATAAATATTTTGGAAATAGCTAATACCCTGATTTTGACGACAACTCTAAAATCGTCCTAATTATATATTTTACATATATCTTTAAAAATAAACACAAAATAGCCTCAAACCACCGCTAAACAAATTATTGGAACCATGAATTTGTAACCAACTATAAAATCCGTAATTTTATTATTAATTTAATAAAATTAATAATTTTTTTATGTAGATATTTAAACAATAAGGCGTTTAATATAGTTGTCGCCACAAAACCTCCGCTAAAAATATTATTGGAACCCAAATTTTATACCCGATTCTAAAATTCTACGTAATTTTGTACGTATACATATTTTGTAATTGATAAAAGCTGATTTTGTAACCAACTCTAAAATATATTTAAATTCGACTTTTTTTCGACATTACATATTTAAATTTTTTTTAGCTATTCGACATTGTTTTATTCTACATTTGTTTTCCCCAACAAAAGATGGCTTCAAATAATTCTTGCATTTTTTCAATTTCTAGATTTTCGTGAGATTTTTAAAAAATATCGCGACAACGCGAGATTTTGAGACACGAGGTTTTGAGATACGAGATTTTCACACGCGAGATGTAAAAGTGCGAGATTTAAAAAAAACGAGATTTATAAAAGCACAATATTTTGAGACACGAGATTTTATTCGGTTCCAATTGCATCATTTTCCGAAAAAAGTGATACAATTTTTCGTTAATAATTTTATAGAGTCTCACTTGAAACGCAAACAACTTTACTTCACATAACAATATTATTTTTTCAAACTTTAAATAAAAACAGTCGAAATATAAAAATTGAGTGTTGAAAAAATTGCCATTTATGTACAAATGTGTAGTTAAATTTCATTTGACGTTTATCGTCCTTAATTTATATAATGAACTATTATATTAGAATTAATTGATCCTAGAATTTAATAATATTATTAAATCTATGTAATATTACAAGAATATAAGTATGTTTAATATATAACGGATTTTCCAAGAGGAATGATACAATTTAAAATGGTTATAATAAATATAATATTTATTATTTTTTGACATTTCTTACGTCATTTGTGTTCAGTATAGGCTATGCCATTTAATCATGGAAATAAACGTTTAGAAATTCTTAAATTGTAACTCATTTTTGGTTAAATGGTTATGTAAACAAACAGAATTTAGAGTGATGAAAATTCACATGAAACTGTTCAGACACCATTACATGCAGATAAAGTCACTGTGTGGTGTGCAATTCATGATGCTGGAATGTTTGGTTCATATTTCTTTCAAGAAAATGGTTGAAGAGTAACAGTCAATGGAAAACGATACAGAACAATGTTAAATCATTTTTTTTCCTGCTGTTGTTGAGAATAATCTGAAAGATATGTGGTTTCAACAAGATGGTGCCACCTGCCACACAACCACTTTAACAATCGATTTATTGAAAAACAAATTTTGGTGATAAAATTATCTCAAGAAATGGTCCAGTTAATTATCCTCCCAGGTCGTGTGATTTAACACCTTGTGATTTCTTTCTATGGGGAAATATTAAGTCACAAGTTTATGCTGATAATCCAAAAACAATTGAGCAATTAAAAATCAACATTGAACGTGCTATGGATGAAATACAGCCAAATTTATGTGAAAAAGTGATGAAAAATTGGGCTTACAGAATGCAGTACGTACGGAGAAGTCATGATATGGTCATTTGAATGATACTATTTTTCATACATAATGGCATAATGTAACCTCTCAAATAAAAACAAAATTTTGGTCTAAATGAATAATTTATTGTTTTTTTTAATTTTTACATTGTATCATCCCTAAGGGAAAACCTGATATTATAAAATATAAATCATTTTATATTTTGTCTTTCTACTGTATTTTTAAAACTAAGAATTAAATTCACTATAAAAATAATATATGACTTATCTGTATAATAACTTTTCAGTATCTGTTTTATATATAAATTTTAAAAATTGCTATTAGAATGTGGGCAATGAATATTAATTAAATAATTAAATAAAAAAAATAAATCTTTTCAAAATAAAAAAAAAAAAAATAAATATTTGAAAAAGCTTAACACTATAACTATCTTATAGTTTATTCTACCATTTTAAAATAATAGTTAAAAAATAATGGAACAATTTGCAAAAAATTTCCATGTAAAATGAAATCATTTGTATTTCACAAGTTAACTTTAAAATTAAAATAAAAAAAAAAACAAAATTAAACAGACAAATTAACATATTTTTTTTTTTTTTATTTATTTATAAGTTTATATGTATACGCATATAATATAACAGTTTAAAAGTAATATTTACAGATATAATAACAAGATAATTTGCTACTGAAATCTTCCGTCATTCTTTTTAATTGCCACTTGTACATATATACAAGAAGATAAGAAATAAGAATCAGGAAAATTGAATGAATTTTAACTGATAGTTATAATACGTCTTGTGCAATTATTACAGTTATCTTAAATTATAACTAATTATAATTTTTATGGTTTTTTTCAATTTTTTTTTTTTTTTTTGTATTTATGTTTTATATTATATCTTATCTTCTTTTATAGTTGCTTACTTAATATAAGTTAATTTAAAAAAAAAAAAACAAAAACAAATTACATTATGAAAGATAATTTTTACAACCTATAATTTTTATCTTAAAAATATTGTCTAAAACAATTGTTAGTTAGCTTAATAAGTTATAAAAATAAAAAAATTAAATTAATACTGATTTTAAATGATTTTATAATTTATACAGTAATTTTTAAAGCATAATAAAAAGGATTACTTTAGCTTCTAAACCCTGTAAAATTCTAATTATTATTTTAAGGAAAATAATTACAAAAAATTTACTATACATTCTGGGTGGGTTGGGTACGAATGCTCATTTCTCAAAATCTAGTTTTATTTAAAAACCCGGTTTTTTTTTTTTTGTTTTAGCATATTTTTAAAAAGAAAGATGTGAATATCAGAGGTTGGATATTTAAACTCTAAAATACCTACAAATTCGTTTTTTTTTCATACATATTACAAGATGAAAGCCTTTGTTGTCACTGCCAAACAAATTATTGAAATCCTCAATTCTAAACAGCTCTCCCCTAATTATATTTTTTTATACATTTTTCAACATCAAAATTTTTAAGAAGGTAAATAATAGGTATATGTATATTTTTTTATAAATCCTTGCTAGATAAATTGTTGAAACCCTCATTTTAAATCCAACTCTAAAATCGCTTCATATTCAAATTCCCACATATACTTACATATGTATATATAATATATAAATATTCTGAAAAAAGCGTAAAACCCTGATTTTGAATCCAGTTCTAAAAGCTCTTGTATTATTATTCGATTAAAATTAAAAATTACATTTTTGTTTTTTTTTCTATATTTTCTAAAAAAACGAAATTTTAATAAAATAAGTTTTTGAGATATGAGCACTCGTAGCGCTCCTATTCTTGGTGTGCCTTTTCTTAATAATTTTAAATTTACATAATTTGATTTTTTAGTACCACATATTATGCACAAACAATTAAATTCCTAGCTACATAAAATGTATTGAACTTATTATTGAATATTTTATATTAATTTTTTTTTTTTAATAATTTCACTTAACTTCATAAAAAAACATCGAAATAGTTTAAAGAAAAATTTTCATTTATTGTTTCTTCTAATTGTTTTATTTAATTAAATTTCGTTTGTTATACAAATTTTTAGTGTTTATTGTTTTGAATTGAAATTACTTTAATAAGACTAAGTATTTAAATATCTTTAAATATAATTTAATTATTTTAAACATTTAATTAATATGTAAGAATTTTTCTAAACATATATAAGAAAGCTTTATATTTTTTTTCTCTTTTCCACTTTTATAAGGAGCATAGGGTATCTACTGTGTCATTTATTATTCATATTTGACTAAGCTTCAGTTTCTGAAATTATGACTAAGACGTTGATAATTACTCGGCTGTTGCTATTATGCAAAACTATTAAACGAAAAAAACAAATATTTTTATTTGTGCGCCATCTATTATCTTATACAAAAATTATTATTTTTTTAAGTTTATTATGTATACATACATATACAAGTATTTTTTATTTAATTTATATTATACTAATTATATATTATAAAAAAAAAAACTTTATATGATTAAATCTATATTTATTAATCTAAATAACCCAGCCAGGATTTTAACCTGGGAGACCTTTCAAATGAAAGGTTGGCGTCTTAATCACTATACTCGATTGGCTGGATGTTAAGCTTTATATAATTATGTAGAATAAATAAAAATATATTAAATAAATGATTTTATTTCAATAAATTTTTGGGTAGGTTCAAACAACGAATTAATTTAATTTTGAATAAAAAATTATATGCATAAGAAAACAGGAAAATAAAAATTCTTTAATATAATATATTAGAAAGTAGTTATTGGGTAATTAAAATTGATGGGGTGTTATAATACCTTTTGTAATAAACCCATTATAAGGCTTTATTTCACATTCAGATGTGAAATAAGATCGAATTCCTGAAAAGATCTTATTTCTTATACAAATGTGAAATAAGACCTTAAGATTTTATTTTTAAATTAAGAGATATGATCACATCATTTGATATATGATCTAATATATATTATGTATATTGCGAGATTTTGAATTAAAAGAGATTTTAGATTTGGTTACAAAAAAGAGGTACTTATTCTCTTTTTCCAGAATATTTATATATTTGCATATCCGACATTTTCAATTAGAAGAAATTTTAAAGTTAGATTCTGTAAAAAGCGTATAACCCCGATTTTGTAACTAACTCTATAATCCTTCCTAGTCATTTTTTTACATACATATACTTCAGCATAAACGAATTTAAAATAGTGAAGGCTGCCAACCCAAATCCCTGCTAAACAAATTATTGAATCCTTCATTTTGCACCCTAATTCTAAAGTCCTTCCTAATTATTTTTTTTACATACATTATATATATAATATATTTCACATTTGCATAAGTAATGTATTATTACATTATATATATATATATAATGTATGTAATTTACATTATCTTTGAGATTAAGAAAATAACATAAATAAATAAATATATGTATGTATATAAGTACATATTAAAATTAAAATTTTTTTTTTTGTTTTTAGTACATTCCCCAGCCATATAAATGTGACAAGGAAATTACACAGCCTTTCTTTTTCAAGCTTGGTTGTAAATGTCACAAGAGGGAATTGCTCTTACGACATATGTGGAATTCGAACCCACACTGCCTATACTACCTACACTACCTACGAACCTACACTACCCACAGTGTTTACAGCTTATTTTATACGCTCTTACGCACTAGGCCACTGAGGTCCCAATTTATAATCCAATAACAAAAAGGCTTTCTTTCTCGAATTTAAAAAAAAATATAAGGCGAATAAAGTCTTATTCCTCATTGAAATATGAATTAAAACTTTATTACAAAAGGCTTTATAACACCCCACCTTAAAGTTAGCATACAAAATAATAATCAATTAATTTTATTTCGAAAAATATTTAAATATTTAAATTTATTCATTTGAGAAAAAATATGGTTAATAATTAATTTGGTTGTAGTGTAGTGTGTACAATAAGGTGACAATGAAAAAGATTTCTTCATTATAAAGATATAAATTTTTAATAAAATAAAATAATTTTTACTGAAATTTATTTAAAAAATGTTTTCTTTTCTTATAAAATTAAAAGTATTATAGGTACCTATATTGAAAAATGTTGAAATTCGAAAATTCGCTCTTTTGAAAACTAATTTAGATGTTCTCGAAATGTATTTTGTACGAAAATGTCTACCTAGAAATAATGAACACAATGATTTAGGAATTGAAAATCATACTCATATATGTAAGTACCTAAAATTTTTTTATTTTTTATTTCTTTAAATAGCTACACAAATGACGTCATTAATTCAAAATTACTTTTACTTTTGTCTTCTTTTTTTCTTTTTGTGTTATTGACTCCTCTAAGAACTAAATAGATTTCTTTATTGTTCATTTAATTTTAGTTGAAAAAGTTACATTAATCCGTGATCAAAGATGAATGAAAGAATGAAATAGTTATACTTAACCTATGAATTATTTTTTTCAATAAACTGTTGATTATGAAACTTAACTATAACAATTAATCAAAATTATGAAACAAAAATTATTTTGTAAGTTTTTTGTGCGCCCGAAGCGGAAAATTTAATTTTTTTAATATGTATTAATTAATATGTCATTATAAATTATACCTACACCTATTTACGAATAATTTTTATTAATATACGAAACATATACAATTTTTTTAATGATACTATAACTACCTCAATAATTAATTAATAATTAATTTACTATTTTTTATAATAATCTATAAAAAAACTATAAAAAAAAAAAAAAACCAAACACGCCTCAGAATAAAAAAATTATTGAAAAAAAAAAAAACACTTGAATTTTTGAATACAACTCTGATGTAAAGGTCGTTTCATTATAAAATATAGTGGCGACTACATAAAAAAAAATTTAAAAGAAGAAAAGAAAAAAAAAAGTGCGATTAACTCTTTTTCAACTTGTTTTTCTTGTTTTTTTTTTGTTTTTTTTTTTTTTTTCATTTTCATTTTATTTTGCAAATATGTACATACATACTACAGATATGTACATGTAATATCTATTATATTATTATCTTAAATTCATACAATTATTTATATAAATCTTCATGTATCAGAATAGTATTTAGCAGCAATCAGAATAAAAAAATACATTATACACACATACCTATATAGATGTATAATAATAATATATATGTATGTATGTAAGACTATATTTTTATTATTTATTATAGTTTATAGAGAATTCTTCATAATACTTTTCTATATAAATTTAATTAAAAGAAATATATTATATTATATATCTACATACTTAAATACATAATATACACACATATACCTATTATAATAAACATAACATACATATATGCTTCAATACAATATATTCTTACTAAAAAAGGGCAATTATACTATTTATTTATTTACTTACATATATTATGTACGTAAAAGGAAAATAAAACAAAAAAACATACAAAATATATTTAATAAAATTACGCATTTTTTCATATCAAATAGACAATCATCATTCTGATATTATCAACATAGCATCCATTCCATATTATTATTATTATTATTAATATTATTAAACATCAATATCAACATCAACATTACCATTAATATCCAATAATTTTAAATTTGTGCAAAGTAATTTTTTTTTTTTACTGCTTGCTTGCTGTTTATTCACTTCTTGATATATGTATGTACCATGTAAGTACTGCTGCAATAAAAATGAAAAGAAACAAATGATAACGACCTCTATTATAACACTATACATTATACATATATATAGGTACATTATATCTACATATATATATTTTGTACTTCCATACAAAACACTTTTAATATATGTTTTACCTGTAACTTGAAACTGCTATTAACTTACATTTACTTAAACAAAAACAAAAAAAAAAAAAAAAAAAGAAAAAATTAAACAAAATAAATAAAATAAATAATAAAACAGGAGAGTAGAATGCTTAACTTGACAGCTTGTTTTACCTTTTATGTTCAATTTGAAAAATTTAACAAAACAACAAAAAAAAAAAAAATTCAGAAATTGAATAATAAAATATAAAAAAATTACGCGTTTTTTTTTTTTTTTTAATATTATGTATTTTGCATTCCAATTATATGTGTACGTAAGAATATATAAACTATGAATATATTTTATATATAAGTATATTTTATATCCATACCAGAATATGTTTAAATATCTAATTATACACAATCATGAAAGCGTTATTCATTTGAATTCTACTATAATAAGTCTGTTTATATCAATTTTGCTGTTTTTTTTTTTTGAGTCGTGTGAGATCCACACGAGATCAACATCAGCTGGCATATTTCAATTTTTATTATATATACTATTTCATATATTATTTACTACATATACACCATACATAATTATATAATAAAAAAAAAAAATATTTGTTCAAGTTCAATATTAGGTACCTAGATACATATATTATTTTATATATACTATACACTATATTACTGTATAGTGTATAGTTAATTATTAAAGATACATTTTTTCGAAAAATAATTTCTCAAATAAAACATAATATGTATGTATATGTACTTACGTCTTACAGTATTTACAGTAAGCGTGACATATTTCCGGATCGAAAAGATTTTTTCTATTTTAAAATTTTAAGAACCTTAAAAACATTCATTCAATCAATTAAGAAAAATATTACAACTTTTCTTGGTATATTTTTTTAGCCCTAAAAAAAGAAAAACAGTGAGTAGTGTTAAGCTAATTATAAACGGAAAAGAAAAACCCGTAAAGTTGAGACAAAAATTTCAGTAGAGTGTTCTACATGTCTGAATAAATACTATTTCGAGCTCTACATCGGCTATACTAGATATTTTCTTCTAAACAACGTTGTACATACTTTCAAGTAGATAAATTTTTCTATCTACGATCACTCTATAGTTCTAAAAACGTGTTCTCGGAGAACAAACAACGTATAGGCACTCTATCATTGATTTCATTGTTATTCATGTATTTTTACATTTTGTATTGTTATTCAAAGTAGGTACGTACGTATATATGCTTCTAAATGGGACTTATGTAAAACTTATGGGACTTTCCTAAAATTCAACAGTAAGTATGTCTTAAATTCTTTTCACCCATTCTCGCACCCAAAACTTTCTATTTTTTTTCTTTTATGATTTTTTTTTTAAATAATTGAATAACACACAGTAGCCATAGTAACTTATGATTGGCTTGAAGTCATTTTTGATAGAAATTGTTTGCAACAAATTGAAAGAAACTATAATCTATTTTCAATTCAATCAATTTAGAACAGATTAGATTTAATCTACAAAAGATCTACTATAGAGTAAAAATATGTAGGTCGTTAGTGAAAAATCTACAGCTCTACTGACGTTTTGAAAGCCTACTGAAGTTTTAATAGTATGCATTTTCTTTATACATGTATAGTTACACTCTCGCATTGATTGAGGAACATTTTATTTTCGTAGAGCTCTACCTATTTTAAACTCTTGTGTATTCTTAGCTTTATATACATATATGTGTATGTTGAAATTCGTTCGAAAGAATTTAATTGTAATTGTAAAAATATAAAATGTACGTTTTTATGAAATTGAATATTTACGACGCTTATCAAAATGTGTCTCGTACTTTTAATAAAAATTATTGAATTAGATAAATCGATTCGAAAATTATGTCTTATAAAATTTACATTAGGTTCAAATATATTTTACAAGAAGCTAACTGTGTTTTATTTTAAGTTGTTTTTTTAATAAATTCAAAGTTTCAATGATTTTTAAAGTTTCGAGATTATATTAGGTTCTATACTATGGAGATTTTTTTACTTTTGCATCTTACATCTAATTGTTAAACTTATTTTTCGACGTGACATTTTTGTTGTTACTTCCAAGTGCTATAAATTTGTTATGTTTGCATTTTTTACCACATATTTCAATTAGATTAGATTTCTGATAATTATTGGGTCGGCCTTATATAACCCCCTTATAAAAGGTGTCAGTATTACAGTCCCCCTACTTGTAATACTTCTGTCGGCCCTACTACCTTTAAGAAATTAAAGATCTGTAAAGTGTTTTTTCAGATCTTTTTTAGTTAACACCATAGACTTAACTTAAAGGGTCGTATGCATAAAAATGATCTAAAGCTCAAAGTTTAAACAAAAGAGTTCAAACTCGTGATGCAGTTCTGGATAAGAGCAATTGCTTGAACTAGATTCCGTATGCAATAAAGTAAAGCTCGTTTGCTTAAACTCAAAGGGAAATTTTTGTTTACTTCAATTGTTTAAGGATAATCTGACATTTGTTGTACTTGTGTGAATACCATATTTTAAAATATGTCTTATTCAACTGTACTGAAATATATATTTTTACAAAATTAATTTTAAATGTTTTTTTGTTTTTACTATTAATTTATTATCATATTATAATTTTTGTAATACGTCCAAAAAATAAATAACAAAAAATTACATACCATAAATCATATTCTTAAATATGTTGTGTTGTGTATCATATTCTTAAAAATGTTGACCTCAAAATCATCTGGAGTCACAGGAAAATAATTCCATTACCTACTTTTTCTTACAGTTTTTAATTTAGTTCTTCAATTGTTCTAGAAATGGTTGCTTGGTGGATTTCCATATCAATTCCTACACCAGAAAACTCAGCATCACCAATATATCATATACTAAAAATGTAACCATTTTGTCGTAATTTGTTAGTGCACCACGTCTGGGTTCATAATTTTCTTCCAAAAATTAGTCCACTAAAAATTTTATATTTTCTTCTTCAAATCTATACAAATTTTTACAATTATATCCATGAAATTTTCTTTCATTGTAAGTTTTTTTGAATGAATCAATTGTTATGAACTATGCCATTTCGAATTCGAGCAACTAAATATCTAACTCATAACTTTCGACTAAAAAACTAAGAAAAATAATATAAAACTTATATTTTTTTGCATACCAAATTAAGCTATCAAGCTAAGGGAAATTTTAATTATTAAGCAAGATCTCACTCTCTGAGAAAATGATACAAGTATGAGCTCAGACTCAGAAGTTTTTTGCATGCCAAATCGAGTTTTTGAAAGTAAAAAAATGAGATTTCAGTTCAAGCTCAGTTTTATGCATACGACCCAAAGTCTCAATAACAAAATTTTTGTATGCTATTTATAAAATTATTCTGTTCAAAATTATTCTTAAATGAATATGATCTAATTTGATCCTGGTAAAATATTTTGCTCGCAAAAGCATTCAGTTAGTAGTTCGAAACTACAGTAACTTGCAGACAAAACCGGTAATTAATCGCCATCGTGTAATTTCAAACTATAAACTTAAAATTAATTAGATATTTAATAATTTCGATTAAATCAATTTACTAAAATTGAAATTAGTCCATTTAATGATATATTTACTCAGACAAAATATGTTTTCTTTATTGGTTTTGCAATTGTTAACTTGTTAATAAGAAGTTGAAAAAAAAAAAAAAAAAACAGTTTTGTTTACTTAAAACTTACGTTTAATATAAATTCTTTTACTTTTAATGAATGTATTTATCGGTTTTGGTTATTTGTTTTTTTTTTTTTTTTTCAAATTAAAAAAATAAAAGTGAGAAATTTATTTTTAATCAAGTTTTAATTTTATCGTATTAATTTAAAAAAAAAATAAAACACCATATTATAAAAGCATTTTAAGCGTCTTCTTTTTCTCAAAACAATCGAGTTTTGCTTATTAAAATTTGTTCAAGTTTAACTGAAAGTTTATTACCTTTAACCAGAAGTTCTTGAATTTTTGTTTAAGTTTTTGTGCAATATAAGTTAAAAGCGTTTAAAGCTCATCAAGAAGATTGTATTGTTGAAGAAATTTTTTTGAAAAAAGAACTCAGTTTTCACTTTTTTAATAGTAATTAATTATTTTTAGTATAAAAATACATATTTCAAATTTAATTTGAATTTTAATTAATTTTTTTTTTTTTTTAGTGCATTTCTCTGCCACATAAATATGAGCAGGAAATTACACAGCCTTTCCTTTACAGGGGTGGTTGTAAATTCCTAAGGGGGAATAACTCTTACGACGTGTGTGGGATTCGAACCCACACGCCCTCGGTGTTTACAACGTATTTTATACGCTCTTAACCACTAGGCCACCGAGGCCCCCTTTTTAATTAATTTTAAAAAGTTGTAACGTTTTGTAAAAGTTGTAAAGTGTAGTGTGTTTTTTTTTATAAAACATTTCAAAAAGTTAATCCATTGATATTGAAGTGTTAATTGACAAACTTCACTGATAAAATAGTAAAATTTTTAATTTGAATTAAACTATATTAATCTAACTTCGGTAAGGAAAACCCCGGGACCGGTAATTTTTTCCATAGGAATTAATACCATATGATATTATTGAACTTTCGTAGTACTTATATTAGCGATATAATTTACATGAGAACTTATTACATTATTAAAAATCTAAGGCACACGCAATAATTTAAAGATAATTAATACCACAATAATATCTGAGTGTATTGTGAGTTAATTCCACCAGACAAATATTTTTATTCTTTACTACTTCTGTATTTCTAATATTTTACAAAATTGATTCGGAGAGCTGAAGTTTACTTTAATTACTTAATTACCCATGTAAAAATAGCATATATATAAATTACATAACATATATAATAATAACATTTTATAACCAATTATAAAATAACTATTTCGATCCAAAGATCTGTTAAATCAATTATTGAATCCCCGATTTTGTAACGAACTATAAAATCCTCTTATTATTTTAAATATATTTTTATTTTAAAAACATTTTATTTTATATTGCATATATTCCTCCAATAAATCACTTGTAGAGATAGAGACTGCAGTCACCAAATCTCCAATAAATAAATTATTGCAACCCTATTTTGTCACCAACTCTACAATCGCTCCTCATTTATAATCTCATATATAGCTATACATAATTTATGCGTATATTTATAAATTGAACGAAACCTTTTTTAAAGTAAAAATTTTAAAATAAAACTATTTTCATGGTAAATGAAACTATTTTTAAACTAAATTAAACTATTTTTATTTAAATGAAACTTTTTTCAAATAGAATAAAATCTAAAATGAAATTTACATATTAAGAGAGAAACTATTCTATTTATTTTTATAATATTTACAATTAAATGTTCTTAAACTTAATAAAATAAGGTGCATTTCAAACAATAAAATAAAATAATGTCAATGCTGACCGTTTGCTCTTACGAGAGCTTTTTGGAAAAATTTTAAACAACCAGCTTTTATACTCTTTTAATAATGGGCAATTGTAAAATCCGGAAAATGCAAGAAGTTCAAACAATAATTTGGGACGGTGGTTTTAATTTAATTTTTAATTTTGCCACCTTATTCCCCTATGCTGAACCCCATTGAAAAATAATTTTCAAAACTTAAGGGACATGCACGATCTATATTAAGTGACCGTACAACCGATCATAATATTTCCAATGTGATTGGATCAAAATGTACGAGAATTAACTCAAATTGATTATTCCAATTATGTTATGGATATGATATTTCATATTCCACATGCCGTTGAAAGTCAACCGCTGCATTAAAAAAATTAGGAAGGAAAAAACTAAATTATATTATTTTATTATATTTTATTTTATTTTATTATTTGTTAATTTTTGAAATTTTATATCATTTTATTGTTAAAAAATGAAAATGTTTTATTTAAAAAAAAAAACATGATTTAATATGAAAAAAAAACAAATAGTTTATTTTGAACGAAAAAAGGTTGTATTTAACTGTAAAAAACGAGTTTCATTCTATTTGAAAAAAGTTTCATTTAAAGTTTAAAAATAATTTCATTTAGTTTGAAAATAATTTCATTTACTCTGAAAATAGTTTCATTAAATTGGAAAAAGTTTCATTTAAAATAAAAAATAATTTCATTTAGTTTAAAAATAGTTATATTTATTTTGAAAAAGGTTTCGTTTATTTTGAAAGTGGTTTTATTTACCCTGAAATTAGATTCATTTAGCCTGAAAATAACTCCATTTAATTTGAAAATGGTTTAATTTTAATCGAAAAATGAATGCGGTCATAATAATACCTTTAATTTTTCTTAAAGAATATATACATATTATATATTTTGTAATATCGTTCTTTGGAATGTCTAATGTTTAAATTAAAACTCCTATTTAATGCCATATGGTATTAATTCCTTTTAGAGAAAAATTTCCTAAATACATAACCTATAAGCTAAGCTAAGCTGAGGTATAAAAATAATAAAATAAAAAAAACTTAAAAATTGATTATTTAGATTTTAGATTGTAATATTGTAAAAACTGATTATAAATTGTCAAAGTTTTTTAAGTGCGTTTAATATACAAGTATATGTACATAAGTATATGTTTTAATATAAAAATTAATTTTAATTAAAATTCTTATAGATAAACGGATGATTTTTTAAAAAAAATAAACATTTTGTTTGAAAAACCATTTTCGATTATAGAATAAGAATTAAGATTATAATATTATATATAATCAATATTGGTTGATTGTCCTAATAATACTTTATTTTATTTGTATATATACAATTATTTTATCTATATAAGTAGGTATATTATTTTTTTTTTTGTATTATCTTGTTATGTCCTCTTAATATTATTATTTAAATTCCGTTCATTAAATAATATCAAATATAAGTACATAGTGGTTATTACATAATATAATTAAAATATTTTCAATGTCTAGAATTAAAAATGATTTAAGTTGAAATGCAATTATAAAAAAAAAAAAAAAAAAATATGCACTCAATACTTCAAATATTACAAGCAATTAATCAAATAGGGTGACCTTCTTAATATTACAAGTATATGTAATTATAAATTAACGACTTAACAATAAATCTAATAGATTATTATCAATTATGATCCGAAAACAATATTTTTAACGATGTATTCAATATGAATTATAAAATAACATTAAATATAAATCGATTGATTTTAAAGTTGATGGTAATTTTAACCCTTCAAAAATTTCTTTTAATTAAAAAAAAAAAAACTTGTATATAATAATATGTAGGCACGCAATTTAATAATATACCAGAACTTTAGTGTTAAATAAATAATGTTAATTAATTACAAATTTTTACTATATAGTATATATATGTGTATATATTTATTGGGTTACTATCAAAGACCTGTATTTCATTTGCTTGGATTTCATTTGACTGAATTTATCCGCAACTGTAAAAAGAAAATTTTATTTACTTTTTAAAAATTTCCTAGTATGAAAATTTATTCTGTCTAATATTAATAATAAGGGGTGCCAACTTTAAAGTACCTTGCCTAACTATTGTTTTGCATACATATTTCAATAACAAATCGTTTAAAATAATAGCGGCTTTCGCCTTCAAACTCCAACTAAACAAATTATTGTATCTCATTTTTGCGTTCAACCTTGCGTTCTTTTATAAAGAATTTTATTGCTACAAAGAGTATAGGTATTCCTCGAAGCTGAGAAAGTTACATACGACAGCTTTGCTGGATTTCATTGATAAAAAATTTCACTTTAATAAATTAGTCTTAACTGTAACCCTTTATAAGAATTTTCTGTTTCTAAGTAGTAAATAAAAGTTATTTTTCTTTAATCTGTAAGTAAAATTTTTGTAATATTTTTATTTTTTTTCTTTGACTGCTTTGGAGAGGATAGAGTTTCCGTGTAGTTTCCTCATTGCTGTCTGTTTTGGGTCATTTGATTTATTTTTGCCCATGTCTTACGACTTTCTTCCATTTCTTTGGATATTGTTCTTCTTTATAACATGCGTCGTCATTCTTTTTTGATGGTATTCCACCTATTTGGTAGTATTTCGATATTCCGTACTCTTTCTCTTTCTCCTTGGATTACACTCTTAATGCGTGAAAAGCTATTGTGTTGAATAATTTTTGGAGTGTGTGTTCTGGCCACTTCCATTTCTTATTCTTAATTTGAAGTGCTATCGGTTTCGTGAGACAGCCCAGATCTATATTAGAAATTCACCTAAGCCAGAAGATTTTAACTTTGAGTGCGTAAGCTTTTATTCATGAATGTTTGCAGTTTTTTGGTAGTCGACTGCTTTACAAAGCAAATTTCGCTGATATATTAGTAGGACTGATTTTACGTAGATATTGTATATTCTTATTTGAATTCCTCTAGTCTGATGTCAAGATTTCCATTTCCAAAGATCATAATCTGCTAAATGCCATTCTTATTTGTTTTTTTTTTTACGATGGTAGGTGGGAATCTTGAAAGACACCAATGAGAACAACGCGCGAATTTTCTTTGGTAGTGTTGGACTTTAACCAAATAAACAGTTGTACAATGGACAGTTTGGTTTGGGGATTTGCTAAACTAGGAATAAAGGAAATTGAGAAATATGGGAAATTTGGGAATATTTATTATTTATTTTATTTTACATTATTTCCAGTCCAACTTCTTTCACTTTCATGTTTAGAACTTGAAGTTTTCCTTTCATATTCCTGTATGTGTGAGCAAGAAAGGCTATGTCGTCTGCATAATTTAAATCTTCTAGGCGAATCAAATGCCCTTTAAAAGTTTACGAATGTGATGTATAGTGGAAATATTCATTCTGCTGATACCAGCATATTTGACTATGGTTCTTCTTGCCCATTAGCTTTAATTCTTTTATCAATAATTCTTGATAGTATGATTAGGGATTTTAAAGTATTTGGTAGTATTAATAGAGTTAAATAAAAATATGTATATCTATAAATATAATTTAGTAGTTTTCAGCCACACAGTACGTATTATGACATTCCGCTAAGTTTTGAATACAAGTACATATTTGGATACGATTTGCTATTACAAAATCTGCATTAACATATAAAACACACATATGTATGTATAAACATACATACATATGTATGTATGTTAGAATCATAATTTTTTTTTTGTTTTTTTGGAATCATGAAATTTCGTATCCCATACGAATTTTTTGTAATTTAGATGTCACGGTAAAATATACTTACACACCAGCTACAGGGCTCCAGCTACAGGTCTTCTATTATAATAATTAAATATCGTATGTTATATTTTATTACTTTAAACATTTTTAACATTAATTTAAAGTATAAATAATTTTGGAAATTTAATGACAGCACGTAAAATTAATTTATTGTAAAAATTATAAGTATTAAAAGTTAGCATTATAAAGAATTTACAATAATAAATCTAAATTATATTAATGTTCAACTGAGAATTATTAAAAACAAAAACTACAAAAAACAAACAAATCTTAATGATCTATTAAAATTAAAATTGTGATCAGATTATTTTATACAATCATTAAACCTCACATGATAATTTAAATTTATATTAGCTAGTTATTTATTTTTTTTTTATAATTTCTTTGAAATAACATAGAATCACTTTTTTCATAACATTTTACTTATTTGAAATATTATTGTTTCGTCATTTATTAATTACTCTATTGTAAGTGCAAAGTTTATAAAAAGTTTTAATTGCCATTAACTTTATTTTTTATTGTTTTATTGTTTAGTTATTTCTATTCAATAATTTGTTATACATATATAGAAACTTATAGAATAATTAAATAATTTAAAACTAAATAAAATTTTCTCTCTATGTATTTAATAAAAGACAAATAAAAATTTAGTATACGTACATATTATATACATATAAAGTATGATTAGTTGAATTAATAATTTAAAATGTTTTAAAAACTTTAATATTTATTAGAAAATTAATTTTTTCGAATTGATATTTAGTTTTCTTTAAAATGAAGCAAAAATGTTTTACGAATATTGTATTTCTAATACAATATATGTGTAATTTATGAATCGATTTTTAAAAATTTTTAAATCTTCAATACTCATAAATCGGTAAAATTCCTTATTATTTGTCTTTATTTAACTTATTTGAAGTTCTTTTTAACAACTATCTATTGTTTTCTATTTTATTGTTAACTATCTAACAACCTACATATAGACAACTACTGTTTAAACTCTTGATTTATTATAATACCTAAATAAATTTCTACAGAAATCATCTGTGAGTTATAAGGACAAGTGAAAAATGTTTACCATACGAACTGTTTTAAAAGATTATTGAAAAGAAAAAATTTTTCTCCATAAAAAATATAAATAAATATTAATTGAAGTATACCACCCATTGGTCTTCCTTTTTTTTTTTATAAATAAAATTGCTTATTTTAATGAAAGAGATGCGAACGTGTCGTTAACATATTTGTTATATATAGATACGTAATATTGTAATTCTCAAGATAACTTCTGTTTAAATTTTTCATTTATTCTTTATAAATACAAAAACGTTATCAGAAATGTTCTTTATACGACTAAAATGAAATCTACTTAATGGTTTTTGTTTTCGCCTTCTTCACTCCCCATAAGAACCTATAGCTTCCACAAAACCTTTGTATCTAACTCTATTTTGTGCTAGCAATTTAATTTGTGACCAGTTTTTCCTTTTTTCTTCTATTTCTTTGATTACTGTTCTCCTCCACATGATATTCGGCCTTCCCACTTTCATTCTTCCCTGAGGATTCCAATCAAGGGCCTCTTTGGCTATCGAATAGTTTTTCCTATACTTTCGAATATTTTTAGTTTTATGGTTCTATTAATTTGTGTTGATCGTGATACTTTCCATAGTCTTGCAAAAGCCACTTTTGCTATCATGATTTTGTCTACTGCATCTTCAAATGTTCCGGCCTCAGTTGTGATTGTGCAGCCTAGATAATTGCATTTAGATACAACTTCTAATGGTGTAATATGTATTACCTTGATTAATAAATATAAACATAATGCATACGTACATACATTTGTACATAATTTTGTAAAAACAAAGAAATATCATTCATTTTTATCGATTTGATGTTAGTTGTATTTATTCTCAATATTTTTAATTTTGTCAGGTTCATTTTAAGTCCGATTTCTGCAGCATTCCTTGCAAGTTCGTCAATCTTAGTTTGCATGTTCAGTTTGCATGACATTGCGATAGGAGACATACGTCGTCGGCGTAGTTTAGACATCCTGTAGCTTGTTCGTTAGGTATCAGTTTATACCTCTTCTAATTACGCTGTTAGTTTTGTTCATAACTGCAATTACACATTGAACAGGAAAGAGAAATGGTAAGATGATTAAATTTTAAAACGAAATTTGCATGATATGAATAAAAAATAAAGGTTATTTAAATTAAGTTGAAAATTTTATCGACTGTAAGCCTAGTCATCGACTCTGGGACAATAGAATAGGCGCATATCTAACAAAATGTATTGACCCTTTTCCAAATTAATTTTTAACCCTAAAAACCTAGAAAATTTATTTGATTTATCTAAATTTATATTTTTTCAACGGTTACCATATTGGAATTTAATAAAACATTTTTTCGATCACAATTCTATACCCTGTATATGGTGAAGAAAAAATTAATTAAAAAAATTCAAATTTTAATTGTATATGTACGTTATAAGCGCTTTTTCATTCATTAAAAAAATTCAGAGACAAAAACGAAATTAAATATTTCATTTAATTAAAATGTCTCAATCTTCTTTTTTTTAAATATTTATACGTTAACGATTGTTTTGCGAGCGTTACAATAGAAAATTATTATAAACATAATCAATTGACGCACATTAACTGAAACCATAATTGAAAATTGAGACGTAAAATATTTGTTATTTCGTAATAAATAATAATAATTGTATGTAATATACATTTATATATGTACATTCATACATGTGAGTTTAATTAAATGAATATATTTAAATTCGAATTCAATTTTATAATTTTATATTATGTATTTTTTTTTTTTTTAAGTATTCAATTTGAGGTATTTTATAAGTACGTTATACTAAGTAATTAAAAAAATACCAATATGTGTTAATATTCTCAACATTTTTAAAATCTTAACACTAATTAACACAAAAAAATAACTAATTAAATTAGTTAATGCATACTTATTATTATTTTTAAATTCAAGCGCCAATTATTTATTTCACTATTCTAATTTTCATTTTTATTTTATTTAAAATAATACTTAGTTACTCAATTGAGTATTCCTGATGATGAGGGATATATATCTGTCGAAATACATCCAATTTTTAGTTTATTCGCCTACCACATAAATCTGACAAGGAAATTTTAAATTTTGCTTTCTTTCCAAGTGCGGCTTTCCAAGTGCTCAGTGCAATTAAATGTCTTAAGGGAGAATTATATATACAACGTGTGTGGGATTCGAACTGAATCTTCATCTATGTTTACATCGTATTTTATACGCTTTATATATCCACTATTATATAAAATACGTTCTTGCTATCCTTCATTATCAACTATTGGATGCGGCCACCAACCCCTCTTACGACACTTACGGTCTCGCCGGAAAAGGAAAGACTGTGTAATTTCCTTAAGTCACACTTATGTGACAGGGGAATAAACTAAAAAAAAAAAACTTAAGTAATTAAAAATTTTAAAAACAATAAGATTAGGGAAAAATCAAATCAAATTAAGAAGCAAAGTAGGAATAGGATAATTTTATATAATTGGTTTTACTCAATTCGTCTTTTGTATTTTTTTTTTTCTTTTGTTTTGAGGAAGGATGGCGGGAATCATCAAAAAATACTGTACGCTATTTCTCAATTATGTGAGACTTTAAACAATTAAAACACCAGTCTCGTCTTTTTAAAGATTAGAACTAGTCTTGGCGATTAACCATTAACTTTGTGCTAAATTTCATAGATCTGATGGAACTGCATCTGATGGAGCTGCAGATGATTTTCGTTTATCAAAAAATCTAGTGGCCTAAATCTTTTTAACCTTCTACAGACATTTTCGAAATGTAGGTACTTTGATGCTTCTCAATTTATGTGTCCTTCTAAACAGGTTTTATGTTTTAATACATGTTTTAAACCATAGAAATTTCTAGCTCCCTATATACATCGGAATTTTGTATGTACTTAGAAGCACTTACAATGTCACATAAAATTTTAATTTGGAAAATTTTGATGCTCTGATTTTGTGGCACAACTCAATATAGTTGTTTGCTGTAGAACCAAATAGATTTAATTATTTTGGTAATATGTATAATATAATTTTATAATTAGTATTGTAATTCTATATAGAATTTCGATCTTGGAGACAACTAATTTATCTATATTACGATTCTATTTCACCTGTTTTCCTTTTGATCCTCTTTCCACATTTCACCTTATTTATCTCTTTGTAACTTTGTGTTGTCTCTTTAACTTTTTTTTTTTATAAATTTTAAATATTTAATCAGTTGAGCTTTGAACCAAATGTGCAAGTTAGCCTAGCGTAAAATTACTCATACTGAACACATGTAGTATAACACTCTAAATTAAACATCTAAATTTGATATAACTAATTAAAAAAAAATATAAATTGAAAATATTAAATTTAATTATTATATTAAAATATTGAATTAATTAAACTGTAGTGTTTTACATTAAAATAAATGAATTCAATGATTAGTATTATTTACTTAAATGATAATTTTATTGTAAATTTTTTTTTTTTTAATTAACTTAAACACACGCTAATCAACTATTAGTACTTAAATACTCTAATCATACATACTAAATATCATATTTCTAATTACGTATACTTAAATATCCTTTTAAAAAGTCATTATAATATCATTTTTATATCTTATATGTATACGTTATAATTTAACTTTTCAAAATTTCCTATATAACAAATACAGAAAAAGGACATTAACATTAACATTGTCAATGACTTTATTATCCAAAAATTACTCAATCAACTTTAATGTCAATGATTTGATGATCCCAAAAAATTAAGAAACAAAATTAGATTTTTTATTATAACTATATATAAATTTTCCAGACGACAGGATATAAATTACATAAGGCAATTCAAAAACTGTTTTTTTTTATAAGAATATAGGCATATATATGTGTGTGTATATTTATAAAAAAAATAAAGCATATATACGTATTATCTTATTTCCTTATTTTATATGTTTCTTCCCTTTTGGAAATATAATTTTTTATTTTGTTTTTCTTTTTTTTGGTTCTAAAGAATTGAATTAATTTTCCATAAATATTATGTTTTTTATATATGTTTCATTTTCTTTTCTTTTATGGTAACTTAACACTAAAAATTAAGTATATATGTGATAATATTAATTATTGTTTATTTTTTATTTTAAGTAAAAAAATACTAGAACAATAATGTAATATATACATATATATCCTACGGGTGCGTAACGAAAGCCCAACATTTATAATCCCGACTTTCAAAATCCCGCCGTTTTAAAATCCCGACTTTTAAAATTCAGAAATTAGGTACTTAATTTTTTTTTGTCTTTAATAAGCTAACAAAGGGCTTGAGATGATTCAGGAGATCAAAACAAATAAAAAATTCTACTCTAATGTGAGGTCTATTCGCCACCGTCTGAGAGATATGGGGCATTAAAAATTGTTATTGATTTAATAACAAATAATTCCTCCACGTATATAAATAAAAATTCTGGAAAAAGGGGAAAAATCTTAATTTCAAAACCCTTCTTAATATACAAATAAATATTCTGAAGAAAGAGAAAAAACCCTAATTTCTTCACCAACTCTAAAATATATTTTGTAAAAGGCGTATAAATCCTGATTTTTTAACCAACTCCAAAATTCCTCTCAATTAATTTTGTTTACAAAAAATTGCTGTCGCCCTCAAACTTCCGCTAAACAAATTATTGAAACTTCCTTATTATTTTTTTTTTACAAACATACATATTGCAACAATAAAGTACTTAAGATAGTGGGGGCTGCATATTAAAATATTTAACATATAGGGTGTCTCGTATAAAAACCTTATCCGTTCTGGAGCAATTTAGGATGGTTGAAACAACGAAGAAATTGTATAGGAATGATACCTATTCTACATCGTTTTTAAGAAAACTGATACACATGCATGATTCCATGCCGATAGTTGTATCATATATAAAACTTCTCTAAAAAGTAAAATTTTTGTTTTAAGAGATATTTTCACCGATGATTTTTATAAAATTGCATATATAAATGTATAAGACTCGAAAGTTTAAACAAGGAGCTGTCTAGCTAATTCAGTACTACAAGTCATCTATACCGAAGAGTCCAGTAGTATTGATTGATAATTTAGATCTTCTTTATAAATTAATTAGTAGGATAAATTAGCTAGCATCAAGGTTCAATTTTCACAAATATATATTTTATTAAAATGAAATCTGATTGACTGCTATATTATAATTTGTATGACGAAAAATGCTGTTTTTTGATCGCCGAAAAAACCAAAAAACCAGTCAAAATTAGATTAGCTGAAACGTTCTTATTGAAGCTGATTATAACTTATTGAAATATCGAAATTCAAAAACTAGATTCATTAAAATAGTACGTATAACCACTAAAAAAATATAGAATTGCCACAATTAAACAGCTTTCAGCATATAAATCTAGAAATGTTTTGTAAAAAATTTGGTAGAATTTGTATTTTCCATATTATTCGTCGCTGATGCAGATTAAAATCATAGTTTTTCTTTATATTTAGAAGATGTTGATTTTATAAAGGGTTCATTAAAACTTTTGAAAAGTAATTTAGATCAATAACTTGAAATTTTAATAAAAGAATAAATAATAATTATATATTTGAAATTTTTTTTTTTTATTTTAAATGTTTACCTTCCACAAATAAATTGTTAATTAATCTACATTGTATTCGATTTCCGGACATTTTATGAAATACTACTTGTAAAGTATTATATATCTAATGTTGTGTGACTCATTCATTTAATTACTATGTTTTTAATTTTTTTTTTGTACCATAAGATAATTAATAATCGATAAATCTTATAATGTATACTGGTAAAAGTCTGGTCATTATTCTGTTTTTTTTTTTTTGCGAATAAATTACTCATTATCAATCGTTCATTAAACTTTAAACAAAATTTTAAAATAAACTTTTAAGTTAATATAAATATTAAGAAAATAATAAATCAATTAACTGTTTACAATAAATTAAAATAAACAAGGTAAAATGTAAACAAACGGTTTCTAAAACCGCACATTTCCAAAAGATAATACAAACTGTTTAGAATATTGTGGTTTGCAACAAAATTTCGAAATTTCATATAAGAAAAAATGTGCAAATAGGACTTTTTTGCAATTTTGAGAGACTGTATGTCCGGGACCCTATATAACTAAGAAAAACTGTTAACACACATAAAAATATATTACTGAAGCTTTAATTTTTTGTCTTGCCGAAAAAAAATTTGTGCAAGTCCCTATGTTACATATGTTTAAGAATAGCAGATATTTAATTTTTGAGTCTTAATAGCTCATAAACAGGGGGTGGTCCAAAAAAAAATTCTGAGAAAATTTACAAATTCGAAAAGTTCTTTCTTACCTGAAAATTTCAAATTCTTATCTAAAAGAGTGCCGGAATTATGAAAAATGAAATATGTATCATTGCAAAATGTGATTTTTACATAACGGTAAATTTTTTTATGAGACCCACCCTTGCTTAAAATTTTTTTTTTTCTCTATCTATAACGGTGTAGAAGTTTTGTAAACAGACGGAGAGACGGATGGCCAGAGTGAAACTAATAAGCACATTTTTTCAAAAATTCTTTTGGAAATGTGCTAAAAATGTTTCTTAGTGCTCGATGGTGTTACCAATTAAAAAAAATATATTGTCTTATAAAAATCATTCCAGACCTTATTTATTTTAAGTGAAGAATTTTTTACTTTGAGTTAATATTTTTATTTTAACTGAAGATTTATTTACTGTAAGTGAAGACTTTTTTTTATTTTAAATGAAGAATCTTCCCCTCAGTAATTTATCTTATATAAATAGTACATATACATACATTTAATTTACTTAATACGTTGGTATATTTGGTTGTGATAACTATTTATGAATTTGATATTTATATATTCAAATACATAAAAAAATAAATATTATATATATATAAATATTTTTATATGCATTTTTTACTTTAACTTTTTGTCTTCATTTATAGTACAAAATGTTCATTTAAAGTAAAAATTTCTTTACTTTAAGTAAAAAATCTTATTTTAAAGTCAAAACGTCTCCACTTAAAGTAAAAATTTTTTCAGTTAAAGTAAATATAAAATATTGGTATATAAAATCACAATGGTACCAAATTACAATTACTGATGCATCATGGGTAGCACCTTAAATTAAATAAATTTGACTTAAAATTTAACAAAATAAATAAAGTAAAGAACATTGAAAGAGGTCCAGTATTCATATTTGATTTTGTATGAAAAGGACAGGAGTAGGGAAGTTAATATTTCGTGAAACATAAAGAACTAATTTGACTATATAACTTAACATTTTTAAGGGTTTTAAATTAATTAAGTTACCAAATAATTGACTTAAATATACATCTTTTCCATCCAAAAAATTTTAACTTGTTTTAAAGCCGAACAATAACTTCAATGCTTTTTAACTTAATTTTACAATATATATACGATGATTAAAATGGTCGTATGTAATTCAATTTATTCAAATATGATAATATATCATACAAATTTTAAATAAGCATGTTAAAAGTCAAAATGTCATCATAATTTCAATTCAGAATAATTGTTTTATGTGTTTGGTTTATTTGCATAGCAATTATTTTTAGAACCGAAATAATCGAATCAATTTTCCTGGAACTTTAAAACTTTAATTTCTTATTTGTTTGGTGCAAAAAAAAAAAAGAAAGAAGTGTGTTACTTTTTTCTATTTTGTAGTACAAATATCAATTTAATTTTTTAACATAATATTAAAACCAAATAATCTTCTGCAACATTTTCAACTTTCTAAACTGGTTAACATTAAATAGAAATTATTCCTTTTTCTCAACGCAATAATAAAAAAAAATATAATAATTTTTAAGTTAGAAAAAAAAAATGTTTAAATAAGTTGATTAGGTTCCTTAAAATTGTAATATACTCTATATTTATTTCATATTGTTGTAGAATATTCTTCTTAAGTTAACTAAATATTATACTAATAAACTTTAAATGTGTTTTATAGTGTTGGTAATAAAATTAAAAATATTTTTTTTTTTTTTTGTTTTGCAAATTTGATTGATTTGATTTTTATATCACTTTTTATTTCTTCCTTTATATTAATCTGGACTTCATTTTTTTTTCCAAAATTTCTTTTACTTTATTCTTTTTACTGATTGCACTTATGGCCTCAGTGGGTATTTAAAAAAAGGATAAAAAAAAAATAGAAAAGAAATTAACATTTTGATATTAGGTGGCGTGCAGATTACTTTAACAAAAACCAATAATGTACCATCAAGGATGTTAAAAAAACGTAAATTTCGTTAGATTCAATTTTTTTTTACGAAAATTGAAAATAAATCAAAAAAAAAAAATTGAAAAAATACGAAATAAATCATAAATTTCATAGTAACCAAATTTTCGAGAACATTTGATCCACTGTGAATTCCATTTCTGGAATATTCATTTAAATAGCATTTATGTTATTTATTTGTTGTCTACATATATTTACAAAATTAAACCATTTCTTTACGATTTATTACGTTTTCATTCGATTCAAATTTTGGTGACTTTAATAAGGCCAATTGTAATAAAGTCAAAATACGATGAAGAAGTACCTAAGTAAAATTTTTATTCCAGTTCTTTGTTATTATTATTTATAATTTATGATGTTTTTTTAATTATTTAGGTGAAACATCTTTAACTCGTTTAAGCTAAACTTTCATATTTCGGGAAGTGCAAACTGTTGCATCAAAACTCTGCTGAATAAATTATTGACCACCTGATTTGTAAACAAATTAAAGCCTCCATTTACTATTTTTTACAAATGTAAAATAAAAGAAAAATATATATATAATAAAAATAACGTAAAACTCACGGTTTTTTGTCCATATTATAATCTGAAATTTGAAATAAAGGCATTTTGTTTTCAGTTTATTTCAATTGGCTTTAATGCAGATTATAAATTTTTTTTATCATTAAGTTAAATTTTTAATTATTTGAAAATTTTTCCACATTAAGTTTTTCTATATTCCTTCAAAAAAAAATAAACAACTTTTTTATGCTTATAAAAAAAACAAAATTGGTATTTTCATTTATTTGCTATTAATTATATTACCACAACTGTAAAATTTTAATATATGATAATATAGAAATACATAATATAAGTTAATTAAAACGACAACAAATATAATAAAATCATTAAAGGATAAAATGCTTAATTTTTCGTATATTTTTTTTCTCTCTCTTATATCCTTAAAAATAATTAGAAGGAAAGACATATACGAGTACGTATATATATATATATTTATGTATCAATGAATAGGCAAACGTATAAATGAAATTAAACCTCACAATAACAAAAAAATAAAAACGCGATAAAAAAAACAATTCTTAAACTTGTATTGTATCTAAAAATGACTCCTAAATTTTAATAGCATCACAGTAAAAAAATTTACCTATCAGCACAATAACAATAATAATTTTTGTAATAGCGGTAGTTGTAAATAGAAGCAGTACATTTTGATGATAATGTCCCTAAGGTATTTATATTTGATCATAACTATTATTATTATTACTTCAAATTTTATGAAAGTCATATACAAAGCTTTGTATTTTATTTGATACACGTAAACACGATGTTATGTGTTACAATAAATATACATTGAAAATTATGTGAAAAATAGGAAAGAAAAATGGGTAGAAAAAATAAAATGTAGTACATTTACATGTAAATGTAGTAAATAAAGCTATTAAACGTTTGAATTAAACGATGGTTGATTTTAATATTTAAAATTTGACTTTTAATGCTTTCATTGTAAAACGGCTTTAAATCTGCTTTAAATAAATTTTTTTGAGGTCATTTTTTTGTTTTCTAATTTTTAATAATTTGAGTATTTTTTATAATCTATTCATTCTTTAATATTTAATTTTATAAGAATTGCCTTTTTTTTCCATTTGTTAAAAATTAATAAAAGTTAATTAAATAACTAAAGCAGAGTAGTCAATAGTTTAAAGAAATTAATGAGTCCAGAAACTGAAGCTTAATCAAATAGGAATAGTAAATGAGTTAGTGGATGCTCTGTGCTCTTTATAGGCGTGGGAAGAAAATAAAAATTACTTATAATAGTAATACAGTATTACGTATATAATGGATACAGTCTTTGTTACATAACTAGTTCTTTACATATAGTGTTACATTAAGTGACATGTCAACAACAACAATTTGATGTAAGCTTAAATGTGACTAAAATAGCCGTAGTCTGACAAATGTTTACACATAAATTTATAAAGATTATTATAACAATTTACAACATATTCCTTAGTATAAAATGCAGAATTAAGAATATTACGACAAAGATGTACCTAAAAAAATTTGTGAATGTTTCTTATATTAATTTCCTGGTGGTGCAATACTTAAATACCTAAAAAAATTGGAATATCAAAAATCTACAATCAGGTTTGTAAAAATATCTTAATACTTTGTTTTCCTTAATCAATAGGAGATATAATTATAGGACAAAGTGGCTTTTTATTGATGTTAGTTTCAAAAGATTGGGAGTTTATTACAAACCATACTATAAATCGATTAAGTCCACCTCTGACAAATCGAAAAAGTTATTTAAAAAGAATTTCTCCATAAACTTTCTTCTTTTTACAATAGGAGCTGAACATTCACACAAAAGGTGAAAGATTGATTCCTCCTCCCCTTCATCTTTGTAGCTTCTACAAAAATAATATGAGGAAACTGCTAGTTTTCTAGAGTATCTGCTGATCGAACAGTGTCCCGTTACATTACCAATATTGGGGAGATTTAGGTATACAAATTTAGTTGTTCGTTTAAGATCTCATGTAAGCCAAATCTGTAAATGTATTGGCTTGTTGTTAAAACAAATATTAACATGTTGTATAAGGAACTTCGACATTCTTCTTTTTTTGGAGAATTTGAAGGTTTGTGACGCTTCTAATTAAGATTAACAGCTTTCTGAAAAGAAAACCAATCAGTTTAATTTGATACCATTTTAATGTATTCTACAACTAAAAGGATAAAATACTTTATTAGTAATTTACTATAATATTTTAAGATAAGATTTAATTAATAGTTTTGCTTACCTTTTTGCTTTAACGGAAACAAAGCGACAAATAACAACAAAACTATTTAGGATCTATAACATTAATTATATTTAAAAGATGATATAATTATAGACATTATAGTTTTTAAGGTCTTGAACAATTTTTTATTTTTCGATAAAATCATTATTTTTAGCTACTATTTTTTTTACCCTTCATTTGTAGCCCTTTAAATAACAACAGATGTGATCAATATTTAGATGAATATATTGCTCAAAATATAGTAATGAAAATCTATAAGAAGCTCCAATAACTTTATTATTGATTTAAACTAAATTTGATCACTGGTTAATAGCCAAAGAAACAAAAAAAAAAAAAAGATGAACCATTCATAACAATAATTTCAAATAATTAACCATTTTTTAACTATAATATAATAAACTATAATTAAGTAATATAATTAAAGTCGTTTAAATGTTCATCTTATATATCAATAATTACAAAAAAAAAAAACAATTTATATATGTAGCAAATAACTTAACACCCCTTTTAATTGATAAAAAAAAAATAAATAAATTCATAATCATTTACACTTTTTCTTTTAAAATTAAATTATAAATTATATAAATGATATATAATTACAAATCACACCATTTTTTTTTCATTTATTTTTTATTAACACTCATAATTAATTTTCTACTAAACTATTTGATAACATTATTCTAAATTTAATTATACCCAAACTAACTTTAGTTATAATAACACCATAGAGTTAATAATTTTTTTTTTTTTTTTTAATTAAAACAATAAACTAACAATAAAATGAAAAAAAACACAAAAAAAAAAAAAAAAATAACATCAAACAACAAAAATAATACAAAGTGTCATCATATTACCAAAATAGTTAAGGAAAAAATAAAAAAAAAACAAAAAGGATTCGAATATTCTTCTTTTTTTTCTTACTTAAATAGAAAAGAAATCAAACAAAACAAAAAAAAAAAAAATAAAAAAAATTTTTTTCCCATGATCCCAATAATTTTTATATTAGTCTTTCAATTTAACTTGAATGTGATTTCAAGTAGTAAAACAATCATTTATAATCTTGTTATTTATATATACATATGTATCTATATAATATTTTAAGTACATATATATATATATATATTTAAACATGCACGCAAATAAATAGTTATATCCTTTATATAAAATGTTTTAAGTAAACAATAAAGAAAATATAAGACAGAGAGAATTTATTCTTTCTAAAACCATATAATTCTTTTCCTCGTTTTTATTTTTGTTTTTGTTTTTTTTTTATACTATTCTTAAAATATGTACATATATAAAAAATTATATACAAACACAAACATATGTGATATAGGTATATATGTGTGTAAAATAATATTATATACGATATATACAATAAAATCATTCAAGATTTTTTTTTTTTTATAAAAATTGAAATTCGAAGAAAAAACTGGTATAGAAGATAGTAGAATAAAATACGAGTATGTATAGAAAGAAAATATTATAGAGAAATATGAGATAAAACAAAAAAAAAAAAAAAAATTAAAAATAATAAAAAATAAAAATAAATAAATAAATAAAATAAATAATAAGTAAAAATGATATTATTATATTGTTATTTGTTTTTTGTATAACAATAATCATTTTGAAATCTTTAATTTGTATATACATATAAAATACATACAGACTTACATATTATATAATTTTCAAAATCCTTTTTTTTTTTTCCTTTCTTTTGTATACCTAATATTATTTGTATAAAATATAAAACTACTAACTCATTTTTACTTACTTATATAATTCAATATGTACATTACAATTTATATAAATCTGGTATTCATACATTCATACATACATATATGTTACATTATTTTTTTTTTTTTGTTTAATGAAAATACAAAAAACAAAACCATAATATAATAAACGTGAAATGGCGTTTTTTTTTTTGCTTTCCTTATTTTTAAAACTGTAAACCGATTCACTTTGATGAGGTTAAAAAATAGCACCAAAATTAATTTCCTTTATATAAAATACAAATAATTTTATATTATTTACAATAATATTATGTATACAAAAAATACAATATATTATATTATTATATACATATAAAATAATATAGAAAATAAAAAAAAAAATTCCTATATACACGTATGAATATGTGTAGAAATGTTTATGTTCATATTTTTTAGATATTTATTATATCGGCCAAGGATACTAGAATTTAAACACCGGAATATAACATAAACCATAAATAAAAAGAAAAAAATAAATAAATAAATTTTTTTATTTTTTTTCTCTTTTTATTTTATACTTACTCATCTCATCTTTCTTTTACTCTTTTTTTTGTTTTTAGACTTCTTTTTTGTTTTTCATTTTTTTTTAATATATGGTTCAACAAATACGTTTTTGTTATTTTTGTTTTTTGAATCCTTAATAATAAAATTAACATTAATAATTTTATTTGTGTTTATAATGTTATCCAATATTCTAGTTTTTCTTTTTCTTTGCCTATTAGTTCTGTAATATTGTGTTAAGAATTTTTTATGAGTTTGTACACAACTTAAATTACGAGATTTTTTTTAATTATGGTATTCTTTTGCTTAATGGATCAAGAATTTATTTAATTTTAAGATTCAAAATAATTTTTTCTTAAAGTCGAACAGAATGTATGAAGTTCTCAAATTTTCAAAGTTAAATACAAGGATCGCATGTTTTATGTGTAAGAAATTGTAAATTTCCTTTTAATAATTTTAATTTTTAATTTCATATTCAGCATTAATTATATTGATAATATATTTTAAAAATTATTGGAATTTATATCTCTTTTCTGTAAAAATTAACATCGGACACTAAGTGTTAACCGTTTCTCTTTTTGCCATCTCTATAATATTTGATACTAGATATATGTATGAATTTCAATTATATTAATTTGTTGAATAAAATATCCGTATGTATATTAGCAAAATATAATATATTTTATTTCATTTCTTTACTTGGATCACTTTATTCATCATTTCTCCATTTTTGTATATTATAAATTTCTTTTATAAAAACAAGTATCTGCGATGCGGACAAGTGTATAGTGTATATACCAAACTATTGAACAATTAGAAAGTAAGAAAAAAAAAAATTCAATTGAAAAAAAAAATAAAATAAAATCCGCTGATCGAATGGATAACGAAACGAATAACGAACCAACAACCATCATTAATATGTCCTATATAATTCATCTTTAAAATGGAATTTACCCATTTACAACTCCTAGTTCGTTTATAATGTTATTCAATTAATCATTTCAGTAGCTTTTAATTTTTCAATCTATTTTAAAATTGTCAAATATATTTCATTTTTATATATATGTACATATACATATATTTATTTTTTTTTAAATATAAAATTTTATTTTAAAAATAATTTTTTGCTTTTCTTATTTTAGGTAACAACTATCATATTGGTAAGTCAAATTTTATTTAACACTAATACTACTGTACAAAATATTTAAGCTCTTTTAATTTTTTTTTTTTTTGAAATATCAGTTTAAAGATAAATTTTTTTTTAATACAAAATCGTTTAGTAATCAAAAAAAAAATAAATATAAAATGTTCTATAAATATACACAAAATATTCATCATAAAATATAAAAATGCATTTACCATCCTAAATCTCATAATTATTTGGAATACTCAATATTAACTTTTCCTCTTTTTTTATTTTAATAAATATTTTTCTTTTAACACATTCTTCTAACCTCTAAAGTATATAGCCCCCAGTACGTCAATACACTTTATATTTTTTTTTCTTTGTTTTATTTCAGTTTTTTTCATTTTTTTTTTTTAAATCTCTATAGGCTACAAAGTAACATTTTTTTACCTATAGTAAAAAAAAAAGAAAAAGGAAAAAAAAAACCAGGATAACAATTTTTTTCTATGAGAATTTTATTTTTTTTTTGTTTTTGCCTATGTACTTTTTTTTTATACATATATTACGCACTCATACATATACATTAAATGTCATATTTCTAGATTTCAAATAAATTATAATATAAAGAAACAAAAGAAGTCGAAAAATTTATCTATGTTTTTGTCTTCTTACGAATTAACTCTATATTTTATATTAAAGTTTTATACCCATTGATGTTAACTTGTTGCTTTTTCTGCTTTTAGTAGAATTTGTTTTTTAATTTTTATGTATAATATTATGTTCTTTTTATATAATATATATAATATGTATCTATATCTATGTATGTATTTATATAGACATGATATCCTTTAATATATCAGAGGTAGATATATTTTTGTTTTCATTTTATTAAAACTTTCAATATTTAGAAACAAAGTTATAAAAGCTGATAATAAATATATGTATTGTATGTATGTAATTAAAAGAAAATTTTTTTAATATATACATATATAAAGTACAGAAAAAAAAACAATACAATTCAAGAAACAAAAATAACATTTGAAAAAAAGAAAAACTAATTGTAATATAAAAAATTAAATCAAAAATACCCAAATACATACCATTTCATATAAAATCTATTAATTGTAAAATAAAACAAAAAGAATAATATTAAAATAACAATAATCCAACCAAAATTCACCAACATCAGCTGCAATGAAAAAAGAAAAACGAAAACAGAGAGCAATATAAAGCTTCTTTGGAAGGGTCAGCACTCAGTAATTTTCTTCATACAAAAAAAAAATTTTTTCTCTATTTTGGTTTTAAAAAGCTTTTTTTCATTTTAGTCATTTTCTAAATATCTGTATGTACTCTGTAGCAGTGTCTGTAGAATATACATTTTTTTTTTTTGTTTTCGAACTTTTATTTCCTAAAGTATTCACTATCTGTAGAAATTATTTTGAGAGAGAAAAATTTAACAGAGAATAATAAATAGAGAGAATGAAGAAGAAAAAAAAAGTATTATTATAATTAAGAAAAAAACAAATGGGTAGAAAAAAGCTTTTAAGGTGAAAAAAAAAGGCTTTGTAGCTAACTGTTTATTCTTTTTTATTTAAAAAAAAATTTTTGAAGGTTAATTTAAATCAATGGTAAACAAAAACTAGAGAGTAAAAAAAAAAAGGATAAAATGATTTGGCTGAAGGAAAAATGTTAAATTGTGAGAAAAACTTAAAAAAAAATTTTTTTTTTTTTTTAAATCGTCTACATTTAAATGCAGAATTAACTAAATTATATAGAACTGAAATCAGTTGTAAAACAAAGTGAAAAATAAGTTAAAAAAAAAACAAAAATATTAATTCAAAATTTAATTTAACAATAATAAATATTACTACATAAATGTTTGTTAAAATTTAACAGTTATAATCACTTTTCAGTATTGGAGTACATATCATCATCTTTAAAGCATTTCACTTTATTTTTTATCTGATATTAATTTTAAAATAAATATTTAATATGTTGTTTTTTTCTTCATTTTACATCTGTTTTAAGTTTTTATGTTTTTTTAACCTCCTCCTATTCCTCTAATTTAAAATTTACATAATATATATTTTTAACATATTTTATACATATACATACAAGCAAAAAAAAAAAAACATTTTTTCTTTTTGCATATTTCTATATTTACCTGTCGCCTGTTCATTTTCTTTTTGATATTTTTTTTTTTTGTTAATTTTACAATGAGTACATTTTTTATTATATATTTTTTTTTTATGTTTTACATACATTTTTTTATATGCACTAACTTATTGATATAAATATGTTAGCATAAATAAATAATTATATCCTTTTTTTAACTGTTTTAAATTTTATATATAAAAACAAAATTATCATATTTACATTTATGGACATTTAATATAAATAAGTTTATTTTAAATTTATACATTCGTAATTTTCAATTAAATTTAATAAGAATCTCTTTTTCTTTTATTTAATTGACATTTTTTTAGTGACAATTCCAATTTATTTATCTTTTCATAATTATGTTTTCATTTGAATAAATAATTGTGTATTATTGTGTTAACGACCATTTATTTTTGAATAAAATCATATATAAATTCTGTAAGTAGTAATTGTTTTCCGTAATGGAAGTGGGAATTTTCCAAAGACATCAATAATACCTCCTTGATTGTGTCAGATTCTTACTATATAAACCCAGCTTCTCATTTAGTCAATGTAAAGAAATGAAACCTTTAACTGCTAACGCAGTATATGTATATGACTAGAAAGTAGGTATAGAATAGGATAGAATGAGAATCCGGATATATCTAATTGAGAGTGAGAATGTAAGGGAACAATGAATACGCTTCTTATTATCGCTTATTATTACTATTTTGCTATCAATGATGACAGTCATGAACAGTCATATAATATGCAGTAGAATAAAAAATCTTTTTGCGTGAGGTAATAACTGAAAGCCTTTCCACTGTCAGTGTAGCAGCTTTTATTATTAGTATTAGTAATATTTATTACGTAATGAGTCAGGTCAGGTATGTAAGCCATGAGTCAGAGTACTTTTCTCTATTATTGAAGATTCTTTATGGTAAATATTTTCCAAGATCTTTTTTATGTTTTTTGTTTTAAATAATAACCCTGCAATATTTAGAATTGCTTCAAAATTCTTTTGGAGTATGAATTTAGCATTTATACTCTTACTAAAGATTATCAATTTCTTACAATTATGTTAAAAGAAACATTCGTATTTCTGAATGCATAACTGATTGTAGCAATCAGTAGTTCATAGTATTTTGTTTGGACTTGATTTTGATCATTGCTTGTTGTTGAAAAATACGTTGAGTTAGGCTGAAAGTTTTCTTAAGTTTATTTTTTAGTTCATTACTATAAACTTAGCGTCGGAGTTCTGTTTAACTATAATATCGTCTACATTTCAAATTTTTTAACATCTCTTTATATATATATATATATATATACATGTTAAAGAATTAACTAATTTTTTTTATGTTTTTTTGGTACTTTTATTTTGAATGTGCTGCTTAAATATGACTAAAAAATATTTTTCAAATAAAATGTACCTAAATGATTTTCCTTAAATGTTTAGGTACTTGTATTTTATTTGATATGCAACAAATATTTCCGATGTTGCATTCTTAGTGATGTGTTCCTCTTTAACCTACATCTATATGCATATGTATTAGTATGTTAATTTTTATATATATTTTTTTTTTACATTTTATGTAGAATTTAATATATGTAGTCAGTGAACAAATAGATATACATGCAACATATTATAACATTGTTATATATTTATATTTGTAAATTTGTAGTTATATATGAACATAAATTTGAATAAAAAAGTTTTCATATTAAAAATGCAATAGAGCTAGAAACATAGTATGTATGTCAAATTTTTTTATATTAATATTATTATTTACAAAGTATCCACAAAAATGTATACAGAAGCAAATTAATGACTTTTATTTTTTTTTGTCTCAAACTTTTTAAATAATACCAGACCAATAGAATCCTTACAGCATAATTTGAGAAGCGGTAGTTCTGCCCTTTAAAAATAATTATATACAAAAAAGTATTGAAAAATTATTATTAAATTTTGAATGTTTTTGACATCAGAACCCTGCTATGAATTTTCACTCGTGACGCAACCTGCATAATTATATAAAATTGTGTAGGTATATATATATATTGTTATTGAAATATTTGTATGTATTTGTGCATAGAAAGAAAATAATAAAAATTATCTAAACATAAAAAGTTAAAGAATTTTTCTGTTTTTAAAAACTGACGGTAAAATTGATGTATAGTAACTTTTAATATAATTTTAATGTGTATATAAGTAAGTACATACATATAAAAAAATTTCTTTAAAATCTAGTTTGTTTTCTTTTTTTTTTTTACTATTTTATTATTAAAATATTATGTTACTTTCACTGTACCAATTTGACGTAATTACTTTGATATTTTTAATATCTAGATATTTATCCTATTTTTCCTTTAAATTTTCTTCCTTTTTTATTTGAATTTTGGAAATTGGAGTGGTAAAATGTTAAAATATTTTTGTTAAATTAATTTCAAAAATTTAGAAAAACAAAAATTAATTCAAGAAAATTTAAAATCTAATTTAAAAATATAATTATACATAAGTGTTTTAAAGCATTTTTAAGTAAATGTTTTAAATATTTTGATTTTAATTAATTACAGGGTTTTTTTTTTCGTGTTGTTTCGTTTTAAATTGAGTTGAAATTTTTTCAAAAAAGTTGGAATTAGTTTTTAGATTATTAGTATTGTAATTTATGTTTAAAACTAATGAAATTGTTTGATTTTGATGTTGCTGCTTTGTAAATTGTATTAGTATATTTTTATACCCGTACCATAGGATCGGGTATAATAAAATTACTCCTCCGTTTGTAACACCTCGAAATAAGCGAGCTAGATATACCTTCAAAGGTATGGATCGGATCAGAAAAAAATTCTAAGACGTTTGAGCCATGTCCGTCCGTCCGTCCGTCAGCACACTAACTCAAAAACTAAGAGAGCTAGAATCTTGAATTTATTTTTAGAGCTTTACACAAAATATTCTGGGAGTAATTTGTAGGTTCCCTATTTTTTTTGGTTGAGTTTGGACCAAAACTTAGGGTAGCTCTCGAACACCTAACTTTTAGATCCCCACATTTTTTTTGAAATAGAGCTATGAAATTTTAACTGCTGATAGATCTCACAAAAATATTAATTTTATTTTTAATAACTTTTTTTTTAATAACCCCACCCGTTACGGAGCTACAGCTCCCCAAAGGTTCAAAAAAGCTCTATATTTAAATTGTTATAGCACAAGTTGTATAAAGTATATCTTCATTTTGAAAACGCCAAACGATTACTACTTTTATTAGCTTTAAAAGTATATATACAATAAATATATATTTGTGGCATACGGTGTCTTAATTTACCGTTATGCGAAACTCAAATTTTGCAAAATCCTTTAACCCTTCTATCTTCTAAACGGTTTAAGTTGGAAACTTGAAATGACAGATGTTAGATCTTTGAAAATAAGTATGAGTCATTTCAGAAATTTTAGGAACCCCGTTTAGGAACTGTAAGGGGTCAAAAACTGAAAATTTCCTATTTTTAAACACCTGTAACTTGAACACCTGTTAAAATTTTTTTAAAGTAATACACAAAAATTAAAGCTTCAACATTATACTCTTATTTCTGTTAACAACTTGAAGAATTCTTATTTATATGATATTGATATATATACATACTAATATAATATCATGTTTATTTACATATCGTATATACCACTAGTGAGTGAATGATAAGAGTATATATGTATATTATAGAGTGCCGTATTTACATACATATATGTATTTTATTGTACTTATAAGAAATTATTCTGTCAATGGAATATTTAAATATAATATAATATAATATTTAAAATTATATTTACTATTTTGTACTAAGTAAATTTAATATACATTTACCGCTTAGTATTAAATGGTACTATAGAATATTTGAAAAAGTTTTGGATTGATAATCGTTATGTGAAAGGTTAGAATCTGCTTTTGAAGAATGTACATATAAACATATAGTTTGAATATATGTACAACCCATAGTACTAGAAATTATAAAATTCACCCAAATTATTTTAAAATACTAAAATATTAAAAAAATAATATTGTAAGCAGCGTGACAGGCTGTGAACATACTAACGGTTCGTACGGGTATCTAAGAGTTGACAAAGGCAACTGTATTCTTCCTCGTTTATCAATTATTTTCGAACACTTAAATATTCTTTACCAAACATCAACTCGAATACTCAACTCTTAAATCTTTTTGCATCACATAGTGTATACATGAATAAAACTTACAGTTGAATTTAATTTTTATTGTGGTACATAAGAACTGCAGTATACTAAAAACAAAACGATATTTTTATTTTAGTCGTATATAGACTAGAGTCACTATAATTTTAGTTACTTTGTTTCATTTTAATTCAACCAGTTAATGATTTTTTTTTTAAACATTTTTGTAACTTTAGCCTCTATTATGACAATCAACTATCAACTAGATAGTTGAAAAGTATCAATCAATTTCTTGAAATAGTATTGTCAATTGTAAATCTTCAACTATGTTGCAAAAATTGTGAATTAAGTTTGCAACTATCAACCATCAACTCAAAATTGATATTGTGAAATACAATATTAGTTGACAGTTGTTAAATTTTAAATCAATGAAAAAATTTTAGTTGTTAGATTTGAAAAGGTGAAAGGTAATTATTGAGTTCATGTTTGCAGTTCTAAGATTGTAGTTCTTTACCATGCCGGTACAGAAAAAATTACTACATCCGAAAATGTTTCGCTGCACTAACTAATTTTAAAAAAAAATCGTAAATAAGTATAAAAAATATAATGTAGGCATTTTCATAAACAGGCTACGCCTATTCAATAGTGGAGGTTGCAAGAAGTCCCCGTATTTTGGGAATCAGATGTCGGACCGACATGATTTAAAAAAGGTACTAATCGATTTTGTAGTAGAATTTAAATATAGGAATAAAAATAAAAAATTCAACTTTTAAAAACCCGTTCCAAAAAAAAACAGACCTCAAAAACTAAAGTACCACGACTTTTCAATTTTTTTTTCTTTTTTAGTTTGTATTAGAGAATCGGGGACTAAGTTTTTTAAATCACATCTGCCAGACTTTTGGCTCCCAAAATACGGGAGCTTCTCCAAAATGACAATGGAAAAGATGGCAAAGAGTATGACATTTTTGATTATTTTCTTATTTTTGTTAACATTTTTGTTAACAATTTTTTATTATTTTTTGTTAATTCAATTATAACAACACAACAAAAGGTAAACAAAAATTTTATTTTCAAAATTTTATAAAATATGTCAAAATAAATTAATTAAATTCATAGTGGAAAATTTATCAATATTCACAATAAAAACAAAATTTTGTCAACTACATTTCACAATAGGTACTACGTTTGTTGATAGTTGATAACAGTTGACTGCCATAATAGCGGCCATTGAACGTATTTCCAGTTAATGTCTATATTATGAGCTTATACTTTTCTATTAATCATTTGCATGATATACTACAAAGTTGTGGGTTACAAAATTCGAATATCAATATTATGAGTTTACGAAATTCTGAAAAGAAAATTTTAGTTTACGAAATTCTAAGTTATGAAATTCTTAGTTAAGAAAATTCTTAGTTGCGAAATTCATAGTTATGAAATTCTGAATTTATTAAAATAGAAATTAGGAGGTATTTTAGAGTTTTTAAAAAAACGGGATTGCCTTCTCGAGATACGAAATTTTATGTATTTGCGTGAAATTAATATCTTTTATCTTTTTTTTTTTAATTCAAAATTTTGATATCTGAACTTTCTAATAGAGAATTTCCTTACACAGAATTTTCAAATTCAGAATTAACTATCTAAACGAAATTTATCTGTTTGTGAGGCTTTGAAATATCTAATTTCATTTTTTTATTTATTTCAACACCTATTCAACACTAAAATCTGTTTCAATTTAATTTTTATGAAAGTCATCCTAAGTCATATAGTTAATTTAAAAGACGGATTCAATATTATTTTGATAGCGTTTAGCTACACATTAAAATAAGTCGTTATTTGCAGGTGTTGACAAATTACTACCTAAATGATAAAAGTATTAGATCAGTGGATAAAAAAGAATTAAATATTTTTTTTACCGGTAAATATACTTATAACAGTAAGATAAAAAAAAAAATTTGCCGTAGTGTTGATATCACGCTGAATAATAAATATAAAATCTAATATTAAATAGTTAAAACGATTTTAGGAAAATTTTTTAACTTTAATCTTACACACATAAATAAAATCTTTGGATCTTAAATAAAATTTTTCTTGATTCCAGGTGCTGATTTTTTTTTTTGTAATTTACACAAAAATTTAAAAATGTTAATGAACAAAAGTAAAAAATAAAAAACTAAAAATATAATATAAAATATTTTTTTTGTCTTTTCTAAATAAAATAATTAAACAAAGTTTTCAAATGACAACCTCTAATAACGACCATTAACACAAAAACAAAAAAGGTTAAATATTCTGTGACAAAGTTCCCAACTTATTTAACAAAAAAAAAATTTTTAAGAAAAAAATTATAAAATAAAACCAAGGGTAGAAAAAAAAAAGTGAAACCCTTTTTTAATAAAAAAAAAAAATAATAATAAAAATTTAAAAACAAAAAAAAATAAAAATAACACTAATTCTTTACTTATATTGTTCATTAGACCATTAGTGACATTTACACCACACAGCTGACACCAAATATAAAAAAGCAAAAAAAATGCAGCCTTTTTACATATATGTACACCTCTTTTGGATATTTCTATCTCTTTCTATCTATTTAAAGTTGTTTTTTTTTTTTGTGTTTTTTTTTTTAATTTAATGAGAATGTGTCAACCCTGAACGCCTTTAAAAACATAAAAAACAAAGGTAAAAAAAAAATAAGGTAAGAAAAATAAAAACAAACAAATGGAAAAAAAATTAAAAGCTTTTACAATCAATTCCAAAAAATGAAAAATGAAAAATAAAAGATTTTTATTTTTCTTACAAAATATTCTTAAATTGAGACAATGTTACAAAAAAAATAAAAACATAAAATGTCCTTTGTATTGTACAACATAAAAAAAATTTACGAAATATTTTAATAGATATATTTTTTGTAAGAATACCTGTATATTTTTGTTTCATTCTGGCAAAAAAGAGATAGAGATATATTTGCAAAAGATTATGAAATCAAATATAAAAAATTTATACTCAGTTTTTAAGCAAAAGCAAAAGATATTCAGTTTTTAAGCAAGAGCAAAATATTTTAATTATGGCAATTCTTAATACAAATAAATTCAAAGTATTTATTCATTCATATTTTATTCTTTGTAAGCCACTCGGAATTTCCAACGCTTTGTTTTTTTTTCATTTTAAATTTTAACAAAACTATAGTTAGTTTTAAAAGTTAAATTTTTTGAAATTTTTTTTTTTCTTTGTTTTGTCATATTATTTATCCTTTATATTTTTAAAAGGAAATTTAAATTACTATTTGTTTCATTTTTATTTTGTTCGTGAGAAGGAAGAACGAAGAAGGATGCTTTATACTAATACAGCCTAATTATGGTATATACTTTGAAAAAATATTTATGTAGAGGTACGGTTGAACAAATTGAGAATTTTACGACTTTTTACTGGAAAATTTTCCTTATTAATATAACGGGTTTTGTATTAGAGTTCAAAATCAGGGCATTCTCCACTAGTGTTAATACTTTGATTTTATATTATGTATTTGAGTAGTTCCAAAATCAGCGTTCCAATAATTTTTTTATCGAATATTTGACCATACCAAATATTATATAAGTTTGACTAAAAATAAGAAAGCTATTCTTGATAACAATTCTTGTGGATTGATACTCTTCTCCAGCTGGCGTGGATGGTTTTGCTGTCGGTTTTACTTTCTGTTTCTTATATCCATTAATGAACCCTTAAAATTTGGTTATTAAGTCTAAGGAAAATTCTTCTGCTTCTTCACAGCTTTCTTGATATTCCTTGAGTAAGGTATTATTGTGAGCTTTTCCCCCCAGTACTTCTGGATGCTTTTCAACACAGCGTCTCCATACATCGTGAACACCTTTCAGACGACTTTCGAGGTATTCCAATGAATGCCTGTCCTGGCTATCTTTCTTGTAATTTCTGTTGATTCTAAAAAACTCTTCCAAATTAGCCCTTTGAATTTCTTCACAAGAAAGAGTAGTCACTTTTTTTGTTTTGACTTGTTTTCACGTAAAAACATTGGCTAAAAAATGTTGTTGGAAATTTAAATGAGTCCTGAACAGTAAAAATAAATGAAATTGATTAAAAGTTTTTCCAAAAACCGAAGAAAATCTATTTATTTAATTATTTTAATATTACAAAGCATATAGGAAAATGTAATATTACAAAACCATCTGCTTCTAAGGTAATTTTAGGTTAAATAATACTAATATTAATTTATATCATATTTATATATTATAAGTTTTAACATAATATTATTAATTTTGTTTGTATTATATATACTTACATTGTATATTTGGTATCCAGGCGTATTTCTTAAGAAAGATTAATATATTAAAATTACTTTTCCAACCAAGATTTGAACGCATACTCACTACGGTTAATACGTAAAGTCCGTAATAACTCGACCACCGAGGATCCTTTTAGTTCTTCCTTCATTCTGTTTATTAAGGAAATTAATTCAAAAAATTTGCCTACTTTTAGGAGAATTAACAAAAGATGTCATTATTCAATGTATATGTGTATGTACTTTATTTTAGAATAAATTGTATTGCATGTATTAAGGACTAACTTATTTTTGCCTATTTTACTAAAAATTTTATAATTTTCATCTTTTGGAGTTTGTCTAAAATTATCACATAATTTTAGTATTTTTAATGAATAAAATTTACAGTCAAGTAGCTTAAAAACGGTCTGATAGAATGTAAATTAGTAATATTTAAAAATCTCTGATGTGATTTTATTTATTTATTTATTATATATTAAATATATCACAGTATTATGAAATATTACTAAAAGCGGCAGCTAAGTAATAAGCTAAGATTTAAGCTGTAAGCAATAATATAGAATTAAATGTATATTATTATTTATTTATATATTTACATTATTTATTTTGTTCAGATTAAAGGTAATTTCAAATACATTAATTAAAAATTTAAAAAAATCAGTGCTATCCTGGCTAAACCCTAACATTCTACCCTGGCCTGAATTCAAAGGCTCTAGTAAATAAAAAGAAAAATAGAACGTGAGAATTTTATATTATATGTTTACATTTAATATATTAACAGTAATTGAAGCCGTTCCGGTCATCAACGATTCGAATAATATATTTTTAGAATGTTTTTAAAAAATTTACTCATTAGTTTAATTCTGTTCATCCGTTCTTATGATTGGTTATTTGTCTGCAAAACTTTTACATCGTTTAAGACGGATCAATGAAATTTTAACTTTTTTAAGTAGCTCCACCTACAGCTGCTACATACAGTTACAGAGCTACAGCTGCTGAAAGTTGAAAAAAAAAAATTTATTTTTAAATTTAGGGGTCAAAATGTTAAAAATTTGCTATTTCGATTAATTCGACATCTGTAACTTAGACACTATGCAAACTTGCCGTTAGTAAAATAGAAAAATTAAAGCTATAGTATTATATTTTCACATGCTTTAACGGATTTTCTTTGCTATAAAGAGTTTCTTTCTTAAAAAAAAAAAAATTTTAAATTTTGATACAAAAGTAATCACAACTTTGAAAATCTTCTTTGATGTCTTTTTAAAAATCTGCGCCTGTAACCTTTAGTTTAGGTTTTACATACTAGATTATTTAATAATGTTCTGCTGCATTATGGTTATATTTAAACTTATGACTGTGAATTTTAAGAAAATTTGCCAAAATAAAATAGTTTTATAATATTACATTAAGTTTTCTTTTTAAATACATTTTAAATATTTAACAATTAAAGTAAACCTTACAAATAAACATTAAATTTATACAAAATAAAAAAATATATTTATTATTAACAAAAATTGATTATGAAACAATTTTTGAAAATACAGTCGATAAAATAAAACCATAATTACATATTTTTATATATTTTACGATAACGTATATATAACATCAAATATTCTAAAAAATAAAAATACAGAAAACCAAACGTGCTATGAAATAACTTTATTATTTACTTTTAATTAATATTTTACTTTTAAAAGAGGATCTAAGGACAAAACAGCAGTAGGTTGCGGTCAATTAATATAGGACAATAGTTAATAGATATTATGGTAAGATTAAATCGCAATAGGTGAACAACTCATCAATTAAATACCAAAATGTATTTAACAAAAACCATTTTTAGTTCTTTTCTTTACCCATCTCAAATAAATTAATGTATATAAATACAAACAAATTAAAAAGGAAATGAAAATAGTAACAGTCTTTAACAAATTATAGAAAATTTTCATCAACAATATGAAAGAAAAGACACTCACCATGAGAAGAAAGCATAAATAAATTTGCAATTAGAAAAAATAAAAGGGAGGAAAAAAAAAATGAATAAAAAAGAAACAAATCCTTTACTATACTATAATTATATGGTATCTTTACATATATATATATGTATATATTTTTATGTATTTAAACTTATATAGAAATTTAACAAAAAAAATGAAACTAATAATAAAAATTACATAAAACTTCAAAACAAAATATATATGGATATAAGTATATTTTAAATAGAATTAAAGACTATTAATAAAGGGCAATCTAAAATTAAAGAAAATGCTTTATGAGTTAAATAGTAATGCTTTTATCCAAATTAAATGCTTGCTATAGTTACAAGACTTACCACAAGCAACAATACATAAAATGTGAGATTTAAGAGATTTTTATTTAATTTTAATATACTACAATTTTTGTTAACATAAAAAAGTTGACGATTAAGAGAATCTTCTTAATTAAACCCAGAAAGTAGTTTAAAGTATTTTAATGATAATAGTATTATAATTTATAATATTACTTCTAAAAATCTTTTTAAAAAAAAATAGTTTCATCATTGTAAAAGTAAAAATATGGATTTGCATCCTTTAAAAATCATTCCAGATCTTTTTATATTAAAATAATTCATTTTACATTTACTTCATTTTACTTTACTCTTACTCTTAGACGAAGTAAGACACACATATTCTCTTAGACTTTTCATACGAAGAATATCACTTATGCGACAATTTGTAATTCTGCAAAACTCAAAACTGATAGTTTTTAATTTGACGCTATATTAAATGTCAAACGATAATTGTATGTGGTATTTCTGTAGGACTACTATAGGTAAAAATTATTATATTGTCAAAATTCTTGTACATCACCTTTAAGCCATTGTTAGAAAATAAGTATTTTTTTTTTTTGCATGAACAAAATGATTAATGTGAACCGCATGGATGCTGGCATAAGATTTTCTAATTTTTCAAGCAAAAATTTAAACTCTTCATTTGATATTCTGAAGTACTTAATAAATCTAAAAGTAATTTTTGTTATTTGTTTGTGTCTCTTTAAAATTATTCAAAGTAAATTTTAAATTTTTTACTTACAATGATAAAGGCAGCATTAAGAGATTTGAGGTGCCTAAGGTCAGGTGTATCTCTGAGGTGAGGTATGAGATCTGTGGTATCATAATATTTACATTTGTTAGTTCTTCATCCTCAGAAGAATCATAAACTAAAAACGACCTCACTTTTAATTTTTTATTTATAATAGCAATGAAATAAGTTTTACCTTGTCATTTTGTTTTTTTTTTTTTTATTAAGTTAAAGTTTTGCTTTAAACTTATCAAAAATTCTTTTTTTTGCTTAATTTTACAATCGACAGAATTACATAGCTATTTAAACCTTCTTTTTTAAATAATTTTACGTTTAAATATGGTAAAATTTTCATTTGATAGTAAATTACTACCAACATAACAAAATTTTTCATCGCCTGTCTAACAGAAATATACATTTTCATCTAGAGGTGACGTGATACTTTTTTCCATCGCTTCAGTGATGAGTCTAATATGTGTAATTAAATTTTTTGTTTTAACATTTAAAACTTTTTCAAGTATTTTAAATGCAAAGTATTGAATTCAAGTTTTTCAATATTACTATTAATTCATTTTACAGGATAACCCTTTTATTCTTAATTTATAAAATGAAAATTTAAACTGAAAACAAAAAAAAAAAAACTAGCTAAAACCAAAATTTTACAAAAGTTTTCCCTTCAATAAAAAATACACAAAAAAAAAAAAAAAAAATACATTAATAAAATCATTTTTTAAAACTATTGTCTTTACCATACACAAGAAAATGAAAATAACTCCTAGCAGGTGGTGTACTTAAAATTGTAATGGTAAAATACTATACTAAATCATACATATGTATATACATATATATATACATATATATATACATATATATATAATATATATATGTATATATAACATAATTATACCTGTCTCTTTCTTATTTTTTTTTTTAACTTTTGTTATTGTTACATTATTTTATTTTGTATACTATATTTTTTTAAACGATAGATAAATATACAGTTATACCATAGTCCATAAATACGACTACAGAAAAACAAACACAAACAGAAACAAATAAATATAAAAATAATAATATGTAGAGCTCAACACAAATTTTAGAGTGTCTGTTTTAAAGACAAATTAACAAAAAACAAAAAGCTTTCAGTTTCTTTCTATTTTTTTTTTTTTTTAATTTACAGGTAAAACAATTCTTTAGTTACCTGTCATATCTAAATAAAATATTGCGCATGCTTCCATTCCAGTACATATAGTAAAGAAAAATTTATTCATAAGAAAATCTACAATATTAACTAAAAAAAAAAAAAGGCAAAATGAAAAAAAAAGAGAGAATTAGAGAAAACGAAAATTAATTAGAGATAATTTAGAGAGAATAGTAATTTTAATTTTTTTAAATTAAAATAGTTACCTATGCCTATTGTTAAAGCTGGTTAAAGATACAAATTTTGGTTATAAACGTATTTAATGATGATGATGATTTTCTTTCGGTAAAGATGAAGCAACAATTTCTGTTACATTTTTGTTATTCTATTCATGAAAAAAGAGGGCTGTATTTAAAAAAAAATTATTGTTAGTTAATAATAGATTTAATATAGAAATTGTAGATAATCTGAGTATACTTATAGTTATTCTATTTTAAATATTTTGTGATTACATATATTTTTTGTTATTTAACCGGTGGTTAACTCTTGTGTTGGCACTTTTAATGATCATTTTTATTGCAAAAAAAAAGAAAAAAAAAAACTTTGGACATAATACTAATTTATTTATATATACATATATTTATTAAAATATAATTTGCATCATAAAGTTTGATATTGTTGCAATTTTCTTTTGATGTTTTTGATTTAAAGGGTTAAATTACCAATTAATAACGTTAAGGTAAAATTTTCGTGTGTATCTTAGCAAAAAAAAAAAGAAGAAATCGTATGCAGGGGTTGTTTAATAAATTAATTTCAATTAAAGCTCTTAGTAAGTTCAATTTAACGCTTTTAAAAAGCGTTAAATTATGATGTTCTTCACGGCTAGTGCAAATAGGAAAATTTAATTTTTCTATATCGAATCGGATCGAATCGGAAAGAATTCTATCGAATTGGAACGAAGTATATGAACGTATCGGACTGCAAATCACTAAACATCACCACATGCCTTTTTGGTCAATTAATGGGTTTAGGGATCTTTTGTACTGTTACTATTGTGATTTTTAGGACAAGGCAATATTTTGTTAAGGATTTAAAATTGTGTGTGTAACATAAATATGAAATTTTTTCATTCAATCTCAAAAAATATTACTAGATTTTTTCTTTTGGACAAAAATTCACCAGATTGATTTTGGTACAATTAGAAATTTTACCTAAATCTTTATTTAATGCAAAAGAAAAAATAATAAGTTTGTAATTGAAAATTATTTCTAAACTTCCTTAAAAATAATTTTTACAAAAAAACTTTATTCAAATATTAGAATTTTAATTTATTTTAAATATATAAATTTTTAAATTTTTAATTTCAAATAAATGCCAATGATTTTATTAGTAAATTTTCAAGTTTTTACTGTATACATATATATGTATCTTTTTTTTTATGAAGAACTTTCAAAATTATCTTTTCTAAAGGTCAGTAATATTTTATACGGTAATTTAAAGTGTTTCTATCGTAAAATTTATGCAATCTCAATTCTCAAATCTCAATATACAATATAAATAAGTATATGCATATATATATATATATATATATATATTCATATCCTTTCTTCTCTAAAAACCAACTAAACTCAGAGAAAAACAAACAAAAAAAAAAAAAGCTTTTCTTATTTCTTCTTTTAAAAACTTAATACTTATCTGCTCAATTTTTTTTTTCTTCTACAATTAATACATAACACCATAATAAAACAAAAATGAATTTTGTTTCCAAAATTTATATTCATAAAACTCAACAAAAAAAAAAAAGAAAAAGCTTGGGGAAAAATTAATTTTTTTTCTCAAATAAAAAAAAAAAAACTTTTTTTCCAAATTATTTTTTTTTTGTTTTTTTTCGATTTTATTTTCTGACAACGACCAGTTTAATTTCGACGTCTTTTCAAATTGGTTGATTCCATTGGTTCGGAAAAAAAAATTTTTATTTTAATAAAAAAAAAGTATTTATTGCGAAATACATATATATATATCTATATATATATAATAAATATATATGTAATTATTTAATACAGACATATATATAAATATATATACATAAAAATTTCAATAATAATAATAATAAAAGAAATTTAAAAAAAGTATATATATTTAACATTATAAATACTATATTTAAAAAAAAAACAAAAAACCAAAATAAAAATTAATATAAAAAAACTAAAAGAAAAATAAATAAAAATTAATAATTAATAAAAACAAAAAAAAAGTTAGTTATTTTAATTTTTAAAAGAAAACAATAGTTTAAAAATACAAAATTATTTAATAAAAAAGAAAAAAAAAAATTAATATAAAAATTACATATAAATAAAAATAAAAACAAAAAAAATTATTATATATACTAATTAAGGCAGTTAGTAAAATAATTAATAAAATATAATTAATACATACATATATACATAAATATTATAATAAAATGGTATAAAGAAGAATAGAATGTTAAATATATAAATAAATCGATGTTAATAAAAAATAAAAGTCCTGTTAAATTTTTTTTTTTTTTTTTTGCTTATACATACATATACACTGATCATATATAGTTATATATATATATTTTTTTGTTATTTAATATGTGTTGTAACTTGTAGTCATTGTGCAAATTATTCTAATTGCAAAAATATCCTTTAAAATAAATGGACTCCAAAAAAGAAAAAGGATTTTTTTCTCTTATTTTTATTTATAACACTATAATTTACCAATTTTTATCATTTACTTACGTTTAGGAACAAAAAAAAAAAAAGCAAGAACAAGGATGAAAAAAAATTAAAACAAAACTGGACGAAAACAAAAAAAAAAAATACTTAATGGTAATAAAGATTACTTAATTTTAATTAATTTATACTATAAATTAATCGTGATTAAATTTTTTTTCTTGTTTCAATTAAAATAATTTAAAAAATCCTACAAAAAAAATTTTAAAATTTAGTAAAAAAAAAAGGAGCTAATATAATTTCTATTCGTCGTAATAAACACTGCTATTCAAACAGTAAAATTGATTTTTTCTTTCTTATTTAAAGGAAAAAACTATGTCAAATAACGGTTATAATCAAAAAAAAAAAAAAAAACATCTATATATTAAATTCTGATAGTTAATTTTTAAAAACTGTTGCTTAAGTTACCTACCACCTATATATATGTACCTATATATATACCTTTCGTCCTTTTTATATTTACAAAAATTTTTTTGGTTTTTTAATACATATAAACATTCTTTCCTACATATATATGTACATATTATATATATATATATATATATATATATTTAATTTTAGTTTTTACTACTATATTTTTTTTTTTAATGAAATTAAAAAAAAAAAAAATATTAATGTTATAATATCACGCAGGAAACTTTTACATAAAAAAAAAAAAAATTAAATATATAAAAAAATTTTTTATATATATATATATATATATATATATATATTATGTACATATATTACTTATATTACTTATACATTATATTTTTATTATATTATATTATAAATAATATGTAAATAATTTTATGTTTAAAAATACAATAAAATATCAAAAAAAAATGTTTTTTTTTTTTCCTTTTTTTTTTTTGCATATACATGCATGCAATAACACCGTTAACATTTAGTTTTGTGGTTCCTTATTTTATTTATTTTAATCATAACTAAATTATTATAATATAATATGTATATTATAACGGTATATTGTGTGCAAATATTTAATTTCTTTCAGATTTTTTATATTTTCTTATTTTTTATTTTTCTTTTGTTATTTAATTTTTTTTTTTATTGCAAATTAGAATTTATACAGGATTATAATAATAATGTGTATATCGTAGGTTACTCTACAAATAAAATACTATCAAATATGAATGTATAAAAAAAAAAAAATAAAAAAAATAAAAAAACAAAAATATATTTAAATAGTAGAGTTGCCATAACATACTTATATTAAATTACATATTTTTTTTTTTTAAATACATATTCTGTAAAAAAAAATGTATATATATATTTTATATATACATATGTATATATTTTTAACTATTAAAGTTAAAAAAAAAACGATCAAATTTCATTATATTTTGTTTTACGTTGTTATGCTCGTATTCTAAAAAAAATAATTAACAAACCACCTTAATATTATTTTTTATTAAAACATTTTTTTAACAATTTAATCTTATACAAAATATTAAAATTTTAATTAATATAATATGAGAGTTATACAATATTTTAAAATGAATTTTAAACCGTCTTCTAGAATTAATTTTTAGTTTTTTCAATATTTTTTTTATTAATAATATAAGTATCATAGAAACACTTTTACATTTTCGATTGTAAGTATGTATATAGCTAATCAATTTAATATGTTTTTTTATATTGATTCAAATATATATATATATGTATATACTATTTATTATTAAATTGCTATCAATTGGCAAACAATGCATTAGTATATAATATATACATAGCAAATAAATGAACTTAACAACTAAAATAAACATAAATATATTGAATATGCACAATTGAAAATTTCAATTTATATATTTTTAATATTTTATCTAATATAAAATTGTTATCAATTATGTTATAATAAAAATGAATGCTTACCATTTTAACATGTGATTAAGTTTTATTTTACAAATTTCTAGCATACGGTATATGGTATGAGAGTACCATATGATCTGTATCATTATTTTTCTATATACTAATATATACTTAAGTTTAAAAAGTCTCTTATTTATTAATTTCGTTCCTTTTATATATGTATATAATATTGAATATGCTATATTTGCTGTACTGTTATTATTTTTACATGTACATATAGTAAATCTACTGCACTCTAGAACTCTATTTTTCTACTAAATAATATCCTTCAGATTAAAAAATTTTCATATATCATTTATTAATTTATATTCCTTGTATAGCAGTATTAAATTTATATAGTGTATTTACGGTATGTCTGCATTTTACAGTATTTTTTTTTTTTACATAAGTATAGTAAATCTACTGTACTTTATTATTTTTTTTTTAAATTTATTTATTTTTCGTAATAAAATTAAATTTGCATAAATAAATATACATAGAAAAATTAAAAATAAATTAAATTAATATTTGCAAAAAACAAAAAAAACAAATATTCCAATTTTAATTTTATTTTGTGCAGTAATTGACGTTTTTTTTTTTTTTTTTTTGTCATTGTTAATTAAAAAAAGAAACAAAAAAGGAAAAAAACAAATTATAAACTATTTAAACAATAAAATAAAAATTTGTATAATAAAAAATACATGTATGTTTGTATATACATCTATCATTTACATTTTAATATAAAGTATAATATTAATAAAGTGAAAATAAATTAAAAAGGATATACATATATATGTATATGTACATAACAATTCAAAATTTATTTGTTTTTAATCACAATTTTGTGACAAAAAAAAAAAATTAAAAATAAAAAAAAATGATTAGTATAAAAAGACTTTTTAATATTGATTGATAAGTTTTTGGTATATATATAAATTAATATAATATGTAATATTTAAAAAATATTATTAAAGTGAACATTTAAATTGAAAAAAATTATAGAATTTTTTTTTACTGGAATACATATTAAATATTGAAATTTCAGTTAAAAAGTTTATTAATAATAAATAAATAATTAAATGAAAAATAAAATAAAAATATTATAAAATATATTAAATAATAATTTTTTTATTTCTCTTTTTTAAAATATATATATCTACAATATATATATATACATGTAATGTAAAATAAAAAAGTGCAAATAAACTTAATAAATATAATTATATAATAAAAATTTAATTCAATTTTATTACAAAAAAAAAAAATTCATAAATTCAATTAAATATAATCATTTTCCTTAAAATTAAAATCATATATATACAAATATATTATAATAAAAAAAAAAATTTTTTTTTTTGATAAGTGAAAATTAAAAATAATTAAATTCTTAAATTAAATGTAATTGTACGTGTAGTGTCTTGTTTAATTTTTAAATGAATTAACTAGTAACAAAAAAAAAAATAAAAAAACAAGGACCATATTATATACAAACTATAATTGAGATTTATAACCAATTAATTTTTAAAAATTATTTAATTAAATAATTTTTTTTTTAAATAAATTGGTCTTATTTTTTGGATCTTCTTATATAATTGTTGAATTTAAAACAAAAAAAAAAATGTATTTTAAATGTAAGTTTCTTATTTTTCTTTTTTGAAATTTTTTAAATTAAAATAATTTTTTTTTTTTTATCTATACATAATATATATATTGATTGTTATATGACTATATACTTATATTAATACAATCACAAAAAACGCTGTATAATAAAAGATTTATACAGTTTCGAAAGAAGAACAGAAAAGAAGTTGACAAATAAAAATAAATAAATAATGTTATGATAAAGGAAACTCCAATTACAATAATTAATGATATGTATGATAAAAATATGTTTAAAAAAAATATTTAATTTAATATACCTTTCTTTAAAAAAAAAAATTCAGAGGTGATATTTAATTAATGTAAAATATCACTTTCACCGAGCTACGCACATATATATCTTATGTTCACTACAAAACATTTGCGCTACAATATTATCACAGTCAAATACCATACTGAATTAAAATAATAAATTTATTAAGAAAATACTAAATTGAATAGATCTTACAAAAAACCTACAACTATATTTGAAAACATCCTCAATTTTTTACACTTAATTTAAATACATACTAATTAATAGTTTATTAATAAATATAATATTGACAATAGGATTTTATTATTAAATTATTAAACCTACATCTTTCTAACTTATGCATATTATGTTCTTTTTATATTTTTTTTTTTTTAAGTATAAAATTAACAACAAATATTTTTTTTTATTTAATTATATTGGTGCCATCCAATATGAGCAAATTAATAATAGTGAAAAGGCAAAAACACCGCAAAAATAAAAACAGAAATCAAAAACAATAAATGTTTACTTAAGAATTAAAATAAATGAGATGATAAAAAAGGAAAACCAGCAGTTTTTCAAACTTTTCGGCAAAAAAAATAAATTGCGTTTTGTGAATTTTCGGAAAACTTTAAAAAACCTACAATTTTTGCAGCATGGGTGTATATTAGCGGTTTACTGTACTTTTTAAAATAAAATATTATCTTATTATTTTAATTAGAAAATTCGAATATTTTAAATATTTTGCAAATATTTGATGACTTTCTTCGGGATGTTGTCATAATTCTAAAAGCGAAATTTCAAAGCTACAAAATTCCAAATACTAAAAAAAAAAAAATTCCAAAACAAAAAATTCCACAAAACAGATTCTGTAAGGAAATGTATAACATTCTACAGATATATTAAAATAATTCTATAGATATATTAAATTAATTTCTATAAATATTAAATTAAAAATTGAAAAGCCTACTTTTGGATCGAAATATAGTTCAGTTAACATAGAGGCAAAAAAAAAAATTACAGTACGCACCAGTGTCACAAAATTAGGATTTAAAAAATTTGTTTAGCAGGAGTGTGGAGGTGGCTGTCTCCACAAAGTTCTTGCCATTAAATTTTGATTTTTGGAATTTTAGGATTTTTATTATTTTATCTTTGCTCTTTTGGGTATTCGTTTTACGTTTTTTTTTTTTTTTTTTTTTTTTTGTTATACTGATTATGTGAGTATTTAATTAAGTATTTAATTAAAATAGTTGAAAAATAATATATTATAAAATTTTAAAAAAGAAGCAAAATAATTGTTTCTATCTGACAAAAATTTCATCTTAAATAATAATTTTTATTTACTTTAAGTTTTCACATAAAACAAATACATATATAAATGATAAATGTAGATGTTATAATATAAAAACAAAACTATATTTAGTATGAAAAAATAAATAAACAATATTTTGAAATAAATCAAAAATTCGCTCTTAAAAAAAGATACATACTTATATATAAATAAATACTTAAATTTAGAAAATTCTTCATAAAATAAATAAAAAATTAAAATAAATAATATGTTTTGAATAAATTTTTAATTATATAGTTTTCCAACAATATATACAAAAAAAATAACCCTATTAAACAATAATTATATTTTAAAATTAAATTTTTTTGTTTTATTTATTTTTATACTTAAAAATTAAAAAATGTTTTGTTTAAAAATCATAAAAGTAAAAATACATAATAAATTTATATAAATAAAAAATTTAAATGAATGTTGAAAAAAAAAAAAAACTTTATTAAAATTAAAATTTATAAAATCAAATTAATTTAGTAAAAATGTCAAATTAAATCAATTAATTATGCAAATCAGAAGATATCAATGAACTTTTAGTCAATTAAAAAATTTAATGAAATAAACATAAAATAAATTACAACAAAGAAAAAGATGGTATTTGTCAAATAAAATTTCAACATTACTGAACAGCTCAATTGTGTTGAAGGATGAAACACTCCTAAAATAAAATTTTGCTTTTTCAGAGCATTTTTTTATATGATACAACTGCAATTGGTATATAATCACGTCTATATATAATTAGTTTTCTGAATAAATAAGATATTTATTAAATCCAAATAAAACCTAAATAATGGTGATATCATTCAATTTTTGAACATTTTTTTTTCTTTTTCAAAATGTTATTAAATAATAATGATAATGATATAATTGAAAAAATATTTTTTCAATTGGTCTTATACTTCACAGATAATTTTTATAAATTTTTTTTATAAGTATTTGATTAATCAAAAGTTGATAGAAAAAGTTGTCGAGGAAATTTTCTACTACAAGCCTATACTGAAAAGTTCAGTAGTGGTTTTAGAGAGCTTTCGTTCTAAAATAATCGTTATGCTAAAATCGTCATTGATAAAATAAAATAAAAGTTTATTAACAAAAATAAAATTTCATTGTGGGTTGTGGGTCCCCAGTTCATACTCATATAGATACTCGCATATACGGATTTTCTTAGTTTTTCATGTAACTGTATTATAATAGGTAAATTTGTTTTTATCAGAAACATATAATTTAACAAATCATTTAAATTCTTTAATTATTAAACATAGAACCACACATAAGCCACACATAAAGTTAAATAATATAAAATAAAATACATAATATTTTTTTTTTTTATTTTGCAATTTACTTATTTCAATAAATCTTTTGTCTTTTTCTAACAAATTTGAAATTAAAAATTTAAGTGGTATTAAATGAATGTTTGTTTTGTTTTTTATCAATCAAATAAATAAATAACAATAAATTAAATATATAAAAAAAAAAATTCTTTCTTCTATCTAATTAATTTTAATTTTTGTTAATTAATTTTAATATTAAATTAAATTTTCTTCATTTCAATTTAATATAAGATTTAATATAATAATTTTTATATACAATATGTATTTATATTTTATATAATATATATATATTAATAAAGATATAAATGTATAACAATAATTAATTTGTTATTTAATTTTTATAGTATATATGTATAAAATTTTTAACATAATATATTATAATACCATATATATACAGGGTGTTTTCCACACGATGGTCTTTTTTTGGAATGGACGAGACGAACAAAAAATTGTATTGAAGAGGGTCTATTCTGGACACTTTACGAGATATGAGAGGTTAAAGATATTTTAGCGACTTTTCATAAAAAAATCTATGTATAGCTTATATATGTATAACACCCTGTATTTGGGGTCCTTTTTATAGCATATTTCAAAGCAGATTTTCAAGCCCACTCTATAATTAGTACCTGATAACCTTTTATATATCTCTTACCGTTTTTGAGATAAGTGAAAAAAATATTATGCATTTTTTCTATCTCTCTGTAGCAAGCCATTCTATAGTTATAGATTTTTTTATGAAAAGTCGTTAAAACATTTTTAGGCCCTTATATCTCGAAAAAGGTCTAGAATAGACCCTCCCACCAATACAAATTTTTGTTCTTCTTGACGTACCCGATCACCCATTTCAAGGAAGACCATCGAGTGGGAAACACCCTGTACATTTTATATGTATGTATTTATGTATGATATATGTATGTATTTTTCAATCTTAATATTTTTGAATAAAGCTTTGGAGATTTAAGTATTCAATTAAAATTTTTTTTGGTTAAAAATACATATATAATGTATACATACATGTATGTACACTATGTATTTGCAATTTTTTTTTGTGGTTTTAATTATAATTTTATACACCTGTCTTAATGGAATCAAATTAAATCTTCTTTCCTTCGAAACAAGTATACTTAAAGAGAAAAGAAAAAAAAGAAAAAGAAAACGGAAACGGAAAATATCTTAAGATTTTTTTTTTTTATTTAAATCTCATTTTACTTAATTATAATAAGTAATTTATAAAATATATAAAATTATTATTTCATATATGAAATTAGAGATTTAAATTTAGCTTTTCTTTTATATATTTACCCTTTTTTTAAATTAATGTTATCGTTTAAGTTTTAGCGATCTTTTTATTATTATATTATATATATACCGTTTACCATTTGAATGTTTTTATCAAAATACCTGAATAAATAAATTGAATTAAATCCCCAATTAACTAACAATTACATTTATTTTTTCTTTTTAGCACATTTCCAAAAAAATTTTGAAAAAATGTGCTTATTAGTTTCACTCTGTCCGTCCGTCCGTCCGTCCGTCTGTTTACAAAACTTCTACACCGTTAAAGATAGAGAAAAAAAATTTTAACCATAGGTAGGTCTCATAAAAAAAATAATTTTGTGGAACAACTTTTTCATGTGGCCCCCCCATTACGGAGCTACAGCCCCTCAAACTTTGAAAAAGCCCTATTTTTAAATGCATATATCTTATGTTCTGCTTAAGATTTTTTCAATCTGAAAACGTCATTCGACAGGTATTTCTTTTATCTTTATAAATTAATATCAAAATTATACAATTTTTTTAAATTTAGTATTTAAATTTACCGTTATGTGAAAACCAAATTTTGCATGATTTTTCTACTTTCATAACTCCGGCACGCTTCTAGATAGAAGCTTGAAATTTTGAGGCAAGAAAGAACTTTTAGAATTAGTATAAGTTTGCTCAGAAAATTTTTTTGGACCACCCCCTGTTTATGAGCTATTAGGGCTTAAAAATTGAAAATTTGCTATTTTTAAACACCTGTAACTTAGGAACCTGTACACATTTTACTTCTGCAAGATATAAAAATTAAAGCTACAATAATATATTTTTATGTGTGTTAAAGGTTTATTTTAATTGTAAAGGGTTCCAAAGTTGCAGCTCTTCAAAATTGCGAAAAAGCCCCATTTTCAGATGTATATATCTCGGGCTCTGCATAATAATTTTGCAATCTAAAACCGCCAGAAGATCAAAAATTTTATTATCTATATAAAAAAATATCAAAATTATGTAATATTTTGTAATTTACTATTTAAATTTACCGTTATGTAAAAACCACATTTTGCATGAAATTTCTTTTTTCATAACTCCGGCACCCCTCTTGGATAGAAACTTGAAATTTTGAGACAAGAAAGAACTTTTAGAATTAGTATAAGTTTCCTCAGAAAATTTTTTTGTAGCACCCCCTCTTTAAGAGTTATTACGCCTCAAAAATTGAAAATTTGCTATTTTTAGACACCTGTAACTTAGGCACCTGTAAAAAATTTTCTTCGGCAAGACATGAAAATTAAAGGTTTAATAATATATTTTTACGTGTGTTAACGGCTTTTCTTAGTTATATAGGATTCCGGACTTATAGCCCCTCAAAATTTCAAAAATGTCCTATTTTCACATTTTTTCTTATTACATGAAATTTTCAAATTTTTGTCCAAGTCACACTTCTAAACAGTTTGTATTCAGTTTTGGAAATGTGCGCTTTTAAAAACCGTTGGTTTACATTCTACCTTGTTTTTTCTTTATTAAAAGTAATATAAAAATAATAAAAGTTTCTTTTGGAAATAAAATTTGCAAATTTTGAGATTAATGAAATATTTAGGAGGTTAAATGGTTATCTTAAATATAAATTATTTGTTAATTCTTTTAAAACTCAATATCAAAACACCCCAACACCTATCCTGCTATAAATTTTTTTATTATTTTAATTTGAAATTATAATAATAGGTAACTTTTTAATGGGAGACCGATACATGATTACATGATATGTTTCGCAAAAAGACGTTTTATCAAAGATCTTTCTCATAAAATTACAATTAATTAAAATATACATAGAAAATTATATGAAAAGAGTTTGATTTAGAAAAATATATATTTAGGGTTTTTTTCAAAATGAAAAAACTTATCTGATTGGTCACATATGAATTGTCTTTTTGTTAAATACAGTTTTTACACTTGCACTTTTCTTAAAGGGAAAATTTGTGATATGGATAATTTTGATGAAAGATAATTTTGAAATAGTTAAAAGTTTATAAAATTTTACAATAACCTACTATTTAATTATAGTAGAATAAATTTCTCTGCTTTGCTTTATAAAGTTTAATTTAAAAATAATATTACACTAATAATGTAGATTCAATAATAAGGGAAAATCGAGATAAAGTAAGAAACAAATCAAACTAAATAAATATAATGTGAACTTGGTAACAACGGTTTAAACGAGGCTTCAAATCTAATTTCAAGTTCACCATTAATCCTAAACAAAGTTTACAGCAAAAAATTGTAAAATCCAATTAGTAAAATAAACATAGGCAAAACCGCAAACAAATAGAAAAAATTACAACTACTACTAGAAACTTTTAAATATCAATATACACTTATCTAGATACACTGAGTTCACTCCCCAAATATATTTAAGTAATAAATGCCAACATTCATATGAAAAACTGCCAAAGCAGCTAACTTACCTTAGCCCACATATTAGATAATTCCAAAACAATAATCATCAATATGACTAATACTAAAAGTCGCAGAACCTGAAAATCTACTAAATAAAGTTACACTTTCAATAAACTTATAAAGCATATAAAACTGTTATAATAATGGAAAACTAATAAAACCTAACAGAAAGTATCAACAATATTCTATCAAAAATATAAACATAAGTAGTCCTAGATGTTCATGTTAGCGCTATTTTTATAAATTTAACTTAACAATTAAATTATTTAGTTAAATAAAATAATATTAATAATAAAATAAAAACAATATAAACTTTAAATATTTGAGATTTAAGCTGCAATGCATTTAAAACAAAAAATATCATTTATATTTTTTTCTTTAGCTAAGGATTTTTGAAAGAAACTATATACTTACAACACAATTATGGTAAACTTTAATTCCCTAAAAACACCAGCTCTGTTTTAAAATATTAAAAGTAGTTTTGAAGAATAACCTTTAATTCTATGATAACTATTATAGATCTACTGGAGTTGCAGAACTTTTTGTATGCCAACTACATTTATCATTAAATCTAATGGTATAGTTCTTTTTAGCATTCCATTTACATTTTTGAAATGTAGGAATTTTAATACTCTACATTTATTTGGCTTTTTAACGGACTTTATATTTTACTGCATATTTTTTATTTTTACGTTTATACTATAACAATAATTGGATCCATTTTATGCAACATTTTATGTACAAAGGCGCATTTACCATATTAATCATAATCATAAAATCATTATATGTTACAAAATTTTTTACCAAAGTTACATCACACGAACATTGGTAAGTATTTGGTCCAAATATCTCAATACTCAATTAATCATATTAAAAATAAGAACCACGTTTTTGTTATTCTTTAATTCATTTCTATACTAAAGTATATATATATATAAGTATATATAAGAAGTAAATTAAATAAATATTTGGAAATTATTATTTGGAAAAAAAAAAAAAAAGGAAAATATACTGAAAATTTTAATATTAGTTTAACGTCATTATGAAATGCAATACAATCTATCACTTTGCATTATTCCCACAGATATTAATAAAATTTTTCACATGAAAAATTATAAATGTCATGTTTTTAAAAGAAAAATTATTATATTTAATTATAGTTTTTTCTTAGAAAAGAATTAAGTTTTTCAATGTTTTTTTTTAAATATTTTCAATAATATTTTGATCCTTTATACAGTAATTCACCTATATTAGACAATAGGTATCTTATTTTAGTTATGTTATATGCTCTCTACAGTATTTTTAGCTTTGTTTTTTCTTTGTGCGCAACCCATGTAAAATATATAATTTTTGGTAGTGACTGACATACAATTAATGTTCAACAATATGAGAAAACTACAAGAAAAATCTTTCAAAATATTTAGATTTTTTATCAATTAAAAATGTTTGTAATTTTCCAAAGTTCGGGCATTTTGTTTTTTACAATTTTTACAATAAGCACAGTTTTTTATGCATTTATAGTCGTATTTTGATAAGATATGTATGTTAAATCTAAAGATAGCAAAAATGTTATTCGAATAAATGACATAAATGTGAATATAAAGATAAATAAATGTAATATAAATGTTTTATTTAAAATTTTATTATAAATTATATATTTTATTGAAAAATCAGATTAAATCACTTGAGATTTTAAATTTTTTCTTCAAAGACTTATTAGTGTTATTACAGTTTCTTATTAAAAACTAGTCTCCTTAAAAAATGACAAAAGGAAAAAAAAAAGAAAAAAAACAGAAGAGAATTTATTTTCTTTTTTTTTTTTTCAAAACTTCCTTATTCTTATTTTAATACATACATACAAAACATTTTGGTATTATTTTCTTTCTAAACTTTCTTTACTTTTGTAAAAAATAATTCCATAAAGTTTTAAAACTTTTCTAAATATACATAATTTTATTAAATGTAGAAAAATTTTATATTTCTCTTATATAACAAAAAAAAAACAAAAAAAACAAAAATTAAAATATAAAAATATTTTCTCCAAAACTAATTTGATTAAAGTGTAGTTCACATAGAAATAAGATCTAAAGATACTTTTAGAAATAGGTACTAGAATTTAATTAAAAAAAACAAAACTTTTCAGAAACAATTTTAAAATTAAAAATAAAAATGTTTGTGATCATTTTCAAAATAGTCTTTAATCTTAAAACTTGACCCAAAATATTAAATTTTAGGGGAAAATTTTTCTTGTTTAAAGCAAACATTTTTTTTTTTTTTTAAGAAAAAACGAATTACGTGCAATTTAAAGAATTTTGTTAATAAACTTTTTTTTTTTACCTTTTTTAATAAATTTCTTTATATCATTAAACACTGCATTAACCCAGTTTATTTTTGGTTTTAATTTAGAAAACCAAAATTACATTTTTTTTTTTTGTTATATTTAATCGAAGGCTAAAAAAAAATGTTTAAATATAGTTAAAAAACGGTATTTTGTCCATTGTTATAGGATAATCATGTATATAAAAACTGAAATATCCTTTTTTCTCATACAAAAAATTTTAGTTTCTTTTTTTATTTTAAACTCTTTATCTTTTTGTTTTTGTTGTTTTATTCGACTATAAAATAAATAAATAAAAAATTTAAAAAAAATACTCCTTATAAACTATCTACTTATATTGATTTAAAAAAAAAAATTTAAACAGGATTGTTAAAAATATATAGAAAAATGTATATAAGAAAATAAGTATAGGGAAAACATTAAACAAAAACAAGGCAAAATGTAAAACAACGGCTTTTAAAGGTACACATATTTAAAAGACAATATAAAATGCAATACAAACTATGTATAGAAAATTTGAAAATTTTCTTTGAATTTCATATAATAACAAAAAAAAAATGTTAAAAATAAAGAGACACTTTTAAAGGATCAATCAATCAATTTTAGGGGAATATTACATAATTATAACGAAAGCCATTAACACATGTAAAATTATACATTTGAAGCTTTAATTTTTGGCATTTATTTTGAAAAAGTTTGAACAGGTGCCTAAATTACAGGTATTTAAAAATAGCAAAATTTCAATTTTACAGCTGTAATAGTCGTTGAACGGGGAGGTAGTAAAAAAACAAACTTTCTGAAATTGATATTACTTCTTAACTTACATTAATTCTAAAAGATCTGTCTGCTCTTAAATTTTTAAGCTTCTAACCAAAAACGTACCGGAGTAATGAAGGAAGAAAAATCTTGCAAAATTTTGTTTTCACATAACGGTAAATTTAAAAAGTAAATTGCAAATTATTGCATAATTGTGATATTTTGTTATAAAGGTAAAAAAGGTCATGCCGAATGGCATTTTCTAATTAAAAAACTATTAAGCAGAATTTGAGGTGTACACATTTAAAAATAGAGCTTTTTCAAAGTTTGAGGGACTGTAGGTCAGTTATGAATGGGGCCACATGAAAAAGTTGTTCTTCAACATTAATATTTTTATGAGACCTATCCATGGTTAATATGTCATTCCTCTATCTTTAACGGTGTAAAAGTTTTGTAAACAAACGAACGGAAAGGATGTACAGATTGAAACTAATAAGCACATTTTTTCAAATTTATTTTGGAAATGTGCTGAAAATATTCTTATTTTTTTTTTGTAAGCTAAATTTAAATGTAGCTTTTTTTTAATGTATAGGGCTTAATGTATGTAATAATATCTACTCCTTCTGCATGTTAATGGACAACAATAAAATCAGTCTGCATATCACTTAATGAGATCACTTTCAATTTCCCAAATTTTTGAGTCTAAAAGGCTCTAGTAAAAAATGCCCTACTGGTTTAATCTGTAATTTAAAATAAAATAAACTTTATGATTTTATTACAGTTTAGTGATTTATAGCTAATGTATGTTGAATATGTACGTGTGTTATAAAAATGCTCGAGTACAATATTTCTGTACCCTGATAGCTTAGAATGGTTTTGTTATATGTATACAAAATAACTTTATAACTGTTCGGTATATGGGAATCATTAGTATGTATACAAAATAACTTTGTTACTGTTCGGTTTATGGGGATCATTAGTACACAAAAATTGAAGCTGACAACTTACTCTACAAAATGCATTTTTTTTATCTCCCTATAGCAAGGCGTTCAAAAATTATACATTTTTTTATGAAAATTGTCTAAAAAATCTTTAACACCTCATAACTTGAAAAGGATCCAGATTAGACCCATTCTTCAATTACAATTTTTTGTTTGTTTTAATGCCCCCAATCACTGTGTGCAGTGCGGGTGCTTGATCTGGATAAGCTCCCTGTCTATATAAGCTATATGATATGACAATTAAAATTATATGTTGTTTTCCTGTTGGAATCAAATTTTTTGATATTGAAACTAAGTGAACAACCAACTTGATTCATTTCTTGAGTCCAATGATGTATGGATGTATATATTTTAATGTATATATTTTCTTGGTCCATTAATATTAACACTTCCAGTTTAATTGGTTTTTCATTCATTGTTTTTTATTTATTCTCTTTATTTTATTACCTCAATTATAATATAAATTTATATATAATTTAATTAATACATATATAATCATGTATATATAATGTTTGCTTTCTATTTACACGAATAGGATAGTTGAGAGTAGTTAGTAAATGGAACACTAACTTAACATAATAATATTTACTTCTATCTACTCTTTCTCGAACATTGGTGTAGTTGGGAGTAGAAAAAAGTAGTTTACTCTGTAAAATGGACGCAAACAATATATATCTCTTCTAACATCTTAAAGAGTTAATTTTACTATTTAAAGTATATAAAGATCCTGTAATAAATTTTAAAGTAAGTATAATATTATAAATTTTTAAGGTTTTGCCAAGGTTTTTGGTGTCTAGTTATAAATTTTATATTAATATTTATGATGATATAAAAATATTAATATAAAATTTGTAACTAGACTCACATCATTATTAAATTTCTGCACTACTGGAATATATTATTTTACTTTGATAAAATCCTTTAAATAAATTTTCTGTGTAAAACTAAGAAAAAAAAAAAGACATTATTTTCTTGGTTATTGCCTGGAGAATATTATTATATATTTTTTTTTCCTGAAATAACTTCCTGCATTCAATCATTTTTCCTGTTTTTTGTGTAAAAAATTTAAAAGAAATTCATTCAAAGGATTACTTATGGTGTTGTAACAATCAATAATTGTATTGGTATTTTGAAGTACCGATAGGAAATTGAAAAAAAAAACGTGTGGAAAACTTTTAAAAAAAATTTTTTTTTTTTTTTGTTGTGTGAGATAAATTATTTTAGTTTAGAAAAATTATTTCAGATTTTTTACAAAATTTTGAAAAATTTAAAGAAGAATTAAAAATGAAATGAAAACTTTTCAAATAAAAATTTGATAACTCGCAACACATAATAAGTTAAAGCCATTCAACAAAATCGCAGTATTGTAAAAAAAACAATAAAAATAGGAATTTAACTTTGAGATGTTAGAAAATTTATTACCAAGAAATACTTGTTTATTGATTAATCAAATATTTTTCAAATAATATTAGAATTTTTTTTCGCCTTTAATAAATGAAACTCCTAAAGTGCTAGAGAAAGTAATTTTTTAGATGGACCGCAGATTATTTTTAAATTTATATTATTTTCTAAAGAATAAAATGTATCAATAAATGAAAATGTTTTAGTTCTTAAATAGTTTTAACTTCTATATTTTTTTTTGTTTTAATTATTTCCTGCAGTGTTAATGTTATATTCCTAGTATGCGAAGGAATACTTTGGGATCATTACCTTCCAGATATAGGCCATCTAAATACTCTTTATAATTAAATTTCCATTTTCAGTAATTTCCCTACTAAAAACTTCTAACGGCCTGTGCAGGATTTGAACTAGTAACTCCTTCAGTTGATAAACCAATGCGCTTAACCACTCTGAGATACCGAAGTCCCTCTTCTGTATAATTATTTATACGAAATTAATTAAAAAAAGTTTTATATTCAAAATTTTTATTTTATTTTTAATTTAAATGCTCTTTAATTTTTATGGATTAATTTCTCAAAAGGGGTAAATGAATATAAAGTTTTATAGATAAAATTCCCATTGAGTATTCACAATCATTATTAATATTATAATAATAGCTTTTTTGTTTGACTGCCTCCTATCGTCAAAAAATTGAATTAATGAAAATATATTATATTAATTGATATTAATTGATCTAAAACTCATATATGGCAGTTATTTTAATAAAAACAAAAAAAAAATCTAATATTGACTAATTGAAATAATTAAAAATAAATTAATAAAAAAAACAGCAGATATAAAAAAGCAATTTTATCAATTACTCTTTTTTTTTTATTTTTGTTTTTCATCTTTGTTTTTTCTAGGTTTTTATTTTATTTTTATTCTTTTTTTTTTTATTTTTGGTTGTAAAAAGAATTAAATATAAAAAAGCAGCATTCAACAAAATAAATTTTTATTTTCTTTGGTTTTTTCCATCAGTTTTTCCTAAGTGACAAAAATTTACCAAAAGGTGTGTGACGTCAATAATATAAAAATGATAGACAAAAACGTCATTCCGTTTTGAATAAATTTTATATACTTATATAATTTAAATTTTTTCCTTTATGTTTTTTTTTTCCACATCAAGTTTTTTTTTTTTGTTTGTTTGTATTTTGTCTGTTATCTTTAAAACAACAAGAAAAACGTTGAAAAGAGAAAGAGAACAAAAACGAAAAACAAAATACTTCATTTTCAATTTAAATTATATTAAAATCAAAGAAGCAAAGGACCTTCAAAACACAATTTTATTTTTTATTCCATATATTTTTTTTTATTTTCATTTTATTTTGATTCCTTTTTTCGAGTCAATGATTTTCTAATTAACGTTTCAACTTTTAAATGTTCGTTGGTTTTGTTTTTGTTTTGTTTTTATTAAAATAATTTTAACTTTGCATGTTTACATAAAATAACAAAATATCATATCCATGGTTTTCGAAATGTTGCTCTTGTCTATCTCAGTTAAAAAAAAAAAAAAAAAAATATATGTTCAATCATTCAAAGAAAAATCATGAAAAATTTATCACTGTGATTGTTATATTAAAGAATACATCATAAAGAATAATAGAGTATTTTTAAAGAGTATTTTTAAGTATTTATCTATAACTTCAAAATTTCACACTTTCTTTATATAACAGAAGTATTGATGCCATATAAATTAGGATATGAAGCATTTTCACAAAATTATCTTTTAAATATACCTTTAATGGACCCTTTTAAATGTTTCTTTTCCAAAACGTAAATTAAAGATAGTATTACAGATTTTAATATTCACTATTTTTGAAATAAAATTATACGTATACTGGGGCAAGAAAATAAATGGAAAACTTAATTTTTTTTTTATGTTATTTTCCTTTTGCATAATAAATTTTAAGGAAATGTAACTAAATCTTAAGAATTTTATGATTTCATTTCTGATGCCCTCTACCAGATGTCTTATAATTAAAATTTCAAAGAACATTAAAAAATGCGAACAATTCTTTAATATCTTCTTTTTTTTGTTTTTATTATATATAGCTATATATATACAAGCTTTTATAATTATATAAAATATTCTTTTATATGCCATTATTTATTATTAAATTTAAGTCCGTTTTAATAAAAGCGTTACGTATATATATACATATAAAATACCATTGAAAAATATTTGTAACCCATATTATATTATAAATAATACTATATAGAGATTGTAAAAATATAATACTATGTGATTGTAAAAATGAGTATTATACCTTTATATATTCTACTTATTATTAAAATATGACTTATACGATTATTTTTTATTTAATTGTCTGTCCAACAATGATTGTTGTATAGGTGGGCTTAAGAAATTACTGAATTTTACTGAAAAATAATTCCTGCAGTACAGCTATTTAATAGAATAAACCAATTTTACTTAATGAATTCATTAAAAATTGTTTATATGTATATTGAAAATTTAAAAATTTAAAATTATTTAAATTACAAAGTGTTTCAAACTTTTTTGGTGATAAGAATATATGAAATTCTGTTTTTGGGAATAGTTGTTATAAAAACTAAATTGTACAGAAAAAAGTCTCATCTGAAAATTAAGCATAACTATAATATAAATTTAAGCATAACTAAAATATTATTTTATTTATTTATTACAATATATATTATTATAATATATTAATATTACAAACTACATAGGATATTGCAATATTACAAAACCATCGGCACATTATAATTCGAATACTTTTATTAAATTATACTTACACTAATATTATTTATTTTGTTTATATTATGTATTATATATTTACACTATATTTGGTAGCAAGGAGGATGTTTTAAATTTATAAAACTTGCTATTTGTGCAACATTTGAACCCGCACTCCGTCGGTTAATAAGCCACGTGCTTAATCACTAGGCCATCGTGGCCCCTTACCATATTTAATGTGTATCATATAAATTGCATACTTTTAGGACATTTGTTTTTATTTAGGGAGCATTATGAAATATGTTTAAGTAATAAATAAGTACAAAAAAGAAGCAATATATAAATAATGATTTTGAGACCAGGATAAAATGTATTAAAATTTATGAAAATTTATGATTGCTCATCCAAATGGATTATATTTGATGAAAAAATATAAGATGGCAACGAATTTAATTAGATAGATTTTAGAGGAATGTTTATATACAATGAGCTTATATAAGCAGTTAAGTTAATTATTGTAATTTTTAAAAATATTTAATTATTTTTAAATATTAACAATTTAACTACTTAAAATTAATAATTATAATAAACTTCTAATTTTTGTACTATAGTTTAATATTAGATTGGATGAAACGAATATATTTTTCTATATACAAACATTTACATTAAACTGTTCAAATATTTACAAATTGAAAACTGTTATTTAAATAACGGAGGAGAATATAAGTTTTTTGTATTCTTATTGTATTTATTTTATAATTTTCTTTTATTTAAATTGTAAAGGACATGCTTTTCGCTTAATGAAATTTTATTTATATTTTGTGTTCATATAAATTTTATAATATTTATAAAATGTATACATATTTTCATTTTATTAATTATTTATATACGTATTTATATATATATATATATGGTACTTAAATATGTTTATATAATTTATTATATAAGTATATAAATTATTGTTAGTTTACATAAATTGATATGTTCTCATTTATTTCTTTTACTGTATTGTTCAAATTGTATCATAATAAATATTTAAAAGAAATAGACGAGAAATTATGCCTTTTTCTTTTTTTTTTTTTATTAATTAAAAATAAAATGATGATAAAAATCAATAATATTAACAATAAAAAATACCTGAATAATAATTACAATATAAAAAGATACAATCAACACAACAACAATGACAACAATAAAAATAAAGAATATACAAAATATTTTAAGATACACATATATTTACATAGAATATGTATAATTTTATCTTTGGAAAGCAATCTACATAAGGATAAAAAATAAAAAGAGAAAAAAAGAGAAAAGATGAGAAATAAAAATTAATAAGTTCAAGAGTTGACCATATTGCAAATATCAAAAAAAAAAAAAACCAAAGAAAGATAAAACACAAAATCAGAAAAAGAAACAACGAGATAGAAAATAAAACGAGACAATATTTAAAACTAAAGGTTTTCAATAACGCACATATATTCAAAAAGGCAATAAAAAGACACATCATGTCAATTGCCTTCATCATGTAAAATTGAAATATGTGGAGTTTCAATTTGTATATAATTACTTATGGAAAATTTGTACAGATGTTCAAAAATAACGAACTATTTATTTTGGATCCTTAATAGTTTTTTACAGGGAGACGGGAAGCACAAATTCTTTTACTAAAATATGTTATGCTTATTCTTAAAGATCCGCCTTTTTTTAAAATTTTAAGAATCTGACTAAAAACATTTCGAAAATCAAAAATATTGTAAAATTTTATTTTCATATAACGGTAAATTTAAATACTAAATTTCGCAAAAATTATATTAAGTAAAATATTCACCAGAATTTAAGGTGTACATATTCGAAATTAAGGCATCTTTCAATTTTGAGGTGTTATAAATCTGTTATAGATGCGGACTACAAAGAAAAGCTATTCAATAACATTATGTTTTTAATGAAACCTAATCATGGTTAAAATGACATTGCTTATTTTTAAAAGGTATAGCAGTTTTGAAGAAGATTGATAAACCAACAGACTAAAAATAAAAAGCAAATTTTTCAATTTTGAAAAAATGTGCTAAAAATAACACATAAGAAACAAATTTTTTTTTTTTTTGTTAAGAATAAAATTATAGTAAATTTTTTTTTTTTTATCATACAAAGAATTAGTATAAAAGGATAACACTATATTGATAATGAAGATGATGATTATTATTATTATAATATTTATGTTGATTATGTAATAGTTATAATAATAATAACAATAATATTACTATTACATTTACAATGATAATCATAATATATCTAACAATGTTAACAATGATAATAAAAGTAAATATAAGTAAATTCAATTGATAGGTTTGATTTTTTAAGATTAAATTTTAATTTAAGGCTCTCATTTATGTTGTTTTTTTTTTATTTTGTTTTTATTGGGTAACCGTTATAAAAATTATATAAATAAAATCTGATCCTAACAGAAATATTTTTCATTTTTTTTGTTATTATTTGATTTATTTATTTCTTTTGTTTTTTTTTTGTTTTGTTTTGATTATACAAAGGATAATACTTTAATACATTGTGCTTGAAAAAATAACCGAAATCTATACAATACAAATACAAAAACTAAAAAAAAAAAACGAACAAATAAAAAATAAAAATAAAATTTTGGGTCGGAAATTCATTTGATGATTTTTTTTTTTTTTTTTGGAATAAAATTAACAGAATAAAAAAAATAAAAACAAACAAATAAAAAAATATAAGAACTTGTTGTTGATTTTTAAATAACTTAGGGCATTTTGTTCATTTTTTTCTATACTCTCTAAAAAATAAAAAAAATTTGTTTTTCTTTTGTTTTGATTTTCAATTTGAAAACAAAAGGAAGTTATAAAATAAATTGCATAATTATGGGCGTTATCTTTTATTTAAGCTTAAAAAAATCATTGAAGTGAATTTTTCTTTTTACATAATATATTTGGCGATTAAGAAGATCAATTTAAAAAAAAAAAAAAAACACAAAAAAAACACAAAAAAAACAAAATAAAACAAAAATAATATAAAAAATAAGTTATTACGATATTATTTTTCAAAAACAAAAAAAAAATAAAAAAAAAAGGAAGAAAGATATTAAATATACAAATACACTTAATAAAAAATGAAATAAAAAAAAAATGTATTTAAAATAAAAAAAAAAATCTTTGCTAACTTTCTTATTGATAAACTTTGATATTTTTAGCTTTAATATTTAATTGTTTTGATTAGTTTCAGTTGGTAGCATGTATCAGTTTTTTAAAATTTAACATAATAATTAGCGAAGAATACTTTTTATTTCCAATTTATGATTTTTTACTGTATTCCTTGTTTATGAGTTTTTTTTATCTGAAACAAAATTTAATAAATATATATAAACCATAAATGTTCTTTATAAATATCCTCTATATTGTATCCCTTATCGCAATGACATATTTTGTCTTTAAATACAATACGTTTGACGGTTTGTCAAGTCGCCCGTCTGTTAACAAAACCTCTACGTGGCTTAAAATAATATATATAGAAATTTTAAACGTAGAAAAAAAGTAATAGTTGTAAAACAACCTTTTTATGTAGCATCAAATATTGTATAGGTATAGGAAAGTTGGAAATAGGCTCTATTTAAAATGGTTAACACTAAAATTTAACTAAATAGTTTTTCAAATTGAAAAGTTCAAACCACAGAAAGTTTAAATAGGTTTTCCCAATTTCAACATTGCTGTTTTCGTTTTTTCAAAAAACAAAAGGATATGCAAATATTGATAGTGGTATAAAAACTGTACAACGTTCAGTTTGTTTACGCAGTTTTTAGTTTATTCATTTTTATTTTGTTGTAAACCCAAAAAAAATACTCCATTTTGTTTTATAATTTCAAGAAATTTTGGGCAAGATGACGGTTTTTTCAGTTGACATAATCAGTTCGATTTGTGCAAATAGAGTTTATAATTGTAGTTAAACTGAATAAAAAAATTGAACGTTTCGATGGCTTTTTCTTTTAATTTAATTTTTTATATTTTTTATTTTTTAATTAAAACAAATTTATAGGTTATTGTTGTTAACAAATTTCATATATATATAAATATATATATGTATATTCTAAACGATCCTTAACAACCTACCACAAATTTATTTTTTTTTTTTTGTTTTCAATTTTTCACTCTATTTAGCAACATTGAATTTTCTTTTTAAAGTTGAAATAAGCAATAATACTTAAAGGAGAATCTGAAACGAAACAATAACCAAGTCAAAAACATTAATGAACCCTTACTTAAACTTCTTTTTTTTAAATATAATTATTTTGTTTTTCTTAATTTCTATGTATTTTTCTTATTTTTTCCTTTTTTTTTAAACAGAAAAGTTTGTTACTAATGAACCACATTAAACCATTTATATTACCAATTTTTGTTTTTTTTTATTTTGATAAAGGACGAAAAAAAATATACACACACAATAATTTTGCAACATTGTTTAAAGTAATATTAATATGTTGTAACTTTAACATAAATGAAAAGGGAAAACAAAATAATTTTTGTGGTTTTTTTTTTCAAATTTTCTTTCTTTTACAGTCTTTTTTTCTTTTACTTAACTAAAAAAAAAAATCTTAAAAATTACTAAAAATATATATAAAATAAATCAAGAAATATAAGTTTAAACCAAATTGTTTTCTTGAATTTTTTTTTTTTGTTTTTTGTTTTCTTCTTTCCATTAATTCTTAAAAAAGGTTTTTTTTTTTATAATTTTTAACAAGCAAAAACTAAATTTCTATATATACGTAGGAGTATATAATATATTAAAACATTTTTGTACATGCACAAGTTATTTAAAACACTATTTTCTTAATGTAAATTCTTTAAATTTTGCAGAGTAATGGATATTCGTTATTATTGTAAAGCAATCAACATTTTAGTTCATCTTCAAACTATTTTATTTTCAAAATTTTTGAATAAATTTTTAAACTAAGTTTTCTAAAAAATTGTTCTGTAGATTTTAATTTTATTCTATTGTTTGACTCTATTCTTTCTTCAGTTATTTTTAACAAAACTTTTTCTCTAAGTACCATATATACGTTATGTTACGTTACCGTAACCGAATTTTTGATAATACGTTCATATCAAAGGAGAACTATTATCAAAAATTCTCAACATTGTCTCTTCTATTCGAAGGACCCTCTTATTGGCAACCATTTATTTATTCATTACTAATTTTCGTGATATAAAACCAGAGGATTAGTAGCTAGTATTTTCCGGTTAATTTCCATTTCCATTCCATTGCGTCCAAGGTATGCAGATTTACGACGCTTAATATTTTGTAGTAGCTTGCATTCAGTTTGTAATCTGTGCAGAACTTCGGTATTACACCCTCTATCGACCCAAGATATTTTTAAACCAGCTATCGTGAACAACCAGCTATCGTTTTTTATACAATAGCTGTTGTCCTTTGGCAACCAGAAGCAAATGAGTAAACGAACAGTTCTTTGTCAGAGGGTTTTGGATTTCAACAGTTGTTTTTGAAAGAAGAATTACATGTAGGAGTTTAAAAATAGTTATATGTTACCGAGGTTTCAATACTCCTTTATTTTCTTCTTTTATACACCTTCTTTTCTTTCCTTTATACCGATTCCCTACTTTGTGTATGGTCTATCAAGTTATTAGAAGGTATCTTAAGGAGGATGAAATATCCGATTTCTTACCCAACTTTTAACAATGTACAATTTTATTTTGTTCTTGATATGATGCTTTACTATCTTTCATTGAAACTTTTAGGCGTCTTAATTTATTCACTCATATTTTCTCTAAAATAAATAAAACATAATTTCCATTTAGGTTTTTATTTATTTCGTCATTTTTCATTCTCATAATATTTTATGATACAATATGCCAAATTTTTTCATTATATTTTTCTATATGAGAGTGACAAATGAATCGTGAGATTATGAATCCTTTTCGATATATAATTTTATTTTAATTTTATATGTTTCCAATATTTCAAAATACCATTGAAAATAACTAATTTACTAATTTAGGCATACAAAATAAAATTTTAACGCGATTTAAAAATTTTATACCTTTGGCATATATAAAAAATTTTCACTCAAAAGTATTTTAGTATGTGTAGTAACCAATTATACATAACAATTTAACTTGTAGCGGTGGTCATCGAAAATATTTCAATAAATCAAAATTTTTATGTGCCTACCTTTAACATTTTTTTCAACATTAAGTCAATGAGTAGAAAAAATTTAAATTTTATATTCATATTCTGTTATTCAGGTGCCTGAAACATTCTTTTGAATTATGTCGAAAATGTTGTGGTTTTTAATTAACTTAAAAATTAAAACATAAAAACTAAATTATTTGTACATAAAAAGGTAAAGTTGTTATGAATTGGTTTTATCTTTACGAGTTTCTATTTTGCAATAGAAATAGCTAATCATTTATACATTTATTAATGTCAGGTCTCTTACCCAGCGTATAAAATACGCTGTAAACATCAAGGAAGTGTGGATTCGATTACCATAAATGTCATAATAATAATTCCCTCTTACGACATTTACAATCACATCTGGAAATCAAAGTCTGTTTAATTGCATTGTTACAATTTCATATTGGCCAAAAACAAAAGAAAAAAAACTTACTAATTTGAATTAGGCTTGAATTTGCCGTAATCTGTAGAGTGGTATGAGACATTAAGAAACTCAACCAATTATACCAATTTTCTTTATACCTCATTTGTTCTCAAATAGTTAGTAAAGGAATATGATATCAGCCACAGGACTGCGTACCCTTTTACCCTTTTTACCCTTTTTATATTGTTTTATTTTTTTTTGATAAAAGTTATTCATTTTTAAAAAGCTTTTGTTTAATAATTTTTTAATCTAAAAACATTAAACGACAGGACATTTTTTTTATCTGTCAATTCACTTTAGAAAATAAACGTTTCAACCGGTTTTTAAGACATTCTGTTTAAGATTATTTTTAAGACGTCACAGAAGATGAGTTATAGTAGTTATGTGATCAATTTTAAAATTATATAGTATATTGTAATCTATATATTCTAGATTTTCTACTATTTATCTTATGATCTTTTTAAAGACTTAAAGCAACATGTCGAGAAAATTGATACTTGTTTAATTTTCATGTATATAATCAGTATAATATTTATGAATTTAACTTTATTTTAATAATTGAGGGTGGAACTGCTTCACTCTAACAAAGCATCTGAACTTGAGAAACTTATTTAAAAATTCTTATCTGAAGAATATCGTAAGAAATTGTCTTTAATAAGGGGAGGATTTTTGTTTTTTTTTTTATAAAAATTACAATTAAATAATGAAATTATTTCATGTTATTTCGACTGAAAAACATTTAATATTTTATTTAAATCAACCGTTTTAATACAAAAAAAAAAAAATTTCATTATAGAAGATTAGCATATACTTTTTTCCATTTAATACCAATATTTCATTTTTCAAATACCCTTAGAAAATAAAAACAAAAAAAAATATACATATTTTTTTTTCATTCTTTTAATTAGGTTCTTATAAAGGGATTAAATATTTCTTTTTAAAGACAGGATAAAAGTTTTGCAACAAAACAAAAAAAAAAAAAAAAAAAACATTTAAAGGACCAAATTCTATATGAAATGATTTATATAATGCAAGTTCTTTGAATTTCTTAAGTTAAACAGTTGAACAAAGAAAACGAAAAAATCGAAAAGCTAGTTGGGATTTTGTTTTTAGAAAAAAAAAAAAAAAGTTTTTCCTTATTTTGATTTTTCTTTTCATTTTTTTCTCTTCCAATCAGTTCTTATTAAATTAAAAACAAATTAAAAATAATTATGGTTAAAAATTAATTTTGTTATATCTTTTTTTCTTTTACTTTTTGCTAAAAGTAAGCAGTTTCTGCTGAAAAAAAAAGCAAAACGATATAAAAGGTTTTTTAAAGTTTAATCCACTTAAAAAATTATAAGTTTTTATAATATTAGAAAATTATTATTTTTTTTTTTCTATAATTTTAAAAATTTTAATCTTATAAGTTTTACTCATTTGCAGCAATATGTACCATAAAAAAAAAGGATAATTATATGTATATTGACTTTTATTTAAATAGCTAATATTTATAGATACGAACAAGAATTTAAAACAGATATTACGAAAGTTTTGGCAAGTTTTAATTCCAAATAGGTTCGATCTTTACTGTCGATCTGTCGATAACTGCTAAGATCTAAAACTTTAAAATTTTTATAATAAATATTTTGGTAACACAGGAATTTCCACATCAAATGCTATGATTTTTCAAATGAAGTTTTATTATTTGGTCAAACGATTTCAAATGGTTGGTTTAAAACAAAAAGAAAACTAGCCAAGCTCAAAATTTACTCTAACGATACTAATATTTAAAAGTTTAAATTAGTTTTTAATATAAATGTACAAATATATTACTTCTACTGTTAGTTTTTAATCGATAAGAAAATTTCTTTCATTTCTTCTCTCCATTTTATGTTTGTTCTTTCAAGTTTTCTTTGAAAAAAAAAAAATTATTTATTCATTAGAATTTGTAGTTTTTATCAGATCGACCACCTGTTGAATTGCTTTCTTTTTTTTCTTTTTTTTTTTTTTAGTTTTGCCTCTAATTTTTTTTCTTTTTTGTTTTAGATTAATACAAAGGGATACAAGGTCAATTTAAAGGATAATAGGTCCTAATTTAGTTGATATTATCATTACCATTATTACTTTTATATATGTGTAATATATGTATGACCTTTCTCAAAATCCAAAATGAAAATTATTGTTGAAATTAGGTAAATAATTTTCCATTGTTTTCATTATCAAAAATATACATGTATATTTAAAGGATTAAATTTTCTTATTCTCTTTAATTTTTATTATTAAAAGCTTCAATATTTCTTTGTAGGAGTAAATTTTTTTGCATTTTTGATTTCTACAAACTTAGTTTTCTTTACTTTTGTTTTTAAAATATCTTAGACTACAGTACTATATAATTTAATTAGTGACTATAAATTGACTATTAATAAAGGAATAAATTAAAAAGGACGAAAAGGACAATTAAGAACATGCTTGACCATTTCATTTTTTTTTTTTTATATAAACCGTTATACGTTTAAGTCTATAAGCATGTTTTTAAATTTCCTTTTCGTCCTTAAAAGAAGGGATGCGAGAATATAGTGATATATGATTTTGGAAAAAGTGACGTTACATGGTACCGTTAATATACACAAACTTTGTCTTACGCTGTGTCCTATTTTCTTCAAAATCTCCTTACCAATTATTAAATATAAAAATATTTACTAATTTGAAAAATTTAAATCAAATCTTAAAGAACAGTAGAGAAAATGCAATTCTTTGAAAAAAAAAAAAAAAATAGGAGCTTAAAATATTTATGTTGGAATACTCTAATATTCTTTTTTTTTCTTTATATATAAATATATACTCATTCTAAAAAACGAGCCTTTTTAATTAAAAAAAAATTTTTTTTTTAATTTTTATTCAACGCTGTTCGGTTGTCCTTGATAAAAACTAATGGCGTTTTCAATCAATTTTATAACTAAGCACAGGATCTCCAATAGTCGATAGATCACAATATTTATTGCATTGAAAATTCTTCGAATTATGTTTATGATTGATAGAATTTTGATTAACATTTTTTTTGAATAAGTTTGAATAAATATTATATATATATATATATTATAAGTTTAAAAACTTATATATATATATACTTTATAAAATAATACTTGAAATGCGTTTATTAAAAAAATAAAATAATTTGAAACTATTTCACAGAATTTATACAAAAAAAATTTCTTCAACAAAATATAACTGAAAATTGTAATTGACAAAAAGAAATTTTATAATGGAAATTTTGGGTAAAGTAATTGTTTTTTGTTTTTTTTTTTTTGGTGTTCTTTTTTTTTATGGTATACAATATTTGTACCAATTTGACAAAATAACAAAAATTTAATATTGCATTCCTTTTATATATCAATAAAAGACTATATGTAAAAACCCAATTTCAAAATTTACAAATGTAATTAAAATGCATTTATGCAAATACCACAGGATACAATATCCTTTTTGATAATACAATAAAGAAATACCATAAATATGAAAAATTAATATCAAGCCACTACTTTCAAATTATATTTTAATTTATAAGTTGTTTCTTATATATATATATATATATATATATATATTTATTTCTATTATTTTATACATATCTAAATACAATGTACATTTAATTGTCACTTAATCGTTAGTTTTATGTGGTTGAATTAATATTCTATATAGAAATTCTATTCTATAAATAAGAATATGGATGCACAAACATAAATACATATTATATTATGGATAATAAACAAATAAAATTTCGAAATTTTTGTTATAACTTTGGATATGGTGTCATTAAATGTACTGAGATAAAAAATAAATTTAAAATATTCGAAGGATATATTCTTTAACATATTAAAGAATTTGTATGATAATCCCGAACAGCAATTAAATGAGGTGATTTTTTAAATTAGCAAGAAGTTATGTACACATTTTATTCTGAAATTATATAGATTACCCTTTTTCGATGGTTTTTCTGAAGTCGTTTTTTGATTTATTAACAGCTATAACAGTTGATTAATGTAAATTCTTTTCGCTTCAATTATAACTTTAAAATTTGCTGCTTTTCTACTCGCAGATTTATTTTAAAGTTACTAAAACTCTAATTAGAAAGCGTCAAAGGGGTATACTTTACTTTAGGTACATTGTCCGATTGCCTTGATTTATTAATTGCCTTGATTTATTGAACAAATTTTTTTTACTCCCCTTTTTCCTCTTTCTAGGAAGCTCTCATTTGTTACAATGGTCCTTTTTGTTTTTGAGTTATGGTAGAATGCTTTTGGGTAGAATAATAAAAAGAACTCAATTACAGTACATACAGTACACGTTAAGAATTGCTTGCAGGCCTAACTTTTGGAACCACAATGGTGTTTATAGATCTAACAAATTTTAATATATTTATATATTTTCCGCCATTTAAACATGTAAAGTATGTAATCGCTTTTTTTATTAAAATTGTTGTTTCAATTTCGAATTTCTAACCTCTGGTCGAACTATTTACCAAGCCGTACCAACTTTATTATATACCTTTAGAAAGAGTCTGAAGAGAGCTTCATTAGAAAGGGTGTGAAAAGGCCTTTCTAACACTATAAAAATAATATAGGGTATCTTTGAAAATTTATAAAGTATAGTGGGTTCTAGAAAGCCTAGTGAAATTTTTTTTTATACAAAAATTTTTCGTTTGAAGTGCAGTTTCTCAGAAACGATAGCTCTGATTAAGATGAAACAAGATATTTATTAAATACCCATATTATATATTTAGTAGGCCCCACAAAGTTGTAAAAAATTGGTTGTGGTACACTGTTGTAGACGAAAATATAATGGTTTAAGTAAAATACTACAAAATGTTAGCAAAATTTCGAAATAATGAATTTGACCTTTAAATGGCCTTTGCGCCAAAAGACATGTTCTATGAAATATAGGTGACGTTACTATGCACTGTTAATTTCGAAACAATCGGACAATTTACCTAAAGTAAAGTATATCCTAAAAATCTAATTAACAAATTCCTTATCAATTTCATTTTAAAGCTGTTTTTTTTTTTTGTTTTTATTTTAAATTTACCTTAACATCCATTTGTAAGATACTTTTAATGCATAAAATAAATTTTATTTTATATTAAAAATCTCCTTTATTTGTCAATTTATCATAAACAATAACAATTGAAAATGTATCCAATATCTTTTAGATATTTCATAGAAAAAAAAAAAAAAACCATGTGACAGCAATTGAAAACCTATCCTTATATTTTATAGATATTAAATTCAAAATGAAATTAAAAAGGACGAGAAAAACTTTAAAATAAAAAAAGCAAACAAAAACAAAAAAAACACACAAAAATATTTTTATACTTATTACAAAAAGATGAAATGGATGAAAATGCATCATAACACAAATTAGCCACTAGGCTGATGAATTCAATTACAAAAAAAAAGTAAAAAAGAAAAACCAGAATGGAAAAAGAAACGAAAAAAAAAGAAAAACCAGAATGAAAAAAGAAATTACACAAAAAAAAATAAAAAAAAAAACAAAATTAAAAACTGATGGTTACAAAATGAAAATTGACGTGAAATTGCAATATTGATTCAATATCAAAACCAAGATAAACTACATAAATACATAATAATAAATGTTTATAAACATATATTATATAAATATACTTACATATAATTCACATAAAGTTATGACAAGTTATATTTTCAATATTGTTGATAGTCGAATGGGTGGCAGGAATATACTGTTGAAAAGAAAAGGACATAAATTGGTTTTTAAAAATGAAATGACGTTTTTTTTTTATTTTTCACATAATTCATATTTTTTTTTCTTTTCCTTGAAACGTTACACTTAAAATGCACACATAAACTTTTTTATATATATTTTTATATATTTATAGGTATTTTCTCATAAAACCATTATGGCAAAAAAAAAAAAATAAATAAATAAGTATAGGTATATTCTACATACTTATATTGTATATAATATATAGTGATGTCTGGGATTATATTATTTCATAGGATAACAGAAAAAAAAAAGAAGAAAAATACATCTCAGGATATGATGCACTTTCAGGATGTTTCCGTAATTGAATTTTTCACAGCATTTTTATTTTGACTTTTTTTAATTTTGTTTTTTTTTTTTTTTTGTATTATTTGTATATTTTAAACGCTTTTTTCGCTTTCTGTGTTTCGATGCTATAGATATATACCTGCTACAAAAAAAAAAGAAAAACAAAATGTCTCCTATAAAACTAAAATTTTGTAAACAATAGAAAACAGATAAAAAATATAGATGGTTTTGTACCTTCAGAATGATAAAACATGGTCGTGAAATTGGATGACAAAATAATAATAATAAACCAGAAAAAACAAAAAAGCAATATAAAAAAGATGAGTAGATATGTATGTATATATATATATATATATATATATATATATATATATATATATATATATATATACATACACTTTTTAAATTGCTTTTCTATTAAAGTTTACGAGTGAGTACTTTATGGTTACGTTAAAGTTTTTTTTTTATTTTTTTTTTGGATTGTTTATGTTTGTTTGTTTGGAAAAACTATTTTCAATTTACCTTTTTTTTTCCATTTTTCATTTTTAATCATTTTTTAATTTTAATTTTCTAGAAAAATGATCTTCAAAAGTGATTGAATTTTGTGGTTTTAATATAGAACTATTTATAATGTACGAGAGTCCTTTTTTTTTTAATATATTTAAAATTTCTATTTATAAAAACAGAATAAAACTTTATCATATAATTGTCCAAAATTTTTTATTACAAAGAATTTTAAATATAATTTTGGTTAAAAAACAAAATAGTTTTCAAAGAAAAATATTAATTTCTTAAAAATTGAATCAAAATAAACGATTACAAAAGATGTTTTGCATTAAATACATTAAAAAATTCTTAAGAAAGAAAATTACTTAAAAAAGATTGTAGTAACTTTCAATTATTGTACCTATTGTACCTGTTGTACCTATAGATCTTGAATATTTTTAAATATAACTTATGTTTTTTTTTTTCTTAAAATAAATTTTGTGTAAAATTTATCATCAAGTTTCGCAAATATTTCAGAGAATTTTAATTACAAAATGAAAGATAGATTCATATTTTTAATGGTGTAAAATATGTTTTGATGAAAATAATCTGTTCAAAAAATGTAGGTTATTATTTCGGAAATTTTTTTTATTTCTTCACTTTTTTGAATATTTTTTTTTTTTGTTTAATACGAAGTTTAACAAATCACTTTAACTTTAATTTGTTCGCAATATTAATTACTTTTTATGATCTATAAACGATTAATAACATGAACTTCTGAAAATATAAAGACTGTTTTTTCGTTTTTGGTTTCCTTTTTTCCTAATGAAATGGGATTCTTTAAAAGACACCAAGAATACCTCTTTGCTAGGATCTAGAGATAATAAAGGGTATGACAGGAATGGAGAAACTTTAAATTGGGTAATTAGACTGTAAGTAGGGATTGGAATAAATAGTTATTTTTAAATAACTGTTACTAGCTGTGATTGCTACTTTTGAATCAATATTGAGAGTAAAAATATTTAATAAATGCTCAGAAATTTTAATTTAGTTTAAATGGGATAAAGTAATGTTAATGTAAATTATTAAAATATTATAATATCTTATTATTAAATGTAATTATTACTATTTGTTTGTAGAAGAGAATTGGTACTTTGATTTCTGAATAATTGGAATTTGTGTGTAACTGTAGTACATATTTAAAAAATTTTATATGGAAAATCACAATTGAAAAAAAGATCATATTTACTGGTGAGGTGATTACCGATATTCATATCAGATAGTGATTCCTATTTATAAATCACAGTTAATGAAATATTCCACCATGACTAACTAATTGTAAGGGAACATCTATTATTATTATTACTAAGTATTTTGCTATCAGTGACAAAGCCTTCAGCAGTTATAACTTACAGTAGTATGTAAAGATTTTAACTCGCTTTCTTTTTATCTTCTGATCTCCTTAATATCTATAAAACATATATAAGACCTAAGATGGAGTACAATGCACATATTTGGGCAGGAGCCTCCAAAATGGAATTGGGATTTCTCGATAAAGTGCAAAATAGAGCAATTCGTCTAATAAACGATCCCACTGTTATCTCTACGCTCTCTCCACTCGGTCTCCATCGCCAAACAGGAAGAGTTAAACTGTTTTATAGATACCTTATAGGGTTGGATTCTTGCTCTAATGAGATTAAAAGTTTGATGCCTCCTCTCAAAGCATTCCAAAGAGAAACAAGGAGAGCTTCTGCTGCCCACCCATATGTAGTTCAAATTCCCAGATAGCATAATTCGGCTTATGGAAATTCGTTTGTAGTACGAACATCGTGAATGTGATGATTACATTTATAACGTTCAAAGATTCAAGGTGAATATTAACAACTTTGTTCACAATATACCTGCCAATTTGAAATCAATTTTCATTCTTTAACTAAACTTCCTCTGACCAGGTAGTACATAAGTACGAATAAGCTATTGTTTGGTCAAAAAAGGGAGGTGGTGTTTAGTGGGATAAAGTCCCACACACTCATAGAGGACTCTTACTCGTTTTCACTCCTCTATAGTGTCTTTCGATGATTCCCACCAACCCTCGCAAAAAAAAAAACAAAAAAAACAATATATATAATACCTTACGAGTAAATTAATTATTTTTTATTTTTTCGTTTTTCACTCCTATAAGGAGCATAGGGCATCCACTAAGTTAAATTAATCACATTTGACTAAGTTACTCGAATCATTAATTTAATTAAGCCGTTGATTTCTCGGCTATATAACTATTGTACAAGATGGTGAGATATAAATATTTCTTTACTTCTACGCCATCTATTACCTTATACAAAAACTACATTATTATTATACAATATTATTATTTTTTATTAATCTATATGATCCAGCAAAGGTTTGAATCCGAATGAAAGGCCGATGTCTTAACAACTATGCAATTAACTGGATGGAAATTAATTATTATTTTTTATTGTATATTATATTTTAAAACTGAATATTCCTTTTACCTATTAAATTTTTTTTAGTTTATTATAGTTGCCATTATTCATGCAATTTTTAAGAATCAAATTAAATTTTTTTTTTCTAACTTGACGATACCTGAACTGTTTAAAGTTTACTTTTCTCAAAAAAAATTAATGAATGTTTCTTTAAGTAAAGAAAATTAAAGAAATTGTTTAAAAGGGTTCTTCATTAAAAAAAAACGTTCTTTATGTTTATATATATAGACAAATTTTAATGTATATAATATATATCACTATGTATACATTTAATTTACAAGATGCACATAAAAGAAACTAAAATTTCTTAAAAGAACTTGATATAATGTAAATTCATTAATTTCATTTTTAATTGCATTAAAAGTTAAAATTTTAAAATTAATTAAAGTAAAATTAAATTTTATAAATATTTTTATACTCTGTATAGAACTTTGTATTATTCATAATTTTTTAATATTTAACTTAATATTTATGAGAGAATGAATCCTTTTGAAAATATATAATTATCTCATAATTTCTTGAATTCTTTTAAAATAATATTTCTTGTAAGATTTTCATCAATATCTATAAAATATAGTATTGTTTGTAAAAAAAAAAAAAATAAAGAAAATTGTATAAAAGAGTTTTTAATTAATTTTAAAACGTTATTTTTTTTTTTTTGCCTTATTCATTATTTTAACATAGGTCTTTTATCTTTAAATATAGGCACTTAGATCTGAGACAATATAATATTCATATTAATTACTTTTAAACTAAATTTTTAATTTAAGTACGTTTCTCAAGTCTTCTGATAAATGAAAAATATATATTTTAAGTTGGCTACTAAATCTCATGTCTCAAAATCTCGCATTTTAATACCAAATAATAGATATTTTTCATTAATTGTTGAAGGTTACATGAAATTAAGCCGAAATGCACTTTTTTGGTTTTATTTCAGTTTCACGATCGAAATAAAGCCAAAATCATTAACCTTATGAAAATGATATTTTCGGTTTTATTAAATTTTTAAAAAATCTATTTGAAATACATATTTCGTGATTGAAAAATGTTGATTTCCAGCTCATAAACATACTTAAAAAAAAAAAAAAATGGTTTCCGTTTTTCTTTGAAACGAAATTCATTCATTTATTTTTAAACATTTTCTTTTTTCCACATTGTTTCTTTTTCGAGATTTTATTTTGGCTATTCGACATTTTTTTTTTCAACATTTTTGTATTCTATATTTTATTTTTTTACAACAACAAAAACTGGCTCACAATAATTCTTGTAATATTTTTCCATTTCAATTTTTTGCGCGCAATTTTTTAAAAAATATCGCGAGAGAACGCGAGATTTTCAGATACGAGATTTTGATACACGATATTATAAAAACGCGAGATTTTAAAAAAGGAGATTTAAAAAGGCACGAGATTTTAATTTGCGAAATTTAGATATGCTCCTACATTTTATATAAAAATAACCAAAAAGAAGTTTAAAAACTTATTACATTGAAATAACTTATAATATGATTTTGTTTTTCATATCCATTTCACATATCCATTAAGTATTTAAACAATTAACTAAGGTGTATTATAACATTTGTACGTATTACTAAAGCTTTTTAATTATATTTAGGTAAATTCATCTCGACAATGTTGTTGCTAATATAGTATCTATAGATTTACTAATATTTTTGCTTTATATGAAATATCTTTAAGTCTGATTTATTTCGAAAATATTTACTATGAAATGTTTTAACCAGGGTCCTGATAAAGGGTCAGGTATGATTTTTTTTGTTTTTTTTTTCTATGTCTTCGTTTTCTTTAATTGTGAGAAACCTTATTATAATTTATCAGAATAAAATAATATAATTAAGTTTGATGAAACTTTTCAAACTAAAAAGTTAAAGAATTTTTTAAATCCTTTTACTTTTAAAACTTAAAGAAACACAAAAATTTTCAATTTTTTAAATTGGGCTTTAGCCCAATAGAATGTTATTTATAATAATTTCTAGTAAAAATAAAAGAATGAAAAAAAAACCTTCTTTATTCAGAAAAACTATATTAATATTGTTGCACAAAACCATTCTAAGACAAAAATAAAATTTCCTAAATTTTTAAAATCTTTTTAAGCAAAATTTCATTTTTATAAAAAATTATATAATTTTTATAATATTTTTATAAATACTTCAAGACTGTACAAAAAAAAATCGAAAAAATAAAAATAGTTAGGTAATTCGATAAAAAAGTTTGCAAATAATTTAAAAAGTTCACTACTGTCGTCATTTTATTAGATTCATTATTAAAATTAATTTAAAGATACTTCAAATAAATTGAACAGATAACCTTAATGATAGAATTGTTAGTTCTTTTTTTTTTTTTTCAATTTTAAATACAACCCTTAAAAATTTTCCAATAGAATTTTAATTATTTGTTTTTAATATCTATTAAATGTATATATGAACGTAACTTATGTTGTTTCTATAAGATGTATAGATAAGATATTTTGTTACAATTTTTTGTTTTTTTTTTTAATTTTTGTTCTTGTTTTTTTTTTTTTATAGGTGTAAAATTTTAAGTTTATTCTAATCTTATTGAGATAATCTATAAATGAAAAATAATTTTTTTTTTTAAATTTCATTGTCGGGTTTAATATCGATTTTAGATAAGATTTATTTTGTTATGTATCTGTATATGTATGTATATATTTTGTTTTAAGTTATAACAAGTGGTGGTTTGGTTCGGTTAATTATTACCTTTTCAATTGTTTAAATTTATTCAATTTACTACAAAATTATAATTTTTATTTAAGTTTTAAACTTTAAATTTTGTTATATGCACGTTATTCAATTTTTTTTTTTTGGAAATTACTTTAATATTAGTGGTAAATTGCGTAAGACATTAAGATACTTGATAGTTATTCATTGGCTAGTTCTTTTTAAATAAAAATTGTAAAAAGTTACTAGCAAAAAATAAAAATTTAAACTGAATTTTGTGAAATGAAACTAAGATGGGCAGGAAAATAGTAAGAAAAACTAGGGTAAATACTATATAATATGAACTCACCTCAAATAAGTTCAAAGTGTAGAAGAAATTAATATACAGAGTGTGCTAATTCACTACGTTGCTATATATTACTGTTTAGATCCTTATCAGAAGATAATTTTTTTAAAAACTGAGACTCTTCTACATTCCAAAGTCTGGCAATTTGAATTAAAATTTTGCAAATACATTTTTAATTTTAATAAATTGGCAACTAAATCCATTTCTGTTAAAATTCGGTACGGAGCATGTATGCAAATTTTGTAAAATGCATTCGTAAACTCAAGAAAATAAATATCAATAAATACTTGTTTGAAAGCTAGGTGACTCCTTTAGAAAGTAATTTAATTGTTTTTTTTTTTAATGAATTTCTCTGCCTCATAAATGTTGACAGAAAATTACACAGACTTTCCTATTCAGGCGTGGCTATAAAAGTCGTAAGGGGAAATAATTCTTACGACGTGTGTGGGATTCGAAACCACACTTCCTCGGTGTTTACAGCGTATTTTATACGCTCTTACCCACTATGCGACCGAGACCCCTCGCATTTTAATTATCTCGCTATCTTTACAGTTAAGGTTATAAGAAATTTTTTTTAAAAATAAAAAATAAAAAAATCCAAAAATTGCATTTAAACGCCAATATGAAGGAAATCGTTGGAGTTTGAACATTGGAAAGCTTTTACTACTACCCAAAGTTTAAACCATGAAATATAACACTGCACTTAATTATGAGACATCTTGTATAACCTCAAATTGAATAGAAAAATATAAACACGTTTCTATGTATAAGCAGTAAATTTGTTTGTTACATATATTGGAATTTCCTTATTGTATCCTGAAGAAAACACTTCTTTTTTTTTTTTTTCATTTATTTTCCTTTTTTTTTTTTAAATTAACAACTAACATACACGCACATAAAGCTCAAAAGTAAAAAGAATAAACATAGAAAGCATATAAATCATTTAGACATCATAATAATTTTCTTTTCAAAGAAAATAGGCGACCAAAAATATTAACTAGTAAATTAGCGGTCGTTCAACTTAAAAAATTCTTTTTAAACATTGCTTATTAAAAAAAAAAAAAGAAAATTTAATTACTCAAGATTTTTAAGCATATTTTGGATTTTTGAAAATTTTTATGTTGAGCAAAACGAAATAATAAACTTTATTATTAATGTAAAATATTTTTGTTCAATTTTTAGTTTATTTTTCTTTTAAATTTTCTCAATTTTTTTTTTAGAATTTCTGATAAATAAAATATTGTGGAAAATTAATGAATACTTTTGCATATACAAGTTTTATTACTTAATAAAACCCTGTTTCGGTTGTGCATTTATTTCCATATTCCAGAAAAAATTTATTCCATTTAATTCCAGGAAAATTTTCCCAGGAAAAATTTTGATCTCCTGTCAACTTAGTTACAAGATAGAATGACAGTTACTTATTCAAGTTTTTCTTTCGGCGAAATAAGAGCCTATTTTTCTACTCATTTTTGTATGAAATTTTTTTCGACGTGTGTTTATTTGGTTGTTGCCTTATAATAATATTTTTGAATATTTATTAAAAACATTTATTAGCTATAGACAAAACTAAATGTTTGGTTATACATATATAATAGTTGTTTGGAAAAAATGGAAGTAATATCTTTTTCAGGTGTTTGTTTGGTTGTTGCCTTCTAATATATTTTGAATATTTTTGGTGAAATATCAGCCTATTTCTTCCTTTTTCCATTAAATTTAGTATTTCTTCGCTTCGTGTAAATATAAAATTTTTGTCGACTTGAGACTAGACATTTTTTTCGAACAATCAAACAAACGCCTAAGTAAATAATATATTAATTTTTTATATTTGGTGTGCATATGTTGATGCGATGAATAAATTTTTTGTTAACATAAGTATAGATGTATGTATATTAGAATTCGTGTAATAGATGTGTATCAGTATCACTTTTATATGGTTAAAAATTTATAATGAAAATTTATGAATGAAAATTGAAAAATTTTGGCAAAATATTTATAATTGGCGTCGATTCGTACTAATTATCTATCACTTCAAAAAAAATTTGAAAATCGGTTGATAAATGGCCTGGTTGATAATATGTTCCTAATTTTTATGATTTACAGATTAAATATGATATTTTCATGTGTGAGTAAAATATATTCCATATGCAATTTTTTAATTGAAATTCTGCGTTTCATTTAAAACTGACTAAAACCTATGAAATAAAATTATTTTTTAAATAATATGCTTTTATCAAAAAAAATCTAACCACCTAAAAAGAAGAAAATAAAATGTAGATCTTGAGCAACTCAAATTGTTATAAGATATGTTATGTTATGTTATGTTATGTTATGTTATGTTATGTTATGTTATGTTATGATATAATATGTTACAAGAACCTCAGAAAGCATTTGAGGTTATTTTGATATACCGGTCCATATTTCATCCAAAAACAGTTTCTGTGGCGATATACCGGACTATGTTGGAAAATTGGGTACATCCGACAGTTCTCAGTTATCGTGACATATGATTGCAGCTCATACCGCGAGAGAGACAATGCTGATTATGTGAGAAATTTTCGATGATTTTCTGATTTTTTTCGGCTTCTGATTTTTTTTTTTTTTTCTGGTTTCTTGAAGGAACGGGTTTACGTCAACAAATCACAAAATATTCAGGAAGTAAAGGAGAATATTCGCACAGAAATTGCGCAACGCAATGCAAAATGTCTTAAAAAGAGCCATTTAAAGGATGTAATTTTTCACACTTAGCTTTTCAAATCAGTCAGTCCAAGTTGGCCCACCCTGTATATAATTTAATTTCATAATTCAGGTTGTAACTTGAAAATAAAGATGGCAATATTTAACTAAACTTAGATTTAATATTTTGAATAAGTAAGTGTACTGTACATGAATAAAATATATACAATAAAAAAAAAATAGATAGATAAATTCTGGAATTTTCTTGTTAAAATCAGTTATACTAACAAAATTACTAAAATTGAGTATTTTCTATATAATCAAAAAAAAAAATACCTTTTTATTATTATTATTATTTATTTATTACCAATTCAAATTTAATTTACACGTATCTACATAAATATTATATATATGTTAATTTCTAAACTTAAACTGAAATCAAATTTCTATTATAGATAATTACATGTTTTTTTTTCCATGTTTAATTGTAATTAATTAATCAATTTAAATAAAATTATTTCTTTGTTTTTTTACTCTGATTACACAATAATATTAAAACTTTGGAATTTTTTCTACATAGGTTTATATTTTACTTATTTTATATCATATATTTATATAAATAAAAATGACTTAAAAAAATTCAAGGTATTTAATTTTTAATTAAAGGTAAAAAAATAAAAAGTTTTCTTTTGAATGAAAATTTTATCCTTTTTTTTTGCAAAATGATAGCTTAATTTTTATTTAAATTTAATTTGAAAAAAAAAAAAAAAAATTAAATGGTTTAATTTAAAATAATGGTATTTTGATTCAATTAAATGAATTGTTTTTTTTTTTTTGTTATCTATTAGTAAAAATTTTTTAAATAAAACTACAGGTGTTTTATATGTATCTATTGTTAATTTTATGTAAGTAGAACAAGAATTTATTGATAAAGGGTTGTTTTAACGTTTCTTTTTTGAACAGTTTTTTTTTTTTTTAAATTAGTATTACATTACATTAATTAAAGAAATTTATGTACAACTCAATTAAATTGGAATTTTTTTTTTTTTTTTATTTGTATTAGATAGTTCTAGAATATAAAATTATGCTTTTCAAAAAGAAAAAAATGTTTTTTTTTTTTGTTATAATTCCTACACTATTTCTTTATCTAAATTAAATTAAAAAGAAAACTATGACATAAAACGAAATTAAAGAAAATTCAATAGAAATCCTTGAAATGTAAGACTTCAACGCATAAAATACTATTTACTTCTTTAGGTTTACTTTTGTCTTAGAGCTTTAAAAAGAGTTGGAAGGAAGTTTGAGTCAGCCTTCCTAAATTCTTTCTAACACCTGTGCATTATAATTTATTTATTTATTTCTTTTTTTTTTTTTGTTTAGTGCATTTCCCTGCCAAATAAATGCAACAAGGAAATTACACAGCCTTTACTTTTCAGGCGTTGCTTTAAATGTCTTAAGGGGGAAATATTCTTACGAGATGTATGGGATTCGAACCCACACTCTCTCGGTGTTTAGAGCGTGTTTTATACGCTCTTACCCAATAGGCCACCGAGATCCGTTATAATTTATTATTTTCGCAATAATTTTTTATCATTTTAAACTTTTAAATTACTTTTAGTAAGGTTTTTTAAAACTAACTTATTTTAAAATACCACGATTATTATAAATTCAATTAAAGGTATGATTATAAAAGACATACAATTAAAATAAGTTATTCAAAAATTAATTGTGAATTAAAAAATAATATGTATTATGTAAAATAATATGTATTAGTACATAGGTTAGTTAAACCGATAAAAGTAAATAAAAAAAATCCAATTTAAGATTTCATCAAATATTTTTTAATTCTTTTATTACTTTAAGAAAATGTATTTTCAATTTAAGTGCAAGCATTTTATTTTTAAATGCAAGGTTTCCTTTTGAATTGTAATCATTTTTTTTATTTAGAGCAAGTTTTCTTTTTAAAGTGTATGAAATGACTGTTAACTGAACCTTATGATTGTTAACATAATCTTTTGTTTTGTCTGATTCAATTTGTATTACTTCAAATTTTATAAAAAAAAAAAAACAAACTTCTATGAATCTCTATTGCACCTTACCTGAAAATTTTTAATATAATAATATAGATTTGTAATTATATATATATACTTATATATGTATTTGTAATTGAAAATGCTTGTATTTGAAAAGAAAATATTTGTACTTAAAAATAAAAACTTGCACTTAAAGTGGAAATTCTCTTTTCTTAAAGTAAAAAAAACATATACATGGACATATACGTCGGACATGACGTGGACATATACGTCAATATTAATAAACATTAAAAAAGAATAAAGAATAACATTAAAACCAAATTTTCACTTAATAATACCCTAAAATTTTTCACTAAAGTGATATTATACATATGAATATGTTATCAGAAATTATATTTTGTTTATGAATATAACAATTATTTGATTAATAATAAATATTTATATTAAATAAAATTAAATAGTAATCGAATATTTAATTAAAGTAAATATATATCTTTTATTTATTATTTATTCATTTCATTTCATTCATTTAATTTTTTTTTTCACTACATATATAATACTCGTATGAGTTTCTTAGAAAAAAATATGAGTAAATTTAAAATGTAATTACATAATTACATATATAATTTAAAATTAATATATATAATATATAGATAATATATGTACATAAGAAAAACAACTTTAGTAATTTTTTTTTTATTGATAAAAAGACGAGTACTCAAAATACTAAAAAAAAATTTGAGTAAAAATTTTTATAAGTAAAAAATATATTATTTGCATTTACAATATCACAATTTTTTATATCTTCAATACCATCAGCAATTGATATAAGAAACTTCAAGTTTATAAATTATATTATTATAAGTGTAATAATTATTTGATATACAGTAATGATCATAAAAATAAAATTGTTTTTTTTTTCGAAATTGTCCAAAATAAAAAGAAAAAAATTGCTAAGGTCAATTGAAGCTGTCTTTTTACAGTATAAGATTTAATTTATCTCAAGTACACAATAAATAAAGCCTATTGTACACTAAATGATATATTGTCAATTTATATTGTCAATTAATTAACAGAACTATAAAGTGTATATCATATACTACAGGCATATACTACTGACAGATCATTTGACTGTATTTTTTGTAAGTAAAAGATATAACTAATTAAGGGAGATTTTAAGAGTCGGTTACAATCGAGGTTTCAATTAAATTGTTTAGCAGGGGTTTTGGTGGGTTTTTTTTTTTTAATATCTGTGTTGAACATATAATTAGAAAAATTTTTATAGTTGGTTACAAATGAAATCCAGTCAAATGAAATACAGTTATATGTTAATACAGGCAAATGAAAAAACAGGCAAATGAAACGGTCTCTTAGTAGAAACCCAGTAGGAATTAATATCATTGCCTTTTAAAAAAACAAAACTAAAAAAAAACTAATTAAAAAAATTTAATTAATTTAATATTAATTTAAGTATAAAGTCTAATTTTATGACCTTCAGTGTACACTTATAAAATTTTTATTTAATACTTAAGCATATCTTAATAATTCATATCAATATTTTAATTTAAATCAAAATATTAATATTTACCTAATTTTTTTTGTTTTTTTTGTTTTTTCAAGTATGTACTTTTCAATCATAAAATAATCAAATTTTTTTAATCATCAGATTTTCAATTGAAAAACTACAAAAAAAAAAGGAGTAATATAACCAATAGATTATAATAAGTAAATTATGATAAAAATAAAAGTACTTATTAAAATTGCGTAAACAAAATATTCCCTTCCTTATTATTAAAATAAAAAATTTATTTTATAATTTAATTAAAATTTTTAATTATTTGAATAAAGTAAAAATACCAAAAATTATATTTTATTAAATTTAATTTGTAAATTAATTAATTAATTAATTAAAATTATTTAACAATTAAAAGAAAACAAAAAAAAAGGAACTAAAAAACAACTTCATATTTGAAAACACATACTTAGGTAATTAATAAAAATTTTGAGTAAATCAAATATAATAATATAATGTAAACATTTAAAAAAAATACATATACATATAAATAGAGGGTGCTTCTTTTTCCGTGTTGAATATATTTATGTGGTGTATTAGGAAAAGAAAAAAGAACAAAACATTGTTCTGCAAAAAGGAGTCTATTTTCTTACGTTCTTAAGATAATGGTGCCTAAAGTTTTTAATTTAATTTACTTATATCTAAAAAAAAACTACACAATAATTTGATCATTTTAATACAGCATCATAAAACTGTACACTCCACTTCCTCTCTCTTTCAATATATTTTACATACCGATTGTTCAAAAGCTATGAGCATTTGAAAAGTTATGAGCAAACGAAAATAAAATTGAAAAAATACCCAATTTTTAAGATTTTTTTTTATTCGTTTTGTTCATATTTGCTACCTTTGTTTTTTTTTTTTTAATGAATCCTTTGCCTCATATATGTGGACAGGAAATTACACAGCCTTTCCTGTTACGGCGTGGCTATAAATGTCGTAATGGGAAATAACTCTTACGACGTGTGTGAGATTCGAACCCACACTCCCTCGGTGTTTACAGCATTTTATACGCTCTTACCCATTAGGCCACCGAGACCCATGTCATAGTTTTTTTCTTCATTATTTCAAATTCCGTAAAAGAGAATATAACCATTTTATACAAAATTACAAAGCTTTTTTTGAATCAAAAAATAATCGAAAATGCTAAAATAATTATACCTTAACGGAATTATACCTTATACCTGTTTAACGGAGAAAATTTGAAACGATTGAAAAATTTTTTTTTTTAAATTGTCTCTTTTTCGAAATTTTTTCTTGGGTTAAATCCTTACCCTTAACCTATACCTACCTAATAGGAAAGTATCTGAAATTTGAATATATACATATATATATTGTTTGGAAAGTTGAAATGCAAAGCCTTCTGACAGTACTTATTCATTTCTTAATTAATTGTGTAATTTTTGAGATATAAGTAAATTAAATTAAAATGTTGGCTTCATTATCATAAGAACCGAGGGAAAAGACCCCTTCTTATAGAACAGAGCAGACAGATTTTTGTTCGTTTTAGTTGACCATATTTGGGGAACTAAACAAATACACAACGAATGAATATAAATATGCAAGTCTGAAAGAAAAATCATCCTGTATATTAAAAATTAATAATTTAATATTTATGTAAATTTACAATTAGTAAACTGCCAAGTTATTACAGTTATTTATACATACACGTAATTAATTTTTTGCAAATTTTAAGCTAATTATAAATTTAAATTACTGAAGTGATTTTTTTTTTTTTTTTTTGGGTATAAAAATTAAATTTAGCCATTTATAAAACAATATAAAATAATAATAATTGTTTTTTTAAATATATACTGTTAAATGAATGTATATATTATATTATATACTAGTTTAAATTAACTATTATAAATTTTATTCTTTTATATATTTTAAATTTTTTACTTTAATTTATTTATTTAAAATTAATATTACAAAATTTATTTTGATAGTACAAAACAAATATAACTCTGTATAAGATAATAATATATTTTATATATTTATCTTGTATAAGATAATTAGATGGAGTAGAGATAAAAGAAATATTTCTGTCTCATAGTCTTGAACAATATAGCTATAGTCGAGCAATCAACAGCTTAGTGAAATTAATGATTCTCGAAATTAAATCTTAGTAACATATGAATATTAAATGACTTAATGAATGGGAATGGGAAGGAAAAAAAATTATAGATCTCTGATATACTTATGCCATTGACAGGCTTATTATATTTAATTAATACACTCTTATATTATTATTACCAATACTTATTCGCTTACATTAACATTATTATTGTAGTAACTTACATTTACATTTGTACATTACTATTTGATTTATTTATTTTTTTTTTTAATGGCCGCATACATGTTTTTTTTTTATCTGATAACAAAAGTTTCATAATAATTAATTTTTGTAGCTTACAATGATTTTCATGTACAAAAGTAAAAGAACATTGAATGGACTAAATATTGATGCATCTTATCAACAATCTACAAATATTGATTGTTTTGGCTATTGTTTCGAAAACTTTTACCTTTGACATTGTAGGTATAGGATTTAATAACTCAATAGTGGAGATCCATTTGGAAATTATAAATATGTTGACTGTCTTACGTATTTTTTTTTTTCATATACTTGAATCGATATTGAAAAGTTTTTTTTAAGTTTCTAAAAACTTTCACTTTTTAGAACTTAAAATGACTTAACATAAATTTTTGGTTGCTTTTACACCAAGGCCTTGCCACCCGTTGTGCTGCCCTGCTCAGTGGTCCGCTCGCCTTCTACAGCGTTTCATTGAGTCAATCTGTACAATTTACTAAACGTATTATATCTCCCTGATTGAGCATTCCAACTTTAGAGAAGCTTCGCCAATGTTCTTCTCCCCAAGGTTCTACGTCTTTGCGATCACCATTTTAGGCATTGAGATCACAGAACGTGATGTACTATTTCTTCTTCTTGACAGTATCCCCCGCATAGATTTGCTTCTAGTATATCCATCTTTTCGGCATGAGCTCTCCCAAGAAAAGATAGTATAACTATAGAGAATAGAAAATATGAAAGATATTAATTTTGAATAATAAAATTATATATTATAGCTTTTACAATTTTAAATTATATTTTCATTCAAAAAATTAAATATTGTTTTTAAAATATACATATACATACGTATATTTTACAAATCTAGATATAGATACATATATGTACATATATATAAGTATATACGTATAATAAAAAAATATTTGATTAAATTTTATTGTTACCCTATATCGAAAACAATTTGATATCACCGTCAATTTAAATACAATTATTTTATCATTATTTTATGATAGAATAATAATAGTTTAAAGTATGTGATATATGTAATAAAAAAGAAATCCGAAACTTTTTACAAATTGATATTTCTAATCATAAATTACAAAAAATAAAAATAAAATTTTACATAATAAAAAGTTAGCTTTATAAAAAAAAAAGATAAGAATTAATAAAAAATAGGTACTCTTTTCATTCAGGTTTTATAAATTATATTTAAAAATTATATTCAATACAGTTGAAACTTTCCTAATCCAAAATATATCTAAATTTTAATATTAAAAAACATTTTCTGTTCCATATGGAAAAATTAATAGATACTTACATATTATGTTTATTTATTTCTATGTACCTATAACTTAAAATCTTAAATTTTAATTTTCCTAAAAAAAAAAAACTATAAAAATTAAATAATTACCATTTTTTTAAATAAACAACAAATATTTAAAAAAAAAAAACAATATTTTATTTATAATATTTAAAATTCTTGAACAAAAAAATAAAATTTCATAAAAGAAAAAAAAAAAATGTTTAGTTTTTAGATATAATCGGAAATGGCCGCTAAACGGTTTTAGTAATAAAATTACACAACATGCAATATAATATAATAATATTATATATGTATTAGGTATTATGTAATATAATATTATTAATAATTTAATTATTTGTATACTAATTTAATTTTTATTATGTGGTTTTTAGTATATAAAAATAAATATACATATATATTTTTTGATTCAATCAACTTATACTTACACTTATACAGTTATAAAAAATAACTGTTTAAGCGAAATTTTTTTAACTTTTTTTTTTTTTTTTTGGTTAAGTTCAATATTACAATAACATTAACTTTTACTATTCAAATAAATACTTATAGTTTTATAAGGTGAAATTTTTTTTTTATCTTTAAGATAGTTCACATGTGTATTTACTATGCTGCAGCGTATACCAACTAGAACTAACTGATGTAAAATACATACATATAAACATATAACTTTTGTAATTTTAATTTATTTAATTTTTTTTTTTTGATCTTAAGGTGAGCACCCAGCACTGCCATCGCCTCGCTCGTCGCTTCTAGCGTCATTCCAGCCACTCTTTAAATAAAATAATGACTAAATGTTAGCGTTACTTTATGAAACAAATTAAATTGGGAAGATATGTAAAAATGATGAAAATTATATTGTCAATGATAACCAACAACCACAATAAAATAATAACAAAAAAAAAAACAAAAAACAAAAAATAAATGAAATTGATTGTCAATGCGATTAAAAGTAGAAAGTTACTTTAAAAGTTAAAGGACGCGAGAAGCGAATCAAGCATTGAATCATCATCTTAAGTGTGAGAAATAATATCATTTTAATTATATCCATTTTCTTGTTGACAAGTAAATGAGTTCCACTTTCTTTTTAACAAGTAATGGTTATTTTATTTCTAATGCACGTAACTTTTCTGAATTTGATATTCTACTTAAACTAATTTATTGTTTATGATTCACTCAGTTAAGCCCGTTCCTCTAAGTAATCCACACAAAAAGAAATCAGGCACCAATTAATCTGAGAAATGGAGAGGTCAAGCGAAATCTGTATTATTCGAAATAATTCAGTTCCCCGAAAATTTTTCCGCAATTTTCTATTGTCACTCTCGCAAATATGTACGATGTATTTCCATTCATTTATATCTAAAATTAAATACATATTTTTTTAACGACTACTTTATTTTTTGTTCAAGATTATTAAATATTGTCAGTCAGGGGTTTTAACAAATGGTAATTAATAATTTAATTTTAATAGTTTTTAGGTTCAATTAAAATGTATTTTTAAGTTGTTGAGATTTCAAGTTATAAATTATTCACTACTGCTGAATTTAAAAATTTTCTATATATACCGTCATACAAATACCATACCATATATAAATATACCGTCCCTGAAACGATAGGAACCTATGACTCTATAATTGACCATAATTCCACAACCAAAAAGTTTATCTAACAGATTTTAATTGACGCTGATACAACGCTCTTGAATTCTCTATCCACAAAAATCGACTGTTCTGTGTTTTTATATATCCATTTAAAACATTAAAATAGAAAATAAAAATGCACACATTATTTTATTATTCCGTTGTACAAATGGACCGCCGGCAAGTATAAATAAATTCTATAATTTTGATCGATTCTTCCTTATAATCTACGAAAAAAAAATTAAATATAATATTTGAAATTAAATATAAATATTTTAAAACAGTGAGTCCAAGTTGGCTCATCCTGCATTACTAAAAATTTTCTGGAAAAGAAAAATTTTAATACTTTGTATCTATAGCTATGCATAAAAAATTAACAATTCTATAAGTAGCGGGTCTTTTAAGATCACAGTCATAAAAAAAAAACATCTTTTATAACCAAATATTTAACACTAATGATCTGCTGCTTTATAAAATATTAACTAAACTTTTATTAATATTTATAAATATTTCAAAAACTAATATTTGAAATAATGAAAATAACATATACATAAGTATATATATACACTATAAAAAAAAATTTAATATGACCACTAAATTTAAATATAAATTTTGCAAAATACATATGTAATCAAATCAATAAGGCTTAAAAAAAATGTTAATTGAATTGTTTACAGATCATTTAAAAAAGAAAAAAAAATATAAACATAAACACGGAAAATATTTAGTTGATTTTTCACTTGAAATAATAAAAAAAAAAAAAAAAAACGTAAATTTCTTCTATTATTAAATATGAAATTTTTAAATAAATATGTAATTTAATAATTAAAACAATATTTAGAAATATAGTTTTTATGAGTTCATTGACATCATCATTTATTAATATACAGTAGAGTAGATAATATTCATAATGTTTATTTGAATATAAAAATTTTATTAAATATGTTCATATACATACTCGTATACATACATTAGTTTTGATCTAATTTTAAAAATTTCGAGGTCTAGTCATAACAACCACAAAAAAAAAAAAAAACATTTACAATGATTCCAAATTAATTTTATAAATTTGAATATTTTTTTAACTTTTTAAATAATAGTTTATGAGTTCGATATTTGTCATCTTTTTAAAATAAATTTCATTGATCGATTCAGTTTTATTGAATAGACATTTAACAAAAAGACAATTAACAAAAAGGCATTATCACTTAACAAAAACTTTTAACAAAATGAAAGCTTAACATTCGGACATTTTAACTTTTATTTATTGTGGAGAATCAGGGCTAAGTTAAAAATTAAATTGTTGATTTTTAAAAGCTGCGAAATGTCAACTTATAAAAAATTGTTCAACTATCTAAAGTGTCCAAGTTACCAAGTGTTCAGTTGTTAAATGTCCTAATGCTAATTTTGCATTTTGCTATAAATTTTTTTTTGTTAAGCGTTTTTTTTTTTTTTGCGAAATGACCACTGATCAAATGTTTAGTTTTCAAGTGAAAGTTTACAATTGGCAGATCCCTCCTCCTCTTCCTTTTTGTAATTTTATTATACAACTTCGGACTTTAAATCCATGGCCTTTCTTATCTTATATCTGACCTTAGGTATCTGAACTCCTACCACTATTGGTTGAATTCGTAAAATATAATTAGACAATTTCTATTATTAGACATTTAATATAACGGCCGTTACAATTTACAGGCAACAACTAGATTGTCTTGGACTAGTTATATTACCTATTCTAATTTCTTGACAACTTTATAATAAAATTCTTAATAATATAAAAATATTTCTCATAAATTGGCTTATTTTGTTTAAATTTTCCTTCTAATTTTTTGAACCTTAAAAAGAAACCTTTACTTTTTTTTTTTTTTTTTGTAACCTATAATAATAATTATAATATGTTTAACAAAATTTCAATAACATTCGATATTCAAGAATTTACCCATTTAACTTTTTTACTAAAAAAACAAAAAACATAAACTGAAAAAAAAACCATAAAAAAATATGTGAAAATTTTTTATATAAATTTTGTGTCATTTTTTAAATACAGAAAAAAAACACCAAAAAAAAAAAAAAACTTTTAAATAACAATAGTGTTGCCATGCGTCTATATTTATTTATATTGTAAATTATTTAATAAATCAATTATGTATAGAAGTACTGCTTTAATTTAGTTTTGACCAATTTAAATTGTTACAAAAAAAAAATAAACAAAAAAAAAAGCATTCAAATTTTTTAGTTGAGCTTCACTTAATTGACTCAATTTTTTTTTTTACAAGTAATTGATACTAAATAAAATATTAAATAAAAAAAAAATTTATTTATTTCGATTTTATTACAAAAAGTTTTCCTACATCATAATAAAAAATTTAGAAAATTGCTATATCCAATATGTATGTTTTTTTTTGATATCATATATATTAACCCAATAATATTTTTAACTTAGATTAAGAAGAAGAATACGATACTGTGATTCGCATTAATATCCTTCAGTATAAAATCGAAGTTTTACTGGCGAAGTATTCTTAAAAAAGTTGGGAGACTGTGAAATGTGATGTTGTAGAAGAATGTATGTGTATTGTATTTTAAAATAAATTGTGTCACCAACAGGAGAGTCCAATTAAAAAAACTCAAATCGAAGTAGTAATAGTAGGTTGTACTTGAAAGTTGAAGTAGTAGTAGAGTTACAAAAATAAGAATTAAGAAGATATAATACTTTGTAAAAATATTTGGAGACATCCGAAGAAGTGTAATGAAAATTACTTTTGGAGGTAGAGTGAGAGGGACATAAATTTCTAACAAAGAGAAATAATATTTCTTAAAGATTTACAATCAGACAATCTTCTTCAAGAACGCACATTAACTTAATAAGATCGGTAAAGTTAAAAAAAATGTTGTATTACTTACTTACTTAATGGGGAGCTACAAATCTTGAAGATCCAGAACTGAACACAATCTTCCCTTTTTTACAATTCCGGGAAAAAAAAGCTTCTCTGCAGTTGCAAATCTGAAGCTTTGTGATGTCCACTGATGTTTCATTCCTCCAACGACATTTACGTCGTTCTCATGCCCTTACACCAACGTTGTTGTACACCTCATAGAGTTTTAACTTTTTTCTTTTCCTCGATATGCCTTCGCTTAACCTGGGATAATAAATGCGACAAAGAATTGTATGTTTAAGAGATTGACCTTTTCTCTTCTCCTCGATATGCCTACGCTTGACCTGGGATCATAAATGCGACGAAGAATTGTTTGTTTAAAAATAGTAAATGCTTCCCCACTTGCATTTAGAAATGTCCACATTGAAAAATGTTGTATAGAACTGAATAATATTCAATTATATTTTTTACTTAATAAATACTTTAATTACAATAATAAAAACAAAAAAAAAAAAAATAAATAAAAACAATTAATTTTCGTTCTACAAAAATATTGGTCAGATACGTTTTATAACCTAAAGATTTTGGTATTCATCGGTAGATGTATATTAACAATCCTCTAAATGATTAAGTTGATAAAGTATCTTGAAAAACATTTGGACCATGCCACTGCTTTAAACAGATATTCATATTCTTTTTACTTTTCGATGACGCGAATATTTAAGTATCTATAAGACATTTATTATTAATTTCAAAATTTTCATATTTTTAATTTTTTTATTTCCATATTAGTTCACAATTTCGGTCAGATACTTATTACGTGTAGAATGTTTATTTAAATAATATTTATTTACTTTTTTTTTCATTTTCATATCTAAAAATAGTTTGGATAAATGAAACTTACATTAAAAGATCGTTTTATAAAAGAAAAGGCATTTTTCATATTATATTTTGACGATACACTTATTTTATTTAACAAATTAAAAAAAAAAAAAATAAAACCAAAAACAAAAAAAAAAATCCAACGTGATAATTATTCTTGCCCCATAACAAAACCGTCGAAATCATAACAAAAACAAAAAAAACGCCTGCACAGAAAAATTCTGTTTCAAAATCTCGAAAGATTAAAATAAACGTGAAATTTTTTTGATGTTTAAAAAAAAAAAAAAAAAAAAGAATAAAAGAATAAAAGAATTTAATTAACACAATTATAAAATTTTATTAATTTTACTATTTTAGTTTTTTTTTTTTTACTTTTTTCTTTTATTTTTATTATTAATACATTGTTGATTGTTGTCAATGTCATATAAATATATAATATTAAATATATATATACATATATATGTATAATTATAAAAATAAATAAAGTAATAATAAGTAATAAAATAAAAAAAAAAAAAAAAAATAAAAAAAGAGGGAAAAATAAAAACAAAAAAATTTCATTCATCAGTTTGTCAGTTAACGTGTGCGTGTCTTTATTTTTTTTTTCGATTTTTATTTAATAAATAAATACATACATACATACCCATATATCATAATATGAATAATAACAATAAAGTTAATATTTACACATTTTATTATAAAATATATCATATTGAAATATGTATTATTCAATTTTTTTTTTTTTTTTCCCCATAAAAAATAAAATTTATTTATTAAAGAATAAATATTACGATAGAAAAACTATTATTTATTTTAATTTAATCATTTAAATGTAATAATAATTAAATCATTATATTTCACTTTTTAACTCTTTTAAATCTTTTGTTCATATTTTAATACCTTAAGCGAAGGTATATATATTTTTAGTTAAATACATAAAAGTATTTATTTCATATACATTTATCACGTTAGCTGCTCTTCATCTGCTTCATATTATTTGGAGCATGGTTATAGATAACGTTAGCATCTTTTATTCAGTTAGAAATCGATATATGAAAAAACTAATACTATTGATTAAAGTTTAAAATTAAATGCAATAATAAGAATTAATGATAAGATTGTTTGAAGTTAAACAAATAAAACCTTTAATATATAGTTCTTTACATAATAATATTTAGGGGGTAAATGATTTCAAAAAATTCCAATTGTATACCCTCTATGAAGTCAGATTGTTGGTTAGTGATATTACGGATTATTGTCTGGTCAATAGATTGAGTAAATTTGTTATTTATATGTTGAGACATAGTTAACCTGTCTCAGCATATCTAGAAAAAGACAAAACAATATTTTGGAAATTTTCTTTTCAAAATTTGGGAGAATTCGCGTACATGAAACTTATGAGAATTTTCCAAATGTTCTCTCATGAGATCAATATTATCCCTTAGTGTATCAAACCTGTGTAAGTTTTCCTGATGAATTTATACTATAATAAAGAGCGTTGGGCACTTTTCCTTCATCTGCCGCACTCTGTCAAGAAAAAAAGGCAGAAATATCTCGATAGTTTCTTAGAAAAGTTCTTCAATATAAACTTAATGCTTCCTCCGTTAAATCAATATCATACACTTTTTTATAGTAATTTATTTTAGTAGAATTTTAGTTAATAATTATTTTTTATTTATTTAGTTTTTTCCTTAGAATTCCTTTTGCTGAACCAAGTTTTTGATATAAAATTATAAAAAATCGAAATACAATAAATTTCGATTGTTTAATTTAAAGTAAATGTTTTTCAACTTCAGAAAAGAATTTTACCAAATTTTAGATTTGTTTTTTTAAATATATGTGCTTCAAAATCAAATTCAATAAAATTTGTTTTATTTAAATACATTGAATACACAGTGAATATACATATAGTTTCTAAAAAAAAAAAAAATAAAATATTTTTATTAAAAATACTTATTTTTCTTGAAGTTGCAATATTTAGAATAGATGGCAACAAAACTTCCCACAAACCCTTTAATAATGATATCAGTTTAATTTTTTTTTCGAACAGATTTCCTTTCCTACGAAACACAGATAAAGTATTACGTCCCATCTGACTGATTTTATCTTGTTTTTAACTTGAATGAGGAATTTTTCGTCATTGGGTTTAAATTAATAACAAAGAGTGAATAAATGTGTAAATGTATACATTTGCAAATCTTAATAAAAAATATAAAATGTAAAGAAATATTAAACAAGTAATATAAATATAAAACAATTTTAATTTATACCTTATAACTCACAATATAAAAGAAATAATAACGAAAAATAAGCAAATAGAATGGTATCTATTCGAATAAAGTGCAAAATTATTTAGATAAATTTTAAGAATATATTGAATACTACCCAAACATTACTCCATTATATTGTATATTTTATGACCCTACTTAATATTATGCGTGATAAACCCATGTTACTAGCATACTTTTGTTCCTCCAATTTGCCTATTTGCAATATACTCTGTATTTTACTTTCAAATATTAGCGAATATTTTGATTTTTAATCCCATGTTACTAATATAATTTTGCTTTTCCAATTTATTCTTTATTCTGTAATCTTTAAATGATTAAAATCGCTTTGTATCAACTATACATATTTGTATTTTAAAGAATAAAAAATCCGAAAAACGTTGTTTAATATTATAATTTTATAATAATTAAAATATAAAAAAATATTATTAATAATAGAATCTGTGGATTTCATTTGGGATTTCATTTATGTCATTATGCCGAAATTATGAAAAACTTTGCATCTTTTCCATCTTTTAATAATTGATTCCATCTTTTAATAATTGAAGAGATTCAACAAACTCAATTCTAATGCTTTCATATTTCTAGTCAATGTAAATTTGGGAATCAAATGATATTCTGACCGAAAGTTTTGTTTAGAAAGTACAGTTTTGCATTAGAATAGAAGATGCAGCATGTGGAATAAGTAGTAATGTTTGGTAATGTTTCTAATTTGGTGAAAATCCCACTCGCGTTTTTTTTTTTTTTGGCTTATATTTAATTTTAATGACTAATGAATTAATTTTAATTTAATTATATTTAATTTTAAACAAAAATGACTTCTATAGGGGCCTCGGTGGCCTAGTGGGTAAGAGTGTATAAAATAAGCTGTAAACATCGAAATAGTGTGGGTTCGAATTCCACACACGTCGCAAGAGTTATTTCCCCTTAAGACATTTACAGGTATACGCCTGAACAACAGCCATGCCAACCACTGTGTAATTTCCTGTCCACATTTATGTGGTAGAGAAATGCATTAAAAACAAAAAAAAAATGACTTCTTAATTTTATACTATTAAATAATTTCAATATTTTTTTGTATTAATCTTAAACTATTATTAAATTGATTTATTATGTATGTATATAGCTATATAGAATATATGTACATAATAGCTATATGTATACAAAATATATAAGAAAAACATAAATTTCTTTCAATTATATACCATTAATTATTCTTTGATCAATATAAAATAATAAATCCATTAATTTCACATTAATAATAATTGACCTACCCTCAAAAATGTTTTTTTTTTTTTTGTTTTTTAAAGAAAACTTTTCTCAAAACATATTGATAGTATCAATTTAAAAAAATAAATAAAATAAAGTTATAGATACAAATAAGCTTAGGTGTATAGTATTAAAGCAATTTTAAATAATATATTTTTATATATATATGTATGTATATTGTATATGTATATATTCAAAATGCATAGAAATGAAAATCGATCTAAATTACTATTACATATATATATATATATACATATATATATATATATAATATATAATTTCCATACTCAATTTATTGTGTTTGCATGATAATTTGTAATTAATTAAAACTATTCAAAATATAAAACTTTTCTTAACATATTAAATTATTTATTCATTTTTTTTTTTTGTTTTTGTTTTGTTCTTTTAAAATTTACTTATTTGCTTTCCTTTTTTATTTTTCTTTTTTTTTCCTTTTTCTTCTTTTTATTATATTTTGTTAAAAATAAAAAATACTCTCAATTTCTTATACTTTAGAACAAAAAAAAAAAAAAAAATTCTTTTGTTTTTTCTTTTCTTTTACTTACTTATATATCAATTTAATTTTTTTCTTTTGTTTTAAAAAAAAAAAACGTTTATTACTTAACCCAAAATAAAAAGTTAAATAAACTTTAATATCATAAAAAAAATTTAGTTATTTTATTCTATTAAATTTTCTTAAAGTTGACCGGGTGGATTAACATCTACCATTTTTTTTTTTTTTTTCAATGTTTTATATTTTGACTCATTATTATTATTTTTTTTTTTTTTTTGTTTTTGTTTTTTTTTCTTGTATTTTAATTTTGAAAATTTTCATAGTACAATAATAAAATCAACTGTTGATTCACTTTATATATAAAAAACCAAAAAGAAAAAACCCCATTATAAATGATTATGATATCCTTACAATATATACAAAGATTAATAATAAAAAACCTTCTAAAATAATTTTCTTCTTCATAAAGTTTTTATGCGTTTTATAATGTACATAATATAATATACAAAAAGAAATAATGTTAAATAAAATATGCATGTATACATATATATATATATATATATATATTATTTATGTATATTAAATAAATAAAGTTTTGGTTAAAAGAATAGATACAAAAAAAAAAAAGAAAAAAATTATTTGTTTTTAAACAATTTTTTGAAAAAATGCAATCAATCACTAAATTAGTGGTATTTTTTTGTTTTATGGGATCAAAACTCTTTCTTTAGATGCCAAACCAAACAGAATAAAAAAGTTATTTACTCTTAGTCTTTTAAGTATATATAGATGTTGAGTCAGAAAGAATAAGAAGTTTTTTACTCTTAGTGTTCCAATTAGATTGTTAAGTCAAAAAGAAGTCTTTTAGTCCCTTTTCTTCAATTAGATATCAAACTAACAATAATAATTAATAACTTATTGACCTTGCCTTTGAGTTTAATTGCGTTTATATTTTCAGTGTAAAAATAAATACCGTTGTAAATACATCTTGTTTCTCCTTTATTTCCTGTGTATAATTGGAGAACAGGAAAAAAAAATGTGACAGAGCTTTTTGAGACTTTAAAAATTTATTGATGGGAAAATACTTCTTTGGTTTTCCAGAATTTTACTTGGTATTAAAAGAATCTTTTAATTTTTTTTTTTCCTAAGAACTAATCTCTTTCTCTCTCTCCTCTAGCTTATTTACAAAAAATTTTTTTTATATTATTTATTTAATTTATATAATACTTAAGATAATTACCTAGAATATATATATTGTATAAAAACTAATGCTATGCTACTTTACCAGCAAAATAATTTCCTTCTGGAACCCACATAAATTTTAAAAAATTCTGTCTTAATTAAGTTGTCCCGTATTTTTTTTGATTATGTTTTCATTGATATTAACATTAATGACACCTTGAATTGTTGCGAGAGATTCGGAACAAATAATAATTCGAAAATGTCTCCGCTGAATAGAATAGCTAGGCAGTACTCCAATTTTTAATATGATCTTTTTTGCTCATCAACAATACTTAATGATGTAGTAATTGTGGAATGTGAGCCGTCAGTCAATATGAATATCTAATCGGCTTACTTATTTCTTTTAATAGTATAAAAACTGTTATAGAAATAAGGTTAGATTAACTTACCATTTGTACCAATTGCTAAGATAAAGGTGAACACAATCTTTTATGAGTTTCCATAGAGAAAATAACTATATGAGACTACTGATGATGGTATTTAAATTCATGTTGTTCTTTTTTTTGCGATTTGAATAACATGGTAGTATGGTTGAAATTTGTTTTGATATGCACTTCTATTCAATCATTGCTTTATATTTTTCATATAGTTCAACTTTTTCAGAAAATGTAATTTTAGTTTCAAAATATTTGAATGAATTTAATTTTTTTTTTTTAAATTAAATATTTAAAATTTATTAATTATTTTTTCTTTTTTCTTTTCAGGTAAGTTTTTTGTTTTAAACTTTGAAGAAATAATTTCATATTGTAAGTATTTAATTAACGTTTGTATATATTTTTTGTATTTATAAGACAATATGCATCAAAAATATTACGGGGTAATATGGTCCTTTTTTTGTAAACATTATTTATTGAAAATTAAATAATTTCAATTTAACTCTTCTTGACATGATTTCAGAATAGCGAACAAACCTTAAGATTATATCCTTAAGTTTATTCTTTTATAGATTTAATTCATATTTTTCCATAAATCATAAACGCGTTTCATAGATAATAACAAACAACAAGTTTCTTTTATTTATTTTATCATTCCATTGATGTCATTTGATTTTCTACATTGATTAGGATAGTTTTTATCCTGTAGAGTTGAGTTGTCAAAAGAGATCCCTATATCACTAAGCAAATTTTCATTACTTATGTAAGATATAAGATTGTTCGCGGTGACATCAACTGCCCTTCTATTTCAAAACAAATGAAGTATAAAGAAAATCTGAATAATTTGAGATCGGTCAAACTTTTTAATGTGTCACATCACTCTACAGACTACGGCAAATTTGAGCTTATTTTGCGTTTGTTGAGAGAGATTAACTCAAGGTCTAAGCTCTTCGATTTTAACTCGTCATATTAAACATCATTAACAATAAAACTTCTTAAAAGCTTTCAATGGTTTCATTTATTAATTTACCCATGGCTGTATACATTTAATATTAAATATTATATTACAGTGATAATATTATGGTATATAAACTTATACATGTTATGTATGCTTTTAAATTAAAAAGACTTATGATCCTTTTTACTATAAAAGGTTATGACTTTCTTTTTTTCCTATTTTTAGCAATTTATGTTTTTTTTTTTTGTATTTATTTTATTTCATTTATTTTTTGACATTTTCTCTTTAATTTATTTTGTTATTTTTCTCTTTTCAATTTCAAGTTTAACAACAAAAAAAAAAAAATAAAACAAATTTTCCAAAAATAAATATTTATGCAAGACACAGGAAATAAAGTTAAAATATAAGTGAGGTGTGGTTGAAGTATTAGTAAAATTTATTAGTTAAATAAATAAAATATAATCATTTAATAGTTATTTTGTAATAATTTTACTAATATAATATGTGAGTTGTGACCTAATAAATATTTTGTAATTGAAAAGATTTAATCTAAATAAAAAAAAAATAAATATGTTAAAAATGAAATGTTAAAAATGAATGGAAATATTTTTTAAAAGTGCTTAATTGGAGTTTTTTTTTTTCTAAAAAAAAAAAGGATCTTAATCATTTCAATTTTCATATTTGTTATTTGTTATTTTTCATATACTTTCAGATTGTTTAAGAGGAAAAGAAAACTGTTTAATGAATCCTATTGAATTATTAGTAATTAAAAGAAATTTTTTTATACTTAATATTGTTATAATATAGACAGACTAATTTTTATAATTTTAATCTTCAACACGATTCGACTCATTGAATATTATTTAAATTCAATTGGGACCAAACAAAATTATTGCTATTAAAAGAATTTCTTTTAAATTACCCCATATATTTCTCATAATATTTCAATAAATTTCTGTTACAAGCCAATACCTCTTATAGTTTTTGAAAATGGTAAGAAAATTATGAAATGAAAAACAACACGTTCAATTTTCGACTAAAAATAAATAATAATTATTCTTTGAAAAATTTTAATTAAATTAAATTAAAATTTACATTCATTTTTCGTTAATATTTAATATGTTTTTCTTAAAACATTATTAAACACATTTACCCTTAAAATTTTCAATTGCAAAATCCTATATCAAAATCCGCAATTGCAAAACTCCCAATTAAAAAATTCCATATCAAAATCCCCAAATCAAAATCTGCAATTACAAAATCCTAAAATACAAAATACCAAAATTTAAATCATAAAATTCAAGAACACAAAGTTCTAAAATATCAATATCGTAAAAAAAAAATCGTAAACAACTTTAAAATAATTTTTGCATTTTATAATATGGAATTTTGTTAAATTTGAAATTTTTTTTGTTTTTTGGGTTTTCATATAAGAAGCATTTCATATAAGAAATTTGAAGCGCCACAAACAAGTTTTGTCGAATTTGTATTTAAAATTTAATCGAATTAATTTAATAAGATTTGGGAATTTAACTTTGGCGATTTTTCCAAACCGTCACGGTTTTGTAATTAGAAATTTTGAATTTTGGAATTTAGAGGCGCCCCAAATTGATGTTTGCTTAGGAATAAATAGTACATAATATTATATTTTTTGAATTAAAATAGTGACTTTAAATGCAAATTATTGACATTATTTCATATATTAATGGTATTCGATTATTCACAATATACACATTTAAAATAATATAACAGATATAATTGATCTCAAGATTGAGTCCCAAAATCCATAATGATTTTTGTCACAAATAAAAAATCCAACAACCCCAAAATCACAGAAAACAATCATAAAAAAAATCAGTTCAATTTAGAAAAAGAAGCTATAACTTAGCAAATTTCCGGGTTTATTTCTTTTCGGACTTACTTATTTCATTTTTTATTTTTCCAACTTAGTTCATTATAAAGCAACTATAAAGTTAGTATAAAATCAACGTTTAAATAATTTATTTAATAGGGCTTGAAGGTGGCAGCCTCTTGTTGTTGATATGTAAAAAATTAAATATAGAAGGGATTTTATAGTTGGTTAGAATTACGCGCTTTTTTGTGCTCCCAGAATATTCATATATATATCAGAATCTCATACTGAATTAGGAGGGATTTTAGGGTTGGATTCACAAGCAAGATTGCTGTTTTTTCAGAATATTAATATATATATGAATATGCCAGATTCTGAGTTAGAAATGATTTTAGAGTTAGTTTCAAAATTGTAATATTTCTTAACTAGAAGATATTTTAGATTTGGTTATAAAATCAGGGTTATCCGTCTTTTACAGTATATTTATATATGTTCTTATGTATATACGAGTTTCTGAATTAGAAGGTATTTCATAGTTGACTATTTTTTCTTTGTTGTTTTAACTTCAGAAATTCAAAATCACCACGATTAATCTTCTCACTTTTTTATGAATTCTGAATTTACCAATTTTTTTGTAAACTTCCTTTTTGTAGATTTTGGCTTTTGGATTTTTATTTGTGGATTTCGGTTTGTAGATTAGGTCACCCATCCGATCTCAGTTTATTGATCTCAGCAAAATTTTCTCAGTTTGCAAAATCATATTTTTTTATGTTAAATTATCTTTAAAATAACTTCATCTTCAAAAAATAATTACTACATCCAACTTTTTTTTTATTGTGTTCTTGTATTCTTGTACTCTGTACTCTAGTTTTCTTTTAAAATATTGCTACGTCATTTTAATGAGACAATCTCTTTTAAATAATATTTTAAAATCAAGAATATTTAATTAATCGTAATACTTTTGAGAATTTTAAATAAATAACCTGTCAAGCCATATTTAGTTTTTACGAAAGAATAAAAAAATTAAAGGAAATTATAACAAATATTTAAAAAAACAAATTTAACCGCAAAATTTAAAATCCTTTACCTTTATAAAATAAATCAACATAAACCCAATTTTTTGTCAAAAAAAATATATATGAATATGTACATACATACATAATATTCCAAAACTAAAGGAATAACTAAACGATAACGAAAACACCATTTTAATTTTTTTTTGGATTCATAACACCATCTAATATTAAAAGAACAATTAAAAACACAGAAAAATTTTAAATTACTCGTAAACCCACTTTTATTTATATATGAAAATAAAAATATATATATTAATACATAATATATAAGTAATATGTTAAGTAACATATTCAAAAGATTTTGACATATATATTTATAATGTACCAGTACCAAAAGCCCTTTCAAAAAATCGAACAAGTAAAAAGAAAAAAAAAAAAAATATTTATTTATGACTTGTCATAGCTGTTATAATTTTCACATTCCTTTATCGTTATTTTATTTTTTAACATCTTTAAAATTGAATGCAAAACTAACTTAAATATATACATATATATATATATATATATATATATATATACATATCATATAACATAAACAACTTAAAAGAATATTTACATATACATATATGCGTATATGTACAATAATATAATATTTATATGTTGTATGCGTTACTCTGTACGATACCATACACACTTTTATGAATAATTCATATATGAAAAAAACAAAAAAAACATGATATATCCCTAGAAGGGGAAATAAATCAACTGTTAAAATTGCGGTTTGCAGAATTTTACAATATTTTCTTTCCTATAATATTACTTATGATTTTCTTTTTTATTCTTATTTTTTTTTTTTGTTAAAGAATTGCGAACATGTTTTATTAAAAAAAAAAATAAAAAACCCTGAATGTAAATAAGTATAACAAAAAAAGCTGTCAAAACCCAACCTACACAACAAGCTTTGTATGTAATCTGTTATAATTTACCTTAAACATATCATATTATTATTATTTTTTTTTTTGTTTTTTTTTACATATAATCATACACACATATATTTATATTGTGTAATAATATAAACCGTTATCTTGCATTATAAATTTCTAGGACAATAAGGTAACAAAAAAAAAACAGAAAATCCCAACAATTCTAAAACCATTGATGGTAAAAATAATAAGAGGAATCATTTTCACTTTTCACTTATAAAATTTTACAAAAAACAAAAAAAAAAAACATATATATCCTTATTATCCTTATAAAGAGGTAAAATAAATTTTGTTTTTTGTTTCTTTCTTCTACGTTGTAATTTTCCTTGTATAAATGAGGTTCTATAATGTGACCGTGTCACTTTTTTTTTTTTACTTTTTTAATGAGATGTATCTATAGTGTATCTATTATAAAATACATACAATATATGTATACTTTTTAAAAGTAATTAAAATAGAGGTTGCGCCTGATTTTGATGAAATTCATTAAGTGTATATTGAAAATTTTCATTTTTCATCTGAACACATATATATATGTATGTATATAGAAAAATGTAATTGCACTTAATTATAATATATAAATATCTATATAAATATATATATGTATACATTGTAGTGGATGTATATATGAATTAAATGTGTAAAATAAATAATAATGTTTGTGTTGCAAAGAAAGTAGGTATTGAAAACAGAAAAACTTAAAAAAGATTTTTCTTTTTGTTTTTTTTTTTTTTTTCAAAGTATAGTTTTGAGCGCAACAAGATGTTATTTCAACTAAAAGTTCATCTCTTGTCTTCTTTTTTGTTGTATTCTTTTATATAAGTAAAAAAAAAATTTTTTTTTTTTTTTGTGAAACTCAATTAATTTTGATGTACAGTTGTGGTAAAAAAAATTTTGAATTATATCGGAAGTGAGAGAAAAAGAATAATGTTTATCTTTTGGAGAAATAGAAAATAAAAGAAAGAAAAGATTATTCAAGAAGTACAGTGACTCACATAAGTATTTGTACTTCGAAATTGCTCTGTCCTATATAACTGATGATATATATGTATCTATAAATTAGATTTGTGTTTACATCCAGTAATTATTTCTCCTTTTAACTTTTTTAAGCGATAATTGATATCAGTTTTTTTTTTTTTTTTTTATATTCTACCGTTTTTATATCATGTTTAAATCTGTTAACAGCTTATCAGCACTCATATCTTCTAAAACTTTTTAAATACGAGGCATTTTTATGTTTATTAAATTTTTCTTTATATTTTTTGAGATTACAAAACAAAGAAAAAGTTTTGCCTTAACAAAAATGTATTCCTATTATCTATAACATAGGCAATTTTTGTTATTTTTTGTAAAGAACAATAGGTAATTATGAAAATTCGATCCTAGCATGAATAACACTGAAAAGGAAGATAAAATTCATTTCGTTGTTTAATAGAAATATAGAACATGAATATATAGCTGATATTGTTTAAGTTTTCCGAAACATATAATACATATACGTTCTATATAAATATACGCATATTATTTATAGTAATAATGAATTTAATTTGTATTCTTTAGAAAATATTAACTAAAATCAACATTTATATGCTATCTGGGGTACTGATTTAAATTTTTGATGGGCGAAAATAAATCCTATAGAACAATAAAGCCTAATAGGCCTTATTTCACTTTGGAATGAGAAATCAAGCATAAATAGCGAATTTTGCGAATTAGGCTTTATTTCTTCTTCAAAATAATGGAATTAAAGCTTAATTGTAATTTATTATTCCAATAATAACATTTTTTAATATTTTCCTTTCATAATTTAATTCCCATATTTCAGCTTATTTAAGTAATAAAATGTTTTCTGTTTTTTGGCATATTTCACTCCGTACGTTCGTTAGTCAGTGTTTCTTCATAATGAAATAATTTCGACAAGTTAAAAATTAAAGAATTTCGTTTAAATTCAACATTCAATCTTATTTCACTTTTTAATGTAATCATTTTGTCGAACTTAGTTCAGTTATTAGAGTTGGTTACAAAATCTGGATTGCCTCTTTTTCCGAAATATGTATATACATAACTGTGCGGGACTCTAAAACAGATGGGATTTTATAGTTGATTACAAAATCAGGGTTGCAGCCTTTTCTAGTATATTTATAAATAATCTGGAAAAAGCTAATAACTCTAATTTTGAAGCCAACTCTAAAATCTCTCCTAATTACAAATAATTTGAAACCAGAGGAAAAAAAAATAATGTTTCAGCTTTCCATATAAAAGTAAATCTTTGTGAAATATAATAATAAATTTTGTAAAAAATTAGACATTTTTATGAAAAACAAAAAAATATTATTTTGAAGGAATAAGGGCTGCAGCCTCCGCGCCGGCTTTGCCGACGTTGTTATAGTGCACGGGCGCGGTAGCAGAGGCATCAGTTCCAATTCCTTCAAGGGAAGTGTGAAGGAAGTTGTGAAGGGATGGGCTAAGAGAGGGGCGAAAAGTGGCTCGAGCAGAGGGCGCGAAGGCCACAAGGCTGACCGGAATATAGAAAATTTTTAAAGGCCTGTTGAAAATATCCGGATTTTACAGTCGGCTACAACTTTGTAATTGAAATAATATAACAATAATATAATATTTCTAAAGTGAAATAAAGCCTATTGGGCTTTATTTCTCTTTGAAATGCGAAATAAGACATACGGCGAAATTTTACGAATTAGGTCTTATTTCTCAACTCAAATTTGAAATAAGATCTATTAGGTCTTATTGCTCTAGGCTTTATTTCCCCCTACTTTTACTTTGTCAACTGTTAAAAAAAAAAATACCTGTTTGATTACAATGAATATATAATTATAATTTGAGAAAATTGTATTGTTTTAATTTTCTTTCATTGTACTCTCTATATAATCTATATAATGTATGTCTATCTATATATGTATATATAATTTCATAATGTATATACACATAAAAGAAACAAAAAAAAGAGAGAGAAAAAGATTAAAAGCATTTTATAATTTTACATATTATGTTATGTTTTTGTTTATGCCAACCATCATACAAAAAGTTTATTACCAAAAGATTACATTGGATAAATTCCAGAACTCAATTAAGGATTTCATGGACAATTATATTATTTTTATTTTTTTTATTGTTATTGTTTTTTATTAAGTATATTTTCTTTTTTTTATTATAATTTTTTATTGGATTTAATCCACTATAAAATGGATAGGAAAAGAAAATAATGCAATTTTCGGTTTATTAACGCATTAAGTATTCGTATTTTTTCTTTTTTTCTTTTTTTAATTGAAAGGATTTAATTTAAGTTATATTGGTTGAATGATATAATTTATATATATATGCGTTATTATCCTTTTCACCATTTAAAATATAATAATTAATTAAATGATAACGTTTTAATAGATATATATTTTTATATGTAAAGTAATTTTTAGATTTTTTTTTAACTTTAACTTGTTTATTTTAATAATATTTAGATTATAAAGTTAATAAATATTTAGTGAAAGTTTTAGTTTGACAACTTTAAAAGTTTTGCAATAAAAAAAAATTTTTTTTTTTATATTTATTATAGATATGTTTACTAATGATTACAAGAGCAAAATAATAAAAGTAATGGACAAAAAATTATTGTAAAAACTTGGGTAAAGTTTAAAATTTGAAGCTTTTAAGTGCATTATATCATATTAATAATTAATGTTAAATCTCTTACGTTTGGAAACTTTTATAAGTTATATTTGTTTAAGTATTACTTGACTATTGGATGTCGGGTTACTATAAATATTTAACTATCGACTTTAGTAATTCACAGTGTTTGTAGAAAACTGCCAACAGGAATTATTTGTTCGGGGAAGTGTTTTCAACGTTTTTGTTTGTTTTTTTTTTCTCCGCTTTTCTTATATATGCGATCGTTTGTTCTCGATTATAGGTTATGCTGAGTAATCGAATATAGGTTATGCTGTATCGTAAGTTGATTTTGCCAGAAACTACTTACTGAGGCATTGTTATTTAAAAGAGGTATGAATGGGTGGCAAGTGTTACTGCTAGTCTTATGCGTGTTATTTTTATATCTGTTTTGCTGTTGGTAGTTTTGACTGGACTTTAATTCTTAATTTGTTGTATTATGTATTTGAGCAAGGGCACTATAGAACTATCAGTATAGTATAATCACATTCCTCTTTTTCTTTTTGCGATTGAAAAAATAATTTTATTTCTAGACTGGCCTTAATTTTAAAATAATCAACTCTTTAGCTTCTAGGTTGTAGCTCCCTATTGCGTCTATAGCTGATAAACTGTCTTGGAAGATGCTGATTCTCTCGTCAAATTTTTCGGTTAGTTTTATACCTTCTTTCAATTCTGTCAATTCTCCTAAAAGTGGATCATTCTTTTATAAATTAATTTTGTAATTTTAAACCTTTTTTTGATTAGAAATTTAACTTGAAGATTAAAATTTTTAAAACCAGGTATTATTTATTTGACATTTAAGTTTAATGTGTCAAACTTTTTCACGATGGAATTTCTAGTCTTTTTTAATGGATTTTTTGGCTCATTAAATCCCAAAACTCCGATTGAATTTTAATTCAAAGACCGGTGACGTAACAACTACAATCATTTAAATTAGAATTTGAAATGGTGTATAAATATTATATATCTTAAGTGAAAAATTAGCTTATTAATAAATAATAAATAGTCCATTCGTCTTTCTATCTGTCTGTTAGTAAAAATACTAGGTGTTTTGCAGCAATATAATGCAAATATAAAATATTAACCAAAGATTTGCATTAAAAGAACAATATCGTAGAACAACTTTTTAATATACAACGTACATTTAACTTTTTATATTAAAATAACAACTCTTAAACTTTTTACGCAACAACAACCCGTAAAAGAGCTAAAACATAACCTAAGGTAAAACTTGGAAAAAATCTTACATTTAAATAGATTTAACTTAAATGTCACAAAAAGATTTTTTTCAATATCTAAACAATAGAACAGAAGTTTTTTTAAGCTTTAAAAGTCAAGATAAAAAATATACTTCTTATAAAAAAACTTAAAAAAATTTTGGATTTCCCCATTTTACAAACGACTAAAGCGTGAAAATTGAAATTCTGAGAGTAGTAAGATAAGAATTTATTCGAAAATTTAAAAATTTACGGTTTTTAGACACCCATAATGTAATCAATACTTGGAAACTTGTGCTTGGTTGATTTGTCTTTTGGTTTTATAATCATCATTTTCCTTATCGACAGAGAACATTCCAAAAAAAAAAAAACAAATTGATGCAAAAGTATTTACAAAAACTTTAGAATGCCTTTACATAAGCACCTTTAAAAACCTTTGATTTTACATATACTAATACCTTGTTTACTTTATGAATTTTATACAAAAACAAAAATTCAAATAAAAGCAAAAATTTAATAAAAAATTAAATTTTATATTTCTATAATTTTTAATATTAATTTTTATTAATTAAAAATTCGAAAAATTTCTTAAAATTTAATAAATTTAAATTAAATATAAAATCGAACGTCCTCTAAATTTAATAAAACAAACAAATATAAAAATGGGAATTGGTATATAATAATGTTTATAATTAAATTTATATAATTGTAATTATAAATAAACTTGAAAATATACTCTTACATATATATATATACAATTAATATTACTATGTACGTCATTACCTTCTAATATTTGTAAATAATTTTCATTCTTTATTATTGTTTAGATTCTAGTCTATAGATAGCATTTTGTATCTGACATTTTTATGTTTTTAAAAAAAAAAAACACTCACTTCATGGTACTTATGGTAAAAATTATTTTATTTAGATTCAATTGAAAAACTGAAATATCAAAGGAAAAGTTTTAAGTTATTCTTTTTTTATAGACCAGCAGATATTTTTGTTAGTGTTTAAACAAAAAAAAAACACATTTAAACTTTTTTTTTTTGTCCAGACTAGGCTGTTTATTTAAATTGTGAAAAATAGTAAGTACGTCATATAAATAGAGAGAAATATTTAAATAAACAATTGATTAAGTTTTTTTTTTTTAAATTAAGATTTTTTTTTTTTCAATTAATATTTTTAAAAAGAAAATGAACACATTTTGTAATGGTTTTTATTTTGAAAATTCAATTTGATCTTAAAAAAACGTTTTCTCGTTTTTTTTTTTTCTATACATATAGAAAGATTGGGTTCAAAAGTTTTTTAAAATTATAATTAAACTTAATACTTGTAGGATTATAAAAAAAATTTTTTAATAAATTTTTTTCCAGTATTATCATTTTATTCTGTAGTACGAAAAAGTTGGAATGAAATAGATAAATAAAATAACGACGCAAAAATTTTGGGCGCTATTTAATTTTGTTGCGTTGTTATTTTGTATGTGGTAATATTTCATTTTTTGCAACGCTATTTAATTTTCATTATTTTGGGGCGTTATTTTATTTACAGAATATGTGTATAATTTACCCAGAATATGTGGAAGGAAGTTAAGAATTGAATTAAAAATCAGGATTATAGGCTTTTTCCAGAATATTTGTTATTTAATATATATATATACGAAATTTACAATTAGGAGTGATTTTAGAGTTTGTTACAGAATTACAGAATCAGTGTTTCAATAATTTGTTTAGCGGGGAATTTTATCTAATGTCTTTTTATATGGCGTTATTTTAATACAAGAATAAAATAACGCCAATACAATACAATGCCGAAAAAAAATTAAATAATGCCGCAAAGAAAATAAATTTGCGGTGTTTTTTCATGTACGAATGTACCTATGTACTACGGTAGGTACGAATGTACCTACGTTCATGTACCTACGAAAAACATTCTCGTTGAAATTTTCTGTATCCAAAATAACTTCTGAATTGTTGTACTGGTATGGAAAAGGACGAACTATATAATAATATAAGTTATATGCAATATTCTCAGCTATACTAAAAAATTAGCTGTTATTCACAATCCTCTTTTTAATTTTTCAAAACAATCTTATTTTTGAAATGTAAGAAAACTTTTTCGAACGGATATGATCAAATTCTTCATAGACTTTAAATGTTTTATTTTCATTATCATTATTGCAATTTTTATTACATTAAAGAATTTTAAATTCTCTTGATAGGTAATTTCCGTAACCAAAAATAATGAGATCAATATCAAATATCGCAAATTTCTTAGATTTTAAGTGGGTAGATAGATTTTAAGTGGGTAGATATTTATCAGATTTTAAGTGGGTAAGTTTAGAAATTATGGGTGGGTAGAAATTTAACAATCTAAAGAGTTTTTTTAGATTGTTCTCCAGTAAAAGAGTTATAGTCCAGTCCAGTCCCGAAAAAAATTATAGAATCCAGAAAAAATAAACTTAAAATTTTGGCTGTTGAAAAACTGCCAATTAATTTGATTAAAGAACATTGGAATAGAAATTGATGGTCATGCAAATTTTATCAAAAAAAAAAAAAAGAACAAACTCCAAGACACATACTCTAAAACTTTGAAACTAAACTCGAGGTAAGATATGTGCATACCTTGGAGCATAATGCTTTATCGAATATTAACTGCCATCAATAAATCGTCAACAAATTTTCAGTTTTTTTTTTTAGGTAATAGAGCTGAGAGAAGTGTTATAACTTATAAGTAAGGAGACATTAATTCTCAGCACGCTGTAATTGGTGAAACATCAAAGGCGACGTACAGTTACTTATAGACTTTAAATAATAACAATCTAATAGTCTAATACCTATTATAGCCTAAAGATATAAAGAACTTTTTGTAATTTCTTTATTGTTGACAATTTATATCGTACAACTGGTACCACAATTACATATGAGCGATTATAATATCATATATTCACATGTACTCAAAGAATTGTATTGAGCCTATTAATTTTCAAACCTATAGCTACAACTTTTTTATAATTTTTTTGTAGAGCATTTAATTTTTAATTAAGTTAAATGTTTTTAATGTATAATATATAGAACTCAAATAACTTAAAATATTTTGTACTTCATTTCAATCTAATTAAAAAACAAAAATAAAATTATTTTAAATAGATATATAATAAATTTTCTTAAAATTTTTTCCTATGAATACAAACAATATTGAAATGCAAAAAAAAAAAATTAAAATCGAATCTTTAAAATAACAATACACATATTGATTCTACATATATATATCTATATATGTATAAATTGCAATTTAAAATAAACATATTTTAAGAATAAATTTAAATTTTTGGAAAAAAACAAAAAAAAAATCAAAAGAAAAAGATAATTAAAGAAAATATATTTTCATTGTAAAAATGAACTCTTAATAATAGGTACTGTGAATTTTCATATAAATTTTAAATAAATAAATGAAATTTATTTCTTTAATTTTTATTTTTTGTATTTTTTTTTTTTTTTGTATAAAATAAACATTACCAAGGTAAGGTTTACTTCAATATTCAAAATTATATTCAACAATATAAATATAAAACAATTTTTATATTAAATACATACCTATATTTTATATTATAAGTGTAATGTAATATTTAAAAATTTCATTAAAAAAAAATAAATTATAAAAAACAAAAAAAAAACACAAAAATATCAAAAAAAAAAAAACACAAAAATATCAAAAAAAAAAAACACAAAAATATCAAAAAAAAAAACCAATTATAATATCACATTATTTACATAAAATATCAACAACTTATGGCAATGTGAAGTTACACATTAAAATTAAAGTACAAAAAACTAAAAGAAAACTTAAAAAAAACTTTGTTGAATATTTTTATATAGAGGTACATATCTATTCATGTAAAATAATAAGTATCTACAGATATACTTGCTTTTTAAACCACTTAAATATACCCGAAAATTTCCATTTTATTTTTTAATTAACACTAATTTGAACTGTTAATTTCAAAATAAAAATAACGAAAAAAAAAAACCAGCTTTTGCAAAAAAAAAAAAAAAACAAAAGCAGAAATACATAATAATATTATCGTATAACAGCTGTTCTCAAATTTTTTTCCATATTTAAAAAAAATTAATAAGTTTTATACTTCATTCTCGCATCAATATAAGAACGAATAATCTGTGTTATGAATTTTAACATAATAAGGATTTTTTTTATGGCTGGGCCTACATTTTATTCAAGTACTTGGATGAAGCATCTTATTAAGGGTCGTATATCTTACAAAATCGTATTTACGGAATCTACTTATAGATTCCATTTCATAGATATAATTTTGTGGATTTCATAGATATGATTTTGTAAGATATACGATCCTTAATAATATGCTTCATAAGAGTTATACTAAGATGGTGGCAAAATGAGCTAGTATTGAATTTTCAAATTTTAAAAAATGGTAATGGTTATACGATGATTAATTGTAAAATTTTAACTTAACTATTTTTAATCATTTTGCTATGGTGACTGAATGACAGTTCAGTCAAAAAAAATAAAAGTTTTATGGATGCTGTGCATAAAAAAAATGAAGTGTATCTAAAACTTGAAGATCTAAAAACTAATGAAACTTTGGGAAGAATTAACGGAAACTTTTTTAAAAAAAATTTTATCTTTTTACCTAAATTTAGAGCTATTTTATTCATTTACTAGATTTTGAGTTTAAAATAACACATAATGTATTTGACTAATCTTAAAATACAGATAAATGACGTAGCATTTCGGAAGAGGTAAGAAAACTTTACGAACAACACTGTTAACAAAATCTTAAGATAAGATATACCTACAAATCAAACGACTGACCAATGATTGGGATCAGTGAAAAGAATTTAGGAACATCTTATGCCTCAATAAGGATGAAAGGAAACAGAAAAAGAAGAAATATTATAAAGAAATGTATAGATCCAATCACACAAACTTACAAAAACTTTAACAATTAACAAATCCATTTAACTTTAAATTTTAAATACTTTGATGATAATTTTTAATTTAATAAAAAATTTGGAATATAATTTTATTTTTAAATTTCTACAAAATTTAATATCATAGATAAATATAAACATAAAAATAACAAAAATAGAATATTAATTAAAAAAAAATAAACATTAAAAATGAATAAAATTTCTCACCTTAATTATTGGAAAAATTTTGTATTTTTTAACGGAATTATCTAACCTATAAAAATTTTAAATTAATTGTATACTTGACCTTGATATGTCACAGTAAGTTACAGCATCAATGAAAATAAATAAAATCTAATGGTCATTGGTCTTTTTATCTGAGGGTGACTATGTGTATATTTTGGTTATTTGAAATTAAATGCGAAGTTTCTATTGAAATTTAATTAAATCTTTTTCTTTTCGGTTTCGGTTTTGTTTTTTTTTTTCTTTTTGCTTTTATTTTATTATAAATTTACTAAATTTTTTTTTTTTTTAAATATTATTTTTAAAATAAATAAAATTAAAAAGATGGTGTCCTTCAATTTTATAGGTTTATTTTAATTTGGGAAAATGAATTAATTTATGTTGCAAATATTTTATAATGGAAAATAGAAAATTGGTTCAATTTTCCTTTATGGTTTTGTTTCTCTTACCTTGTTTCAAAAAACTTGAAATGAAATTATATAGTGATCTAATAATGGGGGCATTGTAAAAACATTGATACCTACCTTTTTTTTATCTATTCTTTTGCAATTGCAATTCTATTCTAATGCAATTTTAATATGTAATACAATTTTAGCTGTCCTTTCCTAAATATAATTATCATAACTACTACATATATAAACAAAGAAATGTAACTTTTGAAAATGATAGAAGTAATTTTAACACCTTTCTTTTTTTTTATAGCTTTTTATACCTTATAGTTACAAAAAAAACTTAAACATGGTATATGGAACAAATCAATTAATTTAGATTATTCTTTTTTCTAAATACCTGATTCACTTCTGATGTTGGCAAACATGACGGCAATTTGAACTTGTCTACTGATTATCTAAATAGTAACCTGGTGCTCTTGTTTAAGCATTAACGTAAGTTTTCAAGCCAAGATATTCTTCTATTGCCCGGACTTCGTCTTTCCACAATTTTACCTTCAAGGATAACTTTTAGAAGACAATACTTCTCTGGGATATCTCAAAATCTGTTCAAAATATTTTAACAAATCCTAGTTTTTACTGTGGGCTTGTATTTTTGGTTTTTTGGTAATTCAAGCCAGAACTGTTTTGTTTGTTATACGATGGATTCAATTTATTTTATATATTCTTCTATTACACCATACATGTCATTTGCTTTTATATCTTTTGTTGTATTCTTCAGTGCTTCATTAAATATAAATTTCAAATATATATATATTAAATAACAACGGTGACAGAATACAGCTTTGACGCAGCCCCAATTTAAGTTCTCCAATGATTTAGCTGAGTGTTCAAAATATTCAGACCTTTAATATCTTTTAATCTTGGTGATAACTTTGCAATAATGTATAACGTATAATAGCAATAATGTATAATAGCAATTGATGTATAACTGTTTTCAAGAAACTACTTTTTCCTGCCATTAAGAGAATTGGGCTAAACTATGGTTTTGATATTTCAAAAGAAAATTTTATGCCTATCATCCGATGGCAAAGATTATTTCGAATATTTATGTATACCTAATAAGAAATTAGTAAAATTCTTGAAATGGTATATATAATTAATGAATATTAAAAAAGAAGTGGGCCCTCGGTGCCCTAATAGGTAAGAGCACATAAAATACGCTGTAATTCGAGGGAGTGTGGGTTCGAATCCCACACAGGTCGTAAGTGTTATTCCCCCTTACGAGATTTACAGCCAGGTCTGAACTGGAAATGCTGTATAATTTCCTGTTTATGTGGCAGAGAAATGCATTAAAAAAAATCCAGTCAATGTTTTAAAGACACTAGTCTTTCATTTGAAAGATATTGGGTTCAAATCCTGTTTGGATCATATAGACTTAACAAAAAATAATATAAATGTTTTTATAATATAATAATTAGTATAGTATAATTAAATAAAAAGTGAATACATTTCTATAATTAAGAAACATATCGTAATATATAATACAATAAAAATAAAATAATTCTTGTATAAGATAATAGATGGCGTAAAAATTAAAATAATTGGGTTTGATAGTCCTTGTACAATATCTACAGCCCAGTAATCATTAACTGCTTACTCAAATTAATGATTCCAGAAACTGAAGCTTAGTTAAATATGAAAAAATAAATGAGGTGTTGTGGTAATGATGACCTATTCTCCTTATAGGAGCAAAAAAAAGCTAAAAAAAAATGTAGTGGGTAAAAGCAAAACAGTCCTAATTGTATTTGATCTGAACGAATTGTTATACTATAATCTGTTTGAAATTAAATTTAAAATAACTAGGTTGAAAAAAAAAAATTTAAATTCAATTTGAACTAAAAGTAGGATCAAATAAATAAGTAGGATGAAAAATTGTTTTAAATTAAAAATTTTTCTCTGCAGAAATCCACTTATATTATATTTAAAATAAATTTTACTGTAGATATTTTAGGAATTTATAAAATTTAATAAAAAAAGAAAAAAATTGTAATAATCAGAATTGAATTGAATAATCAGATAGTTTTTAGTTTCTAGTTTTTTTTTATTTATATTTTTTACACCATGATATTTTATATCTTTATTTATATTATCAAACAATCTTAAGTGTGAATAGTTCTTTGAATTTGTTTTTGTTTTTTCAAATACAGGTATAATATGAACTAAAATAGATACCTGTATTTAATAAATTTTTTTTTATCACCTTTATTATATTAATTTTTTTTCTCCCCTATTATTTATTTTCTTATATATACTGATCATCACAATATAACTAAGTAAATTAAATAAATTTGTATTATATATACATAAGTAAAAGTAAAGAGACTCTTTATAAATATCCTTAGATCCTTTTCAATTGAATCAAACCCATTTCAAATGAAAATTTTCAACTTTTCTTTTTTATTTGATTGTACTTATTATTCTATTTTTAGTTTTTTTTTGTTTTTGTATTATGTTAGAATTGGTAAATGATAGGTCATAGTATAATAAGAAAGTTTTTTATTATTTCCATGTATTTTTAGATTATTTGATTAATTATTTTTTTGTTTATAGAATATAAATGAAAAAAAAAACCAAGAAAAAAATGAAGATATTTTTATCTTAATTTACTTATTAAAAATATTATAATTAATTAATTATGATTTTCATAAAAGTTTTGTTGTCTAAACATTCTAATGATGTTGACCTTTAGTTATAAACATTATTGTAGATTTTTGATAAGAAAAGGGTCCGAAAAAATTTTACTGATCATATGGGCACATTAAATAAAACTATTTATTTTATTTGAAAACATTAATAAAAAATAATTCGGACCTCGGTGGCCTAGTGACTAAGAGCATATGAAATACATTGTAAAACCGAGAGAGTGTTTGTTCGAATCCCACTCACGTCGTAAAAATACCCTTGCTTTTTACAACATTTACAACCACGTCTGAAAAGAAAAGGCTGTGCAATTTTCTTGTCACATTTATGTGGCAGGGGAATAAACTAGAAAAAAAAAAAAAAATTAAGAAATTATTTTCTGTTGAAGCAATTTTCTTTAAAGACATTTTTATTACTAATCCTACGTTTTTTTTACACGTTGTACAAACTGCAGAAAAGGATTACTTTAGATAGTTAAGTAATTGCAGTTTTAGGTAATGAGGAAACAAATTTTTGTTATTTTGTTTACGAAGAACGGTGGAAAACATCGAAAGTCACTCAAAGAAACTGCACGAGGTTCATCTGGGTAGTGTTTGACTTTAACGAATTAAAACCACCCCTTTTAAAACCAAACTCTAGGATGGGTCCTTTAATACATAGTGATATAATGCACAGTTTAATTTTAAGGAAAAGAATGAGGCAAGGATTACTTAGGAAATTATTTTTGGGAAAATTTGGATTTATAAAGGACTTGGAATAATAATTGGATTCAAATATATGATTAGCGGTGTTTAAAATACAATAAAACCTTTAATTTTTTCCTCATCCTAAACGATTACTCCTTGATTGGTTCCTTAAAAAGTTTTTGTGCAGCTATACTTTATCATTGTTTTTTACAATACTGACAAAAAGAAAATCTATATTTTTTTTTAATTATCCTTATAACGAAAATATAAGCAAATAAAAAAATAAAAATTGTAAAAATAAATTTGTAAAAATATTAAATGTTTTGAGAAATATAGTGTGCGAATTTTCGATTTGATTCCTTTTAATATATTTTTGTAGACAAATGAAGCATTGTAATAAAACGTTTAGAAACTTCTTAACTTTTTGATGTTTTCTGTAGTCAACTCACAACTGCCATGTTCAAATAATTGATACGTTAATTTTTTTTAGAGTAATTCGAAAATAAATTCGAAATTCGAAGAACCCTTTTTAGGTTAAAAATATAATTTTTGTAAAATTGCGTTTTCTTAAGTCCCATTTATTCAAATGCTGTATTTTTGTTTTTATTTTAAATTTGTTAAATTAAGCACAAACTTTAAGTAAAGGAATAATTTTTGGTCACAAAATTAGAATTTTAATAGCAAAATTATCAAAAAATTTTAGAAAAGAAAACGTCCAAAAGTTACAAAACAAAAACGGGATTTTGAGTTAACGAATTTTGAGAAAACTAGACATTAAGTGAACAGAATAAGCGATACTATGAATAAACGATAATACGAGTATATGTAAGACAGGTTTTTGTATATAACCCTACTTTTTTAAATTATAAATTTTTTTTTTTCTTTTGTTTAGAATGGTAAAATGAATTGTACACATTATGGATCGTTATCTAATCCAATTATTTTTATTTAAAAAAAAAAAACAGTTATTAGATTGGTTTTAATTATAAAAAAAAAAAAGGAGAAGAAATTTAACACTAAAATTTATTAAATCTTTTTTTTAAATATTATATAGTAAAACGTTAATTTCAATCTTCATAAACTGATCAATTATTAAATACAATAACCTTCAGTTCAAATAAGTTATTCAGTTAAAATATGATATTTTCTAATAATTTATAAAAGCAAAAAAAAAACTTTTAAAAATTTTATATATATATGTATATAAATATATATTATATATGTAGAATTCAACCTTTATGAATTTGTATTTATATCCCACAGTATTTCTAATTGACCTTTTCTTTTATTTTATTTCATATAATCCTTTATAATATTTTTTGTGTTTTTATTTTTTTTTTTTTTTTCATAAACTTTTCAATTTCTATTATTGTTAAAAAAAAAAAAAAAAAAAGGAACAAGTTCAAGAGTTTAAAAAGGATATTTAACGTTTAAAATGTGTTTGAATGAATGTATAAAAAATAACAAATATGTACGAGAAAAGGACAAAAGAAAACAAAAATTAAGTTTTCATTTGTAAGAAAAAAAAAAACAAAACACGAAAAAAAATTGGATGGAAAAGGAACGAAAACTTTCCTAAATCTTTAAGATTTTAATCGCATTATCATATTATTACAAAATAAACATTTATTCATATTTTTAATATGTACACATTAAGATTTCTACTAAAAATATTTAAATTACCATTAAAGGATCAATTTTTAATATATTTAATGCAACTTGTTTTTAATGAAATTGCTGTTAAGTTGTTTATTTACTATTTTCTAAAAATTTTTAAAAATCTTTTATAAAACAAATAAGTTTTCTTATTTTAACTGAGTTTCTTTCTTCTATTAAATATTTGAAATTACCCTTAACTAAATCTAACAATTTGTGTCACGGATCTTAATCAATATATATATATTTTATACTTTACTTTTATACTTATATTCATTTTATAAAATTGTTAATGTTGTTTACTTCTAACTAAATCTTTTCCCAAATTAATGATATGCGTTAAAAAGTGCTTCTTTAGCACCTCGGTGACGTAGTGGATTAGAAAGTATAAATTACGGTTTGGATACCAAAGGAGTGTGGGTTCGAATACCACATACGTCGTAAGAATAATTCTCTAATTTCCCTTTTACGACATTAAAATTCATCGTTGGAAAAGAAAGGCTGAGTAATTTTCTTGTCACATTTATGTGGCTTATTTTCTTTTTCTTTCAAAAATCTCCAAGACTGCTTACTTGACTTTTTTCTAAAATTTAATAAAAAATTTAAAATATGATGTATAAAATACAAGTGTATAAAAGGTACAGAAACAATCTTCTAGAAAATTAAATATGAAATATGTTTTATGTTGTATAAAATTGAAACTTTAAAACTTGTTAATTTTTCTATTTAAAAAAAAAAAAACTAAAAATCAGCAAAGTGTTTCTTAACTAATTCTATAATACAGTGTTTTTTAGCATACTTTTAGGCAGTCTATTTATTGCGAATATATGTTTTTATAAATAAAATATTAGTTACAAATTATTTAGTACCTATCTGGTTCAAGAAACTTATGGAAATTAATAAAAAATGGTTTACATATAACAATATCTATACTATATAAAATATTCACAATTTGATAATAATAGTTTTAATATGCTATGTAAAAACCATTTAAAAATTAAACTTTGTGGAAATCATTTAACGATCCACATTTACAAACAAAGGATTCTTGAAATTACTAGTTTATTTGTTATAGGAATCTACCAATCACAATTAAAATGTGATTTAAATAGGTTCCGTAAATATACGCCTCAAGAATTACCGCCGCAGGCTAAAAATTAAAAGGTCCCGAAAATTTTGTGTGGGATTTGAGGAGAATTCTTAATATTAAAAAAGTTCACAATTTTCGCGTAATTTTTGGGTTTTTTTTTTTTGCATTAATTTTAATCTATTTGAACTCTTTTGTTATTTTAACTTTGGTGTTATGATCCAAAATCTGACATTTAATTAAATTTACATTCACAAAAAAAAACACAGTTTTGTTTTGAAAAAACTGTTAAATCTTATATAAGGATTTTGGTCTTATCTACGAGATGGTTATTAAATCAGTGTTTCACACTTTTTTCTAGAAAGTTTTAAAAAAATGCTTAAAATCCTTGTAAAATTTTTAGTCCTTGTAATATTTTTCTTTTTTCTTGCAATCTTTAAAAAAATGTTAAAAATTGTTGTTAACAGAAAGATTAAATAAATTGATTTTCGTCTCCTAATTATGCTGAATAATTTTTTTTTGCGACCATAATTCATTTTTTTTTTTGGCGGTTTTAATAAAAAAAATGTTTAAAATATTTCTTTATTTTAAATTCTATTTTGGCCGATAATTCATAATAAGTTTTGGGGCGTAAATTCGCTCAGCCAACATAAATATTCACTCTAAATTAAAAACTCAAAATTTAAAATGACAAAAATTAAAGATTTTCTACCTTTTCTACCTTTAAATTCTTAAATAAAAGAAAAAAAAAATAATTTATTTTATTATGTATAACTAAACTGAAATGAGTTCAAGAAGAATCCTTTAACACTCCTTCACAATTTTAAAGTACCTACATTTTATAATATTTCTTGTTCTTTTTTGTAATTTGTATACCGAAATGAATGTTTCACTATTATTTTTTCCACCCTAAAATCAATTTAGTATATAAACGTATAAATATATTTTGTTTTGTTTTTTAATAAAAAAAAAAAAACTTTATTTTTTAAAACTATCAAACATCCCACAAACAATCCAACAAAAAAAAAAAAGAAAAAACATCAGTTTTTTTGTTTTTTTTTTTTTTGTTTACTTGGTTTAAAAAAAAAAAACAAAAATTTAGGTCGTTTACAATTTTCCAAAATAAATTTAATTATTGCGGGTTAAAATATTATGGAAATTTTTATATAAAGGTTCCTTTTCATTTTCTTTAGTTTGTTGTGAAAATATTCAAAATTTGTTTATTATTTTTTATCTGTCTTTTTTTTTTTTTAATTTAAAATCCAAGCATAATCTCCGATAATTTTTCGGAATATATCTCATATATAATAGATGGAAACTCTTATACCTTTTTTTACCTTAGACCTTTCTATTCTTAAAGAAATTAATATTATTACTGTATTAAATGTATTTTTCCATTTGTGTGACAACTAGATTTTACTTATTTGAATTTTGCAGAATTTGCACCAAGTTTTTGTGCCAAGTTTTCTATAATGTTACTTTAAACCGTCATTATCACCTTTTTGCATAAAATAGTTATTACCATCTCTTTGCATAAAATAACCAAAACAGGTAAGCGTTTTGCAAACATTTTTTTTTTAATGTATTCCCCTGCCACATAAATGTGACACAGGCTTTCCTTTTTTTTTATTATTCTTACAACGTGTGTGGGATTCGAACCCACACTCCTTCTTAATTCAGCATCCTCTTGAGATCAAATTTATACCAAAAACGATCATTCTAAATCACAGACTTCTTTATTTCAACAGTTTAAAAATAAAAAAATTTACAAAAACAATCTAAATAGTATTGATGTCATGATTATCTTCCAAATATTTTAATACTATATAGCTTAAAATTCATTTCTTTCATATAAACATCAATGTTTTCAAATAATTACAATAATTTAATATTATATTCTGTATATAAAAATCTAAAGATTTGAATTCATGAATGAAAAGAAGAATTTGTTTCAAAACTTATTATTTGTTACAAACTGATTTTTATACTGGTATTGTTTTACATTTATTTTGTGGTGTTGTTAATTTTGAAATAAATGTTGGAAAATTAAACTTTTACACAAATACGGTATATTATATATAAACATATATAACTTACATAATATTCAAATAAAAATCCATATTAATACCCTACAAAAAATATAAATAAAGGGTACATGGATTTTATGAATAATATAAAATATTTTATATTATATGGATGTATGTATTTATATATACAGGGTGATCCGTTTTTATTGTTAAATATTTATAGGGGGCATTTCGAGTATCCAAAGGAATAGAATATTACTTTCGAGTTGAGAATTTTATTTCACTTAGATCCCGAGATAATGGTAAAAGTATTTCTTTATATTCTTATTTAATTTCCTTAAGTATATCTCAAAAATTTGACACTGCGTTGAAAAGATTTGCCTTTCAGCTTTCTATATAGACAAATTAAAAATTTGTTGTTTTAATTAAACATTATAGGAATTATTTTAAAAACCGTAAGAGATAGAAAACAACTACTGGCGCGATTCAACTTACATAGTTTTACTGGAGCAATCCAAAGTCTCAATGAAATAGTCAAAATCATCTTAATATCACGTATTAGGAGGAAAATTTGGAACAAATAAAAGAAAATTTAAAAAAAAAAATGAAGCCATTATGTTTTCGTTACTTTCATTATGTTTTCGTTACTTTAAAGACTCATATTTTTTGAAAGAAAGACAACTAAAATATGAACACCATTAGAAAGCTTCAAAAAAATCTTTTTAACCGTGCATCAAACTTATTAATTGGTTTCGTAGATTTTGGGGTATTAAAAAATTAAAGAAGAAAAAACTTTAGATTTCATTATATTGGAAACTACAGGAGTATAATCCGGCCCACCCTATTAGAATAATATTTGTTCTTTTTTACACCGCTAATAGATTATATCTATTATATATAACAGAAAGCATGTTTGTTTGTTTTATTCGTAATAAAAATAAAAAACTTTATATATTCTTATATTATGGTTTATACCATTCTAAACCGATTTTGTTGAAATGTTACTTTGAACCCGGAAGATGTTTGTTAATATATTCTGGAACCAGAGCCCGAGTCAGAGTCTTCATGGTTCTAGCGATTGAGTTTAAACTGTGAAGAAACATAGTTGCTTATCAATTGTTCGTAGTTGCTTATCCAAGAAATTCACTAGATTAATATGGTTATAATCTGATAACTCGGATATTTTAAATAAATATTTAAAACCGAAGTCGAAGCACCCAGTATATTCAAAAAGAAAAATACATATTTTCCAAAAAAAAAAAAAATGATTGAGGTTTTTCAAGGATTTTTGAAAAGTATTATAATTTGTTATGTGTGCCATCTTTTCAGTTTTTAATAAAATAGTATAAAATGTGGTTGACTGCTTTAAATTTTGGAATTAAAAAAAAAAAAAGGGTTTTTTTATTATTTGATAATGGTCATTATTGTCCTTTTCTGCTTTATATATAATATATTTTGTAAACTTAAAAAATACAACCAATAATTTATTATTTTATTTTATTTTTTTAATAAAATATATATATCTATATATATATGGCTAACATCCTCAAAGGACTAGGGCTTTAATATTTTCTTCCCCTATAAATAGTGTTTCAAGATAAATTAAATAAACAAATAAAAATATATTCATTTTTATTTAAAGGAATTTAATATAATTAATTGATATGAAAAATGAAAAAAATAAAAAATGAAATATATAAGTTACTTATTTGATAAATAGGATTTATATTCACTCAAATTTTATAATAAATTTATTTATATTTATTTATTTTTTAAGGTCATATCATATTCTTCGAAGATCGATTGATTGGAAATTTGTTATTTATTTTATTCGTAATGAAAATAAAAAAATTTTTTAAAAAAAAAATTAAATCTTAAAGTAGATATTTTTAATAAAATCTTTCCTTGAAAAAGAAAATGAAAATATTCTTAAATTTTTTAATAATTTGTAATACAATTTACATTGTATTAGAAATAAATGTTTTTTATTATGAGCTAAATTATTTTTATTGACTATATCGATCTAAAATTGTTCGGATACTCCCTAAATCTTACCTTCTCTCAAACATAGATTGGAGCAATAATATCCCCATAAGTAAGCTGTTAAACAATTGTCAGCAACTAAATCGTCATGATTGATGGGAATTCAAACTATTTAAATATACATCTGATTTTATATAGAGCAAAACGTATTTGATCAGGCTAAGGTAAATTGTTTTAAAGCGAAACGAAAATTATGTTTTTACAAATTTGTTTTTGGACTAATTCGATATGAGAAATACTTATATCTATACCACGATAAGGTAACTAAACTTCGATATTCAAGAATTGGCCAAATACAAGTAGTGGAAAGATTTTCTGTGATCAATAGGTCAGAAACACTTAATGTAACCAAGGAAAAATGTTTCTGAATTTCAGGATTTAATCAGAAATAACTTGTTTTGTTATAAAGACATACAATTTCATACAATATGCCAAATACCTGAAGACAATGTCTTCTTGTAAATTTATGTTTCAATTAAATAAACGCCAAACTGAAATTTATATCCAAAATCAATAATATTCTATCATTCCTGTGAAAATTTTTATTTCAAATAATTACAAAATATGTAATACCTAATAAAATTAAACTAGCTATCTTTATATTGGAAATCTAAAAAAAAAACTATAAATTTATTATACAAAAATATTGTGGTTTTTAACAATTTTACTTCTTGTATTTATATTATTATTATTATTATATTAAAAATACAAAACAAATAAATAATAAAGGATATTGAAAATTTATTCCCTTTAAAATTAATTTATTTTCTAACCATATTTAAATTAAAAAACTAATAGATTTTCTTTTAAACTTTTCTCAAATTTTCTATAACTAACTCAATCAAAAACAAAAACAAAAACAAAAATAAATAAAAACTTATAGGGTCGAATACGAATACTCGTATCTTAAAATGTTGTTTTATCAAAATCGTCTTGTCTTTTCTTTTGTTTTATTCTTTTATTTTCAGCACATTTTTTTTTTCACACATATTGCAACATTAAAGTTTTTATAATAATGGAGGCTATCGTCTCTAAACTCGGATTATATTAATCAACTCCTATCGCCCCTAAACTCTGATTATATATAACAAGGATTTAGTCTTTATAAATATTTAAATCCTGATTTCATAACCAACTTTAAATACTCCTTTAATTATATTTTTTCATACATATTTCAACATCAAAATCCACTAAAAAACAAAAAAAAAAAAAAAGATTAACGGAAATTTAAAAAACGACATTTTGACAAAACAAGATTTTTAAAAACAAAATTTTAATAAAACGAGATTTTTACATACGAGTATTCGTAGAGCTCTCAAACTTATATTGTATACATATTGTTTTTCAAGTCCTTTTTGGAAAAATTTCCCAAAACACATTTAAACATAAAAACCACATAAAATTAATTTACAGTTAATAAATTTTACAATTAATATCAATTTTATATTTATCATCATTCTAAAAAGATGTATTTTGTATGTTTAAGAAATAATTTACATTTTAAATTCAACCAACCCTCTATCATTTATATATGTATTCAAAAAGATGGTAACATAATTTAATTGATACCAATACATAAAATGAATTAAAAAACGAAAAAAAAAAAATAAACAAAATCAAAAAAAAAAGCAAAAGAAAAAACTTTTGAGTTTTTCCATATTGTTAAGACATTTATTTATTAATAATAAAAATAAAAAAAAAAAAAAAAAAGTTATTATTATCAAAAACTTATTTAATAGCAACATTTTCACCACTTTCAAAATACAAAACCATACATAAAAAAATCAACACAAAAAAAAAGAAAAAAAAAACAAATACACAGAAAAAAAAAAAATAAAATTCTGTAATTTCTCTTTAATGTAATATTCCATTAAAATAATCGCGAAATATGAAATAAATATGGATTAGAGTTTGAAATAAAAAAAAACAAAAACAAAAGAAAAATAAATGAAAATATAAGAAAACTTTTTTTTTTGTTTTTTTTGGAAAAATTTTTACGACATTGAAGAATGTTACCTATAGTGTATTTAAAATAATAATTTTTTTCATTACATTATTATTTATTTTGGTTTTTCATTTTTGGATCATAAACCATATTTTCATTACTGATTATCTACATCCTTCTAGTTTTTTTTTTTTTTTTCGTTTTGATTTTTGGTATTTCCTATAAAATTGGAAAATCGGTTTTTATTACATTAAAACAAAAAAAAAAAAAATATTACTGAATTTTATTTATTTTACATTTTTTTCATTAATGTGCCAAATATTAATTATATATAGGTATTACCTATGTTTGTTTGTATGATATATCAAAAATTTATCTGAAAAAAAAAAAAAGATAAAAAAAGGAAACAAAATATACATTTTAAAAAATAAAATTTTATCAAGTCATAAATGTACTCCAAGGATTTGAACATATATATATGTACATATCATATACATTATACATAAATTTAAAATTTTTTTTTTTTACTAAAATTATTTTATTTGTTGTTTATTTTTTTGGCTGATACATAAGTGTATATAATGTATATTACAATTTTTGATTTTCAATATAGAAATTTACAGTATAGTATAGAAAATAAGAAAAATTTCAATGAACTGGTTTAATTTATTGCAGAATGTAGGACTCTGAAAAACATAAGTTGGGAATAAAAGCTAAGTACAAATAAAATGAACAAGCTACACTTAATATAGAAATTGTAGCAACCCTCCTTAAAATACTTAATAACAGTTTAAACATCAAAATTTCAACCAATAAATGAAGAAGAAGCTCAATTCAAAATCATTTAAAATATTTAAGTGATAGATTATATAAAATATTCTTATAAATATGTATATTTTTAATAGTAAGATATAGTTGTTCTTAGAGAGAGGCCTAAACCTTGAAAAAGACAGAATATTCTGACTCATGGCGTAGTGGTTAAGTCGCCAGCCTTTAAATCGGAGGGTTTTGGGTTCAAACCCCGATCAGATCATATAAATAAAAAAATAATTTAGTAATTTCATATCGTAATAATGTATATCGAATAATTAATAGTAATAATAATAATAATAGTAATAATAATAATAATAATAATAATAATAATAATAATAATAATAATAATAATAATAATAATAGATGCTACAGTTGAGCGTTGTCTTCAATAATTACCTCATGCAATAAGCTGTTATATATCACTGCATGTTGTAACTGTGACGGCTATAGTTACTGTTAGCAGAAAAATAGGCGGTAATAGACGGTTTTATTGTTTCCTTACATTCACACTCCCAATTTAATATTTCCACATCTTTTTTCCTATCCTCTCCTATCCTTACTCCCTAGCCAAAATACTGCGTCAGCAGATAAGGGTTTCATCCCATTACATTGGCTTAAAAGGAAGGTTGGTTTAGTCAATAAGAATCTGACACTACCAAGGGGAAATTTTTGGTGTCTTTGGAAGATTCTCACCCCTTAGGGAAAAAAAATAATCGTTTTAGTTGCAAAGATTAAAACGGTACTATGAGGATTTTTACCACACTAAACCACATATTTTGTTTCAAAGACTGCTGAAACTAGTCAACATAGACATTTTTCGTTCACGTAAATTTATTATAAAAATAAATTCATATTGCATCAATTATCCAATTATCTGATATTTTATGCATTATGGATTTATATGGGATCGCACGACTTTGTTCATTTTAGTCTCTTAGTCATTTAATAAGGTTGGGATTTTCAATGAGTCAGTCGTGTTGCTATAAATTAAATTTTTTAAAAATTTCGACATTTTTTGTTTACTAGAATTCCTAATATCTAATACAAAAGTTTAGTTTTTAGGATTTCTATCACAAAATTAAAAAGATTTATAACTCTTAGAGTAAAAAAATATAAAACAACATACAGTTCGCTTTATTATTATTTAGAAAATTCTATTAGAAATTCAAATTAAAAATATTTATAAGTAGCATTACGATGACATTTTTTCTGGAGAAATAACAAGTGGTGCAATGCCTTAGTATGAAATGCAACCCCTTACAAGACACGATTTGTTCTTTGCTCTGGATTTAAAAAAGTTTCCATCTAAAGAAATTGTAGTCTGATCAGTGCATAAGACTTCTCTCCAGAACTCAACTGGTTTGTAAAGATAATCTAAAGCAAATTCACCATATTTTTTTGTATTTAGATGAAATGTGACAATGTTTACGGACAACATATGCTTTTATATTTTTTTCCCCTAAGTTTTATCCAAATTGTTCATTTTTTATTTTTTTGAGTTCTGTTTTTTTTTTTTCGAGGGATGGTGGAAAATATCAAAAGTCACTCAAAGGAACTGCATGAGGTTCTTCTAAGTAGTGTTGAACTTTAACCAACTAAAACCACCCCCTTTGTAACCAAGCTTTACTACGGATATTACGGATAGGCCCTTTAATACATAAGATAATGTACAGTTTGGTTTTAGGTATAAGGATGTGGAAAGGTTAATTGGTTTGAGATAATTAGGATTATAGAGAAAGAAGGGGAAAATTTGAAGATAGTTATTTTGAAGAAAGATGTTAACGTTCTTCTTAAATTTCGCTAAATCGTATTATATTTATCTATGACAATTATATTTTTTGGCAAATATCTCGGCTGAAGCACCCGGCTCATATTGAACAATATTTTCTGCTCGTATCTTACGGTAAGTTCACTTGTGATGCATACATCCGGATGCAAACATTTGGTTGGTTGAAAATATATATCATATTCATGATATGCTCTCCCTTTCGCTTATTTTAGATGCAAAATCCTCTATAAGAAACATACAAGATGCAAATTTGTTTTAACGTCAAATACAGACGTATAAAATCAAACGTCAAAAACATTTTATATATGTATTAATAAATTATATTTAGTTTATATTAAAATTTTTCTTACATAAAATACAAATTTTCTCTGCTTTAACCATTTTGTATTTTGTAAATAAAATATTTTTTCATCAAATGTCAAAACATAATACACATACTAGCCTACTATTATAGGTACTTTCAAATAAAACTTTCAAAATAAAAATGTCACCGTTTTGAATCTCGTGAATGAGTGAATGCATTAATCGATGCAAAATATTCGTTAATATTACCGAAGAGTACATGAAATGTAACCGAAATAATTTTTGCAACTGGATCCCATGTGAACTTACCCCATTCCTTTATTTCCGTAGCATTTATTTTTTTATTGCGACCAAATTTAAATTAAAGACTTTGACAAATATTTATTTTGGTTTTACAACACAAATGCTGAAGAATTCCTACTTTCTCAGAACAAATTCTAATTTGTTTAAATAATTATGAAACAGACTGTATAAACATTTTATCTTTGATTAATTTGTAAATTTTTTTTTTTGCTCAATACAATTTTTACAATAACAGAAATTTTGAATTATTCTTTAATTCTCAAAATGAATTTTTAAAATATTTTTTTTTTTGTAAAAAAAAAAAAATTTTTTTTGAAATTTTATGTCAAATACCGAGAAAAAAAATGAATAAAACTTTTTTTTTTTTTGCTTTTTTAGTTCTTTTTTTGTTTCATAATATTAAAGTCAAGTGTATTCATCCGAGAATTATTCATTCATTTTTTCCTGACTTACTTAAAAACAAAAACTCCAAACCAAATTCTAGTGAAAAAACGCCAGAAAAAAAAATGTTCCGATAGAAGTCACTTTTTTATTTTTAGACATTTCAAGTTAAAAAAAAAAAATAATAAAAGACAAAAAAAACAAATATTATAAAAGTTAAAAGAAATTAATTTGACTTAGTAGGTGACAGTTCTGACATTTAAAACTTTTTTCATTCATTAAAATTTGGTAAAAGTTTTCAAATTTTTAGTAATAATATGTAATTATTTATACCGTCATCTAATAATAATATAATGTTAAAAATTGTTTTTAGTATATTTGTTTTGTCATATATATTTTGAAAATAACTATATTTATTATATACTTATATAGATAATATATACAAATATATGTATATTATGTTCTTATGTTCTTAAGATAATCACGAAAATACAAAAAAATATCTTAATTCACTATGACTTTCGTAGAAAAATTGTCCTTCAAATATAGGTATTTGATCCTTAAAAATTAATCAAAGAAAAATTTGAATCAATTATAGATACTTAAATTTATAAAATGGATATAAAGACAACAATTTAAATAGGCATATGGACATAATTTAAAATTTAATTATGGACATAATGCTAAATTTAATTAAAAAAATTTTGCTATCTGTCCAGGAACCCATACTCGAGATGTTAATCCCAGGAGGAAATAAAGTCAAGAGCAATCTATTTTCATGCCTTAACTAAACTTCCTCTGACCAGGCAGTACATTAGTACTAAAGGTCGTATAACCTATTGTTTGGTCAAAAAAGGGAGGTGGTGTTTAGTGGATTAAAGTCCCACACATTCATAGAGGACTCGTGCTCGTTTTCACTCCTCTATAGTGTCTTTCGCTGATTCCCAAAAAAAAAAGGTGGTTTGCGAAATTTCGTGGTAGTTCTTATTTCTTGTTTTAAAAAGAATTAAATCCTATAGGCTTTATTTAACTTAAGAAATATTATATTAGTATTATATTATTACAATTCCAAATTTATAGCCGACTGTAAAATCCGAATATTTCCAACATGTTTTAAACTATTTTCTATATTCTGGTCAGCTTTGTAGCCTTCGCATCCTCCTCTTCGACCCACTCTTCGTCCTTCCCTTAGCCCATTCCTTCACAATTCCTTTCGCACTTTCCTTGAAGGAATGGGACCTGCATGCCTTCGCTACCGCGCCCGCGCATAACAACGGCGCCGGTAACAGGAGCGAAGTGAACTGCGTTTTTAGCTTTATTATCTTTTTCCAGAATATTTACAAATTAACTAATTAATACCTGATTTTGTAACCAAGTACTAGTTACCTGATTTTGAAACCAGCTATAAAATCCCTTTTCTGTTTTAGAGTCCCGCATACTTATGTACATGCACATTTTGAAAAAAGGGGCAATCCAGATTTTGTAACCAACTCTAATAACTGATGTAATAAGTTCGACAAAATCATTACATTAAAAAGTGAAATAAGTTTGAATGCTGAATTTAAATTAAATTCTTTCATTTTTAACTTATCGAACTTATAACAAAACACTGACTGACGGACGGACGTACGGAGTGAAATCTGCCAACAAAAAGAACACATTTTATTACTTCAATAAGCTGATATATGGAAATTAAATTATGAAAGAAAAATATTAAAAAATGTTATTATTGGAATAATAAAATACAATAATTAGGCTTTAATTCCGTTATTTTGAAAAAATAATTCGGGCTTATTTCACTTTGCATCAAGAAATAAAGCCTAACACGCGAAAGAAAGTGAAATAAGGCCTATAAGGCTTTATTGCTCTAGGCTTGATTTCCCCCGTCGATATTAATATACTGTGTATTTAACAAACCGAATTTTCTTCTTATGGATTATAAGGATAATTAAATTAATATCAGATTTTAATTTATCTTTCTTTATTTTTTTAATATGTATATAAATTTTCAATATTTTAATTTGTCTGGAGCAGTACATCTTACTTTTTAAGGGAGGTACAAATCTTCGAAATATACCAATAATTTCCCCTTAGTAGTGTTAAATTTTTTTTGAGTATAAGTACTCACCTCTCCCTTTAGCTAATATATAATGGGATGAAACACTTAACTGCACAACCAGTATACTGATAAAGCAGTATGCACAGAAATATATTGGACAAAAATGTGAAAACTTGGAATTGTATAGAATAGGAATAAGTATCTACCTATATGAGAAAAATGAATAACAATGAACTGAGAATATATAGTAACAATGAATAACAATGTCAATGAATTTCAAAACTTATTATTTTCAGAGGTAAATATTTGTTATCTTTTAAATATATTGAACCAAATGATGTTCCTATATAGGCAAGGTGAAATAACACCTATATCAATAAGGCCTATAAGCCCTTATTTCCCGAAATTCCGCACACAAGCATTATTTCTTATTCTAAATGGAAAAAAGGTCTATTTATTTTTTTAAATAATAGAAATAAAGCCTAGTTGTAATTTATTATTCCAGTAATACCATTTTTTAATATTTTTCTTTAATTCCTATATTTCAACTTATTTAAGTAATAAAATGAGGTTATACACCTTCCTAATTCATAATCTTTCTCCAGAATAATAGTTTTGGAATTGGATTTAAAGCCTAATCCAATTAGAATGAGAAATAAGACCTAACGTGGAATTTCGCCAAATAAACCTTATTTCTCAATTCAATTTGGAAATAGGACCTTTGCTTAGGACTTATTGCTAAAGACTTTATTGCACCCTGGCATAAAAGAAATATTTTCTATCCAAATAAAATTGATACTTTTAAATTAAAAAACCAATTGTAAATAATATATCGTATTTAACCCAAAGATTACATGAAAATTTAAGTCGTTATTTGATTTTAATAAAAAACTCGGCAACAATTAAATTAAAAAAAAAAAAATACCATTCAACTTACAATAAAAAAAATGTTAAATTTAATTTTTAAATATTTTACTTGTATATTAAATATTTCGACAAATTTAAAATAAAATATTTCTAAAATAAGGACATCTGAAATTTTAATAAAATTTCAATACCATTTAGATTAAAGTTCAAAAATTTTTACTTTTCTTTTTGTATATACGATTTTCTTCTTTATGTCACAATTTTTCCTTTTTTTTTGTTATTTTACAAATTACTTTAAATTTTTTATTTTTTATGAAAAAAAAATTCCCATCCTTAAGTATGTTTTTTTTATTTCTGTTGTCCTTATTACTTGTTATCCTAATTTTAACTCATTTTCCACTTTAAGACAGACACATAAATATAAAAGTACAAAAATATATAAAATTAAAATAGAGAAAAAAATAATATGGGAAAAATTTATGTATATGTATATGTGCGAATTTTTAAGTCACCAATACAAACCATATTTTCTTCCTTTAGTTTCTAAACAATAAATAAAATAAAAAAAAAAATAAAAAATAAGCACACATGCGGGATACATTATTTTAGATCCCAAAACATTTTTTCCTACCAACACAGAAGAAAACAAAAAAAATTAAAAATATTCACACATCCTTATCTAATTCTATGAGCTTAAACAGAAAAAAAAAAACGAAATAAAAATTGGTGACACAAATTCACAATTACATACGTATTAAAACATTTCAAAATTCCAAACAAACATTTTGTAAACGCACAAATAATATAAATATAAAAGCATACAAAATACCGCGCTACATACATTAATATATATGTATATTAGATTTCAATTTCCGCGATAATACACACTTATTCATAAACATTTATTATATTTTTTTTATTAAGCATTTAGTACATACAAAAGGCTATATCGTAGCCTCAAAAAAACGAGCATACGGTTCGGTCAGAGCATTCTAAGAATACTATTTAATTTTAAAAAGGTTGTTCTTAGAACATTTCGAAGATTAAGTCTTAAATGTGTTGTTCTCCAAAACAAAAACCTCCACTTTAAGCTAAGCAGCTTCATTTAATTAAAAAAAAACAAAAATCAATACAAATTTCAAATATTGCAAAAATATTCGAAAAATTAAAAGGTTCATACCTTTAATATTTGATTATACCTGTATACATTTTATTTCCTATTATATTTTAATGATTCTTTATCAAAACATATATTCTATTTAATAATCAAATACAGATGCTACTTAACGAGATATTATGAGAGACTATAAAAATAAAAATATTAGATTAATCTAACAACAGCAAAAACAAACATACAAAATAGGGTAATAGAGAGAAAAAAATAAAAATAATAAGAAAGAAAATAAAAAAATAATATATTTTTTTTATATTTATGTTAATTAGATTGTAAATGTAAAAGAAAACCAAAAATATTATCATTGTCCTTTTTTTATTGCTTTTTAATAATTTAATTTTCATTTATAGAATAATTTTGTCAGAAATTTCATGCATCCAATAAACAAAAAAAATAATAATTTAAAATATAGAATTAGATATGTATTTTTTTAATTAATTATTCGTATAATAAACTATAAAATGTAATATGACATTATATTCGTATAAACACATTGTACCATTATTTTTTTACGTTTATATATTACAATATAATCATTCTAATATGTATGTATTAATAAAAGGAATTAATTTTATGGTTCTGAAAATAAAATTTAGGCAGGTAATAAATTGTTAAATAAAATTATAATAAATGTCAATAAGATAAAAATGAGATATTTTGAATAATTAGTTGATGGTTAAATTTCTGTATCATTTTTCCAATTAAAAATTTTCCTATACATTTCATAGAAGTATCCTAAAAGTATGCAATTTTCATTTTATTCTTTAATTTATTTATTTATTTTATTAAATTCCTGGGGCTTCGGTAGCCTAGTGGGTAGGCGTGTGGCGTATTAACCGAAGGAGTGCGGGTTCGATCCCTGCACAGGTCGTAAGTGTTTTTTTCTTTACCCCCTTACGACCAAATATAATGTAAATATATAGTATATAATATAAACAAAATAAATAATATTAGTATATAATTTAATAATAGTATAAAAATCTATAATGGGCTTAGTAGCCGATGGTTCAATAATATTGCATTACATTTATGTATGTAATATTAATATATATAAATAAATAAATATTAAATTCCTGGGGCTTCGGTAGCCTAGTGGGTAGGCGTGTGGCGTATTAACCGAAGGAGTGTGGATTACCTTAGTTTTATATTATTAATATATTTCTTAATCTGTGGATGGAATACTGGAATAATAATAATAATAATAATAATACATAATTTCTTAATAACATGTCAACGTTTTGCTTTCGGTTCTAAGTAGGTTAAGTTAAGTTAGGGCAATTTTAAATAAAATAACCAGATACAATAATGATTTTTTAAGTTTTTATGCATTTTGTATTTAAGATAAAATAAATTAAGTAATTTAAAATAGTTAGATATAAGTCAAATTAAATTTACATAAATTAACAAAAAAAAATTACTTTATTTTAAATATTAATAATAATTGAAATTAAACCGTTTTGTAAACTTTTTTTTAGGTTAAGCTTGTATCAAGATATATACGCAATAAAATAAAAGTTTAAAAAAAAAAAAAAAGAAATGTCAACGTTTTGCTTATTACTTATGCTATGTTGGCTTAATATATCGTCCCAAATTCCAAATAGCTCCATTCGGTTTTTGATATTTTTTTTATATTTTCCTGATTTTTATACTTTAAAGTTTTAAGTGTAATCTTGTGTATGTTATTGATGCACTCCAGGATTATTTGCTTTATAGTCAGTTCTACATTGCAGAAGGTACATATTGAGGGTGATGTTTTGTGGAAAATATACTTGAGTGGCCAGTGTGATTTCCAATCTTAAACTCATTATTCTTATGTCGTTTTTGTGACTTTTCGTTTTGACTACTGTGATATTTTTTCTTATAGGGAATATATCCCTTAGTAACATTCCCGAATTTTCCCACTCTGATTGTTTCAAATTGTTGTAGTATATTTTTATTTGATTTTTAGCATTGATGAATGTTCTTTGTATGTATGTTATATTTAGGCTCTTAGCTGGCATCTTTCCTTCTTTGACCTGGGACCCATATTAACTTAATTCTGCCCCTTCCTTTTATAAGGATATTTCTTATATTTGTGATGGCGTTTTCTTTCTCTGCTATTTTTGTTATTGCCCTGATGTAAATGTTGTTTTTTACATTATTCTTTCTTGCCATTTTGATTGCTCTCTTCTATATGCGCGAATATTGAAAAGTCTACCATTATACCTAATTTAAGTATTTCTTCAAGGCTAGTCACTGTATACACTACACCGTTGTTTCCTTTGGATGCATCGGTATACCATTCTTTACTTGCTGTGTGTCTTTCTTTAACACTTTTGTAAACTTGGAAATATTCCTCTTTAGTTGTATTGTTTTTTGGTAGATTTGCTAGTTCATCTCTGATTTTATTTTATTCTTTTTTGTATGGTAATTTTTTTTTTTTAAGTTATTTTATTTTTGTATTTTTCATCTTATTCTAAATTAAACTTTTATTAACTAAAAAATGATTTTTTCATATTTAAATTTGTTAAATAAAAGTAGAAGCTATAATTTAGCTCTCTCTTACTTAATTTAGTATTATTTATATTAGATATTAAAATATTGGTATTGTTTCAGAAATATATTTTACAAAAAGCCAAATTTGTATCTTCAAATTTTGAACTTACTTGAACTTACTTAAATTTAGCTAACCCAGTGTAAATTTTCTCAAAAAATTTGTTTTTAAAGTCTTAGAATTTTTTAGAGTTAAATACCTTGAGTTATTGCTTACTATTTAAGCTTAGCAGTATTTTCTTATCGTTGCTACTTATCGTTACTACTTCACTTAAATTGATAAATGGTAGAAATATATTCACCATTTCCATGTAATTTATTTCTATCTAAAAACTGGAATTTGAGTTTTGACATAATATATTTATCGAATCTTCTTATAAGACAAATATTTTGACTATTTTGGCCTATTCATATAATATTTTATTGGAGTAATAATTTTGATGATTTGTTGTAGGTTTTCAATTTAAATTCGTACATGTTTAAAGACATTTACGTTCAAATATTCTTAGTGTTCCCATCATAGATGAACTGATGTTAGATCAGATTAGACAATCATAAGTTAATATTGGCCGAGTTTTTATATTAAATTATTTATGTTAAAAATAAAAACTGATAGACAAAGTTTTTTGTAAACTTTTTTGTTTGGGTTAAGATAATTTAAGACAATTTAGAAGCTTATCAAAAAAAAAACAAACAAAATTTTATATAAATGTGAAAATTTATTGAAGTTTTTCTTCATAAACCTTTTCTGTTCCAAGAAATTAAATATAACTAATTAGTTATTATCAAAAATATATAATAGTAACATTATACATATAAAATTATAATAAAAAATTAGTATGTAATAATCTGTTTTACATAAAAAATTAATATACATATTAATTTAAAGATGAAAACAATCATAACAAACAATCAGCCATTTGTTAAGAAATATAAAAATAATTCATTCTTTTTGGTTTTTATTTTGGAATAATAAAATATAATATATATGTACATGTACGTATACATAATAATAAATAAAACATCTAAAAAAAAAAATAAACAAAATTATGTTAATATTCAAAGCTTTGTTCTTGTAAATAACAAACTATAAGTAACATTTTGATATTAAATCCTTCTACTTTGAGCGTCATACATATTTATAAATTTGAATACTAAAACTTAGACAGAATCAAAAATTTTGATTCTGAATTTTTAAATCATTGTATATCATTGAAACAAGGAAAAACATATATGTAGTTGACTTTTTTAATACCCATACAAACATAAGTTATATTGTTGTTACCTGTTACTATAAAATTTAATCATATTTTATTAAATTTCACATGACCAGTTTTTATAAGTAGCAAGATATATGAGGATATAAAAGCCTAAATATTGCTTTTTGACAATGTTGTACTACAACAACTAAACTTCATAGAAGTTATTGTGATTAAACTTGATCATTTTTAGAAAATTGCAAATGTCTAGATTTATTAAATACTAAGTTATGAGGAAACAAATTATCCTTATAAAATAAATTGTATGGCAACTAATTGAACCTGCTGTTTTAGATTAACGAAATTTTACAAAAGTTGTTGGCATGCTACTGGAGATCTTTTCATAAAATTTCAAATGTCTAGCTTCAATACTGAATTATTTTTTATATAAAAGAAAAAGTTGTATGACAGCTACTTGAACCCGATGGTGCCAAATTTCAATAGAAAAACTAATAATTTTGCAAGGATGAATTAGAACTTAATTCTATGCAAAAGTATCTATACTTTACCATTTTTATCTCGTCTCCTTTAATATGTCACAAATGTAATGGCTATTTTATTATTTCCTCGCTTCAGTGAAAATTTTTAATCTAATACAGTTCCTTTAAAAAATAGCTCAATCTAAAATTTTTATACAAATGCCTTGATTGCTTTTTGTCAAGATGGGCCCATTTATAGTTAAACTTACTTAGTGGTGGAAGGTATTTAATAACTAAAAGTACAATAACTAAAAGTTTTGACCAAATAATATTTTAAACGTCCATTAATTAATGTAATAATAGGATTTTTCATTTTATATTTTGTTCTTAAAGAAAAAATTAACCAATTATTTTTACAAAAATTTAATAATTTAATAAACAAAAATCTGCTATATACCTACTCCACTTTATTGAAATTTAAAATTGATTTAAAATCTATCATTGTCAATATACAGAATCATGTATCACCTATTTTCATATATCATATAATGTAATATTAGATAATTATCGATTGTTAATAAATTTGGAATTAATTTTTTGTTTAGTGAACATTCTTTATTTGTTTTTTCTTTTACGGGTCATCGACACACGCTTGGTAAAATCTACAACATACATCTCTCTATATAATAGCATTTTCCTTTTTCCCTAATACATTTAAAAGAATTATCTTTAATAAAACTATTGTAAATCCCTTTAATAAGATAAAATGTGTCTTTCACTAATTCTAGTTAAAAAAAAAAAACAGATTACCAATTTTTTAAATTATCCTTTAAAAATATTCTATTAATCCTTTAATTATACATTCCAGTGATTTTAAAAATAACAAACAGATACTTACTTTATATATGATTAAAATTTACATATTAATAAAAAAAATTTTATATACATATAACATTTCCAATCAATTTAATAAAATAAAACTTTAGGCTATTTTTAAGGGTATAATTTCTAAAATAATTTCTCTTAAAAATAAAAAAAAATATTTATTTAGTTGTTTTTTTGGTTTTTTTTTTTTTTGTTAATTAAGGTAAAAACTTTATGCAAAAATGTAAATAAATTATTTAAAAAATTTCATCATATTATTATTATCTTGGTATACCATATTTTATGCGTTTAAGCATAAAAATTCATATGTAAATAAACTAAAAAAAAAACAAAAAATTTCAATTAAAATATTCAACAAGAAAAAAACGAAAAAATAAAAAAAAAATAAAATAAAAATATCTTTAGGATTTTTATAATTATCATAAAGATAATATTAAAATATTCATTAGTGATAAAAACTTTTTTAATTCAAATTTATACATACTATATATATATATATATATATATATATATATATATATTTATATACATATATGTATATTTTTAATATATATAATCGTATGATGAAGATTTTCATGCCCTTTTAAAACTTTGATTGCTCTTTAAATACAAATACATATGTATAATATCAGCTCTCAACAGTCAAGTCATAATAATTATTATAAAAACTATGTATTATAAAAGTTTAAATTTAATTAAGTTTTTAAAATTAATTTATAATGTAAAAAATAGAGGCATAGATCCTTACAGGAAGAACTTTACCTAAAATTAACAATAAAAGTGGTTTTGTAAAATATTTATATAACATATATGTACTCGTATGTATAAAAATTAAAAAAAAAAATAAATAAAAATCAAAAATGAGTCTAGACCTTGACATTTTTAATGATATTAAAAAAAAAAAAAAACAAAAAAACAAAAAAAAAAAAAAATAATAATAAACAAGAGTAAAACTTTTAAATTATCATTTGCATTTTAAAATATAAAAAAAAATATTATTTTAGGATTAAAAATTATAACAATATATGTAATAGGTGTGTAGTATATATAGTACAAATTATGCGCACTTAAGATATAAGCGTCTTTATGTTTTAAATTTTAATTAAAAGTTTTATAAAAGATTATTTTATTTGACCTTTATTTAAATATTCGAAACTTCATTATTTTGTGTAAAAATACATAGTTATTCATAAAGTACAAAAAAAATCTCACTAACAAAACGCAAATTGTTTATCTCCAGATCTTTATAAAAAAAAAATGTAATCTTATTATTTAAAACACTAAATAATGGTTTAAATTTGCAAAAAAATATAAAAGAAAAATAGAGCCCATCAAATCAACTAAAAATTTCTGTTTGTCAAAATTACTATTTTTATTAGGCACTCAAAGAAAATGAAACTCATAGAAAGTAAAAACAAAACAAAACATTCCTGGTTCGCCTAGTATAAAATATAAAATAAATATAATTAATTTTTCGATTTTTATTTCCTTTGGTTTTGGGGGACCGGATATCCACAAACATGAAATCTGACATTTAAAAAATGAACAATAAGAGTTTTTTATTAAAATTTATGTATAAAAAAAAAATAGGTACTTATTTTTTTTTACAAAATTATGATTTTTTTTTTTTTTTTAATAAAACTTAATTTTCTTTATGTTTTCTTTCAATAATTTTTTTTTAATATTTTTTTTAATTTTTTTTTTATATTGAAAATTAAAAAAAGAAGCTGCAACCTTTAAAATAGTCGTGCATATTTTTTTATGTTTTAAATAATTTCAACCATTTAAATTAAGAAAAATATCATTAGCAAAAAATTAAAAAAAAAAAATAAATTTTATGGTCACATTTATTTGAATTTGTTCAAAGTAAATTCTACATGAAGAGCATGAAATTTATCTAAAATGTACATGAGAGATCGGTTAAGCTTTTAAACCTTTATTCACTCACTGTGTATATTCAGGTGATAATTTATATGCAGGTTGACATTACTTGAAAATTTAAATAATCTGAAAACCAGTGTAATGCTGGACCAGTGATCATTTAAGTAAAAATTATAGTCTGACAATTGAAGTTAAATATTTTGTTTCTAACTGAGAAATTTTCAAAACTATAATTTATTTTTTAAGGTTTTATCTAAAAATATAAAGAATAAACAAAAATATTAAAATGGAACATTTTCCTGATTTCATGAAATTGAATTAAGTTGAAATATGTTGAATGCACATTTGAAAAAATTTCACATTTTAAGGTTTCAGACAAAAAATTCAGTAGAAAAACCTCCCATCACTAGCTTTGTTAAAAATTCGTTCAATTTAATTAAGTTCAGCTCAAATTAAAAAAGGTTTTATTATAAGAAAAAAATTAAGTAAACTCGAAATTTTTAAAAGTAATTCAGTAATTTGTATACCCGTATGTACTATGTTCAAGGGTATAATAAATTTGCCATTACGTTTGTGACACCTTAAAGGAGTCGAGCTAGATATAGTGTCAAAGGTATGGATCGGCTCAGAATCGAATTCTGAGTCGATTAAGCCATGTACGTCCGTCCGTCCGTCCGTCCGCACGATAACTCAAAAAATAAAGGAGCTAGGGGGCTGACATTTTTTTTACGTCACTTTTGCAAAATTGTTAGTTTTGCTATTTAAATCCAACATTTTCGGTCGGCGGGTTCGAGTAGCTGCCATACAACTTCCCCGTTTAAATGAGAATAACTCGGTGTTTATTGAAGCTAGGAATCTGAAATTTAGTAAAGAGGTGTCGAGTTACATGCCAACAACTTTTGTAAAATTTGGTTGGTCTAAAGCAGCCTGTTCAGGCTTTTTGCATTTCTTGGAACTTAATGAAGCTAGGCGCAATAGATTCGGGTAGCTATCATACAACTCCACAATTTACATAAATATATCTCTGTAGTTCGGTACTAAAACATCTGAATGTTTTTAAAAAATGATCAAGTTTTATAGAAACAGGATATATTACGTTCATACGAGTATCCCAGAGTTGAAACAGTCTACTCTACTGCACTCTTCCTCGTTTTTTAGTTAATCGTGTTACTTAATCTTTATCTCTGTAACCTGTATTCAATTCATTTTATATTAAAATTAAAAAATTAAAATTTCAAGTACAGATTACAGAGAAATTCAATTTTTCAAACTCTTAAGTATTCATCATCATTCACATTTATTATTGTATAAAGAAATTTTTGACACAACTTTTTATTATGCAATAATCCAAAATTATCCAAGTATTAAATTGACTCACAGTAAATTCGAAAATGTAAAAATTATTAATATTTAATTTTTACATTTCTTAATAATTTTATAATTATTTTTTTTGCGAGGGCAGTAAAAAATAATAATATAAAAATTGTCATAATAACGGATTTCTTACAGACTATGAAATGAACAATCTATAATAATATAATACTCACTTTCCGCCTTTCTAAGGATTAGTCTAAAACGCATATTAAAAAACGGAGGTATTAAAGGGCAAAAGCGAAAAAACGTTGTGAACAAATCAAAAGAAGATTAGGTGATAGATAATAATTGTAACAAAGTTAAGAAAAATGTTGCAAAAAAAAAAAAAAATTAAAAACGTTAAAAGAAAAATTATTTTTCCATCTTTTTAATTTTTTTTTTGTTTTTTATTTTAATCAAATACAAAAATTAGTTACGCTTCAAAAAAAAAAACTAGATAAAGTTGAAGATAAAAAACCTACGTTCATTTTGACACAATTTATTTTTATAACAAATATATTCTCAGAATTATTACTATTTATAGAAATGAAAATAACATTAACCAACATTTATATATACTTAAATCTTTTAAAAAGGATATCCCATTTAATGTATTAAAAGTATTTCATTAACACAGCAATATAGGGCGTTTGTACCTTTAAATGCGTTTGTACGTTTAAAAGACAAAAAAAAAAAAAAAATTATTTGAAATTAGTTGTGGTTGGATACACATAATATTTAATCATTTTTTCGAGGCATCCAACAAAATTAAATTTACAAAAAACCAAGTTTAAAAAATTAAAATTTTTCTTACATATTGCTTGCTTTTAAGCGAATTACATTACTAAAGATATTGCCTCTTCATCGCCGAACAATAGATTATTCTGACGTCATCCAGCCATAAAATATAATATTGGACAGTAACAAATACAATTTTTAAAAAAGATTTATGAGCGACATCTGTTAATAGTTTCAAATATAACATTTAGCCGAGACACAAAATTAGAAATAGGTACATTATTTTAATTTTTTATTTGAAATTTCTTTGCTGAAAATTTTCATTGCTGATCGCTTAGTACCTATAAATATAAAATATATCTATATAGTTTGCATAAAAAACCATAAGAACCATTTAAAAGCAATTATAAATCATAAGGATCAATAAATATTATATTATGAGTAATTATTTCATTACCTCTTATTTTAATAATTCAATGGGTTGTGGTGAGATGCGATCACTTAATCGAAACAAATGTTAATGACAGTTTATTTTGTATGCCTTAAGTAAAATGTTATGTCTAACCATTAAATTTATTCACTGAATTCTCAATTTACCAGAACTAAACTTACTTTAGCATAACTGTTTTTGTTTTTTTTTTTTTTTCGTTTTTTGTTTTCCTTTTTTGCGGAAAAATCAAAGAAATAAACATATAATTAACCAAAATTTTTTAAAAGTACATTAATTAACTTAATAAGTTTGAATTATAATATTTAAGAAAATTGTTTTTTTCCTTATTTTGAGAAGCAAATCCTTTCTGGTCTACTTCTTTTTTATTTTTATCAATTTGAATAATTTTTTTATAACCAAAATATTTTAAATCTTATAGATAATTTTTATAGTTTTAAAATTTAATTCTTGAAAAGGGTTCGTATCAAATCTTAAATCTATCTTTTCTCTAATTTAAAACAAAAAACATTTCTACAATAATTTAAAGAATATATACATTTATCTTTAAATTATTGTAGAAATGTTTTTTGTTTTTGTTAAATTTGCTTACATATTGCTTCTAACCCAATTAATTAACTTTATAGTACTTCTTCATCTACTTGTTCTTCTTAAAATTGTTTTGAATTTATTCAGATTAAATACTTTTGTTTCTTTCATTATCGTTCATGCAAAATTAACTTCTATATACATAAAGTATCTTGATTTGATTTTTATGTTTTTCGATTTTAGTTTTTTTTTTTTAAGATATTATTTTTTGTTCCACAATCAATTTTAATAACTAAAGAATTCAGGATAACATTCCAATTTACAATAAATGGATGCCATTTTGATTTTTATGAATTGAAAAAACAAAGAATGAAAAACACGTACAATCAATAAAAGTTCCTTTTTTTTTTGTTTGTTTTTTTTTTCTGATTTTTTTTTTTGCTTTTTAACAATTTTTTTGTTTTAAGGAATTTCTTTAAAAAGAAATTTAGTTTAGACATTTTTACTTACCTATATACAATTATAATAATTATAATAATACATTTCTGTTTATTTCATTCTTGTAATTAACTTAAGAACGTGGAAATTAACTTAATTTACTAGAACAAGAAAATTAGAATAACAAAAAAAAAAAAAAGAAAAACCAAAAATAAACAACAATATAATAAAGTGTTGATGAGAAAAAAAATTATAATTTGCACAAATTTTCAAAAGATTTTCAAGTTAAATCTTAAATATTCACAAAAGATTTAATTAATTTTTGTTTTTCTTTTATCAGGAAAAACTTATGACTTCATATTTGTTTTGTTTCTTTTTGTAACAATACACACATATACATTTTTCTATCATTATATGTATTTACATGGTTTTTCATTTTATTTTTTTTTTTCATTTCAACAAGGACATTTTTCTATTAAGGCGTTTTCTAGAATGAAAAAGAATTTTTAATAAATGGTACATATTAGTACATATATGCTGTTTTCTATAGAATTCTTTTAAAAACAAATTTTTTTTATAGTTATGTAGTTTTTTACAAATGCTATTTTAAAATTTTTAAGGTGGAGAATATTTTAGTAAAAGTATATATGACAATAAATTTACTTACAAAGTTTCCGATATACTTAATATAGAAATTTGAAACATATTAACTAAGAAATGCCACTTTTCAATGTATTTAGCAATTAATTTTATAGATGAAGGTTATCCTGAGGGTTGTGAAGTAAAAAATGATTGATATTAAATGAAAAATTTTAGTATTAAATCAAAAATATGGTTTTTTTGCACTGAAGAATTTTTTTGATGCATTATACATTGGAAAGTTTTAAAATATGCAATCAATTTTCCGAAACATGTATTTCTTTTGTAATTTTGACGTTTTTTTTTAAATATAATAATCATTAACACAATGCTTCATTCAACATTTAATAAAGCAATAGTAAGTTCTTTATATAAAAATATAAGTAGTCTTTTTTAAGCTACAATAATTTTTTTATGAAAGTCTCATGTCAGATTTAAAAATATTTTATATTTATTTATTAATTTTAATATAACATTTCACAAAACTTCATTATATGTATTATTAATTTATTAAGCAAAGCAAGCATTAATTAGTTATAAAACAATTTATTTTTAAGTCAATTTTCGTACAATTAAGAACACTTACTCTCTGTACAGAATTTGAAACACTTACTTCCTCGGTTAAAAAGCGACGAACTTAACCAGTAGGCCACCGAGGCCCCATATAAAAGTATTTATTTTTATTTATTTGTTTATATTAATATTACATACATAAATGTAATGCAATATTAATGAACCATCGGCTACCAAGCCCATTATAGATTTTTTATACTATCATTAAATTATATACTAATATTATTTATTTAGTTTATTTATATACTATATATTTACATTATATTTGGTCGTAAGGGGGGTATGTAAAGAAAAAAACACTTACGACCTGTGCAGGGATCGAACCCACACTCCTTCGGTTAATACGCCACACGCCTACCCACTAGGCTACCGGAGCCCCAATATAAAAGTAAATTTAAAATTTTTGTATGTATTCATAAAATATATTTTGCATACTTTTAGGCAAATTATTAGAATTTTGATAATTTAATGAGTTTTTTTTTTTTTTTTTAATTACTTTTATTTTTTGTTATAATTTTACAGTCTTATAAATATTTTAACCCACAAAACAAAGTTAACATAGTTAGATGAGCGTGTAGTTTATTAAATTTAAAAGAATTTCAACTAATGTTCGCAATGTTGGAACCTATCTAGATACATATCCAAAACATATCTTGAAAATCGTTTTAATTATTAGAACACTTCGCTTTTCCATTTTCAACTCTAGTAATCGAAAACAGATCCTCATAAGATTGCGTTCGGTGCATTAATTTGATGATTGGTGTACTTTCGTATTAGGTTCAGTTACTCTTACAGAAAATATGATCTTAATTTATTTAAAAAAATATCAATTGTTAATATAATTTTTATATTTTTTTATCTAAACTTTTTGTTTTTGTACAGTGAGAAGTAACACACCTTTGTCTTTTGTTTAAATTTATTTAACATTTTTATTAAACATAATATTACTCCCACCTATTTGAATAATTTAATAATATAAAATTTTGTATTGCTTCTTTACAGGACATCCTTTAATAGAAATTTTCATGGAAACTGGAGACAATCAAAATATAACATAATTTATACAAAAAAAAAAAAAAATTTTTAATAATTAAATAATGCAACAAGTTGTTTAATAAAATATCGTTTACTTTAAAGGAGAAAAAAGCACAACAGAACTGATAAAATAATCATAATACATATAAACAAAAAGGAAAAGATAAAATTAATTAATTATTTATTAACAGATGAACAGATGAAAAACAGATTTCAATAATTACAATTAAAAAATAAAAAAAATAAAATAAAATTTTCATATGTGACAGTGAATTATCATTTTCAGTAACATATTATTTTAAAACCAACAAAAACAAAGTACTATTATTATAAAGGTAAATATTATTTTCATTTTTTTATTTAACTTACATCATTAATTTTGAAATTAAACAAAAAAATAAAATAATTTATACTTAGATAAGAAATATCCTTAATTTTCCCGCGAGTAAAAGTGATGTAAACGAAATGAAAAAGTAAACAAAAAAAAATAAGTGAGCGATAAAGCAGCTCTAACCATATCCATATCGATTGAACTACCATTAAATTGGATCTATTTATTTTAACCGTACTTTAACCAGAGCTAATGTGTCAGCTAACATTACACTCTAAGTTCTTAGTACATCTTCAAAACGTAGAAGAATCTCTTCGACAAGAGTTGGTGAAGGTTTTTTAGATTCATGTTATGATGATACCACCGTACTGAAAGAAACTTTATAACTTTCTCAGATTCATGTCAAAGAATTCATCTAAATAATAGATTCAGTTAAAAAAAAACTGGAAAGCTCCAGGAAAAATGTATACAGCTAGGTAGTATAAAGGAAACAGAGATCAATCACAAAGTTTTTTGATCGGTGTTGAAATTCTTTAAAAGAGGGTCATTCAAAGTGAGAGTTGCGTTCAAGCTCATGTTCTACGAATTTGACCCAAAATTATACCTACAGAATTATTTAAATTGCATTTAACACCATCATATTTGTTTATTTGTTTACATTAAGATAATTGAATATCTTTGAGTTTTCAGACACAAATTAAAATGATATGTTTACTTTAGTTATTTCTATTTTTATTTAGATATTTTTATTATTTATATACAAACTATTAATTATAGTTTGTCATTAATTTACACCCAAGAACCAAAGATATTACAAAATAGATTAAAACAAAAATTTTTTTTCAGTTTTACTGCAATTTAAACCTTACCTTTCGAATTGAAAGACAACAATCAAACCACTGTGACATTTAGGTTTTCAAAGTTATAAAAGTCATTTTAAGGACGTCTTTTCTAATTAAGTACGAAACCCATGTTGATTTATTAATAAAAGTAAAATGTCATTAACACACTAGAATTATTGTTGATTCTATTAAAATTTTATAATTTTAATTATTAAAAAAAAATTGTTGTACATTTTTTATAGAAAAATTGACCACAAAAATCATTTTTTTTGTTTTCTATATTAATTTAATATTATTTTTAAATTTGAAATATTTCAAATATGAAAGAATTTTTCATAATTTCAAATTAATTTTTAATTAAATAACCACATAAAAATTTATTCTGGTTTCTTTTATTATATTTTTTATATACGTATAAAATTGTTATTACATAGAAATCATTTAAATTATATTTGGATTTAATTTTTTAACATTAAGACATAACTATAAAAATGTACTGTATGATTGGGGTTGCCAAACTTATTTAAAAATAATTTTAAAAAATATTCAAGTTTTACATTAATTCCTCCATAACGATATTATAAGAGTTAATTGGTTTTTTACTTATATGATTATATCTGAACGATAGCCTTGGGTATATTAAAATTGCTCCTCCGTTTGTAAAACCTCGAAATTACTATGATAGATATACTAACTCAAGCGTGTATGAATCGAATCAAAATTGAAATATTAGTCTATTATGCTTTGTCCATTCGACTAGTCGTCAACGATAGCTCGAAAACTAAGAAAACTACAGTCATAAAATTAAAACAAAATATTTTTGAATTAATTTGAAGCTTTCTTATTGGTATTTATTAAAATCAGACTACGCTTTAGGGTGGGGGTTGCTCTATAAATTTTCCGAACCAAGTTTACATATCTTCAAAACTTATAAAATTAAATAAAACATAGCTCGAATTATTAGGCTCCGGCTTGAGGTACCTAACATGTAATTTATTTTGATAATTAAAAGTACCTATATAATCTGCACCTATATATCCAGCCAATGCTGTAGTGCTTAAAACACCGATCTTTCATGTAATATAAAAATATAATATTGTAATATGTTAATATAATAAGAAAATAATAAAATAATAGATGGAAAGAAATATTTACGTCTACATAATCATGTACAATAGCTACAGCCGAGTAATCAATAACTTGGTGAAATTAATGATTCGAGAAAGTTTAGTCAAGTATCAATAATATAAGTGACTTAGTGGATGCCCTTAACTCCTTAAAAAGTCGCAAGGAAAAACAAAAATAAAATCAAAAGTATATTATATTGTACATGACATTAAATACAATAAAGGATTCATATCCTAATTGATTATAAAAAAAAAAAAAAACATTTGTATTTATAAGATTCACCGAATTAAGAAAAATCATAATTTAAATATTATGACAGACAAAATATGCCAAAAATGATTTTCATTTTTTTTCTTCTCAAAAAAATTCATAAAAAACATTATTACAAATTTTAATGAATTACAATATTTTTGTTCTTAGAAAAAATTCTATTTAACCTTTGTTCATCTTAATTTCTTCTTAAAAATAATTATTTTAATTTTTGTTTTTTATATTATCCTTTTTTTTTTTTAATTAAAATTTTAATATAACCTACCGCACTCATTTTATAGAAAAAATCTACTATAATAAAGTTAAAAACTACTAGGTACAACAGCAAAAAAAAAAAAAATGAATTCCAATTCCTTTCCATTACCAAGAAAACTTATGTAATTCCTGTGACAGTTAAATACAAAAAAAAATTTTTCGCTTATTTAAAAGCTGTAAAGATGTGGCAGCAAAACTAAAAAAAAAAACATTTATACAATTATTTTTTGTTAAACCAAATTAAAACGAATAAAAACGACAAATGTAAAAAAAATTTAACCGCAATAAAGAAAAAATTATAATTAAATTTCTTTGAAAGTTAGAAAATTAGTAAAGTAATTAAGTTATTTATTCATTGCAATACTCTGAGTCCTTCAATATATAATATATTTCAGGGATATTCATTACTTTTATTTACAATTAAATTATATATGCTTTTATATTTACAATCCTTTATGTAATTAATAGAAATTAAATATTTTTTAAAATAATTTATATTATGTATATACAGGATGTTTCACAAGAAAACACGTATCCTTCCAGGAAATGAGACAGAGATAAAAACAAGCAAAAAACTTAGTATTAAATTAAATCAGTTCTTAACAATTTTCAATATCAACGGTTAACTGATGTGGAATTTTTCGTTTTGGTGGTGGGTGGAGTTGGGCGATAGGATACAATTAACGTTGATTGTTTTAGGTTTAGTTTTTTGTTTAAAATTTAAGAACTAACTATCACAAATAGGATTAATCCTAAATACCATTTTTGAAATCTTACTATATTATCAATATTCAACGCAACATTAAACGAGATGCCCCTATACTTGACCTTGTAAAACCCGAAAATACCGTATACTTGTAAAACACCTTGCATATATTTTTGCTAATATTTATTTATTCTATTTTGTAATTACTAAAAATAAAAATAAAGTAAATAGTGGAAATAGAGAGAAAGATCTAAAACGGGTTTAAAATATTCTAATTTTGTAATAAATCTCTAAACCTCTAAAGGTTTATTAAAAGATTTTATTTAATTTAGTTAAAAGAAGTGCATAAATCATTGTATAAATCACTGTACAAAAACTATAAAAAAAAAAAAACAAAATCATTAATATAACCCCATTGATTTAGAATAATAAACAAATTATCTATAAGTGTTAATCTATATAAAGGAGATAAATATTAAGATATTATTTTGTTTGTTATTAATACTACATAATTTTAATTTTTATCTATAAATTTAATTGAAATTATATTACATTAATAGATTAGAAATTTTCCACTTTAATCCTACCTAATAATAATCATATTTTTTTAATAACATTTCATTTATTTTCGTTTTTGCTTTTTTTTTTCCAGATAAAGTTAATAAAAATAAAATCCACCAAATTGAAAAAAAAAATGAAAATGAACAGAAGAAATCAATTTTGAATAAAAAAAAAAATAAATAAATTAAAAACAAATTGAAAATAATCAATAAATTAAAAGCAAACAAAAAAAAAAAAAACGAAAAATAAAAGAAAAGAAAATCAAAGGAATATTTTAAATATAAAGCAGTTTTGAAAGGTGTTGTTTATAAACAAATTCTGCTTCATCTAAATGTACAAGGATAAAAGTTCTGTGAACGAAAGCTGTTCCTCAACATCTTCAGATAATTCAACGAAAACGGTGCTTATTAGTAAGTATAGAGTTTTAATAATAAAATGTCATAAAATATTTAATTTGATATTTAAAATAATTAATAATAAAGAAAGTATATTAAAGAAAATATTAAGTTCACCTTTTATAAAAAATTTATTTTAAGTAATTTAAGCGTAAAAAAGAGTAAAACTATTAAGTTTAAGTACATTTTTCAATACTTTCGAAAATTTGTTGAATCTTATATTAACCCACAAATTAAATTTATATTTTAAACGATAGAAAATAAACAAATTATGAAATCATTATGGTGTTAATATTTTATTTTGTTACAAAACTGAGAAAGTCCTTGCAACAAACTTTTTTTTTGTTTTTTAATCATTATGTCGATTTTTGATTAATTATGCTATAATTTTCATATAATGTAAGAAAATGTTCTATATGACATGAATACATATGTTACTTAGGTGTTAATCAATTATACTATCTAATAAAAAAAAAATATTATCAAATATATTAATTTTTCTCGTTTTAAACTCTAAACCAATTTGATTAATTGCTATACATATCAGTCATTAAAGGGTTATTAAACCATAACTATAGGTCGCTTTTCAGTAACAACAAAACAATAAATTCCAATTTTTTAAATAAAAGATTTTAAAGGCCATCTCTACCAATTCACCTTTAAGATAATATAGTAATACACTATTACGAAATTATATATTGTAATTATATATTGTATTACGAAATTGTTTATTATGTAACCCCTAAAAAAGTCAACTTCACATTATATGTATTGTCATATGACTTGGTATGTGTATTGTACAAATTGCATAATACAAAAGAAGTTATATTGCCTGAACATAAAAAAAAAGAAATGTCACGTGACTTTCTTATATTATTTACCATATCTAGTCATATGACAAATTTCATTTTACCGATCGTATCGAAAACCATTTGTATTGTCAAAAGACAAAGACAAAGTGAAAAGAAAAATTATATAAATATTTAATTTTATTGTCACCTTTACTACATCTTTACTACAGAGAAACACTTTGACAAAACAATAATAAAAAAAATACAAATGACAATACAAAAAAGGGAACAACAAATAGATTTTTTTATCGATATCCAATCCACTTTTGATTAATCAGATATTTAACATAAGCAATTATACATACCAAAAAAGTCTTATGATAAATACATATACTCCAAAATGGGTTTACTTTTGTATGATCTAGTCCAGCCTAGTCTAACTAATTATTTTTAAAATTAAATAAAAAAAAAAATAATTAAAATATATAACATTAAAATACATAACAATACATAACAAATGTATGTAGTTATGTACTAAATTTACTTAAGTTTTTCATTAAATATAATCAATATTTTAAATTCTCTCATTTTTTAATTTTTATCTTTTATATTTTTATATGCTAAATAAAGATAAAATATTTTCTTTTAATTTTTTCTATCTTGCTTACATATACCTAAATACATACATATAACATAACATATAACATAAGTAGTACTATATATACATTTATGTATATATATTTGTTTTTTGTTCTTCTACTTCCTATTATAATTCTATTTTATGTTTTTCTTATATTTCCGTTTTCTGTTTTTTTTTTATAATCCGTTAACATCGTTTTAATCACAACATCTTTACTATAATCTTTCCTTTTTTCATGGTATACCTTAAAAAATTAAATTTGATTTTTTTTTATTTTATTATTTTGAAAACGAACGGAAAAAACAATTCCTGTAAAGATAACAAATGAACTTTTGACAATGTTATTTCATGACATACCAAATCCGTATATTGAATCGAAATATTAAAATTTATTTAAAATAAAAATTTAATAAAAGATAAAACAATTATTATTCATTTAAGTATAATGATATATATATCTTCTTTTAGTTTCCAACAAATTTCTTGTCTTATAAATAATTTAATATTTTGTTTCTGAATTTAAATTATAATTTCTACAATTGACATTTGTTTATATTATATATTATATGTATATTTACACTATTTTTTGGGGCCAACACGGCCCCAATTCAATTCATTCATTTGTAAAAAAATAATATTTAAATAGCATATTTTTAGGCAAATTTATTATTTATTATTTACTTATTTTTTATTAAATTTGTAATATAAATATTAGAATTTAATTTGAATAATCCTTTTCCCTTAGGATGTGGGCCAGTATTACATTAGTTTCATATTATTACTTTACTCTATATTGGCTTTATATAATTATCGTCCCAAATTCCAAATAGCTCCTTTCGGTTTTTGATGTTTTCTACATCTTCCTGGTTTTTTTCACATCAAAATTTTAAGTGTAATCTTGTGTATGTTAGTGATGCACTTCAGGATTATGTGCCTTTTATAGTCAGTTGTTCATTGCAGAAGGTAGATATTGGGGGTGAGAGGTTGGATAGTAGGGATAGGAGTTTTTTTTTACATTATTCTTTCTTACCATTTTATTGCCTCTTCTACCAGCTCCGCTGCGAATATTTAGTATTCTACCAGTATACCTAATTTATGTATTTCTTTAAGACTAACCACTGCATACCCTACTCCGTTGTTTCCCTTGGATGTATCGATATACCATTTTTTATTTCCTGTGTATCTTTTATTAACACTAATAAAAAATGTTTAAATTTATAGTTGGATTTATTATTTAGGAAATATTTAATCATTAAATCAATCTGTTTGTTAAATTTTATATGTCTACGTTGCAAAAAATTTAAAATAAAAATTTCAATGAAGGATTTCCAGGATAGTTATAAATGCAACCTTATAATTAATAATGTTCAAACATTTATAAAAAAATGAATATTTAAATTTTATCTGTTTTGACTTGATTAATACATTAAAATTTTTAATGTCTAAAAATTTGGGTAATATATATGGTTACCTGTTCACACATGTATTTTATCGTTTAAGATTCACATATTATTAACTAAAACTCCTATAAATTGAACAAAAATATTAATTTATCATATTTCTAGGCTACAAAACTGCTAGTAGCTAGTAATTTTTGACTAGATATTAGTTACAGTTTAATATGAGTTGATTAGTTAAAATAAATCCTTAAATTAATAAATAAATACAAGAACCCAAAATAAGTTGTCAAATTCAAATAGGTATAATTAAAGTTTTCTTAAAATATATACTCAATAAAATTAAGAACTCTTTAAATAACGATATAAAAATTTTCTAATTTTAAATTATATTAAATTTTCTTTTTTTTACCTTTTCTTATGTATACTCTTTTCTTCTTCTCTCTTTTTTCTTTTTTGTTTTCCATTATTTGATAAAATTAAACCTTTATGGTGTAATTGAGGTTTAAATCCCTTATTTAATTCTGTGATGTCATGTCTAAATTATAGTTGAGGTGAAACTGTTTTTTTTTTTTTTGTTTGTTTTTGTTCATAGGATACTTTGACACATAACATTTTCTTATTTTATTATTATGATAATATGATTGAAAAGTTCTTTGATCCTTTATTTTTACCTTAACCTTTATCCCACAACTAATCAACTAACATTTAAAGTTTAAAGGAAGGATGAGAAATTTGGTTTAAAAGTGTAGACGGTGATTAGAACAAAAAAACAAGAAAACAAAAAAAAAAACAAAAAAATAAAATTGTAATTATTTTTATGTGATGGATGTTTTTTTTTTTTTTTAGTGAAAAATTAAAATAAAACTAACAGAACGAAAATCATTTATACAAAGAACAAAAATATAAAATCAAAAACTCTCATATATATAACTTTTATACATAATATCTAAAAATATATAAAAATAGAACGTATAAATCTATATATATAAATGAAAAAATAATATGGTTTCATCAATTTAAAAAAGAAAGGATATATGTATAATTAGGTGAAATGTATTAAAAGAGAATAAAAACATAAAAAAAACAAAAACAACGAAAGAATGTGGAAAAATTATTTTGTAATTTTATTTTCACTTTTCTCTTTTTCATAATTTACGATGTCAATATTATGGGGTAAAAATCAAATGAAATATATAACGTATATGTATGTATATATGTACAAGTAAATACTAAAAATGTCAAAAAAATATAAATGAATATATACATACAATATACATATATATCTGTAAATATAATATATCTGTAAATATATATATATATATTTACAGATAAATTATGGGTGTTAGTTAATATAAAATATATAATATAATGTATAATATATATAGTTAAAAGGATTAATATCATACAGATTTATTTTTCTTTTGTGAAAGTTAATAAAAAAAAACAGAAATTACAAAAAACAAAAACAAAAACAAAAAAAAATAAAAGAATTACTTTGATGTATTTACATCAGAATCATTACACTTCTATAATATATAATATATATAGCATCTACCTATTTTGCTATTTATTATTGCAAGAATATTGAAAAAGGATATTATAATAATGTTATTTTTGTATTATTTCTATATTATACTTTTTTCTTTTACTTATTTATTTTATTTTATTTATTTAGTTTAACTTTAATGTTTTTATTTTGTTCTCTATATCTTAATTTAATATATAAAATCCTTACTATATTATATAATAAGTGTTTAGTTTATGTATAGTTACCTGTTCTTAACAAAAAAAAAAAAAAAAACAAAACAATATGTGAAGCACACTAATTAAGATTTATTTCTGTAAATAAAGTATAAAAGTATTCTTTCAACATTTTCTTTCATATATATGTATGAGTTAAGTTCAATTTGTATCCTTTTTTTTTTAGTTTTTTTTTTGATAATAAAAATGAAAATGTAGTTATTGTTCTTTTGTATAATAAATGTTAATTAATATTATATGGTATCGTATTTCAAATTTTTATAAATACCATACAATTTAATATATATAAAAATTAAAATCAATTTAATATTATTAATTTGTTTCAATTGATTTTAAGAATAATTATGTTTTTTTTTTGTTTAATAATTTTAATAATTTTAATTTTTATAAATCTATACATTATTTTTCCATATTAACTAGAATATGTTTTAAAATAACAAAAAAAAATAAGAAATGGAAAATTGTTTGAACATATTTTCAAGATCAAATTTTCTACTTTACATGTTTCCACCCCCTTATAGTTTTTATAAAATAAAATAAAATAAAAATTATTGTTTTTTTCTTTTATTACCACCTATTTTCTAAAGAATGTTAATTGTTTTATAATTTTTTATTATTAAATATTTTGAAATCATCTTTTTGGGAAAAAAGACAGTTGGTCTAAATTTATATTCCAAAAGTCTACTTTACCTAATATCATTTGAGAAGAAATCCACTTCACAAAGTCTCACACTACTCAAATTAACCTTGTGCAGTTCTTTTTAATGAATTTCGATGTTTTTCACCGTCCCTCGTAAAACAAAAATATCACATATTAAAATTTCACTTAGCAATATTTGTTTTCGATGTTACTTGAAAACTTGACAAACTGACAAGTTTGCTAAGTCAAATTTTAATATTTGGCCTTTTTGTTTTTTCAAATCTTTCATATATATGAGCTTTACATCTCTGGTCTCAGAGGTTTGAAAAAAGCGTATTTAAGCTGAGACATGAAGCCTGGAATAAGCATATAAATCCTGATTTTGTAACCAAGAACAAAATCAGTCCTAGTTATTTTTTTTATATACTTATTGCAGCATCATATATGTACATATATAAATTTTTGAATTTCCTACTTATATGACATCGTCTATTAACATATGTATAAAAAAATAACATAAAACTTTTTAAATTAAAAAATTTTCATTATGTTTTCAAAAACTTTTTATTTTGAAAAAGATAATAAAAATTGAATCAATACAACATGTAGGTACAATCACAATGTAGTTTTTATTAAAGATACATTTTTTAAAATTTTTTTTGACAAATGTGTATTTACGAATTCGAATTTTGTTAAATGAGAGTATTGCTAAATAATTTATTGCATTTTCAATATACCCTTTATTTTTATTACTTTACTCCAATTATCTTCAATCTGCAAAGCAAACAGTACTTTGTACCATACGTTCAAATCTAATGTTTGATTTAAAAGGAAAGTGGTGTTTAGTTGATTCAAGTACAACACTATTAAAGAGAATTCGCGTGTTGATCTTATTAATGCCTTTCGAGCTTCACACCTATCCTCATCAAAAAAAAATAGAACTAAATATTACTTACCGATGACATTTTTTGATTAACACTATATATAGATATAATATAGATCTTATAATTAAAATAATTTCGATTGGATGACTTCTTCTTCTGATCCTTAATAAGATTTTTTGTTAGTGAATAAATGGTAAAATAAATATTTGTCATTTGAGTTTTGGTCAAGTATTATGCACCCCCATCTTTATGAATTTATTAATTCTCAAATATTTGATACGTTTAATATTTAATATGCTGGACTATTTAACTAGTTTCTGATGTTAAAAAGCTACAACTTGATCCATTTTCTACCAAATTCCTTTTCCCTTTTAATTTTCTTTTACCCAAATAAACTGTATTAGATCGTACTTTAAAGTTTAAACAACGCATCACATGAAAAAATATGCAATTGCGACAAGAAGAAATCTGTCTAGAAGTTCTTGAGTTTCCTTTTGCAGATTCATATTTAAAATGTTCCCACATGAATGAACAATTCATTCCATTTGTGTAAAAAATCAATTTAATATAAATTTGCATTTTATTTTTAACTAAATACGTAAATAATAAAGTAATGGCTGATTCTGCACATATGCATGGTTACTTTTGCATCCGATGTGCAAATTACGTTTCTGATTTCTACTTAAATTTTACGACGGTTTAAGATTTTAAATATTTTTTAGCACATTTCCAAAAAATTTTTGAAATAATGTGCCTATCAGTTTCACTCTGTCTCTCTGTTCATCCGTCCGTCGTTCAGTATGTTTACAAAAATTCTACACCGTTAAAGATAGAGAACAAAATGTGTAACCATGGGTAGGTCTCATCAAAAAATTAATTTTGTGGAACAACTTTTTCATGTAGCCCCATCCGTCAGGGAACTACAGCCGCTCAAACTTTCAAAAAGCCCTATTTTTAAACGCGTATATTTCATATTCCCCATAACATTTTTTCAATCTAAAAACGCCATTCAAAAGTTTTTTTTTTTACCTTTATAAATCAATATATAATAATATATATTTTTTAAATTTAGTATTTAAATTTACTGTTATGTGAAAACCAAATTTTGCATGATTTTTCTACCTTCATAACTCCGGCATACTTTTAGATAGGGGCTTATTTACAAACAAAATATTATATTAAAGGACTTAGGTACAAACAGGAACACAAAATAGGACACCATACAAACCATACTGCCAAAAAAACAACGATTTATTTATATTTTATATTTGTATGTGTTTTCATATGACATAATATTTAAATGTATGAACAAAGCAAAATAATTCAAATTGCTAGAGAAAAAACGATTTTTCCTTATTTCAAATTCTTTCTTTTTTCGTTTTAATACCAAAAAAAAAACTCCCACTTCATACTCAATGTAAAAATTCATTCTATTCTTTGAATAAAAAGAAAAAAAAATTCAATCATATAAAACTGACCTTGGCAAAAATTATTCTTCTTTTTCGTTAGGTCGTTTATATATTGACAAATGAAATGTACGAATTTCCGCAAAAAATAAATTTTATTTTTATATTTTTATTTTCTTATATTATTCTGTTTTTTTTTCTAAAAAAAAAACATGAAATTCTCGGAAACTGTTATATTATATAAATCATATCTTATAGAATATTCAACTATCGCGAGAATTTGAATGTGATCTGAAAGACAATTTCATTAAATATATCCTATATTTTAAAAACGCGTCGAAGCCAGATAAGAACTATAGTCAGATACATGCAAGTGTAATTTCTTAATAATAAATAGAATCTTTATTCTAAGCTGGAAGCATATTACACGTACATATAAGCCCACGTAATTATAATACGTAAAAATATAAAATAAAACAAAAAAAAAAAACATTTCGATTTAGACATAAATCATTTATTTTGTTTTGTTTCATTTTCTTATATTATTCTGTTTTTTTTTTTTTCTTCATTCAAATCCTAATAATAATTCCTTTTTTTCTGTTTTCTTGTTTTCCCTTCAAATCCTAATAATTTTGCACATAGTTTCAAATATAAACAGTTTCGTATAAAAGTTCTCAAAGGACATATAAATTTTATATTAATAAGCAACAAAGGATAAAAAAATAAACAAAACAAAAGAAAACAAATTATGAATCCTTCAAAAAAAAAAAAAATAATAATACATTAAATTCTAAATAGAAAATGGTGTAACTTAAATTTTATTAGTTTTTAAGTTTTACCAAAAAGCAAAATTCTGTTATTATATATTTATACTATATACTACTGGTTTATTTAATTTTAAGATTTACGAAAGATGTTATACAAGCTTTAAGTTTTATGAAAAAGTCATATATTCTTCTGACATTTGGTCTATAGGAGAAGTTAGCGAGATCTAGCGGGGCGATTTGTGTTATTATATGGTGCGACAAATTTAGAAAAGGCTCGTGTATTCAAAAAGGATGTATTGGATCTTTTATTGGTAGTCGGTTACAAAATTAACAAATAGGTTGAGTCTGCTTTGTGATGAGATTTGAGTATGGGTTTAGCTGGTGTGTCCTAAGCGTTTTCTAACAAAATATTTGTTTATTTTGACTGATATTGTTTTGTAAAAAGTTTCTGATAGTTCTTATATCTTTCACATTTCGTATAAAAAATCTAGGTTTTGTACCTAGGTTTTGTATTTTTGACATTTAATTCAAAATTTTCACAATTTAAAACTATTTTTTATCAGATCAGCTACGTAAATAAATCTAAGTAAGTGCATATTAATTTAATTTTTGAACCATGTCTAAATATACTCAAAATTTCAATTTTATATTGAAATATATCGAAAAAAAGAAAAAGAATTTTTAATTTTAATAAATAATTCAAGATCTTCGAGCATATATACATACATGTTGATCGAAGTTTCATTTTATTTAATTTTTTTTTTAAATATTATATCCTGAAAAGAAAATTTTTCGACATATATCACTTTTAACTTAAAAAACTAATATGTATAAGCGTTTCTGTGAACACCTGTTTAAAAAAATAATACACATATGTATATATAAAAAAATTTTTTTTTGTATATATACATACTTACATAATTTGTTTTCCGGTCATAATTTTTATTATTCTTTATTTTAACAAAATGATTTGGCGTGACTATAATACAAATAAGATAATTTCATGATTGCATTGGGAGACATTTTCAATCTTGTTAGAACTTAAATTTTATTATATCATAAATTTAACTTTTCTATATTTTTCAATTTTGGAAAAGGTTTAATTCTATATACAAAAATTCTTAGATATTTCACTATATGGAATACCGAAAAGAATAGTACATATTATAAAGTTTACTAAAAAATTAATTTTATTCTATATTCGAAAATAATTTTTTTTGTTTTTAGATTCAAATATTTATACAAACTTACATAAAAAATGTTATTAACTATTCTATTAATGATCTTCCTTCATATTTTATCATTATTTGATTAAATGGATAATGTTTACTCAGCTTAACATTTAAATGCATTATTAAGAGTGCGCATTGAGGTACTTTAAAAATAGCATTGCTTTAAAAATAGCATTTACATTTGAATGTAGAATTTTTGAAACATATTCAAACCTATATACATAAAATCAGGATTCTTAAGGAAAAAGACAATACGAAAAATTTGTTTTACGCCCGTTTGAAAAGAAAATCAAAATTCGATCAAAAGAAAAGCAAATTTTATAAATGTACAAAATCTAAATATCGCACTTTGGAAAATGGACATTTGAACAAAAATTTGATTTTTTCCAACTTTTTTGGACCAAAAAGACAGTCATATGTTAGAATTAAATTGATTCACTTTTTTGAAAAATGTTACGCTAGAAACATTATTATTTAGGTTTGCGCTACATAATTATACAACTTAGCTATACATACAAAGCGATATTACAATATTATATTTAAAAAACAAAAAAAAAAAAAAGTTTATCGAAGATATTAAAGAATTGGATTATAAATTAGCACAGAACTATGCGAAAATATAAGATAATTCGAACGCAGCTTTTCTTGTACTAAAGGAAAACCTATTTAATACCGTATTTATCACCCAACCTTAGAAACGTATTAAATTCGTTGTATATGAATCACTTTTTTTTGCTAAACAGATTTTTTTTGAAAAATCCCCACTTTTGTCAAATTGAAAATTTGTGAAATACTTTTATTGTAAACCGATTTTGTTTTTTTTTATGATAAAGTGTTCCTTATTCCTTGTTATAATATTTATTTTTATATTTATTACTTTTGGTTTCCGTTTCTATTTACTTTTTTCTCGAAATTTTCTTTTTTTTTTATAATTTTTCTTATTTTGAAGTTAAAGTTTTATTAAAACTCTAATATAATTTTTTGTTAAAGTTTAATTTGTAAAACATTATTTTCCTTTGAATGCAAAACCCAGAAGTGAAAAATTTTTTTACAGTACATATATACAATTTAAATTATAATTTTATAACAATTTTAAAAAGTTTTGCAATATGTACTTAAAAAATCTTATTAAATTTAACTTTTTTTCCCCAGTACCTAATGATACTTTCTAAATAAATTTTTTTTTTTTTTTTTTTTTTGGTAAAATTCCAATTCCAATGAAAACGAAAAGTTTTTCTAAGAGACAAATTTATAAAAAAAAAAAAAGGAACATTTTTTGAAAATTTTATGTTATTTTATAAGATAATTTTTTAAAAATAAATTTTCAGGTTCATTAGAAACTTAAAAAATTATTTCCAGGAAAATAATTAAAATAATAGTAAAAAGTCAAGAATTATATCTTATATAAAAATTAGCTCTTTTTTAACAACATAGTGTATAGTTTTCTTTAAATCTTTGGGAAATCTTTGAAAAGAAAATAGTTTTCAAATACAGGAAAGGGAAAAAGATTTTATGAAATAGTTTAATAATAATAATTTTTTAGGTTGAAATAAAATCAAAAATCATTTAGCTTTTATCAATATTTTTTTTAGTATCAAAATTAATCAATTTAACTATTGATTTTATAGTAATGGTGACTCTTTGATATATATGGTGTTGGGCTAACTGCTTTGGAATGCTTATAATTTTTTTAATTTTAAAGTTTTTTTTTTCTTAAATTAATAAATTTATTTTAAGCTAAGTGTGAAAAATGACATCCTTTAAATAACTTCCATTTTCCTGTTGACAGTTAATGGCTCTTTTTAAGATATTTTGCATTACGTTGCGCAATTTCATTGCAAATATTCTGCTTTAGTTCCTGAATATTTGTGGTTTGTTGACGTAAACCCGTTTCTTCAACAAACTCTCCGAAAAAAACAAAAAACAGGAGCCGTCAACTAGGTGGCTACTCGAAATCAGCATTTTTTGAAATTATTCGGCCATCGAAAAGTTCTCGCAGAATCACTATTGTTTCTCTCGTGGTATGAGCTGGAACCATATGCTACGATTATTGAAAACTATCGGATGTAAAAAAATTTGGATGCTCAGTTTCATTTTCAAAATAATATGTAATAAAATTCTACAATTTTTACACGTTTTTACACTGAGTATAATGACATTATAAAATTTAAAAAAAAAGAAAAACATAAAATAAAATAAACATAAAAAAAAAAAATTATAAGCATTTTAAATCAGTCAGTCCAAGTTGTCTCACTCTGTACAATGAAGAATTAATTATAAATGGTGCATTGTATTGAGTTTAATGAGTATTGTTCATGTGTTTTGTATTGAGATAAATTTGAAACTTTTAATCCTAAATTTGACTTTTTCAATAAATACATCCTTTCTATATATTCAAATGGGTAGGTAATGAGAATAGAATAAATTTATGTATATATGAGTGCACAATGTATGTGTCAATTAAATACAATTCAAATCTACATAATTATATAAAAGAATATACGTATTTATTTTTAATAAACCATTTTCAATATAAATTACGAAATATAAAGGACATTGTAATGTAGATATTGATATCTGTTGCTGAAATTCAAATATTTTAGGTGTCAATATCAGAATTTGTTAAGGCCAAATTTTTCAACTGCAATAGAATACAAATTCAAAATCTTTTTTAATTGTTTATTTGGCAACAAAATTAAAATCTGTGGTAAAACTCAAATTTCTTAATAAAAATAAAACAAATACTAATAAATTTGGTAATATATATATATATATATATATATTTAGCATAACCTAAAATATATCCTTTTAAAAATTAAAAAAAAAAACATTATTTTTAAATCTAATTTTTTTTTTTTAATTTTAGCTTCTCCTATACCTGGTCCAAGTACATCATCTTTTCAACAAACTACAGTTAATGCAACTGATACTATATCATTTGCAACAACAACAACAGCAACATCAACTGTAGCAGTTGCATCAACAACAACAGCAACAACATCAGCAACAAATAAATCAATTAAAAAAACATCATCATCAATTGTTGATTCAAATAATTCAATAAATTTATTAAGTTCATCATCTGATAATTTAAGTTTTAATTTAAATCAATCATATAGAAGACCATCACATCCAGTATTTTCATTTCAATCAGAAGATATTAATTTAATAACTGATATAGGTTATATTGCATCACAATTAAATTATTTAGAAAATAAATTTTCATATTTTAATAATATATTAGGACCGTATGATTATCATAAAGAAATTGAAAAATTTGTTATTAGTATACAACAAAAATATAATAAATATAATAAACAAGATCAACCTCAACAACAACAACAACAACAACAATCAAAATATATTGAAAAAACAAATCAAAATGATCAAATTGAATGTATAACAAAATCAGAAAATTTTGATAATAATTCATTATCATCTATATCTATACAAAATATTGATGAAAATAATCAAAGAAAAATTGATCAAAATTCACTAGAAATAGAAAGCCTCGGACCAATTAGTAATTTAATAAAAAAAACTGAATTAACACAATTACAAATTGATAAAATTAATCAACAAAATAAAAAATCATTAAAAAATTTACAAAAAACAACAACAGATACAACAATAATAGATACATCTGATATAACAAGAACAACAACAACAACAACATTTACAACAACAACATATCAAAAATTAAATGAAGAAGAATACTCTAAAATAAAACGTACTGAAATATTAGAAGATTTATTAATAAAATTTTATAAATGTCAAGAAGAACATATTAAAATAAAAGAACAATTAGATTATCAAAAAGAAATAGATAAAAGATTTCCAAAAAATATTTATATAATGAGTTGTGGTAGCATTGAAAAACTTTTATCATTAGATGATCAAAAAAATTTAAATAATATTAATTATAATAATAATAATCGTAAACAATCAATATCAAATACAACATCAAATAATATTCCTCCAACTTCAATAATAACAACAACAATAGCAACAACAAATAATGCTGGTGATAATATATTATCATCAATACAATCAACAACAACAACCAGTACAACAACAGTAGCAACAATACCAAATTTAAAATATTATGCTGGATCAAAATTATTTGGTATATCAGGTATACCTTCATCATCATCACAATCACAATCACAATCACAATTACCATCACAATCAACATCATTACCATGTACTAATAATATTACAACAGCCACCGGAACTACAATAGTTAATAATATAAATAATAGTAATAAATTAATATCAAAAACACAAAATATTATATCAAAACAATCTAGTAAATCAAATAGTTCACTTAATTTTTTAACAACAGATCCTATTGTAACAGTAACAGCAACTGCAACAATAACAGCAGCAGTAGCAACAACAACAACAACTACAACAATAATAACACAACCATCATCAATAACAACAAATGCTTTAACAAATCGTACAATCGGTATTATAAAACAACAATCAACATTACCATCAAAAATAATAAATACAAATCGACGTAGTAGTAGTAGTGTTGTTGAAAATCGTACAAATAGTAATATACATGATCTTAAAACAGAATTATTAAATAATTCACGTAAATTTAGTGTTGGTGCATTATCATCTGATTTATATGGTAGTAATTCAAGTAGTATTAATACAGAATTAACATCATCACAATCATCATTTAAATCGGCTGCTTCAACAGCATTTCTTAAAAATGATAATAATTTTTTAACAACAATATATACAACAGCTGCTACAAGTGGTAGTGGTAGTGGTGGTTGTAATTTAACAACTGGTAAAGGTTCAACAATAATATTAAGTCGTTCAAGCGGTAATGTACATTTTAAAGATGATGAAAAATCATCATCAATAAATAATTTATTATTACAAAATAATGATATAAAATCAACAACAATATTTAAAAGTACAAGTGATATTATAAGTCATTGTAATAATGATTGTAATAACAGTAATAATAGTAGTAGTAGCAACAGTTGTATAAAACAAAATAATGATGGTGGTGGTGGTGGTGGTGGTGGTGTTGGTGGTAGTAGTAGTATTAAAAATATAAATAGTAATAGTAGTATATGTTTAATTGAAAGAAAAAATTCAAATGAACGGACTACTACATCTACAACAACAACAACAATATTAGTTGATAGTAGTGATAATAATAGTGATTATAAAAATCAAAATAATAATAATTATAGTAACAATAATAATAATAATAATCATAATAATAATAATAACAATAATAATAATAGTAATAATCATAATAACAACAATAATAATAATAATAATAGTAATTTAAATAATATTAATAATAATAATAATAGTAATTGTAATAATGATGTACGTAAAGATAGCAGTGGTAGTAGTTGTAGTAAAGGAAGTGAATTTAATTTAATACAATTACAAAATACAATAATACAGTGCCAGTTTAATAATGATGATTTAAGAACAGTTGTTGGTGATTTAAAACGTAAAATTGATTATACAGAAAAAATGAATTGGTTATGTAAGTTTATTATTTATATATATATATATATATCTTTTTTTTTAATTAATTATACATATTTATTATAAATTTTATATATTAAAACATACAATTTTTAAAAAAAAATATATAATACATATGTAAATCTTTTTAAATCAATTGTCCCAACTTCTATAAGTGTTTTAATCACTTTATTGATTTGTTATAGTTTATAGAATATTTCAAATGTATCTTGGTATCGTTGATGGAAAATATCGAAATACACCCAGATGAAGTGTACATTTTTTTTCTGGGAAGACAAATTTAACGGACTTAAACCAATTAAAACTACTCCCCTATTTAAACCATATTTTTGGATAGGTCATTTAATACAAATATACAGTTTGCTTTTATGATTAAGAATACGGTAAGAAAGTTTGAAGAGTGAAGTTCCCGAAATATATTTCAGATATTAAAATTTTGGATTAAGATGGTTGGTGGCGAAATTTGATCGAATATTTTAAAGAAAAAATATTCTTTTTAAACTTTATAAAATCGTACACATATAAATTAACAACTTTATGGAACACAATATGTGATTGTATATGATTGTATATTGATTCCATAAGTTGTGTTATGCTATTTTAGCAATTCTACAATTTAAATATTAACGTCCATTGCTCTCCTTGTTTCTTTTGAAAATATTTTGAATGGAGGTAAATTAGATATTTAACTGTAAATCTTTTTCTATTAAAATTATAAGAAAATCTAATTTCTTATAATTTTTTTACAATAAATATTTAAATATTTTAACGCATATTTAAACCTGTTCCCTTTATGCTTTATATAAGGAACCGAGTAAAATACTAAGGCTAAATACTAAAATAAGTTTTTATTCAGAGACACGTCGAATCAGAAACAGACAAATTAAACATCCCACAAAATAGAAATGGGGTTACGAAAATATGCTAAAATATGCTATCGATAAATATCTTTTTGAGAAATTGCTTTTAATTAACTGGTGTGCTCTATGCTAATAACTCCCAAAACAAAAAATAATAAATTTATATACTGATAAGTATATTAAAATTTTTATAATTTCACTTAACAACAGAATATCTAAAAATGAACAGACGCCATCTGTAATACGTAATACACATTATAATATTATAAATTAAATTCCCTTTTTCTTTAAAAATATTCCACTTTTTTTTTTTTTCTTATAAAACTTTAAATAAATATTGCAGAAAATATAAAAATACTTTCGATTATTAAATACACAAATGGCTTCTAACAACAAAAAAAAAGAAAAAGCAAGTGCTCTTTATACAAAAGAAAAGAATAAAAAAATTAAATTTTGTTGTGTATATTTATTTATTTAATTTCCTGGTTTTTTTTCTTCAATTTCTAAAATCAACAATATTTTCCAAAAAAAAAAAAAATTTTCCTTTTATGATATTTTAATTCTTCTTAAAATTTATTGAATAATTTTTCTCAACTTTGTAAAACAAAAAAAAAAACGAGTAAAAGAAAAATAAGGAAGTATGGAAAACTTATAGTTTTTAAAGGCACACATTTTTTTAAAAAACCATAAAAAGTTTTCAAAAAGCATTTTAAAAACGAGAAAATTTTTTTTGTTGCATCAAAATTTGTAATATATAAAAAATTAAAATATTGAAACTTTAATTTCGTGTCTTATGTACTTAAAGCTTAAACAAATTTACACCCAAATTAGTGCAAATGTCCTGGTCACAATGAATTTTCAATTTTTATCTCTGAAAAGCTCTTAATTGGAGAAGTGTATAAAAATTTGTAATAGATCTTCTTCGGAAAATTTTTAGTTTCAGGTAACGATAAAATGCCATATTGATTCACAAAGCTTAAATAATTTTCTCAATTTCAGATTGAACAAATATTTAACAGAAAATGAAACATTTGTGAATAGAGTTTCTTACCACTTTAAGAGGCTGCACCACTATAATGGATAGTGCTATGTACATAAAAAAAAAAAAGTAGCTCTAAGTACGAACAATTTTATGAAATCTATTAATGGTTAAAATTTCGTTTTGTTTTATCGCAAATAGTGCAGTAGTTTAGAAAACAAACAGACGAAATGCATGTACAGATAAAGTAAAATTAACAAAAATTTTCATTTATAAAAATTCTTTTAAATGAAAATAATTTCAGAAGAATAAATAGTTGTATAATTTTTTTTTTTTTTTTCTGTTTATTTTTTTTCTAATTGCATTTTCAATAAAGAAAATTTTAACACTTTTTACTCTTAATGGGTATATTGAAATTTTTGAAATGGGAAAAAAAAAAACAAAAAGAAAATTTCATAATAAAAAAGGATTTTGAAATGAAGTACATTTTCATAAAAGCAAAGTCAATATGAAAAACTTTTAACAAAAACCATCATTCAGTACAAATTAACCACTTGGAACGTACCTATATAAAATAATAATATATAGTCTAACTTAAATTTATACTTTAACAAGACATTTCAAAATTAATATTTTTTCATGAAAAAGAATTTTTTTAAAGTCTTTAATTGGGATAATTATTGCACTTAAATTTTCAAAGGATAAAAATTATTTTTTTTTTTATCATATTATATCTGTACAATTTTTAAGCAGTACAATATCATTTCTATTTTTGGATCTTAAGAATTTTCATCTACAAAATAAATTTTCATTTTGGTTTACAAATATATAAATAATGATTTATTAATGATTGTCTTAATATATACCGCACCGTAATAATGTAAAAACAAAATCTTTGTATATGGGGGTAAAATTGTAACGTCAATAATTTTAAAGCTGTTAGATCTTAAATAGAAAACCTTTAATGAAAATTTTTTTGTTTGGACTTGTAATGTCTATAATGGCTTCTGCTAAAATGCCCATATATCTATATCTACCTTAATATTTTTTACAATTAGTTAGCAATGTTTAAACTGATTTAATCGATTGTGTTATAGTTTGATCATATCATTTTAAATCGGGTTCTTTACTTCTAACATCATCTGTTTTTGTTTTTACTTTGGTATCAAAATTTATGATTTACTAACTGGCTATTCTAAATTTAGTCTTCTGAGGATTCTTTTTAATGTTCAATACAATTCATAGTTTAAATTATTTTAATTTATTATAAAATATTTTCTTAAGCTATAATTTTTCTATTCCAATTAACGTTATTTTTTTATTGCTTGTAGACTTTAAGATAATAAAACTATTTCGTTGAATATCAAAAAGGCAATTGAATTACTAAAGGATCGAAATATCAAAAAACGATATTTACTAAAAGCTTATACTACGCTTGAATAAGGCAATTAACAGACATATACATTTAACCATAATTTATGTATTAAAACACCACGAAATTTTCATATTAATATTCTACAATCAAAAATATTAAATTCAAGTTTTTTTTTTATCCTTCAACATTTTTTTTTCACCAAAATCTTTACCCAGAATTTGATTTATTTTAAACCAATTTCTCATAACTGAACTTATTTTTTTTTGGTTTTTTATTTATTAAATTATCTTGAATTATCCAAAAATAAATTATCAAAAAATTTCTATTTAATTAAGGATATACATATAACCTCAATCTCAGAATTTTATACCACAAAAATCATAGACACTCAATGTACACAAAACAAAAGCTGTAAATTATACCTTCGATAAAAAATTAAATAATACACAGAATCTATAACCACTTCCTATCTATACCTATACCAACCACCAACCTTTTACCATACATTTTTTTTTTTTTTTAATTGACATTTTTTATAAGAAGAACAGCAGTGCATAAATTATTGGTATTTTAGTACTTAAAAAAAGGCATTTAAAAAAAAATTATTGGATCACAGATGCCTTATTTTTTGGGTGTTTTTTTTTGTCGATTTTGTTAAAAATTTTACAACAAAAAATAAATTATAAAATCGTTACCATTCTCAATTAAACCAAAAAAAAAAAATTGGAAAATTTAAAAAAAAAAAAGCAGAATGTAAACCATCGGTTTTTAAAAGCGCACATTTCCAAAAGATAATACAAACTGTTTAGAATTGTGACTTGATCAAAATTTGAAAATTTCATATAAGAAAAAATGTGAAAATATGACTTTAATGCAATTTTGAGGGACTGTAAATCCGGAACCCTATATAACTAAGAAAAACCGTTAATACACGTAAAAATATATTATTGGAGCTTTAAGTTTTTTGTCTTGCGAAGAAAAATGTGTTCAGGTGTCTAAGTTACAGGCCTTTTAAAATAGCAAATTTTCTAATTTTGAGCTCTAATAGCTAATAAAAAGGGAGTGATCGAAACAGTTCTTTCTTGCCTCAAAATTTCAAATCCCTATCTAAAAGCGTGTCGGAGTTATGAGGGTAGAAAAATCATGCAAAATTTGGTTTTCACATAACGGTGAATTTAAAAACTAAATTTTAAAAAAAATTATATAATTTTTATATTGATTCACAAAGGTAAAAAAAATTTCTGTGGAATGGCGTTTTCATATTGAAAAAATGTTAAGCGGAACATGAAATATTTGCATTTAAAAATAGGGCTTTTTCAAAGTTCCCTAACAGATAGGGCTACATAAAAAAGTTGTTCCTCAAAATTAATTTAATCTTGGTTAAAAAATTTCTTCTCTATCTTTAACGGTGTAGAAGTTTTGTTTTTTGTTTTTTCAGAGAGACGGACGGACGGACGGACACAGTTAAACTAAAAAAATTTTGAAATAAATATTGAAAATAAATTGTGTTTAAATAAATTACACAATTCTTTATAATATTTATATTCTTTTAAACAATTGAAAATCTAGATAAATGACAGGTTTTTTGTTTTTTTCAATTTTGGTAGCATTGACTTTTAAATTTTTATTATATTTAATTAAATTTAATATTATAAACAAAACATTTATTTAAGAATCAGGTCAACTTTAAATTCATTTATTATTAATGGATATAGTACTATAGAAGAATATATATATATTTTTTACGAAAATTACATTATATTTAATTTAAATCAATACATCACGTGATCTTTATAATAGCAATAAGCTCCTTTAATATATCTATAGTTTTATTTGCAAATCGTACCATAATTGAGCTAACGAGTACAAGTTCTCATTCATTTCATTATCTTCATATTGGTAAAACTCGATAAAAATTAGTTCTAACTGAATATAACTTGTAATTTAATCTTTTTAACCCCTTAAATCAATAAAAAAAAAATTTAAATAAATTATCCCTTATTTTCTATTCGAATATAAACAATAAATATCCTTTTAAATTTCTTAAATAACATCAAATTATCTTAACTTAAATTTTTATAGCGTGCAAAGCCTTCTATGTACATCAAATTTTTCGATACAAACACAAATTTTCAATTTTAAAAAATAAAGAAAATAAAAAGCTTTTCTACAAACACAAAAAGTAAAATAATAAAATTCAGGTCTTTTCATGACAGGATCACAGGACATCAAAAATATATTTTATGTTGTATATAGAACATTCAACAAATCATAAAGTACTTACAAAGTATATTAGTGCATAATTTTTTTTTTTTCTTTTTTATGTAAAAAAATATAATCGTCATGCTGAAGAGCAGCACTAAAGTGCTCTTTTTCTTAATAAAGTTTTTTTTTTTTTTTGTTTTCTTCGTCCTCTGAAAATCCGTTTGGTATATTTAACTTAATTGTAAAATAAATATGTATATGTATATATATTATTACATTTATGATGTCCTTTTACATAACCAAAGCAAAATTTAAAAGTAATCGAAAAAAAAAACATTATTTTGTCCTTTTTTATTTAAGTAAAATTAAATAAAAAAAAAAAAAAAGGAGAAAACAAGATTTTTTGTTTCTTAGTCGGTATTAAAAAGACAAAGACAAAAACACTTTTGAGTATTTTTCTTTCATATTTTATTTTCTGTTTTTCTTTTCGTTTACGTTATTTTAACATCAAGGACATATTCATAAGATTTACTGAAAGAAAATTTTGAAGATTTCTTTTCTTTTCTTTTGCTGTTAAATATTAAAAAAAATCTTTTCTTTCATTGTTTTCTCATATTTCAAGAGAAATGAAAAAATTATTATATTCTTCGAAAAAGTGATTCAGTTAAAGTTCAAAAAACGAAAAAGAAAATCTTATATTACTCAACTAAGTACAGAAATATTATTTGGATTAAATAAAAATAAAATCAATCCTAATTTTCTTTCCACTATCATATTAAATTGTATCATTAGTTTCTTTGTTTTTATATATTTTTTGGTTAAATCTGTAAAAAGGATTTAATGTTAAATGAATTATATTTAAACATTATATATGTTGCGGAATTTGTTGATATGTAGTTTTACATTATTGTTAATATTTGTACATTATATTTGAATTTTTATATTATTTTATTTTGTACAGTCATTATAGTTGATATTTTAATTAAGAAAATAAAATAAAATAACGTAATTATTGTAAATCAGAAACTCTTTACTCTCTCAAAAAAATAAACTCATCATCATGAAAGTAACTTTCTTATCAGTTTTATTATATGCATGTCCGCTATTTTGCGGTATTACCAGATCTCATGTACATAAGCTATAAACAGCACAGAATAAAGTACTAAAAATAATACTCAATCGTCTTTCTACTACTCTACGCGAAAACTTCATGATCAAGCCAATATTCCATTAATAAATGATAATATAAATAGTATAACCGAAAAAGTACTATATAGATGTACTGTTTCCGAAAATTCCTTAACAAAAAAAATTCGATGATAACACATTGCAATAATAAAAAAAAAATTAATAGAACAAATATTCTCAAACTATAATAGTTATAGGTTTTTAGTTTTAAGTAGTTAGGTTAAGAGTTAGTTGTAAGAATAACTTATAGAAATTAATACAGGTAAGGTTTTCCATTTTCCTTACGAAGAACATATTAACATCAAATGAAATAGTTACTAGCCTAAGTTAAATTATCACAATTGTATAGAATAAATGTAATCTGAACTCTATGAAACTAGTAAATAACATGCTATGAAATTAGTATATATTTTTGGTATAGAATAAATTTAATAAGTTCATTAGTTAAGCATAAAATATTCAAAAATAGCTATCTCTTTTCTTTACTAACTAATTAAAGATTTTAAAAAGTGAAAAAATGATCTAAAATCTAAATAAAAACTAACTACAGATGTATAATTACATCTATATATATTTTTCTGAGAACTAACGAACGTGTTAGGCATATTTCAAGTTTATACAGGGACCTCGGTGGTCTAGTGGGTAAGAGTGTATAAAATACGCTGTCAACATCGAGGGAGTGTGGGTTCGAGTGTGGGTTCTCCCTCTTACGACATTTACAGCATCGCCTCAACAGGAAAGGCAGAAGTTATTGCAGAAAGCATTTTTTACTTTCATAATATAATTATATTATTGCCCATAAGTATGCAATTTTTTTTGTCATCGTAGTTAATATTATATCAATTCCATTTAATCATGTATAAAATTTTATATACAGCTCAAAATGGCTTTATTAGCCGAGGGCATTACCGATATTACCATAATTTATTATGTAATGTTAGAATTAAATAAATAAATAAAATTTTATATAGACTCATCATATCTGTTTAGAATGTCTGGTCGTTAATTTTTTTATTTATATACTTTTTGTTTTTTGGCCCACATCCGAGAGGAAAAGGGTCCATCAATTTGCAAGGGTTTTTAAATTTTCATAATATTTTTGGCAATCACACAATTCACCAATCAAATATATAATTTACTTTTTTTTTATCAATGTCATTCATACATCTCTATTATATTATTTGTATTTTTACATTATTCCGTGGCACGTTTAATAAAATTGTTTTGTTTTTTGTTTTTTTTTTACTCCTAGCCATGATAACATAAATAACAATATTTCCTTTTTGTTATTTATCCTTATTTTAATTTTAATTAATAAAAATACTGGAATATAATAAAAATAAATATAAATAATACAATAGCAATAAAAATACTGGAATATAACCAATTTTGTTATTCTTGACCCCAAACAATCTCTTTCGTGCTATTTATAAGCCTCAAGAAAAGGAACAAGAACCCAATTCAGAATGTTTTCTGATTAGCCTTGAAGCAATCTAACTGAAGTACAAGCTCAAAAATTGTTATTTTTAAATTCAGACATATATACCAACGTATTTATCGCAAAAATTCAATAAAAAAATGTACATTTACAGAAACCCAAAAACCGAAAAATCCTACTTCTAATTCAAGGATTTGAAATATTTCATTAATAATTTCAAAATTAAATCCATTATAAAAAAACAAGGTAGAATGTAAACCAACGGTTTTTAAAAGCGCACAATTCCAAACTCAATACAAACTGTTTAGAATTGTGACTTGCACAAAAATTTGAAAATTTCACGTAATAAGAAAAAACGTGAAAATAACTCTTAAAGAGGGGGTGTTACCAAAAAATTTTTTGAGGAAACTTATACTAATTCTAAAAGTTCTTTCTTGTCTCAAAATTTTAGGTTCCTATCTAAAGGCGTGCCGGAGTTATGAAAACAGAAATTTCATGCAAAATGTGGTTTTCACATAACGGTAAATTTAAATAGTAAATTACAAAATATTACATAATTATGATATTGCTTTATATAGATTATAAAATTTTCGATCTTCTGCCGGTTTTAGATTGCAAAACTATTACGCAGAGCAAAAAAAAATAAAAACTATACCCAAAACAATGTTCTGAGCAAACTTATACTAATTCAAAAAGTTCTTTCTTGTCTCTAAATTTCAAGCCTCTATCTAAAAGCGTGCCGGAGTTATGAAAGTAGAAAAATCATGCAAAATTTGGTTTTCACATAACGGTAAATTTAAATACTAAATTTAAAAAAATTGTATAATTTTTATATTAATTTACAAAGTTAAAGAAAATATCTGTCGAATGACGTTTCCAGATTGAAAAAATCTTAGGCAGAACATAAGATATATGCGTTTAAAAATAGGGCTTTTTCAAAGTTTGAGGGGCTGTAGCTCCGTAATGGATGGGGCTACATGAAAAAGTTGTTCCACAAAATTATTTTTTTTATGAGACCTACACATGGTTAAAATTTTATTTCTCTATCTTTAACGGTGTAGAAGTTTTGTAAACAGACGGACGGACGAACGGACGGACAGAGTGAAACTAATAAGCACATTTTTTCAAAATTTTTTTGGAAATGTGCTAAAAAGGCATATAATAAACAATGTTCTACAAAGTATTCTACAGTTGATTTTAATTTTGTTTAGGATTAATTTTAAAATAAGTTAAATTTTTAAAACTAATCCTAAACAGGATTATAAAAGATATCCTGTCATTTAGTTTTTTTTTTTTGTTTTGTGAATAATTTACAACCTTACTCTTATACTCTACTTACTCTATACTTAAATACTCTTATTTTTATTTTTTTTTTATAATTTAACATTTTTAATATTTGATGGCACTGTACTCTACTTAAGTTTTTTAGAAGATCAAAAATAATTTTTTACAAAATAAAAAGTTCTTGTTTTTAAGAAAATACAGTGCACGAAAAATAATCTTGAATAAAATTTTGTTATAAAGTAATTTTTATTTGGAAAAAAGAAAAACATTTAAATTCTCTGTATTATCAAATTGCGAAAAGCATTTATTGTATTGTCATTATAACTTTTAGACTATTGATAAGCATCATCTATTATTTTATAAAAACAAAAAAATATATTATTTTATTTTTTTTAAATAGCTTTTAAAAGGCTTCTACTTACAAAAAAAATTTTAAATAAGTTTTAAAAGGCTTTGGGAATAATTTGAGTATATGATTTTTATACTTCCCATTATAAATCTTATTTTTACAATAATAAAACTACATTAAAAATAATTAATTGAAATATGTATTACAACAAATTCTAATAAGTAAAATCTAAAAGGATTAACCGCAAAGGAATACAAACATACAAACACAAGAATACACACTTAAATATATAGAAAAAAATAATAATCTATATAAAATAATGTTAATAATTTTTTCACAACTGCTTGCATGTAATGCATAAGAAAGGTATTGTGATGGTACAAAAATTTTGAACCTCAGATTTTTGCATATATCCATTTGTCTGGTACGTAGTATATATCCATTTGTCTGGTAACCTGAATTGAGAGTTTTTGGAGTGTTTTCTGACTGTCTTTATGTGGGCCTGTTTGTGCGTCTGCCTGTCTATTGGCATCTATCCAGCCCAAATTGCTGAACCAAATTCGATAAAATTTCATATTTAAGATTTTAACGTTGATATCGTGGAAAAACGTCAGCAACAAGTATCACTTTGCTAGGGTCATTTCAATTTTTTTTCATTTATTTTTACGAATATTTTGAAACAGACAAGTATTTTGAAAAAAGTTATTACACAAGTAAAGAGCAACAGCCAACAAACTTTCAGGTATGTCCTCATTTTCACACTTGTGCATGAAATGTATTAAAAGTGTACTATAGATAATATATAATATGTACAAATACAGAAATATGACAGAAGTGCCAGAGTCAAAAGTCCCCGGGGCCTTATGATTTAATAAACAAGCTAAAACCTCCCGGGGGATTTTAATTCCTGTAAAAACCAGCCAAAAATTACTTGGGAAGTTATGACGACTTTATTAACTGAAATATTTATAATTCAGTATTAAAAAACAAGGGGAGTCCCCATGACTCCAGGACTTTCGTCATATTATCACCCACAAATACACAGATAATATAGCTATATATATGGTTCATGTATATGTATATAGACAGGTAAGTAGATATGTTTCTTTTTTATTCCCATGAACGACAATAAGAAGATTGTGAGCCCTTTCTCTTTCTGATGTGGGCCATATACATATATATATTTATATAACATACCTCTTATATTATAATGTAAATAAATTAAGTATAAATTAAGTATTAAGTAAATAAGTATTAAGTTTTCCTGTTCCTGCGATCGGTTCTGGGTTCTGTGGTGGACATAGCTGATTTTTTTTTTCAATAATTTCCATATTCAGAAAGATATTTTTTTTAATTATTATAATGATTAGTTTCATTCAAATTCAACAGATCAATTGAATGTATTCTTTCTGGTTTAGACTAGAAATGAATTTAAACATTTTACTATTACAATTTTTTTTTTTTTTTTGTGTATTACCAAGGTAATACATGTACATAATATAATGCACAACAAGAACTTTTGCATAAGTGAATTTAATTTTATTGAAATAGAAAATAATTTTATATTTTTTTTCCCTCTTTTTTGTTTTTTTTTTTTTTGTACTTATACATTAGATATTTGTTTATGTTTTTATGTTTTTTTTTTTTTTATTAAGAACAATATTGTTCTATTTTGATGCTTATTTCTACTCTCTAGTTTATATACATTATTGTACCAAGGTTCCTTTTTCAATTTTGTATTTTTTTTTTTGAGTTTTTTAATTTTTTTCTTTTTTTTGTGCTGCTTTTTAAGTAAGAATTATGCAGCACATTATAAGAGTATAAAGAAGTATTAAATTTCGTTACTAGAATACATAAATTTTAAAGTTGATTTAAAAGGTATTTTTTTTATTTTTGCTCTTGTTTTGTTTATTACTGTATTATTTATATGAATTGTTGCTGTTTTCGTTATATTTTTTTTATCATTTTTATTCACTTATTACCATTAATATTAAGGTTGTTTTTTTTTTCTTTTTTTTATTTCTTGCTTTTTAAGTTCATCGTATCCAATCTTCTCTTTTATTATCTCTATATTCTTTTTTCTCTTATTGTTTGTAATTGTAATTTATATTTTTAAATTCAGATGACGTTGTTATACATTCTAATGTTAGAAAAGAAAAAAGAAAAAAAAAGAAATCCTTCTTTACATATTTTTAATTTGCATTTGACCTAACAGATAGAAATTGTGTTGGTTGTTATATAAAAGTTAACAAAAAAAAAAAAAAAAAAAAAAAAATCAAATTGATTTTTTAACTGTTATAAAAAGATGGTAATTTTTATGATATGTTTTAAAAGATGCTGTCATATTGAACTGATTATTAATTGTTTCGTTTAACTTATATTGTTTTCATTATAAAATATAATATTAAAAAGTGTTTCTAATAAATTTTACTATTTTATAATTCATGATCGGACGACCTGCTATCATCTATAAATTAAAAAATGTAACAATTATTTTGCTAAGTGTATTTAATTTCTCTTAAGTGTCAATTTTATAATTGTGTTCCCTTTCTAGAAGATTAGATCTATATTATATTTCATAATCGACCTACCATCACCTATGTAACCTATGATATTTCATCATAAACATGCTATCAAAAAATGTATATTATTATTATTTTACTAAGTGTATTTCATTTCTCTTAAGTGTCAATTTTATAATTGTATTCCCTTTTTAGAAGCTTAGGAGAGCTAAAATCAATCAAAATTGAATTGATCTAAAACTTGTTTGTTATTTAGAATTTAATTTACTATGTCAATTTATTTTATAATAAAACAACATGTCACTTAAGAACTTTTAAATTTTGACAAATAGATAGTAATGGCAAAATCGAATAATCAAAATTATACCTATAATTATATGGGAGATGAAAAATAATATTTTTTAAATTTTAAGTAAAAGAAATGTTATATGAATGATTATTATCATCATTTACTTATTTTTTATTTTCAAAGCAATAATTTAACACAAAAATCATATTTCACATTCAAAATTTTACTTTTGGTTGTATTTTTAATTAACTTTTTGTCAAATCTAAACTTACTAAAAACAAAAGGGGAAACAGAAAAAAAAAAGAATATAAATACTGAAAAAAAGTATTGAAATTTTCTTTTTCAATAAAAAAAAATTAAAAAATTAGTTAACAAGCATACTATTTAGATTAACTGATTTTATAATTCAGAAAAAAATGAGATATTATTCAAAAAAAAAAAAAAATTTAAATAAAATAATATTAAAATAATTTAAAATAAAAAGAAATTATATATGGAAATTATATATTTTACATTTGTAAAGCTGAAAATCTTAAATACTTACAACTTCTCGCCATTCAAATGATTTTTGAACTTCAAACACAATACTTAATATGCATTTTCTATAACTCCTAGAAATTCCAATGAAATGTTTGATTTAACTGAAGAGGGATTTCAAGTAAGAAATGGAAAATTCACATATAATATTTTTATTTAATTTATTATTTTATTTCCCATTTTTTTAATTAATGGTTTTCAGCTAAACCTTAGTACGCTGACCAAATGAAAATTTTCACCTTTATTTCTCCACAAAAATACTTTCTTAGAGATAGTGTCCACTGGATAAGGAATTTAAAAAAAATAAGTCTCTACTCCAACCTATTGCATGACATCTACATTTTAATTTCTGAACAGTCATTTTTCGATTGGGAATTCGTTTGAAATACTAAACGAAATGCTAACGACAAAATTTGAAAAACAAAATTCCCGTACTTAAGTTTTTTTTGTTTTTTTTTTACATAGATTTTAAATAGAAACCAAAATTTTCGTTTCGAGACTTTACTGAGCTTAATATATTATTAGTTAAAAAAAAGACTAGTTAGTATTTAAAAGTAAAAGTTTTTAAAGGCGGACATTTAAAAAAAAACAATTAGAATATTCTAGAATTGTGACTACGTTTGAGATTTATTTTAGAATTTTTTATGTAAATGAAAATTGTAAAAAATTAAGAGATTCTTTCTTTAATTTTGATTTTTAAGAAACTGCTACATAAGTATTTTTAATATATTCCTCTTCTTAAAATTTTTTTGACTAAGGTTTAAAAGTTTTGACAAAGTGTTTGTGATATACGGACGAACCTAACCTAGCTTTTTATTTTTTATTGATTCATAATGCTTAAAAAATTCCTTATCATTTTACGTTTTTAGATTAAAAAAATATTAAACAGAACTTGAGATATAAATTGCAATATAAATTAAAGATTTTTCAAACTTTATGAGGCTGTAACTTCGTTTTGGGTGAGTCCAGATAAAAAAACGTTCTTCAACAATATTATTTTTTTAGTGAAATCTGTTCATGCTTTAAATTTCACTCCCCCTATCTTAAATGGTCTATTTATAAAAATGAAAGATTTAAAAACAGAAAATTGGACAGAATGAAACTACTAAATAAATTTTTGAAATATATATACTAAATAAAAATATTGTCCAAATGAACAATTTAAAATTGCTTTTATAATTAATTACATATTATTTTTCCCCCAAGATAAATTTAAATTATTCTACTATATGATATTGATAATTAATCAATTTTAATTAACTAACTTAATTCCATATAAATACAAATAATCATAGAAATATTCATTGTATACATTAGATACATATATTGAATAAACAAAGAACCCATTCAAACAAATATCTTTTCAATAATATTCATCACATTAATTATTCTTTTTTATCTATCATTTTAGTATTGTTATTCTTATTGTTATTTATTCGCTTGTTTTATTCCACCTAAATCTCTAAACTCATCCTATATATGTATATAACAAAATATTGTTTGCTTTTATTTAGTTAAAATTTTAAAGAGATTATATTATTAAAGTATTTATAAAATATAAAATATGTTTCATAAAGATTTATTTTAGTAATCACGTCCAATAATAATAACCATTTAACAATATATTATCAACTATAAAATAATTTCATACATAAACTTAATAAAAGTCATTAACATAATTAAATTTATGAAATTTAAAGGAAATTAACAATCTTATATTAATTTATTTTAATTATTTAATCTTTAATTAGTTTTCAAAATACAACATGATAAATTAATTATAAATAAATTAAAGTTTCTATATAGAGAATTTTGTTTTTGTTTTGTACAAAATGCAACATACCGTAAAATTTAATATTCTTTATAAGTCCTTGAATTTTCACACCTTTTTAGATTAAAGTATAATAATGTTTAATTTTTGTTTTTTTTTTTTTTTTGTTGTTACAACATGAATATATAAAATATGTTACCTACTTAAAAAGATTTCTTTAAATTTTTTAAAGAGCTAAAATAGCATTCTTATTAAATAAATCGCAAAATTTAAGAGTTAACTACTTTATGGGTTACTAAAAAATTTTCGTAAAGGTGAAAACAATTTAAAATTACTTTTTTATCCTAACAAGATATTTCCTGATAAAAACAAAAAAAAAAAAACAACAAAAGAGACTTTAAAAAATAAACAACTGTATCGAACGACGAATATAAATAAAAATAACATATTGAAAATAGTTGACAGTTCAAGAATAAGCTTCATATCAGGGTCTTTAAAAAGTACCTCCAATGTTTGTAGGAAATTTATTTTAAATTCTATTTATTAATGTAAATACGTAGCTTTAGAATAATGTCTTTTTGGTGGCTAAAAAAAAAGGAAATTTCAAAACACAAAAAAAATTACATTCCATTCAATGTCATTAAAATATTACTGAAAACATGAAAATTAAAAAGGTAAATAATTAAAAGGTAAAAAATTAAAATATTTTATTTACGAAACTATTTTTTATCATAAAAGTTAAATAAAATCCTAAATAAAATAATGTGACAAAAGGGAAAAAATTAATAAGAATAAATTTTATTTCCCAAAATTGCATACTTATAGGCGGATAATAGCCTTTATTATTTTTATTTTACAATATTTTATCTTTTTATTGATATTTTTATTTTACATTTCTTTATTTCCACATAAATACTTCTATTACAGTTATCCACAAGCTTCCGAAATTGAAAATTGTATTTATAGATGATGATATTTTATAAATGGTAAGAGTTTTCAATACAAAAATGGCATAAAATGTAATTTTCAATTACATAATACCCATTGCGACCATATCTCATATAAAATATATAATATAAAAAAAATAAATAATATTACTATATAAATTAATAAGAGTATTTCGATGGGTCGCATCTGGACAGAAAAATGCCCACCGTATTTGTTGTAGTATTAATACTAAACAGGTAATAAAAACAAATATTTTTAATGTTGGCGATCATCATTTTACATTATTGAACATTATCTAAAACTATTATTCAATGTTATAATGTCTTTTAAAAAAAGAAAATAAAATAAAATAAAAAAAAAATACCTAATACCTAAAATATTTATACGTATGTATATATATATTTATATATCTAATTTTAATATTAAAATAGGACAATAAAAATAAAGAGAAAAGAAAGGAAGAACATTGAAAGCTCTTAAGCCGTTTTATTACGTTATGATCCTTTTACAGAAAAATTTAATTTTTTCTTTTTTTTTCATTTATTTAGTGTTTTTTTTTCTTTTTCTTTTTCATTCTTAAGATATTTCCGTTTATCTTTGTACAATATTTTATTTGCGTAATATTCTACTTCTTGTTCCAGTTCTCGTTTTTTTTAATTTTATTTTTATCTTGTTTTTTTTTTTACCTGTATTTGTTTTTACCCAAAGCTTAAGCCTTGAATAGCCTAAAAATAAGTAAATGTTTTTGAATTTTTATTTATTTATTTATTTATTATTTCTTTCCTTTTTTTTCAAAGTTTCATTTTTTTATTTTATATTTTCCTTTTTTAAGTGAGTCAACTTCACAATTTTATATTTTTATTGTGGCATAAAATGGGTACCTATACAAATCCTAACTTAAATACAAAATATGTATTTTTCTCCAATAATTCCTGTCAATTCCCGTAAGTTATATAACAGATTCAATTTAATGAAATAAAAAGAAAAAGTAATTTTTACTCTTTTTTCCTGTATCTCACACTATCTTATTTACTTTTTCTCGTCTTCTTTTTTCCTGTATCTCACGCTATCTTCTTTACTTTTCTCATCTTCCTTTTTCCTGTATCTCACACTATCTTCTTTACTTTTTCTCGTCTCCTGTTTACATTTTTTTCACCAAAAAATTTTTTTCGTAATTTTTATTTTAAATTCTTTCCGGTTCTCCTTTCAAATTTTGTACCATCCTTTTATTTGTACTCAGTCAATTCTTTATATAAAAAAAAACTGCTTCCTATTACTATATTTTTCATTTTGCCTTCATTTTATTCTTTATACAGAATTCTGCATTTTTTTTTTTTTTTAATTTATTCAAAAATTTTTTTCACGTTTAATAGCTGTTGTTTTTCGTTTATTTCATTCTTATGAAAATATCGACTAAGATTTAAATAAAACTTTTTTTTTTGTGGTTTGCTTTTCTACTTTTTATATGTATGTGTACACAAAATAAGAACTTCTCTAAATTTATACCACAAAATTTTTCATTTTCCCGAAATTTCACACGCACCACCCATACTTTATAAATGGAAAACAAATAAAGAAAAACCACTATATAAATTATTCTATAAGGCACTTATACCAAATTCATCCTCGCTTTCTCTCTTTCTTTCTACCACAGATTCTTATGCTTAAATAACAGTAACTCGTGCAACAGTTGAATTGTATTTTATTGATTAGTATGGAATCGATTGTAGAATTAGATTCTTTTTGTTGGTACTCGTCAATATTTTTGCTTTGGTTTTCTATTTTCTAAAATTAAAAAAAAAGAAAAAAGGAAAAACCGGTTAGTTTTTTTTTTTAAGATTGATTTTTATTTTTTTTTGATTTTTTTTTTTTTTTTTGTATTACCATTGTATTATACGATTAAATACAAAAAACAAAGGAAACTTTTGAAAATTAAAGATGCGTTAAAGGTTAGAAAACTGAGAATGATCGGAAAAAAATTGAGTTTTAGATAACTTGAAAGGTATGCTTCTGTAAAATGATCTCATTAGGCATAGAATAATTTATATTTAAAGTCATTTGAAGTTATTGTCATTTTAGTTCATTTTATTGCTTTTAAAATTTTAAATTATTTGGTTAGATTAGGTTAAAGGGGTTGTCCTATTTATACATTCATAATTGACTATCACAAGCTTTCAAACTAAACACTCTTCATAACGATTCCGTCTTCAGCCGCACAAGCTATAAAGTCTAAAAAAAAAACAGGCTTCATATTATTTTAACATCACAGGGCAGTAATAAAAATTGTGTTCTATAATCTACTTATAAACTGCGCATACAGTTTCCATAAAGATCGTTCTTTCCTCATCTTTTTGAATATGAAATCTATCGATTTTATTATTTATTATTTTATCCGTAAAAAAATAAACTAAAACAGCTCTGTAAGTGACTTTTGAATTAGAGCTTGGTCACAAATGATAAAAAATAATCTTTGTTAGAATTTACCTATCATAGTATTAAAAATAAAAATTTACGATAGTTCGGAAGCTTCGCTTTTTTTTTTTTTGTTTTCCTTATGAAGTTTATTGTTTAATATTTTTTATTTAAGATATATCCTTAAAAAGAATAATCAAATTTTTAATGTTTGTTTGTATTTTTGTTGATTTTGGATAAAAACATAACGAGAGAAAAAGAAAAAACTTTTTTCACAAAATAAAACCGTTCAAAAAAGATTAGAAAATTTTTTTAAATAGCATTGATTTCAGACGAAATTAAAAAAAAAACAAAACAAAATAGCAAAAATACGAAAAATTCAAAAAAATTCAATGAAACTTAAAAAAAAAAAATTAATAATAGGATAAGTATAAATAATACGCTTTATTGAGATTTTAAATAAGACAAATAAATGTCAGAAAATAAATTTATTCAAAAACAATTGAGACAAATTTCAAAATAATCATTTAAAAGATGACATAATCATATCAGATATTTTATATCTGGAAATATAAATGAAAATATAGTTCTTAATCGAAATTTAACATTTATCGACAGTTATGATTTCTAAGAATATTGTTTTAAGGTTATTACTGCATATAATATCTTCAACATTTTGGTAATACTTACATATTTCTTTATTTTTGTCCTTTGTATACTACTTTTCTTTTTGACTTGCTTTTAAAATGCTTTGTCTACAATTTTGTCATTTTTCCAGGTTTAAATGTTGTAAACAGCTGCAAAAAGATTTTGTATCTTTTCAAAAGCAAAATAAAATTTAGAAGTAAAATTTTCATTTTAAATTGAAATCTACCTAAATAAAATTTAAGAGACCGACGACGACTTGCAATGACCAAAAAAAATGTATTATTATAGAAAGTTAAATTTCATATTTGACAAAACATCTTAATATAAATATATATATATATATTTTTTTGTTAAATTGACATTTTTGATTGAATTGTATTTTTCTTTTAAAATATTTTTTATATTTTTTTTTATTAATTTTAGTTTTCTTTTAAATTAAATGCGTTTCTGTTTTTTTTTTTTTAATATTTCGTGCTAAATCAAAATGGAAAACGTTTCGACCGAAGAAAAAACAAAAGACAAAAAAAAAAAACTTGAAAATATATCATAAGAGAAAAGCTTGCAATTGAGCGAAAAAATATTGTATTTATTTTTCGTTTTGTTTGGTGTTTAACAAAAAGTAAAATGAAAAACAATAAGAAATATATCAAATGGGTTTTCAAATACTCAAAGCGAAATAAAATAAAAAAGGATATTTTATGGCAAATTAAATTTTAATAAAGAAAAATACACATTTCATATTAAATTTCTTTTATTTTTTTTTTTTTTGATTTTCAGTAAAGTAAAATTTTTAATAAAGTAGAATACCATTCCCTATAATGAAACAGGACTTTTATTTGATTTTATTCCATTTCTTTAAAGGCCATAATTTTTTGTTTTTCTTCAGTATACTTGATTTTTTTTTTTGTCAAAACACAAAATGAATAAACAAAAGGAAAATATTTCGAATTTCACTTTAAGCTAAAGAAAATATTTGACTAAGCAATTTAAGACAATAAAAAAACAAAAAAGAAAAAGAAGTTTTTCATTCATACAGAACGGGTCTATTTTTTTTTTTGTTATAATATTATAATGCTTTTATTACATTTTGACGTGTAAATAAAGTACTTAAGCATATAAGTTTTTCACTAAATTAAGAAAATATTTGAAATAATTTAATAAAATTGCAAAATTACTATCGTAAATAAAAAATAACATTTTTTTGAAATTCTTGAACCTTGAAAGCTTTCAAATAACGATAAAATTAAATTAAGAAAATTAATTACTATTTTAAAGATTTCGACATATCTTAAAAGTCATAAACTGAATCCAATTTTTTATGTCCTTTATCAAAAAAAATAAAACTTAAACATTCTTCTTCAAAATAACATCATCAAAACTACTTAAAAAAATTCATAAATTTATAAATTTTTTATATATGTTCGCTAGGATTTAGTTATTATTTTGGGAAAATAATCTTTCCTTATTCTTTTTTGTTTTTTTTTTTTTTTTTTTTTAATCAAAATTATAACTCAAATAAATTTATCATAATCAAGTAAAAAACAATAAATGAGTAGAACATAAATTATTGATGCGATAGCTTCATTTAACCAATCATCAACATATAAAACTTTTTATTTTATTTATGGTTTCAAGTTTTTTAATGAAAATATTGATATATCTATATACAAGAAAAATAATTTTTATATGAATATTAAAACAAAAAATAAATATTCGACCTTAAACTTTTAGTCATAAACCTTAATATTAAGTACCTAAAGTTAATATTAACCTTTTTTCTTATTTCAATGTATATGTTTTTATCGTAATTCTTAAATACTTTTATACTGTTTACTCAAAACTATAAAAAAAAAAAAAATCATTGAAATAATTTCAAATGATTTAACTACGGTAGAACTTAAATAAATAAATATATATAAATATATGTATATATATAATATGTATATATAAAAATAGAAATTAAAATACAAAAAAAAAAAATCATATAAAAAAATATCGAAGTAGAAAATAAATTTGAACACACCTTATATTTTTTTACAGTTATTAAATATATTCGTCTAAACGATCTTATCTTTTATTTTTTATCACTATCGTAATAATAGGAATGGGTTTTTTTTTTTCTAAAATTTAAATTTAAACACTTCCCTTTCAGACACAAGTAGGTATAAAATTGGTCCCCTAAAAATATGCAATCACGTTTCCATTTAATTATAATTTAAAGGATTAAAATAAAGCCGGCGTATTAACCGAAGCAGTGTGGGTTCGATCCCTGCACAGGTCGTAAGTGTTTTTCTCTTTACATACCCCCCTTACGACCAAATATAATGTAAATATATAGTATATAATATAAACAACATAAATAATTTGATAATAGTATAAAAACCTATAATGGCCTTTAGTAGCTGATGGTTCAATAATATTGCATTACCTTTATGTATATAATATTAATATAAATAAATAAATACATTAAATAAAATAAAGCATCGGGGTCTCGGTGGTCTAGTAGTTAAACACGTATATTATTAACCGAGGGAGTAAGGGTTTAAATCCTGCACAAGGTAGCAAGTTTTATTAATTGCAATAAATAAAATAATATTAATGAAATAATAGTATTCGACCTATAATGTCTTAGTAACCGAAATTTTACTAATATTACACATATCCTATGTGATAAAATAAATACATAATTAAAAATGCTAGAAGAGAGTCTTCATTGGCCTAATGGAAAATCATATGACACAATATTTCGGTTCAAATACTATTTAAGGCTTTAGGAGTATATTGCATAAGGCTTCGTGATTTATAACATTCAAATAAATAAATAAAGAAATATCAAGGTATTAAAATTAAAATTTTATATTTGCAAATTTTAAAAGCTAGATATCTAAAAAAACAAAATTACATATTATGTATTTTATAACAGTTTTAAATATTTACAAAAAAAAACAATTAAATGTTTTTAAAAAAAGTTTCAACATTAAATACAGATTTCACTTTTAATTAATCTAAAATTAAAGAAGTCAAATTTATAAAGTAACCGAATTATCTAAATCCAAACCAATATTTTAACAATGAGAAAAGTTTTATTACATTTATTTCAAAATGATTTGGATGTAATCTAAAGTTTTACAAACCTATACAAAAAGTTAACGCAAAAATTGATTAGAAAAACAAAAAAAAAATGTTTTTATTATTATTATTATTTCTTTTAATCAAATTATTTAACTACCATTTACAATGATATATATATATATATATATATATATATATGTACATAATATAACAATAATTTTATAATTTATACATCCTTGAATTTTTCCTTAAAATTTTAAAGAATTATTCAAAAATATATACAATATATATACAAATTACCTTGGAAAAATTATTATAGTTTGATTAAAGATGATAGAAGAAAAGTTTTATAGATATGTACGAGGATAATATATGTATATATATATATATATAATATATATATGTACGAGTATAATATATATGCATAAATATTCTTCAAAAAAAAAAAATATTCAAACTAATTTAGTTATTCCCTATAAAATTCCTTAGAGATTCTTAAATTGACAGGCACTTTTGTTATATACATATATTAATAAAAATGTTATTAAACTTTAATGCGAAGACCATTTTTTTAATACATTTGAAATATCGTTGTTGGACGGAAAAAGTAAAAATTATTTTACTAAAAAAAACATAGAAAGAAACATTTTTATAAGACAGCAATAAAAAATAAAGATTTGTATTATTCAAAAATTGAAAATTCTGATTTTTTTTAAACAATGTCCAGGAAATTTATTTCAAAATTTAATCTTATCCTTAAAATTTGTTTGGTTCATTTAGCTGATTTATTATTAACGGATTTTTCAACAGAAGCAACCTGAATATTATATTTATAGTATTTCGAGTATTTTTAGTATTCAAATAAAATTTTATCAAAATATTGTTAAATCGTAAAGTACGACTATAATGTAAATAAAAAATAATATAAAGAGACAAAATTAAAAACTGAGTCCTGTGAAATGGGTGAAATATGGGTGCATTTTGAAAAAAATTGTTCGTAATTGAGGTGTTACATCTTTTATTTACTAGGTGCATATAAAAACGGCTTCAAAGATATTCGACTGTTCTACTTCATGAAATCAAAACTTTTACTGCAATGTCTTAATTATGTAAGGATCAGTTTATTATGTAATTAAAAAAATATATTAAGAATTTGACCAAAAATTAATACTAAAATTTAACAATTAAAATAATTACAAAACTAAGTTTTTACGTTAAAAAACAATAAAATTTTCATTTAACTTTTTGAATTTATTTCAAGACACATAAATTTATAATATATGTATATGTATATTAATGAAATATGTGTATATATTATATTTTATAGGGCTATTTATTTGTTTCTTTTGAAATTTAAAAAGTTTTTAAATAAAAAGCTTTTTGCAGTTAAAATACGTTGATTCAATAAAATTGCAATAAATATGTTAAAGATAACAATTAACTTAAAAAATAACAATTATTACTGCCTAGACTTGTATCATTGAATTGGGATTTAAACCATGGAACTTGATTTAATTAATTTGAACACAAAAAAGTAAACAACTTTGCTAAAAGACTTAATGTCATTCCCACTACACCGGCATGTAACGGCACCGTAACGACAACGTATTGTTATTCATACACCGATAGGACATGACAGGACCGTATTTTTAGCGTTAGAACGATGACACTATATTTGTATTATATTAAAATCCGTTATCATCACGATAGCCTAATCAAACATAAGTTCGATCGATCGTCATTTTCTTTATCATCCACGATTTTCATTTTATTTTGTAATTTTTTTATTTAATTGCTAACATGCATTTCATACGAATATATTCATACTATACCGGCAACCAATAGGTGTGGCCAATAGATGTGACCACGGCAACCTGCAAAATAAAAATATCCTTAAGAACGATATTTTAAATAGCGGTACGGTGCCGGTATTAGTTGTCGATATCATTGTCATCTAATGATAATATATTCATAATAAATGAATAGTATGAATAAAAATCACGGTACGGCGTCGTTACAGCGTTGTCACGTGTCGTGTCGGTGTAACGAAACTTAACTTTAAATTTTTGTGTCAAAATAAAATTAAAGTTATATAGTTGCAGCTTTAATTTGGTCACGATTTTTGTAATACCTGATGCATATCACAAGTAAAATGATATAAAAAATACACTTTATTAAAATGTATTAATAAATTTTTAATTTTTCCAATAATATTTTAAAGTAAAACGATTTTTTTATATATATAATAAAAATAGCTTAAATTCAATTTTTTGTAGTTAAAAAAGTGTTTATTTGGAATGACAGTTTTAGTACATTATTGAAATCAAAAATATTTTTTCAAACATTCTTAATATTATATTTTAATCCTTAGTATTTTAAATCACAAGGATACAAAAAAAACTTCCTCAAAATAAAATTATAGTCATAACGTGGATGCTTAATTATTTTAAATATAGTTAAATTCAATGAAAAGTTACTTAATTCAGAAAGCCAAAAAAAAAAACCCCCGAACAGTAAATCAATTACTACAATGGGAAATAAAATAAAACGCTAGTTAGTTAAAAAAAAAAAACGTAAGAGGATTTTAATCCTTTAAAAATAACAAAGCAATCAAAACTATAAAGTTGAATTAAAAAAATAAATCTCTACCATAATCAGATTTACTGGACTGTAATCCTTTAGCCACGAAAATGAAAGTGTAAAAATAAAATTTATAAAAAAAAAATATAAAAAATATTTAAATAAAAATGAAAAAAAGTTTTATTTTTGGTTTTAAAATTCAATTTAATTAAATTAATATATATACTTATTTTTATAAAACAAAAAAAAAAAGAAAACCATTTAATTTTATTTTAAAATTTCTATAAAATAATTATTTTAAAGTTATAGTACCTACGTATTTAAAAAATAATCCTGGAGGGAAAACTTTAAATTAGAAATTTATATTTTGCAATACATATTTTGATAATAATATAATATAATATAATTATTAATTATATATGAGTGGTTATTTAATTTAGCTAAATATATGTCAACAATTATATTTTAAATTTCTAATATAGTTTTATATAAATCATTTAAAAACATTTTAAATATTTATTAAATAAATTATACGAAAAAAAAATGTTAGTTCGCCGTAAGATATGCATAAAAAAATGTATTGGGTTGTTATGAATGACTTTAAGACTAAAGGGTACCGTAAATTCACCCATATTGTTTAATATATATATATATATATATATATATATATATATATATATTAGCGTGTTACTGGACTCACTAAACAAAATGTTAGTGCCTAGTCACAGTATTACTTTTGCTGACGTTTTAATAATATATACGCCAAACTAAACCATCACCAATGCTCAAAACTCACTACAAAAATTATTAAACAATGTTGTTAATTATATTAAAAGATGGAAACTTAAAATAAATTACCAAAAATGTGTAATTGTTCTCTTTCGAAATACCACCAAGGTAATTAACATTAATCTAAAAAAAACACTGGAGAGAATTCCACTTGAAAGCGCCTAATAATACAAAAATTAACAAATGCCAAAGTTTTAAATTCTTAGGAATTTTATGTAACTTTAAAGATCACGTTAAAAATTAAATAAGAAAAGCAACAAAAGTTTTTCTAACACTTCGTAAATTGTTTTACTCAAAAATACTATGCAACAAAGTCAAATTACTTTGTTACAAAAATTTAATTCGGCCAATATTAACTTATGGTTGTCCAATTTGGTTTAACATCAGTTCATCTATGATGGAAAAACTAAGAATATTTGAACGTAAATGCCTAGGAGCATGTACGAATTTAGACAGGAAACCTAAAAAAAATTATCAACATTACTACTCCAACAAAATATTATATGAAAAGGCGCAAATAATCAGAATGGATAATTTTATTTTTCGTCTCATACGAAACCATATTCAGAGAAATAGTGAAATTCTAGAAAATTCTTTAATATGCCACCCATGATACGAAGACGATCAATATATTATTTCAACACTCAATTCGGGTTTTATTCCTCCTGAAGTATTCGTATTCCAATATAGAAATAATTACATAAAAAATACTGAATATATTCCTATTATTTATCATTTTAAACGAAATATTAACGATAAGTAAATACCTAAAAATTTGGTTTTTTTTTTTAAATATTTTCCAGGAATTATAAATAAATAATTGATAACATAAACATATAATTGATAACATATATTATAATATTTAAAATAAATGCATAATTAAAAAAGATTTTATATCCAATTTAAATTATATAAAATTAAGAGAGCTCTAGCAACTGTAAGCCATGAGTTCTTTAATTTAGATATTAATAAATTCATTTTTTAGTTTTGTTTAGAATAAGATAACAAAAAACATTATATTTAAATACAGAAATAAAACTATTTAAAAAAAAAAAAACTTTAAGACCGAACAAAATAAATTTAAAAAAATGTAAGATTTTATAAGGTTCTCATAATAGATTTTAAAGAAATGTACGTAACTTATAGTCAATGAAAGCCACAAAACCGTTAAAAGCAAAGGTTATAAATAACTTTCTAATAAGATAAGTTAAAATTTTGGTTCTACTATACAGAATTAATTTAAAAAAAGCTCCAAGCAAAGCTCCATTTAAGATTAGATAAAAGTTGAAATGGGGGCCTCGGTGGCCTTGTTAGTAAGAGCGTATACAATACGCTGTAAACACCGAGGAAGTGTGGGTTGGAACCCCACACATGTCGTAAGAGTTATTCCCCCTTACGACATTTACAGCCACGCCTGAACAGGAAAGGCTGTGTAATTTCCTGTCCACATTTATGTAGCAGATAAATGCAATAAAAAAAAAAGATAAAATCGCTTTCCGTTCTTCGTTCAAAGTTCTTTTATTGAGTTCAATTTAAGTATGTCGAGATCTACCACCAATTTTATTTTCTACATTTCTATATTTATATTTTTCCTTTTGTATTGTTCTCACCAAATAACCATCAACAAACTGATCATAAATTTATATGATTTCAATTTACTATATTTTGAAAGTAGAGAAAATTTCTGATATTTCATACACTTATAATATAGCTATACTTACGATTATTTTCCGTTTTACAGCACACTTTTTTAAAAACAAAAAAAAAATCTATCTAATTAAAATACTAAATACCAGATACAAGCACATATTCAAAATATCACCAAAACTCTTTTGTAATCCACATTATAAACTTAAGAAATATAAAAAAAAAAACCACCTTATTGAATTTTCGGTACTGTAGGTAATATTAACTCTCTTATGAAATTCATTGTAAATAGAAAAAAAAAAAATTAATCCGTAACAGTTTTTAATAAATGTTATTAAATTTATATATAACATAATTACTATTTCAAGGGTTACTATCAAAAGCCTGTAATTCATTTGCCCATTCATTTGTATAAAAATATATTACATAAATAATTTTTAAAAGGCGTATAACCTTGATTTTGAATTCACTAAAGTCTCCCCTAATTCAGATTCTCACATATAGATATATATATATATATTCTGGATAAAGGGAATACCCTGATTTCGAATCCAACTTTAAAATCCCTAGTAATTCAGACTCTCGCATATACATATATATATATATATATATATTCTGGAAAAAGTGTGTATAACCTCTCTAACTCTAACTCTAAAATTTCTCCTAATTATCTTATTCACATACTATTTTAAATAATTATTGTTGAAATATATGTCCAGTCAAATAAAATCCAGTCAAATGAAATACAGGCAAGTGAAAACACAGGCAAATGAAATAAAGGCATATGATACGTTCCCCTATTTCAATTATCAAACGTATAGATACTATCAGAACTACTTAAAACAAAAACTTTTGTATTCAAAATAAAAAAGTATAAAACCTGCATTTTGAATCGTGAAGTTAAGATTATCTAATAGGTACGTTCTTTTTTCTTACTCTTTTTTGATCAAAATCAAAATCACAATCATTTTTATTTATTTTTAAAATTCTTAATATATGTTTTATAATAGAAAATTGAATACGCATTATTCAAAAACAAAGAGAAAAACACATATTTTATAAAAGAACCAAAATAGCATCACTCAAACATCTAAAATAATTTTCAATTTTTGTTTTATAACAAAATACAAAACATGTTAGCTAATAACAACCAAAATATTCTAAAAATTCTATTTTTAAAAATTTATTTTTCTTTTAAATATCATTTGTATTTATTATTACTTATGTAAAATTTTTCTAAAAATTCTTTTTTAATTATTAAAAATAAATATAATATATTAATACTAAAGACATTATTTAATATTTAATTCAATTAAAAAAAAAAAAGAAAAACAAAAAAAAAAAAAAATCATTTGTTTTACATATTTTGCATTTTATAGGTAACATAGAAAACAACCTAAAGCAATTTTCCTATAGATATATTCCTGTATCGAGCTTATTTAGCAATACTCTTATTAATCTAAATTTTTCTTTCTCTTTCTTATTATGAATCTACATAATATATTATTTATGTATTTATAAAATATTTTATTACAATAAAAATTCATTACATATTGTTATTATTTATAGATTTTATGTAGGTTTTAATTAAACCTAATTCTTTAATTGGCAACCAGGACTTAAAAAAAAAAATGTCAACATTTCAAAACAATATTTTTATTCTTGTTTCGCAAATTATGTGGGAAAATAAATGGTCACGTACCATAATATTATTAGTTAAAAAAAAAAAAAAAATTCCTTTATCCTTAAATAAAAATCTCCTAGATACATTATTTCTTGGATGTTTCAATTATTAAAAATATGAAATATGAGATTTCAAATATAATGGAAAAATAATGTTTTTTAGAATTAAATTTCCATGTATAGTTTTTATTTTTTAAAAAATTTCTTGCGAACCTAACAATTTCCACAAATTTCTAGTAAATAAAGGAATACAAAAAAATAAAATAATTTTAATATTTTAGTAAAAATATTGAAAATTGACATACAAATAATAAATAATTATATCTAAATATGTATTTTTATATGTCCTTTAGGACATCGAATATATTTATTTTCCCAAACAAAAAACGATAATGTTAGAATTGGAATCAAAACATGACACTTTTACCAGAATTTTTATCAAAAAACATTATTTGATGTACAGTGGAACACATTTAACACGAACATGGTTAATTCGAAATGATTGAAAACAAGGAAAAAAATGTTGATTCATGCATTTGGTGGATTTCACTAGCGCAAAATTACTGTTAACAAGAATTATCACTCAACGCGAACAAATTTTTAGTCCGCATATTCAAAATTTATACAAACTTCAATTAAAATCTTTTGGTTATAACAGATTCGTTATCGTTTTTTTAAGGACAAATTTCAAAAACTCCAGATTTAAGTTCATATGTATAATTTCAAATTATATAATTGATATCCGATATAACGACATCGCTTATAACGATATATTGTTTATAACAATTTATTTCATACGGGTATAATGAACTATGTTCAAGGCTCAGCTAGGAGGCTGAAATTTGTTTTACGTCACTTTTGCAAAATTGTTAGTTTTGCTATTTAAATCCAGCATTTTCGGCCGCCGGGTTCGAGTAGCTGCCATACAACTTCTTTCTTTAAATGGAAATAACTCAGTGTCTATTCAAGCTAGGTATCTTGAGGTATCTTGCAAATGATGATCAAGTGTTATGGCAACTACTTCTGTAAAATTTAATTCTGCTGGTGCAATAAATTCGGGTAGCTGCCATACAACTTCTCTTTTTAAATGAATATAACTCAGTGTCCGTCCGTACGATAACTCAAAAAATAAAGGAGCTAGGAGGCTTAAATTTGTTTTACGTTACTTTTGCAAAATTGTTAGTTTTGCTATTTAACTTCAGCATTTTCGGCCGCCGGATTCGAGTAGCTGTCATACACCTTCTCTTTTCAAATGAAAATAACTCAGTGTCTACTGAAGCTAGGAACCTGAAATTTAGTAAAGAGGTGTCGAGTTACATGCCAACAACTTTTGTAAAGTTTGGTTGATCTAGAGCAGACGGGTCAGGTTTCTTGCACCTCTTTGAACTTAATGAAGCTAGGCGTCTGACATCTTGCAAATGATGATCAAGTTTTATAGCAACAACTTCTGTAAAATTTAGTTGTGCTTTGGTTTGGTGATTTTTGGTTGCTGGTGCAATAGATTTTGGGTAGCTGTCATACAACTCCACAATTTACATAAATATATTTCGGTAGTTATAACGTCGGTACTAGAATATCTGAAATTGTTTAAAAGATGATCAAGTTATATAGAAACAGGATATATTACGTTCATACTAGTATCCCCAGAGTTGACATAGTCTACTCTATTGCACTCTTCCTCGTTTTTATTTAAAAAAAAAAAAAAAATTATCGCCTATAACGCTAAAAAAAATTAAAAACAAAATAAAGAAAAAGACCTACACTATTATTAACTACGAAGAAAAATGAAGAAACGATTAACTCGTTAGTTATTGACGCCTGCTTTTCACCTGTTTGCGATTCATGTTCAATATTTCTAATATTTTTATTTATGTATATGTACAATTACATTAGGTCTACTACTATTTTAAAACATTCAACAAGTATAAAATTACTCAAGTACTTAAGATATCTAAATCAATTATTTAATATAAAAAAAAAACGTATTTAGTATTTAGCTTCGAAAAAAATGCTCATATTGTTTGGCAACTGGAGTCTGCTAACTAAAACAATAAATACATAATCCTATTTATTTTATGTTACATTTTATATATAAAGTAAAGTGCATACTAAGGTTTTTTAAAGACTTTAACAAACAAATTAATGATCTTCTTTTCATATGTAATATAATCTATCAGATATAAAGAAAACTGCTGATCCACTCAACGTCTTTATAACCAATATTGACTGTATTTTGTTTAACACAAGATAAGTACATTTATAAAAATGCAGAGTGCTCCATTTCAAATTTTTTTGGCTATGCAGTATTTTTTTTTTTTTAGAAAAAATAATAAATTTTGAACAACGGTTAGAAAATTTGTCAAAATATGATTAAGGACTTTTGATTTAAATAACTTTCTAACAACAATCTTTTAATAAGTACCTATATATAAATACCTTTATTAAACAGATGTTTTCATAATAAATAATAATTATAAATGAAATACAATAAAATTAAAAAAAAAAATTTTTAAAAAATTAATTTGTTTTCCTTTAATTTAAATTCGAATTTGAGTCCTTCACAATTACAATTCAAATCAATCACGTCAAAATCAAATAAAATTAAAATTACTTTAAAATTTTATATTATGATAAAACATTTTTACTATATAATTTCCACAAAAATTTCTCCAGTAATTATCTAATTGATTAATTAACTTAATAAAAACCCTTTCAATTTCTAAAGAATTTCGAAAGAATTTTTGTAAATTACAAAAAACAATTTAATAAGATTTTCTACTAAACAAAATAATATAATAAATTGAAATCCGTAAAAATTTCACATACAATTAAATGTTGATAACAGTAAAAAGAAAATAACCATGATTGATTTTCGATTAGCTGAGTAATAAAAATTTTCCCCCCCCCGATTATATATTGTTAAATTTAATTTATTTAAGGAAAATAACTTAAATTATATTGAAATATACCAAAAATTAGATTTTGCTTTTGTCAGGACATTTTTTCATTCTATTTTCAAAATAGTTAAATTTGTTAGATTAAGCAACAAAAAACAAAAAAAACACAAAAGATTTATATATAATATATATGTACATAATTTTTTGCTTTCTTTTGTTACAAAACTTATACATTATCTATCAATATATGTATGTATATATATATATATATTCATAAGGAAGCATTTATAGGTTACATGATTATCGATAAAAGTCAAGATACGGATGAGAGAAATTTGTCTGGGTTATTCTTTCCTTTTCTTTTTTTGTTCATTTCAATTTAAATTTCATTTTATTTTATTCTTATTTTTTCTTATCTTTATTATTTTATCTAGTTCTCTTTACTACCAAAAAAAAAAAAAAAAAGTGGAAGAAAAGCTTTAAAAAAAAAACGAAATAAACTTATTTCTTTTCAAAAAAAAAAAATATATTAATTCTAATGATTTGTTCAACTATTTATGTATCTATCTATTTTAAATGTTGCATGATGTTTACGAAACATATTATATGAAACATTTTATGAATATAAAACCTTTTCTTTAGTTAAAAAAAAAGAAAATAATTGCAAAATTTAAATAATGTAAAGAGCTTTCATTTTATTTCATTTATTCATATCTCTAAAGCTATGTGCCCACGGTAGATTAAAATTGGTAGAGATCTTCAATTTTCCTCAACCAAATGTTTTTACCCGAGAGCGTAACTAACGTACAAAAAATTCGCTCTTTTTAAAACTTTAGTAAAGAAATTTTTCGTAGAGCTATAGATTTTTCTCTAGCGACTGTTTACACGGTATACGTATTTTTTGTATATGGTAGAGCAATAAATATAATTAAATTGAAAATAGATTAGTTCGATACAAATACTTCTAAAATGAATTCGGAAGAATTAAAAGCTGATACCGTATGTTATTTAATTATTAAAAACAAATAAAAAATATTGGGTTCGGGAATGGGTGCAAAGAAGACATACTGTTGTATTCTATAATGACTTATTAAAAGAAATTAAGGGTTGAGGATCCAAAATCGTATTAAAAATTTTTGTACGGTAAATACTTTACTATTGATTACTTTTAGAAACATACATACATTACATAAATATATTGAATAACAATATAACATGCAAAAATACGCATGAATTACGTGTTTGTAGTTCTATAGAATTATTGTAGACACAAAAATAGTAAACTCTACTTAAAAGTGTTTACACGGTAGAGAAATGTCTAATAAAAAATCTTTGCTAGAGTCGATGTAGAGCTCCATGGTAGAGCTCTAACGATTGTTCACACACATGTAGATCGATCTACCGAGATTTTTGTCTCAACTCTACCATTTTTACACTCTCGTATGTACTTAGCTTAAGAAAGATTTGAACTTACAATGTTAATATAATGGCACAGATCTTAAATGATATTTTCAAGATTTCCTTACAGTTAATTATACCGAAAAGATAAATCAGATGAATAGAATTTTAAATATTAAAGGTACTTTTATATCTTATATTAGATTTTTATAGATTCTTTCAAATTTAATAAATAGTTTTCTTTCATCAGATTTTTGTCTGGCTTTGATTCAATCGATTTTCTATAACTATAAGATTATTAAATCAATATTCATAACCTATATGGAAATACGTATAAATGAAAAACAGAAAAACTATTAAAATGATAAAAAACAAATTTTTTTTTTTTTATAGCCAATTTAATAAACAACATTGTTTATTCAATTAAAATATTTTCTAACTTAAAACAAAACTTTTCTTTTTAACCAAAAAAAAAAAAAAAAAACAATAAATAAAAGAAAAAATAAATAAAAAAAAACAAAAAAACTTATAAAAAAGTAACTAAATATTTTTGATAGGTATCTTAAAAAATAAGAATTTTCCTATTTTTTTTTCTTTCTTTTTTTTATCTGTTTATTATTCTTTAAATCTAAGTATTAACTTTTCAAATTTTCTATAATCGAAAATTTCCTGTAATTCCTTTTCTTACAAAAGAAAAAAAAAAAAGTTTTTCCTTTCTTTAGTTTTTTGTTTTTACTTTTTGTTCAAATTTGAAAATATTAAAGCATTAGAAAAATCGATCTAATCTTTTTTAAATTATATCAAGGTAGAATAAAATTAGATATACACATATACGTACGAACATATTAAAAAAGAAAATCCTTGTTTAAACAGAGAAAATATATGTATATATTTTTTTTACTACAAGTTATTATCAAAAACATTTAATAAAAACTCAAATATAAAAAAAAGAAAAACTTAAAAATAAATATGTATTGTTTTTTTTTTTTTTTCAAATTGGGTGTTCTCTATCAAATACTCCACTTCTGTACCATTAAGATTTTTCTAAAATAATATTGTTTTTGTTGTTTTTTTTTGTTTTTTTCTTTCATGTTCTCTTTGTGTATTTGAAAAAAAAAAAAAAATCTATTCAACGACCTTGTTAACAATAAGAATGTCGGGAAGTGGTTACTTTTATATATACCTTTATATATATAAATATACATATATATTTATACATATACACGATTACATTTTTCATAATATTAAATACATTATAAAAGATTTTCTTTGCTGTATAAAAGCGAGAAAAAAATAAAACTTTTAATGGAATTTTGGGTCAAAAATTCATAGGTACATATATTATACGTGTGTACTGTGTATATACATATAGTGTTATTTTCTGTTAACTGTAAAATACTTGTAAAATAACTTAACATCTCTTATCTTAACATTCAAAAAAATAGGATTATTATTATTAGTTTCATCTAATTTTTTTATGAGTATTTTATAAATTTTTAAAATTAATTTTTAAGATTATATTCAATCGATAAAAGTAAACAAAAATTTGGGGCAAAAACAAAAAAAAAAAATCTGTTTTCTTTAGCATCAAAATACTTAAAGTTATTTTTTTTTTTTTTTTCTTAATGTAACAACAAAAAACTAGCCTGTGAAATTTTTTAATAAAAATTAGGTACATGATTCTTAACAAAAAAGTTTAAGTTAATTTCAATTTTTTTCTTAACTTAAGCATTTTATAGGTGAATCATTATTGAAGTGTAAATAAAGATATAATGAAAATTATATTTTATTATACTTACAATAAATCAAGTGAATAAAAATTTAAAAAAAAAAATTTTTTCTAGAATATTATCTAGCTATTTTTAAACAAAAATACGTGAATTTTGTATTTTTTTTTTCTCTAGTGTTTTACTTATTTTATATCCAAAAATTTTTTATCTGATAGAACGTACATAGCAGGAATAACAGTTTTGATTCATTTTGAAAAGTAACACTAGTAGGAGTACATTTTTTTTTTACTCTCACTCTTGGACAAATCCACAGGATATCACAGAATTTTTTTTTTATATTACGATGTAAATTACTTATTCTATTGGTCATCTGACCAAGATTTAAACCAATGACTGACCTTTTAACTAAACAGTCTGTAATTAAATATCTGCGCTATTGATCAGATGAATTTGTTCGTTAGAAAACATTTTTAACCTAAATAATTAAAAGTATTTTATAATTTTTTTTTTAATTTTGACTATTAACCATAAATTTTTATAAATAAAATAAAACCAGAATTTTTTAAATAGTTACTCAAAGAATTTTTGGACAAGTTCAAACTACATTGTAACAATTTCATTATGAAATCATCAAAATACGATATAAGGCACTTTGTAGTTCAAATTTTATTTGAAATTAATTTTTATAACGCAACTTCTGATTTATTTTCAAACCAAAAAGTTCCAAATTTAAGGATCTGGATAGGATTAAGAAAACTTATTAAAGTTTATTTATTAAAATCATATTTTTAAATTTAGATAAATAAAGATTTTGATATTCATTAACAATCATAAACAATTATATGCGAAACCTCAAAAAAAAATATTATGGAAACATTTAATGTGTATACAATATATATGTATATTTAAATATGTATAAACACTAAACTTAGTTTTCTTGAACAGAAAAATAAAAATTTCTATTACTTATTTTGCTGAAATTATTTTTTCATAATCAAAGAAATTTTCAAAAACAATCTAAATTTTTCTCTTTTTTGTTATACCAATCTTATGTAATTTTATACCTATAAAAAAAAAAAAAAATTATAATTATTTTTTATCTTCAGTTAAAGTAATTCTTTTATTCGCCTAAGATATATCTCCAAACAAAACATAAACATAAAAGAAAATCTGCTTCTAGGCATGTACTAGAATGAACAAGAAAAAAGCAAAAAAAAAAAAAAAAACAACAATTCCTTGAACTCTTTCTGTCGAAAACATTATATAGATATTAAAAAATTATAGATACATATTAGATATAGATACATAGATACATAAATTAGAATTTAATTGGAAGCTTTAAATGAAAATTTTCTTAAAACTTTTTTAAAAAGAAACGAATTTAATTTATATATGTATGGTAATCATTCAAAAAAAAAAAACCGTTAAAATCTTCATCTGTAACCTTATATTTTTTTTTATATATAAAACAAAATAAACTTGTTGCTTCAATCTTTATTTAATGGAAGTTACTAAAAAGTTCTTAAAAAAATTTTCCTTCTTCTTTTACAAAAAAAAAAATTCCACCCTTTATTAAAAAAAATATTGAAATAAAAAAAGAGTTGTGGTTAAAATACTTAATCTTTTAACAAAGTAACAAATTTATAAAAAAAATTTAAGTATATTCAAATTTAAAAAAAAAAAAAAAAAAAAACTAAAACAAATAAAAACAAAAATATGCTAAGAGCCTAATAAAACCTCAAAATATCTCCATTTATCTTTTACTTTTAAACATTATTTATGTATTAATCTTTTTTTTTCTTGATATTTTCTTAAACAATATGTACATACTATTATATTTCTTATATTTAAGAAAATATATAAATATATATATACATATCAAAAATGACATTTTTTTTTTTTTTTTTTACATTACAATATTTGAATTCGAAAAAACAATAAATCAACGGTTTTATATATATTGTAAAACATCAGTGTTAAACAAATTGCTCGCATATGTCAAATTGTAATGTCAGCCATTTTGATTAGTAACCAAAAAAAAAAAAATGAAACGAAAAATAAAAATAAAAATAAAAAAATGAAACGAAAAAACTAAAAAAAAAAAAAAATTTATATAAGTAAATGAAATACGTGGTGAAGCTTTCACATTTTCCATATAACCTGTTACCAATTTGTTTTTTTTTTCGTTTTTTCTTTTTTTTTTCTGAATGTTAAAACCGATAATGTCGTTTTTTTATTTAACCTTTTGAAATAGTGTTCGCACTACAATAATTTATTTTTTATTTTAATCAAATTTAGTTCTATTCTGAAACACCAGAGTGGCTTCAAATGCTCACTTTTACACAGGAGAAATTTTTATACAGGGTGTTTAAAACTAGTTGTGGCAATTAATTTGTTGTAAGAACTGCTTGCTTATATGTTGAATATATAATCTTATATTTCAAAAGAAATGTTCTCTCCTCTGGCAGTTTTGTTGCGTTAGAATATACAAAAGTTGAAAAAATATCTTGATATTGGTTTGTTTCCATATATATACTCTTATTCTCCTAATTATTGTATTTGTCTTGATAACTTACCTAAATCTCCCTATTTTTAGGTCTCACATTAAGGTCTCATACTAACATATAAAGAAAGTTGAAATAATAAAATTGGTAATTATAATTTGTAATCGATCGATTATTTTACTTCGATTACGTTATAGAAAACAAAATTTATCAAATAAAACGATAAATTAAAAGCTTAATCGAAATTTATGAATTTTGAAACTGAATCTTAATCCTTTTTCATATAAAATTAAAAGTGATTTTTTAGTCCTATCCTCCTTAAATGAATTTCCTTTTCTCGTCGGTTAGTGGGAATCTTCAAAAGAAATAATGTAGCCCATAGCACAAAGTATGCATGCCAAATTTTCACCAACTAAATCTCATCCATCCTCAATTAAAACGAAGCCGAGTGACTAACCATAAATTTTTCACTATATATTTCTTTTAGTGAATTTTATGTACTTTTCCAGTACTTTGCGCTATATATAAAAGTATCATTCTTTGAAGACTTCCTCTGTAGTAATCTTATATTCCATAAGCAGAGCAGCACATTTATATCTCGTTCTAAACGAGCTATATGTTTTATGCCATATCTCTTTATTTTATCTATAACATATTGGTGATTTCATCTATAACTACTAAATCTCTATGAATATCACTATTATGTACATTCCAGGGAGCTCTTACGATATTGCGTCGGATTTCATATAAAATATATGAAACAGGAAAAAAAACATACACTATTTTACTTTTAGGCAAAATCAAAAATGTACGTATATAAACATTGCAGTTTAAGGAGAAAATGGGAAAATAGTGTATCAAACTAAAAATAAAATTCACTGACTTATTAACTTTGTCATAATAAAAAAAATAAAAAAAACGAAATATAAAAAAAAAGGATTGTAAAAAATATATATATATATTGCCCTCCACTATTATTTTTTACTAAGTGGTATGATGTTTTTAATATTTTTCACAATGTCAATGTTATTCAGTATTCGAAAAAAAAAAACTTTCTTGTTATTTTATCTGTACAGGAGGGAGGTTAACAGCAAAAAATAACAAAAAAAACAAAAATATAAAAAAACAGTTAGTTAAAAAAAGTTTAAAATCGGTAAAAGAAAAATGTCAACATTAAATTTACACATTCAGAAACACATTAACAGAAAAAAAAAAAAAAATGATCTATCTTGGGGAAAAATTTTTTCTTTTTTTCTCCACCATACTTTAAAATATACAAATAAATATAAAATTTTTTTTTTTTTTAGACTAGATATTGAACTTTTTAGAAACGTTATTATATAAACGTTATATATATATTAATATTAAAAAAAAATTTTCACTTACTAAACTCAATCCTAATAAATACTTTTTACTTATTTCATCAAAAAATCATTTCATTTGAAATCAATAAAACCAATTTGTTCAAAAGTCAATGAACCATTTTATTTAAAGATCAACAGCTTTAATTAATTAAACCAATAATACCACATTTTATGTTTTTTTTTTTATTTACTTTACAACATAAATTGTCTTTTAAAATAAAATATTTTTGGCAGTCTTTATTTACTTTCATAGACAGTACCTAATATTTGTTTTGATATAAAATATATTCTATTTTACAATACAAAACAAAAAAAAAAACAAAACACATAATTTTCTAATTTTTTATAAAAAAAAAAAAACAAAAGGAAGAAAAAAATAGAAATACTACCACTAAAACCAATCAATCACCAAAGAAAATAAGACAAAATAAAAGGAAAAAAAAAATTTGATATAAATCAAATAAAAAGTTAAAGTAAAAAACAACACCGAAATGACAAAAAAAAAACACAAAACCAAATACTCAGGTGTCAAAGTTGTCTTTTTTCATTAAATTTTCTTTTTATTCCTTTTTCATAAAAAAATTTTTCTTTCCGAATTCAAAATTCATAAAAGAATACCAAACAATCGAATAAATAAAAATCATCTGTAGAAACATAAGAGATTTTTTGAATCTTATAATATTACAGTAAACAAACATTGATACCCATAATATTATTTATTTATTACTGTTATGTTATTACTCGTATGTATTATATAAAGAAAAATTTCAAAAAAAATAAAAATTAAATTGTGCAATAAGAACAAGTCTTGAATATAAAAAATACCCTTTAATGGAAATTTAAAACACTTTTCAGTCTTTAACATTTCATTTCAATGGAAGGATTTCAAATTACAAAAAATTGTTTTGATTTAAAAAAACAAAAAAAAAAAACAAAAATATCCCATCTTAAGTGTCAAGTTTCATCTTCATAAAATTTTTTGAAATATTTTAAATTTTTCTTTTCACAAAACAAAAAAAAACAAAAAAATCACAAACAAATAAAAAATAGAATTTAACAAGTTTCATATTTTACAATAACTTTGCTTTAATAATTTTATTTTTTTGTTAATGTAAAAAATCTTCAAACAAAAGACAAAAAAAAAAAAAAAAATATCTTCAAACCAAAGATAAAAGAATAAAATTTAAAATGGATAACCACCAGTTGACCGAAGCTGAACCGAAGTTGACCCAACTGAAAAATATTAAAATTCTAAATAATGAAAATTAAATATCAAAATTAAGGATCTGAATCCTTAAAATATAAGTAAGTAATATAAAGTTTACAATTATTTTTTCTGGGATGAAAAAATCATAATTGTTAAACTAGATATTCTTAAAATATTTGTTGATCAGATTACGGAACAAGCATCCTGAATAAACTAAAAAAAAAATGTTATATTACAAATTAAAATAAAAGTGGTAAAATCTATGAAACATTTTTTTTTTTATAATTTTAAACAATATTCAAAAGTTTTTCTGAAAAAGCAAAATTTTATTGTTAAAAATAGTGCTTAAGAGGGCTATGTAAAATAGCGGCCAATAAAATAAAAATCTTAAAATTAAAAAAATGAAATGATGTTATAAAAAAAATGTTTTTTCTAAAAATTTACAAAAAGAAGATTAGAAATAAAAATAAAGGTTTTAATAATTTTAAAAATGATTGAAATGTCGCATTTTATAACCAATTCGAAAATCCGCTCTATATAATTTTTTTTTTTTTTTCATAATAATATAAAAGTGAAGTACATAATATGATAAAGTAGTGCTTTACATTTTCTCCTGAATATGTATGTGAATATGTGTATGCGAGATTCTGATTTAGGAGTGATTTAACTGTTAACTAAAAATTCAGGGTTCAGCCCTTATACGTCATATATGTATGTATGTACATCCAATATTTTTAATATATGTAATAAAATAGGGTTATGTGGGAGCAATGTAAACGTATGATATAAACATTGTCGTAAAATATTGAAATAGAAGAAAAATTATGAATTTTTATTTGTAACTTTTTGTAAGTTAAAAGTTTAAGCAATAGAATTTTATTTTATTTTATATTTCATTTTACCTTTTCAAATCATATTTCATTAGTTACTATTTCACTCATTACTTAAGAGTACAAAATTATCAGCTAAATATTACTTTTTAGGTAGGTAGATAGATAGGTTTTTCAAAATGTGCTAAAATTTATATTGAAATTTTTTCATTGACATCAGTATTTTTAAAGGCCAGATCAAAGATCTATTAGGTACTTAAATATTTTTATTATCCGGTCTGATTGCATTAATCTCAAAATTAATTTTAAAAATATGTTATAAATTAAATTATTTTAAAACATGTCAATTAATTTTATTTGAACAATTAAATTTTGTTAATTTATATTTTTTATACTATACATAATATTTTTTATGATTGTTTTTTTTTTTTTTGTTGTTTTTATATATGTATATATGTGTAATGTCCTTAAATTAATTTATATCGTTATTTATTAATTTATTTATTTTTATATTTGAAGTGAATAAAAAAAATTTAAACAAAAATTAACCAATTTACAAAACATTAATTTTTTAAGAACAACAATTTCATTAAACAAAAAAAAAACCAACAAAAAAAAAACATAAAGAAAAACTGTTGAACATCAATGATATTATGATGACAATATTATGACAATAACAACAAAAACATATTTGTCAACTTAATTTTACTCAATTTCAATGGTATTTCAACTTAACAATATATATAAAACCAAAATATACATTAAGAGTAAAATGAAAGAAGAAATATATATATGTATATAAAAATACATAATATATATAGAAATATATATAAAATACATCATTAACCCCGAAAATAGATTATTTAACACGCCATTAACCTTATATTAATTCTGTTGGTTTTTTTTTTTCTATAATTTTATTTTGTGTTTCTCTTTTCTTTTTTTTTTTATTTTTCTTTTTTTTGTTTATTTGAATGGTATACCAACATTGTTGAAAATTATAATGTTTAAAATATACTTGTTGGTATACAAGAAAAAAATATTACATACACAATGTTGATTTAAGTAACATTACGTATACATACATACTTTTAAAAATATTTTATGAACATTTTTATAACATTATCTATTTAACAACATTTTTTTTTTTTTTAATTTTTGTGTACGAAAAGTCCATTAATTTTTTTTTATTTAAATTGCAAATTTCATTAAAAAGATCTACAAAATCGATATTTATTCTAATATTTATTATATGTTTAGTAATTTTTGTTAAATTTATTAGATATACACGTAAAAAATATAAATGTTTATATTCTTAAACATTATAAACAAAATGACTGAAGAATAAAAATAATAAGTTAAAAAGCATTGCATACGCATAGGCGCATCCAATATAAGAAAATATTTGAATAAGGTGTAGGTGTAGGTGTTAGGTGTATTAAAGTAGATGTGATAATTATAGGAATCTTAAATACATGATGCACAAAAATAAGAGAAAGAAAAAATAATATAGGGCTATGACAAGTTAATTAGTATTGAACACTATAAAACAATTTAAATATAAGTAATAATGGCCCTGATTTCGATAGTCATTTCATAAAAATAAAAATGACAAAAATCATATAATTTTAACAATTTTTTGTGTACTAATACTTTTATATTTTGACGTTTTTTGGTTATAAACATAGAAAACAAAAGTTAAGAAAAGTAATTAAGTGCTGGTAAATTATTAAATAAGTTTATGTCCAATTTTTTTTTAGTTTTGGTTTTCAAGTCATACCAAACATGCATAACATGCATAACATAAAAACGGAGTATAACAGAAAATAATAATGCAAAACTTTTTATTACATTTTTCCAATCTTCACTATCACATTGTGTTGTTTTAATAATATTTAGATGATTTATAAAACTATCCAATATACTCGGTCTTACCTATATATAATGAGAATTGACTATAGTTAATTCCTTTATTAATAAATCAAACTGGGGTCTTAATATTATTTTCTTAATGTTTGATTTTTTTATTTTGTTCATGTGGATTTATAATTCATACAATTATAAATTTCAAACAAATTACGATTTTTTTTTCTTTTTAAACACAACACAAGCAGTCATTTAACAATTTTAAAATGAAAAACATTGACAGTTTAAACGACTATCTTCATAAAAAGTAACTATCGAAATCGGCTAGTTTTCATTTTTAATGATTGCATTAATTTTTTATGACTATCAAAATTAAATTTGTTTTTCATAATTGAAAGGCCCACTATTGAAATCAGGGCTAAATTCTAAAAAAATGTAACAATACAAAAAACCTTGGGATGTGACGAGAAGAATTATAATTACTGACAAAAGAATTGGGAATAAATAGTAAATCATTAATAACAAATTAATTAACAAAACCATAAGAGGGGCCTCTGTGGTCTAGTGGGTAGTAACATACGCTATAAACACCGACGAAGTGTGGATTCAAATCTCACACACGTCGTAAGAGTAATTCTCCCTTACGACATGTATCGACATGTATGGCCACTCCCGAAAAGGAAGGGCTGTGTAATTTCCTGTTACATTTATGTGGCAGGGAAATGCACTAAAAAAAAATAAAACAAAAAAACATAAGTACATATGTATAATTAATATAATATCGATATATATAATAAAATAAAAATAAAATAAAAAAAAAAATAATAATTATTGTATAAGGTATTAGATGGCGCAGAAATAAATATATTCAATTTTGGTTCAATCAGTTAATCTATAAATTATAATAACCAATAGGCTGGGGGGACACCCACTACGAGTACATTCTATAACTATAAGTTTTAAGTTTTTTATACCATCGTATGTACAAGTTAACTCGAAAATTCAAGTTATATATACAAGATACAAGATACAAGTTCGTACATTCTTTTATTATATGTACGAATTCAAAATTTAATTTAACATATGTCATAGCATTAATATAAAATACTGTGCTTTAAATTGTAATATTTCATGTAAAAACATAGTTAGCGTTAAATACAAGAATATCGATTAGACAGTAAACTTGTTCAATAGTCTTGTATAGCCGAGTAATGAACGGTTTAGTCAAACTAATAATTCCAGAAACTTAAACTAAGTCAAATTTAAGTAATAAATGGCTTGCTCGATGTTTGATACTCCCTATAGCACTGGAAAGGAGAAAAAAACAACAAATTAAAACTTAACTTCATAATATTATACATAGTATATATTATATCTATAAAATGTCAACTATGACCAACTTATTAAATTTTATCCTATATAGATAATTATGTACATTTTATTGTCCTATTTTAATCGATAACTAACATTTAAAAACGGAACTATTAAATATTAATTTCTGCTATTTAAATAAATAGTTAGTTACATATATACATATTATATTAATTTTGTACTTAGAAAATTCATTCAACATAAAATTAAGATCTAAATATCTAAAATAAAATGTAATTTAATATCTTTATTAAGATACATTTTAGGTATATAAATATTTATCATAATAAATTAGAAAGTAAATCAAAATAAAATTGATTGATTCGTCGCATATCATATATATATCTGGTGGTATATCATAAATCCATAGGTTGTAAAGCCATATTTCCCAAATATGACTTTATGACCCATTTGAATGGATCACAAAGTTATATGGCGTTATATATCATTCAATTAAAACTACATTCTGAATGAATCTCTGAAATCTATTAAACTAAAATGAAAATCTATTAAACTTAATTAACTAACTCTAACTTTTTAATTATTTTTTATAGGTATTATAAAATTAAAATATTTAATATTGTAGTGGCTGCCGCTCCGAAAACCTCAAAGAAAAAATTAATGAAACTCTGGTTTTGAATCCAACTCTAAAATCTTTCCTAATTAAGAATCTCACATATAGATATCTATATAAATATTTTGGAAAAAAAGAAAAAATCTGTTTTTGTAATCAACTATAAAATCCCTCCTAATTATTGTTTTAAATGCATATTTCAACAGGAAAACACTTAAAACCCAAACAAACTATTGAAACCTCGATTTTACATCCAGAAATTTAAAGTTATTTTTTATAATCATTAGTTTACAAAAATTTAATTACTTATGATGAGTTAAGCATTCAAATAAGTCATAAAGCTATATTCATCAATGCCTATGCCTTTATAACCCCTCACCTATATATCTATATAATATTATATAAAATTATTATATACGTTATAATTTGTCATAACTATTTTTTTTTCTGAATTACTTTATTTGCCTTCTTAACTTTCACAAAAAAAAATTAACTAAAAATGTCCTTTATGTTATTTTACTATATATAATAAAATTCATTTTATTGGAAACAATGAAAATGTCAAAAAAATTATCGAATTACATTCAAGCAATTAATTAACCTTCTCTCTTTATCACTTGAACCATTTTTACAGAATATTGTGGCATCAATTATCACTTTTACCTTTTTCTTAAATTTTCTAAAATTCTGCAATTATTATAAGGATTTTTTTTTTATTTTATTTTTAATAGAAATTTTTACTGTGGATAAAATTAGAAATATATGTATGTCAATAAACCACTGTTACATTTTTTTTTTTTTTTTTTTTCAAAAAAAAATTTTTCTTTTATTTTATATAGTACTTAATACCCACTCAATAAATCTATTAATGAATTTCAACCGTTTTTATTATAACTAAAAATAGAGTTAGGTAATTATTTATAGTTACTATGATTAAAACTACTTGTCATCAAAATTAATATAATTGTAGAACACATATAAATTTTATCGATTCCCTATAGGGATCATAATTTATATTGCTATTAAATGTTTTTGTTTTTTTTATTGCTTTTGTTTTTGTACAAGAAAAAAGATCACCACAGGGGGGAAAATTATTTTATTTGTTTGATATCATAGAAATAAGAATTTAAAAAAAATCGATAAAAATTGTATAGTTGATTGTGTCAATTCTAAGATCCGAAAATAATATATTATCTTATATAAAATTTCAGATATTTGACTTAATTAAATGTATAGATATAATATTTATAAAAATTTCAGAGTTGTATGACAGTAACACACTTGAATCTTTTACGTTAAACCAGCAAAATTTTACACTGAAGTTTTTACCATAATACTTATAGTTATCTTTTACAAAATTCCATGTAACTTAATTAAGTACCAAGATATGATGGGTATTAATTTTACAGTTGTATGGCAGAATCTTTTGAACTAAATCAATCATTGATTGGTTGATTTTGATGTCGTTGACACAAAACTTAGTTTCCTTTGACAAAATTCCAGATACCTTTAATTTATTGATTAGCCGGTCCAACTAGTTCAATTTCAATAAGCAAAAGTGTTATTTATAAAAAACTAAAATTGTAAAAACTTTATAGTCAACACTAAATTATTTTTTTACACTTTTTGCACTCAATAAAATCAGCTCAGAATTCAATCCTGAAGTAGAATATATATGTACATAGTTTTTCATATTTATATCTCTTCTTCTTTACAGTGTTATAAATGTAATGGGAAATTTATTATAAAATCTTAGAACTATGTTCGTATGGGTACGTAATGAAAGAAAGGAGAAAAAAACTTTTTAAAATGCAATATATTTTATTTTGTAAGGATACTGACTGTGTTATATTAATAAAACGCTGCTAGTGAAAAATAATACATCTAATTATTTTCAATGGATTGAATGATTCAAAATTTTTTTATATACATTAAAAGCTATTTTAAGTCAAAAAATTATTTTATACGTAAATTTTATGTTAAATTTTTAATGTAAATATTATATAATTTTCCCACATTAATTGTCTAATTTCTATCCAATATATTTGTGTTCAATTTTAAGTTTAAAGAAAGAATTTTTTTAAGCTTTTAATATTATTTTGGTAGGGTGTATTTTTATATCGGTACAAAAATAGTTGAAGAGTAAAATAAATTTGCTATTATATTTGTGTCACCGTAAAGGTGACAAGATAGATGGGGTATACAGAAAAGTAGAAATATTCTTCCATAAAATTGAATTCTGGATCAATTAAACTCCGTCCGTGCGGCAGCATAATAACAAAAAAATTTATTATTAGGATTTATTAAGTCCGAGTTGATTTCAAATATCTCCTATACAACTTCATTTTTTATATAAGAATATCTCAGTCATCTAATTATACTAAATATATGAAATTAAGTTAAAATAATTTAAAAGTTAAATTATATACCAAAGACCTATGCAAAATTTGATTGATCAAGAACAAAATCGTCTTCGTTCCGATATGAAAATGCATACTTGTTGAAATTATATAGAAAAGGCATGTACTCAAAGCCATACGTTAAAAAATTAATCCTTTATATTTAAGCACATCAATAATTAATTAAAAAAATTGATATTTTAAAAATCAGACGAAATTTAAACAAATTCTATTTAACGATCACAAATTTCAGTTTGTTTATTAGAATAAGTATTAAACTATTATCAGATTATTTCAGACTAGACATTATTTGTTTTATTTTGAAATTATTTAAGCACCTTAAATATTTCTCTTTAATTAATTTTTTTTTTTTCTAATTGACCTGTTTAAACAGACAGATTTATTTGATCGCCTTTGTATTCGAAATAAATTATTATTTAGCTAAAAATAAAACATTTAAAAAAAAAACGCATTGCAATTTTTAAATATTTTCCTTTCTTATATAAACAAAATTTGAAAATTTTTTTGTTTTAAAAGGAAAAATCCACTCAAAATATTATTATTGTTAAATTTATAAATGAATAAGTTTTCGCCCCCAATTAAACACACCTTTCTCTAACATTAGCATATATAAAGAAAAATATATATATATATATGTATGTATAATGAAGTTTTTTCTAAATTAATTTATAGTAAAATTTCACCTTTTAAAACCCTACAGCTAATAAGAAAACAATGCAAAAATAATTAAAAGAAAGGATTCCTCGAATCTTTCTATTATTTTAAATAAACAAAGAAGTGGAATAAAGTAAACGAAAAACAAAGAAAAAGAAAACAACACGTCGCCGACATTCTTTCTATTTTTTTTTGTTTTTGTTTTTTTTTTTTGTTATTTTTGTCTAAAATCCTTTTTAATTATTTTGTTTTTATTTTATTTATGTTTTTTTTACTTTTGGCTCTTTTTGGGTTTGTTTTTTAATCTTTGATGAGACAAAAATATAAAAAAGAAAAAAAATTAAATACAAATTTTTGGGGTATATAAAAAAAACATAAGAACAAAATAAATGGACTTGATGATGTTTGAAGGATGAATTGAAATCATTTTAAAATAATAAAAATTAAGTGAAAATTTAATATACTAATAATAAATATTTTTATAACAACTAATAGCAAAAAAAAAAAATAAGACAGAATGAAAAACCAAAGGTTTTTAACGGCGTATATTTTCCAATAATTTCAAAGATAATAAAAATCGTTTAGAATACTGTGTCTTTTACCATAATTTACAAATTTTCACAGAATTTTTTTTTGTATGAAAAAATTTTGATAAATTAAGAGACATTTTCTTCAATTTTAAACAATCCTTACAACTGTACGTGTTATTTTGACTTGAAAAATAAGTAAAATCTTTCAAAATTTTGAAGGCTCTAACTAAAAGCGTGTCAAAATTACAAGGAAGTAAAATCTTGCAAAATTTTGTTTTCACATAACGGTAAATTTAAATACTAAATTTAACAACACATTATCTAATTTTTATGTAGATTTATAAAGGTAAAAATAAATCCTGCCGTTTATCGTTTCTAGATTTTGGAAAAAGTTATACAGAACCTGAAATATAAACATTTAAAAATAGGACCTCTTAAAACTTCAAGAAACTATAGCATGTAGCTCCGTAACGAGTGAGACTACATACAAAAGTGGTTATAGAACATAATTTTTTGACGAAACCTAACCAAGGTTAAAATTTCAATATTCTATATTAAAGAATGTAGAAGATTTGGAAACAGACAGATGGACCGATTGATTAAACTAATAAGCAATTTTTCAAATTTTTTAAAAATACCAATGGGTTAAACCAAGTAAGATAAAATTTTAAATCAATCAGAGGTATATTATACCCATATTTTTTTAACGAATACCTTAAAAAAGCTATTAATATTAGAAAAATGAATTTCTGAGCATCCATACGAAATCATTCTGTTCAAAACCCCCGTTCGAAATCTCGGCTTATCAAAATCATGTATATATTTTAAAATCTCACACTTTAATATATCGTACATTTATTTAGTACATAAGTTATATAAGTACATAAGTTAATAAGGATTTACCTGAAGACAAAATGTCACAATATTTTTAAGGTTAGAATATATAAAAGTAATAAAAACGGCAGCCGCAGCACATTGAAATAAAAATGAACATATATGGTTTTTATTAAAACACAATATTGTGAAACATGAAATTTTTAAACGAGAGATTTTAAGCACAAGCTTTTAAACCGCAAAGTTTTGCATCCCAACCGAATTCATCTAGTAAATAAAAATAAATATAATACAATTCAACAAATATTCAATTAATATATTGGAATATTATAGAACATTTTAACCAAATAATTATATAATCGCGGTTTATTAGCAATAAACTAAAACAATTTGACCTAAAATATTTAATTTAAAATTAACAGCACAATTTTAAGCAATAAGGCTAAAAGGTTAAATATACGATTTAAACAAAATAATGCTAAAAAATTATATGAATTTTTTTTTTTTTTTATTTACTTAGATCATATGTTTTTGTTTTTTTTTTTTTTTCAAATCTCGAAAATATATAATATATAGAAAAAAAAAACGTATAACATAGAAATTTTCCAGTTATTTTAATACAACCCCAAAAAAATTATTCAATGAAGGTCAATCGGAATATTTTTGAAATTCACCTTTTATTTTTCACCTTTTCTCATTAAATATATATAATATGTTTTACCTGTCTTGATCTTTCGTTAAGATGAAAATAAACCCTATAAAACCATTAAATTAAATTAATATAAACGACCAGAAAGAAATTTTATTCTCCTTCTATTCTTTGTTTTTTTTTGTTTTTACTCTTTATTTTTCTTTTTTTTGTTTGTAATTAAATTTTATTAATTTCTGACCTTTAATCTTACTAAATACCTTCAAATAAAATTTCCAATACCCCACTTATAAGGGAAAAGGGATCTTACTTTTTTTTTTCTTAGATTACATTCGTTTAGTTAAAATAAAAAAAGAAATATTTTTTCATTGAACGACCAATTTTTATATGACCATTTTATTGTTTCAAATTAAAGTATATATAAACAAAACTTCTTCTCTAAAACATAATCGATTCTATTTTTTTCTTTTCTTAAAACCTAGTAGAATTTTCTTTACTTTTCATTTATTTTTTCTATCAATTTTTAAGAAAATTAAATTTAGTCTCTCACTAAACTCTTTAACGTACATGTTTACCATTTTTTTTAACTTACTTATTCGGAGCATAGGACCTCCACTAGACATTTTCATCAAACTCTATTAAGTGCTGTTGTTTTGCACTCTTCCAGGTTAATTTTATTAAGCTTAGCTATATTATTATTGTTCTGCGACAGATGTTACTTGACCTACCACGTCTTCTCGAGTGTTGCGGATTACATTTTCTAGGGCAATTCTTGCTATGTTTCCTTGGTGTTTTTCCAGAGTTTACGCTATTCAACTCCACTTCCTTTTTCTTATTTGGTGCGCTATTGGATATTGTCCTGTTAATTTTCATAAGTGCCTATTCGTGATTGTTCTAGGCCACAGAATGTCCTTCATATAATTCTAAAATATTTATTTATGAATACATGTAGCCTGCTTTACTGCAGCTCATTTTAAAATCTGCAGCTTATTTTAAATTTTTAATAAGACAAACGCAAGGAACTAGCGGAAATATTGTTTCAATAACAATGTTTAACATTTATTGAGTATACCATTTAATTTATGAATTTTATTCAACAATTTTTATACTAAAAAACGGAAAATATAAAATTATTACTAACTTAACAAAAAAATCAATTCAATGAAGTGCTAATATCTTTATTTAAAAAAAGAAAAAAAAAGGAAACATTCTTTAAATTATTTAATACTTAAACTGTTTAATAATCAAAAGGCAAAAAAAAAAAGAAAAACGATACCCAAAAAAATATGAAATCTAAAAGAAATATTCATTTTAATAAAAAATCTCTTCTTTTAATTTTTTTCTTACATTATTTTCTTTTTAATCTTATATTTCGGACTTGAAATATCCTTTCTCCGAAATAATTAACTCTATATTAAGGATTATGTAAGTATGTATAGTATATTAAGTAAAAACATAAAAAAGATATACTACATTATCCGTATCACCGATTTGTCTCTTTTATCCCTTTATGTTTTGTGTTTACGTCTAAGCAAAAGGAAATCCACAAAACAGATAATAGTTTTGTATTTCATATACACTTAACGGCAAAACAAAAACATATTTATAATCAAAGAGATCTGGAATATCCTAAAGTATCCAATAATATCTTCTTTACTACAATGGCATCTTGTTTACTACAGAATAAAGGATTCTTTAAGAAGATTTCTTGAGTAGATCGCCACAATGACAGCCACACGCGCCACACCTTCGCTGCGCCACACCTTCGCAGCTACCGAAAACAAATAAAAAAAAGGATCATTTGTATACATTTTAACCTTGGCCAAAGTTAAGCTTTAATCTTATCTAACGATTAAATATTATTTACAACATACAAATATTGACTTAGATGTAGGACAGAAAGAAGGCAGTTATAGGAAGTTTTTTGTAAATTATGTTTTTAAGTTAGTCCTTAAAGTAATATATTTTTGACTCTGTAGATGCTATTATTACCTAATCTATATTTAACCCTGCAAAATTGATTATTATCTAATCTATATTTAGCCTTGCAGGAAATTTTATTAAATAGAATTTTTTAAATAGAGTATTTAAAATTTATTTTTCTTCTTATTTAAAGACATTTTGAGTTTTACGATAAAATTAATTATACGTACACATAATATGGTCCACATCTGATAGGAAAATGGCCCATAAACTTCTTATTGGCATCTATCTATCTACCTATACAAAATAACACTTAAACAAGAAAAATTTTAAGAAAGAAATTAATTAAAAATCGGTTTACTATTTGAACAAAAACATTATTCTAATAACTATAAATTTAAAGCATTAACATTTTCGTTGCTCAGTGTATTTATGCTATAAAATAAAAAATAAAAACATTTGACTAAAACTTTCAAAACAAAATAAAGAAAAATTGAAAAATCTACAATGGGAAAATGAAACAAACAAAAAAAACAAAAAAACCGGAATCAAAAAGAAAATTTTTATTTTGGATTAGAGATGTCAAGAAGACTTTTAATAACATCGTCAGGTTGGTGCTATTCTTCTGTTTTCTATTTTCATTTTTCCATTCCTTTTTCAACTTCTTTGAATAAAATTACCTTATGAAGTTATATTTTTTGTATTTTATAAACATTGAAATACACTAATATATACAAAAAAAAAAAACCCCACTTAAAAAAACACAAAATGTAAATTCTTATATAAAATTTAAAAGAGATAGGTCGGTCGATTTACTTTAAAATTACAGATTCATAAAGATACTAATTTACAATCAAAAAATAAACAAAAACAAAACGAAAATATAAAAAAAAGTGTAAAATAATTTTTCAACATCACGAATAATTAATGAAAAATTATGTTTTGTTAAAAAACAAAAAAAAATCAAGAACAAATAAAAACGAATATTCATTAAAATGACGTAAAGAAATTTAGGAATTGCAAATTATATTAAAATTAAATGTAAATAATACCTATGGTATGAAATTAAAAATAAAAGCAAGAGGTAAATCTGTTTTAAAGAATGAAAAATTGGTTTTTATAAGGGATTAATGTAATAATAATAGTAATTAATAATAATTATAACAAATTAATCGGTTTTCTTTAATAAATCCTTTTTTTTTAATTAATTATCAATTAGACATTATGGTATTTATTTCAAAATAAAATTTTAAATGTCTAAAAAATTACTAATAATAAATTTGAAGAAGAAAAAAAAATTTAAAATATAATTTTGTAGAGGGTAAATAAAATTATATACTCATTAAAAGAAAGCTATTAATTTAATTAAATAAATTTTTGTGAAATTAAATTTGAAAACAAAAAAAAAAAAAAAACGGAAAGTAGCAATTCTTCAAGGACTCTAGGGTAAATGCATTAAATTATATTATTTGTATGAAAAAAAAAAATTATTGCAAAGTCATTAAAATATAACATACATAGAAACCAAATAGATTAAATATCAAATATCTGTTCTTCGTGAGAGCCTGTAATCTTTTTAAAGTATTGTAATAGGAATTTAACTTTTATGTTGCATTCTATAGAGAAAATAAATTAGTAAATCAGAATATTTGATTCGTTATTATGCATGACATAGTGATTGTCATCATGCTGGTGATCATAATAACAGTTTCAATTTTGAAGATGCCTTTGGTTAACTTATGGAGAAAGGTTATAACTGTAATAGCTGCGAAATTACAGTTTACAATTATACAGTTTGGCTGCGTTCAATTATAATACATGCATGAATGTGATATATATGTATACTACTGTATGTTGTAACTGTTGATGCGATTTCCTTACAGTTCCACTCCCCAATTCAAAGTTTCCGTACTCCTGTTCTACCCTTTCCTTCTCCTACTCGGTAGCCAATATACTGCGTTAAAAGTTAATGGTTTTATTCATTATTATAATGGCTGAAATGGATGGATTAAATGGCTAAAGAATGAATCAGAACGTAGTCATTTCCCTCATCCAAAGAATTCCTATTTCCCTTACCCAAAAAAAAAAAAAAAGAAATGTTAAATGCAAAAGCAAATATTTATTGTATTGTATAATTTTGCTATAGATATATTTGGTATAGATTTAATTAAAGATTAAAAAAAAAATCCTTTTTTTTAATATATTATATAAGATCTATTATATACGTTCCTATCAACTATTAAATAATGAAAAAAAATTTAAACGTTTATGCATTAGGTATCGTTTTTTTATATTGCTGAAAAATCTAATTGTAATGTTGAAAATCACAACCACAATTTATAGTTAAAAAAAAACTAACATGTAATTAAATTTATTTAATTAATTCCCATTTTGAAAACTTTTTTTAAACTCGTACAAATAAATTTTTCTTTTTTTTTTTTCAGAAAAAGCTTTTATCATTATTAAATTAAAATTGTTAAAGCTCTCAAAGAATTTTCCGCTAAAAACAAAAACAAAGAAAAAAAAAATTTTCCAGATAGAAATTATACCTATTGTAATCCTTTTAAATTAAATGGTAACTTAAGCACAAAGCAAAGAAAAAAAGGAAAATTAACTTAGTTTAACGTTAAGATTAAACCAATTATATTATTTTGTTTTTTTTTTTTATATAAAATTTTATTTTCCTCTCTCTTTTTACTTTTTTTTTGAAATATTTTCAGTAATTGAAAATAACAGTTAAAACTGTTGCAAAAAAAAAGAAAACAAGGAAGAATTAAAGTTTTACTAAGGGTTTAAAATTAAGTAAGAAATACTTAAATTAAATTCAATGTTTTTTTTTTCTTAATTCAAAAATTATTTGAAGAGATCGGACAAGAAAAAAAAAATGTTTAACACTTATATCTTTACTTTAATTTTTGCAAAAGATATTTAAAGATAAAAAATAATAACAGTTTTAGTGGTTAAAGGAAAAATTTGTATTAAAATTATATTAATTTTTGTATTAAAACATCCAATTCATCTCAGATACATAAAGAAAACATTACAGAGCATCCTTGTACCAATTTAAAGGTTCTATTTTTATTAATTTTCGAATTTTCGTTTGTTCTTTGGCTAATTCCGAAGCTTCCAAAATCCCAACCCATGAACCGAATTTTCCCGCCTTACTTTTATAATTAGTAACCTACTATATAAATTTCATCAAGATTGCTTTATTAGTTTTGGAGTTATCGTGCGAAAGGACAGACAGACTAACGGACGGACGAACATCGTTATATTGACGCAGGAAGTGACACTGATTAAGAATATATATACATGTCCATATCTAAATTGCTTTCTTTTGGTGATTACAAACACCATACCAAAGTTAATATACCCTATACTATATTTTAGGTCTACAAAAACAAAAATAAGCTGTAACCATAACACGTGATAAATAATAAATAGCACATTCAGTTTAAAAAAAAAAATTATTCGTTTTAAATCAATACAAAAGCTTTTTGAACTCAATAAATAGCACTTATCTATTATATATTATGTATTTTTATAATGGAAAAATAAAAACATTATTTATAATAAATATATAATATACTTTATCATTATAATTTTTATGCAGTAACTAAAACAATACCTACATTTTCAATAACTTAATAATGATTTTTTTTTTTTTTGTTTTTTTTTTTTAATTTTTTGCATTTTGATATTTAATACCCATATACATATTATTTGCCAACCCATTTTTAACCGCCATTACTTTATTATATTATATTACACATATATAGGGAATATTCAATTTCCAAAGTTTGTACATGTGATACCTATAAATTGTATAAATTAATATATGGAATATATACTGTATATATATATGTATATATATATATATGGTTGTTGGAAACCCATCAAATTGAAAATGCATTTAAAAATAAAAATAAAAAAATTTATAGACCCATCAAGTTATTAGGTACTCTGTTCTATATTTATTATCATATAATATATATTTATTATATATATAACTAAGTTCATATTAAAACCACACCGCACCTTACGCCTAATTACAAGGTATATAGGCGTAATATTTTACTATATATATAACAAAAACAAAAATAATGAAAAAATTTAACATATGAAAAAAATTTTCATTTTTTTTCCTTTTTTGTTCTAAACTGCTTTAAAATTTTATTCCTGTACATATAGATTTTGTTGAATAATATGAACGTGAATACGAGTATTTTAATATAGTGTATAGCACTTAGTGTATTTTAATATAGATATATTATATATATATATATATATAAGTACTATATTAAATATTTATATAAGTGTACACCTGTATAATTTAAGGATAAATCAATTTTGTCATAATATTTCATAGTAAAAATATATATATGTATATTTTTGTTTTTTTATTAAACTAAAAATTTATTTAAAAATTGTTATAGTTTTTATTATTTTTATTATAAATTTTTCTTTTTAAACTAATTCTATATAGTAGATTTATTGAAAATATTATTTTGTTTTAAAAATTCACAATTTCATGGGGTTTTGTTTTTTTTTTTTTTCAAAAGAAGAGAATTACAGCTATCAAAATAAATTGAATTGAAAAATTTCAAAATAATTTATTTGTATATAATTAAATTTGACATTATATTAGAAAATTAATATTTTTGTATATGCTGTTATAATATTATGTGTACTAAGAAAAAAACTAAACTACTATGTATCTAATTTCATTTTTGGAAGAAAATTCTTTCTATATTTATTATTTTGTTATTCGTGATGGATAACAAATTTTTAATGAATGAAAACTAATTAATAAAATGAAATAGAATATGTATTTAACTAAAAATATTTTAAATATTTGTAGTTTTATTTAAAACTTTAATTTTATTTAAAAGACATTCTATTAGAATAGTTTCTTTCATATTTTTCTATAAAAATTTTGCATCAGCCTAAATATATGCAACTTTGAAAACATTTTTTTTTTTTTGGGACCAGAACATTTAAAAATAATGGTTTTTGTTTATTTTATTTATCTTGTTTCTATTTTTATTCTTAATAAAACTAAAAAAAAAAAAATAAATATTAATATTTGTAATGCACATCGCTATCGGCAATAACTCTCCCATTTCATTTATATAGCCAGTGCTGTACAAAATCTATTTTTTAAGGTTATCAAAAAAGGAAGAAGGAAAAATTATTTGTAGAGAAAAATAAAAACCATTTTTAAAAACCACAAAATAAAAAAAAAAACTTAAAACTAATCTTAACTTAATCTAATCTACAACTAATTAAACTATTCTACCTTTAAGCTTCTTGTCAAAAGTATAATTTATATTTGGATTGGGTATATTTATATTATAGGTAAACAAATTGCTTCTTATATCTAGTGAGTTAACAAAAATGGGAACTTTTTTGTTGCTTGTATCTGTTTTAAAATGGTACAAAATAGGTACAAGGTTTGTGTTTTCTATAATATAGCTTTTAACAACGTATATAAAAGTGGTGGAACAACCATATTGGAGAACTATTACTTAATATTGGCCTTATAAACGTTTTGTACCATTAAAAGTTTTACTTTACCAGCTTATAATTTTTGAATAGAACAAAATCCTTAGTAAAATGAAAACTATATTTGCTTTTCTAATTTGTTTATCAATATGGTATTGGAATTTGTATAAATTATGGTAATGTACTGCTAAATATTGACATGTTATTGAATTTTTAAAATTGCTTTGTCTTGCTAAAATGGGTTTTTCAGTAAAAATTTCTCCATTTTCTTTTTTTTAATTGAATATTGGATTCCATTATTGTGTTTCTAAAAAGCACAGTTTCGCATTTGATGTAATTAATTTTTAATTTCCATTGTAAACTGTATGATACTACTCCGTTAAATTGTTGTTGTAATATGTGCTCGGCGAGTTTCACGTTTTCATTTATTACGTATATTTTTAAGTCGTCTACGAAATCTATACTCTTAATAAATAAAAAATAAATTTTCAAAATATACCCCCCGATTTATAAATTATTTATTAACTAAATCAAATCTCACCTCTAACTTTATGAAAATCTTTGGTGTTTCCGTTTTCTAACAGTTTAGGAACCGAACAACCAAATATATATTAGCAAAAATACATTCTAAGTTATCTTAATACATAATACATTCTTATGTATTTATTTGGATTTTTTATTAACTAAAAATCCAAATATATACATAACTTAAAATTACATTAGAACCATTGCGTAGACTAATATCACTTATATTATTTTTCAATCAATTTTAAAGGAAACAATAAAATTATTTTTGTTTTTTTTTTTTGCTTCCAAATATTCCTCAGTTTATTTATAAAAATATAATTATACTGTGCGTTTTTCTTTTTGACAATTTAATAACAGGACTAAAATTACACACACCTTTTTCAATGTTAAAGTATTAAATTATATATTTGTAATTATCAGCCAATATGACACTTTCTATTATCCTTTTAATACTTAACAAAACACAAATAAAAGAATTTGGTAAAAATAAATTTTTTTTATTTTTTTTTTATAAAATTAACATAAATATTTACTAAAAATTATTACGTAAAAAAAAACAAATATTGATTTATAAAGTTTTACTACACAATGAAAAAACAAAACAAAAAAAAAATATTATAAAAAATAAACAAAAGAAAAATTTATTATAAGATATAATATGTTTCCTCTGAGATCAATGCTCAGTCTGGGCGTTTTGCTCTGAGATCAATGCTCAGAGCAGATGTCGAACGCTCAGAGCAAACTTTTCTCTGAACTCTGACCGCTCTGAACGTAAAATTTCATTTAATCAAATTTAAAAAAAAAACTTTAAAAAAAATGTTTATCTATGCACAAAATTTTATTTGATGACATTTTTATTATTTTGTTCTTAATTTGACGTTATATTTATTGAAAACTCTGTGAACTCTGAGAAATCTGAGAAATTTTTACGAGCTCACAGATCGCGCTCTGATCACACTCCGAGTTAAAAAAGAAAAATCTGGATAATCTGGATAATCTGAGCATAAAAAGAAACACAATTTTTTTGTTTGACAGCTCTGACTCTGCTCTGATGAGAAAAAGAAAAACGCCCTAAAAAAAAAAAAATTTTATTAATCATTAATTTCAAATAGTATACATATTTACTTTTTTAAAGTAAAATTTTTTATTTATACTTCTTTATTTATTTGCATGCATACTTAAGGATCAAACATAATAAACCACGTACATTTTACGTGACTTGTAGAAAAATATCGAAAGTCATATGCATTTCAATTCAGCGTGTCTATTTGATGGACATATAATAAACTTTTCTGACGTGAGTAATGTATAGTTGATTGGAAATATAATGAGACAAGCTAAATTTATCTATCAATTTCAATATTTGAAATCTGTTATTTGAAAATTCAGTTTGTTTTAAAATTTTGTTTAAAGCAATAATAAATAATTTTACACAAAAATTTATTAAAGCTGTCCGAAAAAGCTTTTCTAAAATGACATCTCATTTTAATTCTTTTATTTTTCACAATAAATATAAAAATTATTTAAATGCACAAAAATTTACTTAGTACGAAGTTAGATGCGGTGATAGCTATGAAAATGTTCATATAATTTTCAAGTCAACAAAAAATCAAAAATTTTAACGAAACCTCACGAACGTGCACGTTTGTTGTAATCGTTTTCATATTATTTTGTATATATTCGTACATCTTACTCAAGTCACGCACATTTATTATATTTGGTTCTTAAAACTGGGTGGTATATTTTGTAATTTATCCTGTCATATTGATCACGTGATTTATTTCAGTTTTCTTAATATTTTCACAATATACCAAATAACAAAAGAGTGTTTGTTCTTTGTACTAATAATATTTAAACAAAGGAATCAATTTATTCAAATAATTTGGAAATCAAATAATTTAATTGTCTAGCTGTAGACTATTATAGACATTTTATGTAATTTAATACCATAGTAATAAATTATATACTTATATACAAAAATCAATATTATTAATATAAATAATATTTAACATGTCTTAACTAAGATTGAACAAAACAAAGTCTATTATAACTTATAAAATAGAAAATTTAACGCCTTACATGATAATTAGGGAATTCATGAATAAAAATAATAATAATAATAAAATATTCAAATTAAAGTCACATTGTTTTATTTGACCTACTTATTATGAATATAAGTTTATTGAACTCTATATACTTATTATTAAGTTAAATATTAAATTAAATTTATTTTTGTTATATATATCTAATTGTTACAATTTTATCAATAATATTTAGGGAATAGGGAATAATTATTATATTGCACAGCTTGACATTAGAATTACATACATAAATACATGTTATTATATTATTCTATATAATTTAATTATCCGGACACAAGTTAAAAAAATATTTTAATAAGTAAAATTTCATTAAGGATCATTTATTTTGACAAAAAACAAAGGTGAAGTTCTTTTGGAAATTGGTCAAACTTATAAAACAACAACTTCTCCTTATTAACTTTTTTTTTTCTTCTAAGGGAGGTGGTAATCTCCCAAAGACACCAAGGATTCTCTCTTGGCAGTGTCAGATTTTTACTGACTAAATCCACCTTCCCCTTTAGCCAATATAATTGAATGAAACCCCTACCGCAGTAACGCAGTACATTGGCTAGGGAGTAGAGATAGGAAAGGATAGGATAATAGGATGCGGAAACATTAAATTTGGAGTGGGATTGTAAGAGAACAATGAATCCGCCTATTATTATTACTATTTTGCTAACTAGTAACTATAGTCATCACCAATTGCAACATTCAGTAGTATATAACACCTTGCTGCATGACGTAATATTGAAGGCAAAATCCCACTGTCACTGTAGCAACAATTATTATTGGTATTGGTATTAGTATTATTAATATTATTATTATTTACTACAGAGCCAAAGCCATCAGCGGATTACAACGTGCAGTAGTATGTAACACTTTCCTGCATGATCAACTTTTTAACTTAAAAATTTTTTAACTTATTCTAAGAGGTTTTTAATTTTTTTTGGTTATCAATATTTATTTGAATAGTACTATTGATTCTTAATTTTAGAGAAAGTTAATTTTTTAATTTTTTGAATAATACAATTATTTTTAAATATTTTGACTTAATCATTTCTTTTTAAAAACAAATACCTGTATTAAACTATATTTTTCTCCATTATGATTAGATCTGACAATAATTTTATGTGGTATAAATAATCATAAATTTTAATCGTCTCATGGATATATGTTGGGAAGTACTCCAATACATGTTAGCTTTGTTCGAAAAAAAAAAACATCATTTGTTGTTCGAAGAATATGTCGTATACCCACACGTAGAGACATTTTACTTTAATAATTTTATTGTATATTTCTGTCTTAAAAGAAAATATACTTCCAGAATAAAGAATAATGTCCTTCCTACATACTTCACTGTTACATTTTGCTATTCTTTTCCGCAAAACAGAATAAAATTTTATAATTTAAAAAAAAAAAAAAAATTATTTCCTTTCTACACTTCAGTATTACATTTCAAAAATTGTCTTCCCTTTCGAACAATTTTTTTTTATACTCTTCCCTTTCTTTAGTTTTTCTTATATTTTACCTATAAATATAAAATCTTATTTTGTTTTTAATGAACTAAATTTTCATATGCATGACGGTCTGAAATTTAAACTTAAGAAAATAAAAAAATAAAAAAAAAAAAGCAAATTAAAATCTAAAAACTAGTAGAAAAGTTAGAAAAATGTTATAAATTGAACATTATTAAGATTCACTTCAAAGTTACTTCTCCATTTTTAAGTTGTTCCAAGAACTATACAGTTGTTATAATATCGTAATTTGTATTTAATATATTGTGTCTTATGTAAATATTTCACAGATAAAAACTATATAATGTTGTAGAATGAACAGTTGTACTAAAAAACAATACAGTACATACTACATAATACATATGTATTTTACATTAACCTTCAATACTCATATATTACAGATGCAGATTTAACTCGTAGATTCGACTATTCCTCGAAAAATCGCGTTAGATTAATAACTCACGTATGATTTCAAAAATTATACCATATTTACATAGAAATTAATTCTCGCGGATTGTTTTCATATACTCCATTTTTAAATTCAAAGTTTTCGTATTCTGATGTTATATTTTCCTATTACTTTTCCTTGACCAATATACTGCCTTAGTAGTTAGATTTTTTTCCTATTATATTGGTCAAAAGAAGGGTTGGGATTAGTCAAAAAAAATTTGATACGAAGGGGGGATATTGTTGATGTGTTTAAAAAATTCCGACCTTTCTTAGAAAAAAATTTTTAAAATAATTACATAATTTCAAAGTTATTTTGATAAAATATTAAATGTTCGACGATTATATTAATATTGAAGAGATAAAAGAAGAGCAACTAATTGAATATTAAAAAAAAAATTTTATCATAAAACTTTTAATATAAAAATACTGTATTTTCAGTAAAAAAATCTGGTCAATTTATTTATATACTCCAGAAAAAAAAACGAAATACAAACAAAATAAATAAATGTGAGCGTGTATAAATTCATAAGATTTTTAAGTGCATATTTTAAAACAGTGTAAAGTAAAAAAAAAAAAAAAATACATATACATATACATATACATATACATATACATATACATATACATACACATATGTATAGATACGTAAAAAATCCTATAAAATTATAGTACTTATAGAAGAATATATTTTAAGATCCTATAAATAAAAACAAAAGTCCTTACAAATTTTTTGCAACATTTTATTTTTTATAATTTAATATGTTACAGTTAAAGTATAAAATTCAATGATTATCATAAAATAAATATTTAAAAAGTCATTAATTTCAGCTGGAAATTTGACCAAGAAAAAATAATATTTCTTTCAGAAATTGTAATTTAATTTTATAAAAAACTCAAAAATATTTAAAAAATTGTCATATTACCAATCTTATCATTATTAAAATAATAGAACAATTATGAATGTATAATCAAAACTTTTGTTTAAGTAAATTAAATTTAAAGGTTTTTCTTCAAAAACAGAAAATAAATAGGAATAACCAATATTTAATAAAAGACAAGTTTTAGACATGACATGCTAAAAGAATAGAATCTCAACTGTAGATTTTGCTGAGAAATTGGGAGCACCACATTTATACTTGTACGAGGCTGTCAAGAAAAACACGAAAGTATCTTGGTAGTTTCTTTTTCCAAGATTTGGGAGAAACCTCTGAAATGGATCTGAGAAACTTTAAAAACTTTTTCCATTGAAATTGTACTATCGTAGCATATATCTGGTCGAATAGGTTCTTCTACGTTTTGAAAGCCCACTACGAACCTAAACTTTAGAGATTGCTGACGCGTTCGTTCAATTTTCAACAATAAAAAAACAAAAATATATAACACTAATCTTCTAATTCTTATACTGCTTAACCAATCCTGAATGTTTATATAAAATGTATTTACATCATGATTATAACAAACATTCGTATTAATTGCGGTTTGCAGTTGCAATGAACAAAACTTTTAAATTAGTTCTTAGATTGGTCAAACCTCTAATCTTACTTATTCACAAAATTTATTTTCTTATGTTCCTAGACCGCGTTTGCGTTCAATTCCATTTTAATTCTACTAAAAATTTTGTTGAGTTTTTCATATACGTCAACTTCGAGTTTGAATAGTAACTATTCACTATGAAAAAAGCAAAAAGCATACGATAAAATGTTAAAATGTTTTTGAAAAATTATCCCGCGAGTTTGAAAAAAAAAAAACACTCATCAATATTATTTTTGTTGCTTTCATAACCTTCCACTTTGCTTGTGTTTTTTTTTTTTCCCCTTTTTTTGTTTTTTTGTAACTCTTATCTATAAAAATGTCTATAAATACCTATATGTTGGTATTTTTTTGTTTTAAGTGGATTTTAATCTCTTTGATGTGTTGGTATATACTCGTTTATATTTAGTTTAGTCTGATTCTATAAAGTGAATCAACAAAATAAAAATATTTCAACAAAAAAAAAAAAGGTAAAAACTTAATTTCCAATAAATCCTAGAGTTTAAAAAAAAAAAAAAGGAAATTATTTTACCCAACGTAATTAAAAGAGATTTTAATTAATTAAATAAAATAAAAAATTAAATCAAGAGATTATTAACAGAAATTTTTTTCTTATTAAAATTGATGATGGAAAAAAAATATTTATTTTTAGTTTTTCTGATACCTTGATTTTTTAAAATGGTTAAAAAACAATTATAAAAATACTTATATAAAAAAGTAATATTATCCAAAGTATTATTAAAGCCAGTATATGTGCATATGCATATGAGCATATAGAACATAAAAAATTTTGAAACTTTTACGACTATTTTCGCATTAAAATTTGTAATTTTTGCTAGAATTTTAACCACAAAGAAAACTGTGAAAAGTGCAGAGGATTTTTTTTTAAGAAAATCAATTTAAAGACATTTTTTCCATATAATCTTTAAGTAATTGGCATATTGTTCAAGTTACAAATATCTAAAAATCAGCAATTTTCAATTTCTCTCATACTATTTTCAACTTTTTCTCAAGGATCTTAAAATGATGTTTAGTTGGCTTAAGGTTAAACGCTTACTTTGTTTCCTTCATACACTTTGACAGTCAAATGAATCATCTTATTTCTTATAGTACCTGTTTCAATGCAAAAAATACTCGAGTATACAAAGCATAGGAACCAAATTATCGATTTGGTCAATTTTTATTGAATCCATTATACAAAAAATTTATATGCTTCCATATATATGCCATATATATTCCATATGCCATCTATATAAAATAATGGAGATTTTTTTCCACCTCCATTTTAAAACTCTTTTAATCAAAACTATTAAAAATAACTTGTATTAAAAAAAATTATTTTGTTTTGTTTTGTTTAAAATTCCAGATAAACTCTTTAAAGTATAAATTGAAACTCTAATAGTATTTAATACTTTGGCAAAGTAAATATAAAGGAAATAATGTAACCATTGAAACATTACCTTAACCCCTCTTAAAATTTTAAGTTTCACGTTTTATGCCTTTAAAAAGTGCAGGTTTATTGCAATTCAAATACCAGTTCAAAGTGCAATTAAAATACCGAATAGAAAAAATTTATATTAATTTTGAATTGATATAAAAAAACTTAAAATTTCTTTCGTTTAACGTTTGCAGATTAAAAAACTACCTTTTACAGTTTGAGTTATTCACATTTAAATACAGAAGGGTTTTGAAGATAAGAATCCGGCGATTTCATAAAAGCTTACAGAACGGAAAAAATTATTTTCTTACTTTATTTCTTTTTAATAAGAACTAATTATTAACAAGGTTTATTGTATGCTTTATTTAGGTAAATATATCCCTTTAAGTAGTCAAACGAAATCTGAATTTGTTGAAATAATTCAGCCACCCAAGATTCTTAAAAGAAAAGTTCTCGAAGATTCTCTATTGTCTTTCTCGTCGTTATGCCTTGGCTCTCTCCTGTCAGATTCACAATATGGCAGCGTTATTTATTACTAAATGTTTTATCATTTTTCGGTATAACGTCGCTCAAATGTCGGTTTGTAAAAATCTACTTTTAAAATTAAATTACTTAATTACTTTAACGGTGTAAAAGTTTTATAAACATCCAGACAAAAGAAGTATTTTACAAAAAACTAGACGGACGAATGGAAAAATTCAAATATTTTTTGCAAAATTTACTAAAAAAAAATTTCCTTTCAACATTTTTATTTTAGGAAAGGTATTTAAAACAAAATGCTGGCTTTATATTATATGATATCAAATTTTTTTACATTTATAATAAAAATATAAAAATTGTTATCTATAATTCTTTCAAAAAAAAAATTGTTAAAGGCTTAATGAATGAAAAATTAGATTTTGATGATTCAATATACTCGTATAAAATTAAGGATGTTTCTATAGCCGTTCATCCTTTTACCATATTATTAATATTTTTCTGTGAAAATAGCAGAATCCAAATTATTTTTCTATATATATATATAAAGTGATTATTATGACCCCCACTTATTATATATTTAAAAAAAATCTGAAAATAAAAAGAACAATATAGTTCGTAGTTAATATAGTATTTTACTTAACAGATAAAAAGTAAATTTTCATAAAACTTAAATTATAAATTCAATTAACCTATTTTTTTTTTAAATTATTAAAATTTATTTTTAAAATTTTAAATTATCACTTGAATTTACAATTAAACTTTAAAATATAAATTAAATATTTTTTTTAGAGATATTAAACTAGAGATAGTTTTAAAAAAAATAAGATCTACTAAACACAAGATAAGAATTTAATTTATTTTTAAATTGAATTTTCATAATTGGCATGTATAGGAAAAATTTAAATATATAAATATGTCTGAAAATTTTAAATAACTTTTAAAATTTTAATTAAAATTATTAAATTACATTATAATTAAAAATTATGAATTTTTATAATAAAATTAACTTTTAAATAAAATATTCAAACGTAAAATCTACAAATCGTATATATAAAAAAAGAACAAGTCGAATAATGAATTTTTTAAGAAATTTCCTCATTTAAAATAAAATAATTAGTACTTCCCTATTAAAGAAACAGGGTGGGACAACTTTGACTGACTGATGTAAAATACATATTCACTTTTGTAATTTTATTATTTTATTTGATTTTATATTGTACATGACAGTTAAAATTATATTTTATATTGACAGTTACACTTTATTGTTCTTTAAGTTATATTTTATATTAAAATTTGTGAAATTCGATCTAAGTGTTAAAAATAATATCATTTAAACGACCTTTTTTTTAACACAAAAACAAAAACATTCTTTTTTTAATTCTAAAATTTTGCTTTACAATGGCATGCATTTTACGCTCCATATTTGATATTTCTTTATAAACTGATTTATATTTTGTGGTTTATTCAGGTAAAGTCGTCCCTTCAAGTATCCAACCAAAATTAAAAATTTAAAAAATTAGGTGCCGTTAAATCTGGAGAAGAGGGCAGAGGCCAATCAAAATCTGATTTTACGAAATAATTCGGTCACCTAAAAATGTTCGGACATTTTCCATTGCACCTTTTGCCTTATGCGCGGTGGTTTCATTCTGCCGTAATCATATGTCAGCGTTATTTACTACTAAATCTTGTTTCATAGTTCGGTATACCGTTCCTGAAATGATTTGTGTCATCATCATCTTTTTCTAAAAAATATGGACCAATGACTCTACTGGCCATACTTTTACACAAAACAATCATTCATCTATCATTCATCTATTTATTTACATACTCATTTAAAAGATTAAAATGCACACGGTATTTTCTTTTCGTTGCAACAACAGTTCAACCCACAAAAATATTTTAAAACAGACAATTGTAGTTGGTCCATCCTGTATAAGTAATTTAATATTTTATAAAACTAAATAGTACATTAGATGTTATATTTAAAATTTAAAGAAAAATTCTATTTGTAATAGTAATTTTAAGAAAATTTTAAATTGTACAAGGTAAAGGTAAAAAGATAAACTAATAAAAATTAAATTACTTTTTTTTTTAAAAAACTTTAAATAGTTTTTGTTTTTAATTTCAATTACATTAAATGACTTGTTCAATAAAGCACTTAAACGTTTTAATGCCTTAACGATTAATATTTTGAAATTAAAAAAATAAAATTTATATTTTATAAATGCGAAGGTATAAAAAAAAATCTTTCCTCATAAATAGATTTATTATATCCTTATTGTTATAATATGACAATCGGATGTAAATACTTTTAGATTTATTTTATTATTGTACTAAAATTTTTACACACATATTTTCATATTTTTAATTAAAAACTAAAATATATTATGCCAAAAATTTAATATATTACCATATAATTACTAATCAACTTGATATGACAACTTGAATTGTTTTATTAATACACAATAAATTTTATTGTATCATTAATCACATTTTAATTATAATTCTTTTCAAATCCTGTTCTTTTTAGCGTTATCATTCAAAAATCTTCATTTTTTTTTTTCTATATTATCCTTTTGTTTTTTTAAATAAAATGAACAGGATTCAAATGGAAAAGAAAACATTATATAATAATATATTTTTATAACAATTATAATGAATCTTACATAAATAGCTATAAGAAAAATTTCAACAAGTTGTATTTATACAAAAAAAAAAAAAATAAAAATAAAATAAAATAAAATTCATTTAAAACATTTTATATACGAGTATATGTATTTTATATACATTTATTTTTTTCTTAATAAGTTATAAAAACTTTTTTTAGTACTATTTATGTTAACACATGTAATTTTAAAGTGCACAATTGTACTATGTAAAAAATAATATTATTATTATTTTATTATTTTGCTTCTTCTTTGCTTTTGCTTTTTTTTTTTTTACTATTATATTTACCCTTATCCTTTGATCCCGTTTTTTGAATTATTGTTTTTTTTTTCAAATAATACATTTATATTTTCATAACACTGAATAATTTTATTTCAACAAAAAAAATTTTTCGAAAAAAAAAAAAAAACAAAAAACAACAAAAAAAAGAATAAACGAATTTTAAAACTTTTCTTTTTTTTGCCTATTCCATTTTCTTTTTTTGTTTTTTTGTTTTGTTAACATTAAAAATCACATCACGAATATGAAATTTTATTCTCCAAAAAAAAAAAAAATTTTTTTTCCCTTTTTTATTCGTTTTATTTACGTTTTACGTTAACCAGCAATGTTGCCGCTTTAAAAAAAGAAAAATGTTAAATTAGACTTTATCAGGCGCGAAAATTACCTATATATATATATATACATATATGTATATATTTAAAAAAAGTGTAAAAAGTTAACATTGTGTTATGATAATTTGCATAACATTACACACAATAAAAGTAAATACACGTGTTTGAAATTTTAAAATGTGTTCTGAAGGAAGAAAGAATTAAAGAAAAACAGAGAAAAAAAATCAAACACAGAGCAATACGACAAATAAAAGTGAAAAATATAAATTTTGAAAATTTAATAAGAAAATGTTTGCAAAAAAAATGTACCTATATAAGAAAAAAACAAAAAAAATGAAATTATTTAAAAAGACATTCAAAATATTTTATTAGTTAACCAAAAGTATTTTTCATTTTATTTTTATCTTCACATATATACAAACATATAAGTTAAATTTTGATAAAGACTTTTAAAATTTATCAAATAAACATTTTTTTTTTTTTTTTTTTTTTGAATAGAAATTGTTTTATAATCGTTGTAACACTGCCAAAAAATATTGTAAACAAGTTTTTGACGAAAAAAAAAAAATAAAATAAAATTTTGAAAAAAAAAACTAATGAAAAAAAAAACAAACATATAATAATATATGGGTACCAACTACCAAGTAAATATTGACGAAAACATATTGATTTAAATCAGTCAGCCCCAAGATAACAATCAATTTTTATTAAGAATAATATCAAACTGAACTTCATGGCTTTTTCATTCACATTTAAAACACACAAAAAAAAAAAAAACAAACTTTTTCTATTATAATCAATAAATGTCAATAAAACACGCAGCCTTCATAGAAAATAACAATATGAAAAAGTAGATATAAAAAGTTTTTAGTTATTTTTTGTAGATGCGAAAAATAAAAAGTTTAAAATGACCGTACCAAAAAAAACTTTATTGAAAAATACTACAACTTATAATATAATAATAAATTTATTTATTTATTTTTTTACCTTTCTAAGATTACATAAAAAGTTTCAGTAATGTTAGTATTACTCTCGGGTATTGGGACCATTACGGGTGCGAGAAAAAGAAAATACATCTACTTGAAAAAGTTACTTGAGATAAACAATATTTACTACAAATTTCTTAATTTTTAAAATAACTGTTCCTTAAGCTTAAATAAATAATGTAATGGATACAAAATAATTGTTTTTTTTTTTTGGTTTGTTTTTTTTTTGTGCATTTCTCTGCCACATAAATGTGAACAGGAAATTACACAGCCTTTCCTTTTTAGGTGTGGTTGTAAATGTCGTAATGGAGAATAACTCTTAAGACTTGTATGGGATTCGAATCCACACTCCCTCGATATTTACAGCATATTTTATACGCTCTTACCTACTAGGCCACCAGTTTTTATGATTTTAAATATTATTAATTAATAAAATTTTATCTATTCTGTGTTTTTACTATAGTTAAATAATGGCAATACAACTTACGTTTAATATTTATATAATATTGCTAAGTAATACTAGATAGTGGACCACATATTAAACATCTTACATATTTCTTCTATTAATTCTACATTTTCTAATTTTGGGACTAACAGTAATTTTATATTTTTGTTATAATTTTCTATTGTATTTAACTTTATTTGGTATTCCAAAAATATATGTTAATGGACATAATATTGCCACAGTGTTGACATAGGGGAGAGCTTGAATTTACAAATAGATGTTGCTTTGTGTGAATAGTATGTCTTAGACGAATGCTACATATTTTTAATTGCCTAGTAGTGAAAATTTGTTTATTTATCTCCTTCGCTTTTACTCCAGTGAAGTAAATTTGACCAAATATTGTTGCATTTTTTAACGCTAACTTGGCTCCGTTGTCGGCAAACTGATTTCCTGTTATCCCTGAGTGACCAGTAATTCTTATTACTTTGATTCCTTTATCTAAATTTATTAAAATATTTCTAATTTTTTCTACAATTGACTGTTTATTTAAGTTGTTTTTGACAGAGTTAAGCGCACTTAAACTGTCTGTAAAAATCAATATGCCGCTGGTATTTTGGATGGCACAGGATATTACAACTTCATATATTTCAGTTATTTCAGCATTATAAATTTGCCAAGTTGCTGGTAGGCTTTTCTTAACGATCAGTTTAACGGTATGTCTACCACGACTATTGCAACTCCCAATTCCGATTGTGTTGCATCGGTAAAAATTAGATAATATTAAAATATAGATATACATATATTAATAGTGAAATATACATATATATTATATATAGGTATTTAAAATATGAAAAAATACGCAGTTTATAGCGTCAAATTATACTTAAAAGGACTAGAAAAACGTGTGATGTTTTGGGAACGTGCTAGCTATGGGAATTTAAACCGGCATTTCTTAATGGTTCAATAGGGATGTGCTTAACGACCATCGGCTACACCAAGGCCATTATAGGTTTTTATACTATTTATTTATTTATTTATTTATTTATATTATGTATGTAATGTAATAAATGTAATGCAATATTATTGAACAAACCTAAGGCCATTATAGGTTTTTTATACTATTATAAAATTATATACTATATTATTTATTTTGTTTATATTATATACTATATATTTACATTATATTTGGTCGTAAGAGGGGTATGTAAAGAAAAAAAATACTTACGATCTGTGCAGGGATCGAACCCACACTCCTTCGGTTCATACGCCACACGCCTACCCACTAGGCTACCGAAGTCCCTCCGTATTTTTTTTTTTTCTTTTTTAATTATTTATTTATTCAATTATAACTAAACCTACAAAATGGTTATATTTCACAAATTAACATTATTAGCTTTAGAAATAACAAACATTTTATATATATTCAGAATATATATTCCAATTTGCAGTTTACTATTAAATTTATCTAAAATTTTAAATTACAAAAAAAAAAAACCATTTAAATTCCGAGTTTAAATATTTCTTATGATTACAATACTTTTCGTATATTAAGTTTATAAGTAGATAAGAAAACATCTAGTCTTATTTATTAATTACATGAAAGAAATAAATTACATTGACTTATTGATTTGAACTCTTTTCATGTTGAGTTCTTCTAAAATTTTAATGATATATACATATGTATAAATATATATTACATTCTTATAAATTATATAATAAATGATTCTAAGGGGACTCAAACTATGAACTTAATGTTTTCACATCAACAAATACACAGTCACATACATACATAACAAATGCATAGTAATCAAAATCAAAATGAAATAAACAAAAAAACATACATATATACCTGAATATATACCTATATATATACTTAGTTTTTTAACCATAAAATGAAAAACTAAAAGAAAAACATAATGTCCTAGATAAAAATGTTTTTCTTTAATTATAACTCACGAATGAATATTGTCTTTATATATTCATATAGATAGATACATTATATAGTTTATATATCTAAAAATAAAATATTGTTACTATAAATATACTTACAAAGGGCGGACATATTATATATACAATATGAACATAATTTAACATTTCAGTATAGTAACCCTCTTTTAAAACTGTAAACATACTTGTAAATACATATATATATATGTAAAATACGCTTTATATGCACAATTTTCAATTTTTATATTTATATCGTTTGATTGGTTTATTATACATATATATATATATATATATATACATATTATACATAAATGTATATCGATATGTGATAATATGTATAAAATGTACGAATGTAAAATAAAATGTTCAATTGAGTAATAAATGTAATAATTGACAGCTTGAAGAATGTATCCTTGTCGTAATTATCGGTTTTCATATTTTATTGTTTTTATTGTTGTTGTTTTTCTTCATTTTTTTTTTTTTTGTTTTTTTTTCGCCCTCATTTTTCAGGATTCATTTAAAAATAAAAATAGATGAAAAATACGGATACCTAATTTGAATATACTATACATACATTTAGACTAAAGGCAATTCTTCTGAAATTCAACCATATACATACACAATCATTAAAATGAAATTAGCTATAATAAAATGGACATATTGTAATGCTGACAGAAAATTACAAAAGGAAATATTCGAAGAAACCAGGAATTTACAAATCTTTATTCATTTTAAATATGAAAATATCATTTAATTTGATTTGAAAACTATTATAATTTTCGGAAGTTTTTCCTGAAAACGAAAGGATTTTTTGTTGTATTTTATAAAAATGTATTTGTATCTTTTGTTTTTTATTATGATTTTTTATTCTGGAGTGGTATAAAAAATTCAATATATTTTTATTTTTTATTTTATATGTTCGAAAAATCTTTTAAAGTATAAGAATGGTGCCAGTCAAGTTTAGTTTTTATTATTGCTTGTTTTTTTTTATTTTTTTTTTTTTGTTTTCGTTATAATTGATTTTTACCCTTAAGATTGCCTTACCTTACAATAGTTTTTAGAAAATTTTTTGTCTTCTTTTAAAAACTTTAAAAATATAAAATTGTAAAATTTTCGTTAAATTAATTAAAATAAAGTTTATATTTACTCAACAATAAGACAAATTTATTAAATTATTAAAGAATAAAGAAAAATTTTTTTTGTGGCTTAATTTGGGAAAATTTTAAATTTATAGGAAAGAAATGTAATCATTTTTTTTTTTTTGTAGAAAAGTTGTTTTATTTTCTATATGTATAAAAGGATTAATTGCAGCTTTCTGTTCAATTAAAATAAATCCTTCAGGGTAAATAAATACATATATATTTTATGTATAGTTTTAAAGAAAAAGTTGTGAGTTTTTCAAATATGAAAAACATATGTTCATATGGTCAGCTTAAATTAAATATAATAACTATAAAAGTATTATGATATATTAAAATGATTTTAACCGGTAATTTTATAAGTCAAAGCTCAGATGTTTATAGTTGACGCACCACTTCTCATTCATAAGTGAATAAGAAGTCTCGGGTTCCATTCCCGGTTGGGTATAACAATAATTATAATATAAAAAAAATATATATATATTCATATATCGCAATATATAAATACTTTGTATATCATAATATCTCGTACACCCCACATTCCTATCAGGAAATAGGGGTTATAGCTACCACGGTACCTAGATATAAATAAATAAATAAATCTCGATGTTCTCAGTTAAAAGTGTCGTTTTTCAGATTTCGTTCTGAAATCTGATTTCGTTCGTTATTTCGGTAGAAAAATTACTTAAATTTTAATAAATTTTTAAATAATTTTTAAAAATCTAGTTTTGTTTCATTTGAAGTAAATTAACATTGGTTTTAGAAACATTATCACAAATTGAATTTGCATACAAAATTAAAGGTTGAAATAATAAAAATCTTTTTCACAATTGATAATTCTGAGCCTTTAACTATTAGGCGATATAGCGTTTTAACTAAGACTTACTAAGGTTAACTAAGTCGGTTACTCTTGTTAATTATGTACTTAATTAGTGTGTTTTAAATTTTAATTTTCGATTGAATAAAATTTCATAATATTTAATGTTCTTATCAAATTTAATAATATTATTAATTAAATTAAGATCCCTATCAAATAAGAAAACCGACTTCATTTTAAATATTTTTGTTTTCATTATGCAAGCATAAATCAAATAATAACTAAGAAAATCATTAAACTAAAAATAACCAAAATTAAATTCGGCAATTGTAATTTACTTCATTATGGGTTTGTTTACTGTTTCACATCTTTATAGAAAAGTGACTGAGTGAATTTTTCTTAAACTACTTCAACAACATTGTAAAGATTATACATCGATTATAATCAATTTATTGAGTTTCTTAAGAAAAAATTTAAATGATTTTTAGATGAATATCCGCCTGATACTGTCATACAGATCTAATCTTTAATCTGAATGCGTCATAAGCCGGTAATTTCAATCTAACTAAAATATAACAATAAGTTTTCTAAAAGAATTATTGTGTTCGAAATAATTTGTAAAATCAATATAAAAAACTCAGAAAACGGATAAATAATAAATTTAGTAATCACAAAAACATTTAATAACCAGCATTAATAATGGAAAACTGACATTTTTCTCAACATTTTTATTTTACTCTTATACTTATTTAAATATAAATTATTAAAATATTAAATAATAAATTAAAATAAAATTTTAAATTTATACAACAATGTAAATAAGTAATTTATGTAAAAATATTTGAAGAATTGATTGACATTTTATTTATTTTACAATTAAAATAACAAAAATTTTTCCTGAGCAAAATAATACAATATTTTTGATTTATATTAAATAAATAAATAAAAAAATATTTAATATACATAAAATGATTTGTTTCATAAAATGATAAATACAATATATCCGTAATATTATATTGTTATCAGTATATAGTATATCCTATATATACTTTTTATAAATTTTTTCCTGTTTTATTTCCTTTTTTATTTTACATACTGTTATACAAAAACGAAGGTTCTCACATTTATTTATGTCCCATAAATATAAAACAAAAAAAAAAAAAAATCCCGATATTTATTGATTTTTAAATCAATAACCCTCAACTTTATATGAAAATTTTAGAAAAATAATGGTTATACAGGAATTCTCGGCTAAAAACCAAACAAAAATTTAAATGAAAAAGGAACGAAGAGAAAAGAAATTAACGATTGGTAACAAAAAAAAAAAATTAGTTTTTTTTTTGTTTTTTTTTTCCAATATTTTATAGCGCATATCCTATTTTTAACGCTCTAAAAAGCATTTTGTCTTTAATAAAATTGACAAGTTATCTTTAATGTTTCCCTGCCACAATAAAAAAAAACAAAAAAATTCCTATAATATTTTTTTGTATTTTTTTTATTTTTATATTTTTTTTAATTTTTATTTTGTTAATTTTTCTAGGAGAAATTCCTAAAAATATATTATTATCAACGTTGAGTTTTTTTTTTTTTGTTTCTTTCTTTTAGACATTTATTTAAAGTTCAGTAAACTTGTACAAAAAATAAAAAATTATATAAAAATTATATTAAAAACAATTCAAAATATGTAAAAATGAAAATTAAGTTATTTTTTTTTATAATTTTTATCAATATTAAACAAATATGTCAAACCAAAAGCAGTAGAATGTAGATATATCAAACCAAACATTTTTAAACACGTACATTTTCCAAAAGATAAATAATCAGTCTAGAAAATTGTGATTAAGCATCAAAATTTTCCAATTTTTGTTTTGTTGTTTTTTTGTTATTTTATTGTGAAATTTTAGAAAAAAAAAATTGTGAAAAATCAAGAGACATTTTCTTCAATTTTAAGGAAATCCTTACATACAATTAAGAAAAGCAGTTAATACATGTAAAATTATAATTATTGTGTTTTACTATTAAACAAATGTTTACATAAATACCTAAGTTATAGCGTTCTAAGAATCGAAAATATTCTATAGATGTCAAACCCCTAATATCTCTTAAAGAGGTAGAGGTAACTACTAACTAAGAGGTAACAAAATTAAAATCTTAAGAGTTTAACTAAAATAATTTGTGCTAAAATCTTGCCTTAATACGAAGGAAACGAAGAAAAATTTTTGAAAATTTTGAAAAATTTTTTTTTTTTACATAACTTCTTCTTCTTTTTCTTCCTTGCGTTTGTCCCAATCACTTGGGGTCCACTTTTTTTCACATAACGATAAATTTAAATACTAAATTGTAAAAAAATGTTTTTAATATTGATTTATAAAGTTAAAGGTTCTAAAAATGTCCTGTCATTTGGTTATCTATTCTACTATTGAAGTGTTTGAAGTGTCTGCTTTTTTTTTTGTCTTTGTACAAAATAACCAACTCTCCTACTTCTCTACATTAAGCCAAGTACATATGGTAGACCAAAAATGGTAGAGTTGAGACGTGTGAGAAGTGTCGGAAGAATGATTTACATATTTTCTAGAAACACTGGTTTAGAGTTGTATACTTGAACTCTACATCAACTCTACCAGAGATTTTTTGTTAGTAATATCTCCACCATGAAAACATTTTCAAGTGGAGAAATTTTTTGTGTCTATGATAAATTTCTAGAGATTTACAAACATGTTTGTAATACTTTTCGAAACTATAATACAGCCGATTTTCATTGTTATTTAATGTATGTATGCAATTATGTTTGTGTAAATATTAATAGTAAATATTTTGTTTTAAAAAAAAAACTAGTTTCCATATCAATTAATTAACTAGTAATTAAATTAATTTAATCTGAGTTTGTTTCTGATTTGGATAGTGAAAGTGGGTCACTTGAATTAATAAAGAAAAATTTTTAAATAATTAATAATAGTTAAATTTAAATTTAAAGAAAATATGGGGAATTCTATGAAAAATGGGCCAAAAATCTAACGTTTTAATATTAGATAACGTCAGTATTAGTTTTTCATCTGCTTTCCTTTTTAAATTGTGTTTTTAAAATGGATTCAAATCCATTCTTAAGATATCAAAAGTTATCTCGATTATTCCGATGACTAACGCATTCTACTTTCTTGTAATTTTGACAAGTTGTAATAAAAACCATATGATTAGATTTTAGTCCATGTTTTATCAATAGACATACATATATGCAATGTAAATGTAGAATTTGTTTTTTTTCTACAGGAATTTGCACAAAATCGTATAATATTGAAAATTATAAGACTAATAAAACTGTACGATCACGATTACTAACATCATTTTGCAAAAATATAATTTACATTTCTCGTTTAAGTATTTGTTGTTGGAACAGCGAAATATTTGTGAAACATTGTTCTATAAAGGGCTTTTAAATATGCAAATATTTGTTGAATGGAGTTAATAATAATTAGGCTAAATTGATAAAAGAAAATTTCTAGATTTTTTTATATGTCCCAATGGATAACATGTAATTCCCGATGTTGATTAAGTTAGCTTTTCCAAGCAAAAAATTAAAATCTGAATAGGGGTATAGGTATATGTTATGTTTATATGAATTTAGATCTTCAATTCTTTTAATAATTCTTTATCAAATTCAACAATATGTTTTCTTTGCACTAATTCACAACTTTGAATTGTTTCGAACTGATTTTTGAAAATAATTTTTACAAGAAACTGATCTTTCAATTCAATTCTATTTATTAATCTATTACAGAAGTATTATAGAGAAAAAGTGGATATACACAATACAGTCACTAGAGAAAAATCAGCTTAAGGAAAAATTTCTCTATCGAAGTTTTTTATCGAACAAATTTTTTGCACAGATACAATATCGTGTGTGCACATTTGGTAGAAGGATCTTTTATTTCTAGAGTGCTCTACCAATTTTAGTCTTTCGTGTGTAATTAGCTTTATGATATTTTTAAAAACTATATTCTTAACAGTTTGATAGCTACTTATTTTATTTAGATGATATTTAGATCAAATATATATTATATAAGTTTTCAAAAAAAAAAAATTTACTCAACCTTAAAAAAATATGGCTGTCATTATTTTGTTTGTTTTATAAGTCATTTTGTTTCAATTTTCCATAATACCATAATGGGAAAATAATGTTTTTTTTTTTGTTTTTCAATGAATATATTTTTGTTATGGCTAAAAGGTTGAAAAACTCTTTATAACATTGAGAGAAAATAAATTTTCTTGACAAAAAAGAAAACAAAACATTTAGGCATGACTTAACAAAATAATATCACATATATTGTTTTTATTTTTATATGAATAATTTTTGCAAATAAATAAAGAAAAAAACTTACAATCTAAAAGAAACAAAATTCATTTATTAAAATTGACATTTAAAATAAATAATACCTATATGTATGTATATCTATGTATCTCTATATAGAGAGGTAATGTGTATTAAGAGTAAATATATAAATACCGGGGGAAAAACATTGTATTTAAAAGAAAAAAAAATAACCACTTATTTGGAAATATAGAAACTTAATACATATATTATATATGGGTAATGTTTTAATTTTATAAATTTATTTTTTATCTGTTTTTCCAATCATATATTTATTATAGAAAAATATAATAAACATATACATACATACATATGTAACAAATAAATATCAAATGTACGCAAGCACTTTTTATACCTCATAACATTAAATTACTATGGAGGCTAGTCATAAATGACTTAAGTAAAATAAATCCATAAAATAAAATATGTAGTTGGGATTTTCTTTTAATAGATTTTTTTATTCCAAATTTAAGAAAAATACTTATTTACTTTTTTACCATTCCTTTATTTAAAATTCAAATTGTTTTGATCAAAATCTGCTCTACGAACTAACACCCGAAGATAGAAGAGCAGAAAGTCCATGGAATTTAATTCCTTGAGCTTTAATTTACGTCACGATATAAATATTCTGAAAAAAGCGAATAATCGAGATTTTGTAACCAAGTCTTTTCTTACATCTTTTCACAATTATTCGCTTTTTCCAAATATTTCTACAAACGTATGCCTGATTCTATTTTTTATTTGAGTGGATTTATTACCTTTTTAAACACCCGAAAAGAATGAACTAATACACGAATGAAATAACAACGAACTAACTCCCGAAAATAATGAACTGATGACGGAATAAAATGAACTATAACGCCCGAATAAAAGTTTTTCGGTTGTTAGTTCATTTTTTTTTTTCTAGCTTTAATTCGTAAACTAACGCTCGAAATAAAAACAACAAAAAATTCAGGCTTTAATCCATTTTCGATTCGGACGTTACTTCGTAGAGCCATTAAAATTTTTTTATATTTTTTCATCAGCTTTTAGAGTAACAGTGTTGAAAAAGCCGATGACGCAATTAAATAAACAATATTTTTTTTTAGAGGAAAACTACTTTTCAATATATATTTAATCCAACGACGACATAACAGACAGCTCTTATCATAAATTCTGATCTTGTATTTAGCCATATTTAAAAAGTGATCAAACATTTTTCAGTTTTGAAAAAAGCAAATTGATGAAAAGAAAAAACTTAAACACGAAACTTAAAAAAATAGCAAAGTCCAAAACTTCTTATTGATCTAAGACTTCTTAGTGATTGAATGTGATTCTTTACATATATTCTAAGAATAAATTTTCTCAAAATTATCCATTATAACTTGTCAACTCGATTTGTCTGGAATGGAATGTTTATCTCTTGCTCTAAGTTAATGAAAAATACAGAACAGTAAGCATAATAAAAGTATTTCAATTGAATGATACTTACACTTAATAAATTGTAAAAAATTAAAAAATTTTAGATATATAAAAAAAATAACTAGAAACATATTTGGATATACATATATGTTTATCTTTCTTTATACAATAAAATTTTGTATTCAATCATTTTACCACAAAACAAATTAATATCATATATTTGCAAAAAAAAATTTGATTTCATTAAATTTATCAAATATTTGTTATATTATTTTAATAATATTCTATTAAAAAAAGAAAATAAATTTTACACAAGATATCCTGAAATAGGAAGAAAATTAAAGTTAATAAGAGTCAAATTTTAACAGTGTATTTTCTATTAGTATTATTTTAATAGTTTGTTTGGATCTAATAGTGTATTTGTATTATGAGAGAAGGAAAAATTCCAGTTTGACTAAATTCATTTCTATTGCTTAATACTAAGACATTTTACCTAATACTCTTTGATAAAAAAAAAGACTTTTAACAAAAAGGATACTATTTAATTCTTATAATAAATTAAAATTAAACTTTAATTTATCAGTTATTTCTCCATTTCCCATAGAAAAATTAATTTAAATTATCTTTTAGTCCTATAGCTTTTTCTTTTTATCTGGAATTTCCCTTGACTTGTAATATAACGTATAACTTTTTTTGATACGACTCACTTACTAGAACACTATATATACACTATATATGTATCTTACTATACTAATTTTGTAGTCTATGCATCTTATTATACTTCTTCACTTATAATTCACAATTAAAAATTAATAATTCCTATCGAGCAAAAAATAAAAACATTTAGATATATGTACATATTAATTAAAAAAAGCATTATGTATTACAATTTACATAAAGTTTAGTTTAAATAATTTATTCAAAAAAAAAAAAAAAACAAAACTTTGATCTCCATTCATTTAATCCCTCTTCATTTAAAATGAAAAACCATAACTAAATTTATAAGAAATTTTATATATGTAGAGAACTCTTTAAGATTATATATATGTAAGTATATCTAAGATATGTACCTAAAATCTAAAAGATACTTAAATTTTAAGAACACTCAATTAAAAACACAATACATATTTATTTTTAATGGATGTAATAAGTACATCAACAGAAATAAAAATTAATCTATAAGATGTTTTAGATCTCAATGAATCAGTATTTATTGAATATTATCAATTAACAAAATAAATATACATATGTTAACATCAAGATTGAAAAGCCTTATTCCTTGTTTCATTTAAAAAAAAAAAAAAATCAAATTATTACGACGAAAAAAATGCCAGAAAATTATGATGGGTATCATTTTAAAATTTGTTCGTTATTATTCTGTAATTATGTATTTTATTTCTATTGTTTTTAATTGTCCTTAGAAAAAAAAAAAAAAATTTAATTTTTTTCGTTTTTCCTTTTTTGACATCTTATTTTCATATTTTTCCTTGTTGTGCTAATAAATTTGTCAATTTCTTTTGCACACTTTTTATTTATTGTTACAAAAATATATAAGTGAAAAATTTCGTGTTAAAGTTAAATGTTTTGTGGGGTGTGGATTTTAGGCAAATTTTCATTTTTCTTTTTCTTTTTCCAAAGAACTTTTTTAAAATTTTTAATTTTTCTCTTTTATTGTTTGTGCTCTCGCTGTCATTATACACGAAATGCCATAATAATATTAAAAAAGAAAAATAAAAAAACAACAATAATAAAAAATAAAAATTAGTCGTTTTTTATTTCTTTAAGAAAAAATAACATAAAAAAATATAATTCATTTTGTTATATATATATTGAAAGAATTTTTTCAATCTTCTATTCAATCAAAAAGTTTTTCATCAAAAAAAAAAAAAAAAAAAACAAATACATAATTTTTCAATTTATAAAACGAGAAAATTAAAATTTTAAAGGTCTTAAAAGATTTTTTTCTTTTCTCTGCATTTTTTAATATTTCTAAATTTTTAAAATTTTAAAAATAATTAAAACATTAAAATGTCAAGTATTCAAAATTTAAATTGAATAGAAATATTTTTCAATATAAAAATTAAAAATTTTAGAACTTAAACAAACATAATACTTATTATATAATGTGTATAACCATATGCATTTAAATATAACCATAAAGTCCACTTTAATTTTTTAATCCTGTAATTTATTGTTTTCTTTATTCTATTTTAAAGGAAATGAAATATATATATATATATATATATATATATATAATTATAAAACATAGTTAATAATATGTGTATATATATCCTTAAAATAATAATTCTTTTTATCCTTCTCATTATACATATATACATTAAAAATGTTTGTATATGTATTGACATAAAACTGTATATATACATAAATACATAATATAATTATATAAAAATATATATTTATATGCTTGTGAATTCTTTTTTATATAATAATCTTTGCTACAATAAATAAAAATCTTCAAGGACAATTTGTAACAATCTTTTTATTATTTGATTGTATTTAATTATTTTTTTTTCTTATTTATTTTTTTTTTTTTTTGCAAAAAAAAAATCTCGAACAAAATATTAAACAAATCAAAAATATCCTAAAAAAAATTTTTTATTTTTACGTTGCATCAACATTTTATAATAAATTTACTTGTTGCATATACAATGTTGCTAACGTTAAATATAGGATAAATTTAGTATTAGCTGATACATTTTTAGCAATATTTTTTTACTTTTTTTTTTTTTTTGATTAAAAAATTTTGATAATGTGAAATCATTTAACCATGCAATTTATTTATTTCTTTTTATATTTATATTAAATATTTTTTAGTCCTTTTTTGCTAATATTAAAATTTTTAAGTACTTGAATCTATTTTAATTTTCTTTCTTTTGTACCTACATATAAAAATAAATGGAGCCTCGGTGGCCTAGTGCGTAGGAGCGTATAAAATACACTGTAAACACCGAGGGAATGTGGGTTCAAATCCAACACACAGTGTAAGAGTTATTCCCCCTTACGACATTTACAGCCACACCTGAAAAGGAAAGGCTGTGTAATTTCCTGTTCACATTTATGTGGCAAAGAAATGCGCTAAAAAAAAAGAGATCTAACTCCATATCTCTTTCATCGAGAGTAGGCCTCATTTACAAAGTCTTTATAGCATTATCTAAAAAATATTAAAACTCATAGTGAGTAGGTAGTTTAGATTTGATTTATTAGTTTTCTTTACATATAAAAGAAAAATTCAATAAAAGTTAGGAAAATTAAAATTACTCTAATACTTGTACTTTAATTTTGATATTTTATATTTAAGAAATATTTTACTTTTATAACCTATCAAATGAAGATACACATACATATCATGTATTTTAAAAAATATTACGATATATTTGAATTTTTATAACATTTAAATTCTTTAATATATAAAGTGATGTGAACGTATAATTTATATACGGATATACTTTAATATTTGTGTATACATAATATATTAAATGACACTTGAAATTTTAATGAATCAATTTCATACATAATTTTACATAATATAATTTTAATATATTTATCTACTTGGAAAAAGTATTTAAATTTAAATCTATGGTAATGTATCAGTCTACACAAAAGAAAAAAAAAATAATTAATTGGTATTCAGTTCTGGCGCTATGAAATAAGTTCGATAAATTAAAATTGAAATAAATTCAACAAAATAACAAAAATAATTTAGAGATATTTTAAAGTTGGAAAAAAAATTAGGTGTTCGACAATATATTCAGCTGGATTTTAGTGGTGCATCTGGAGGAGGCTGCCATTGGTTTAAGTACTTTGTTGTTGAAATTTTGTATGTAAGAAAAATAATTAAGAGGGATTTTAGAGTTAGTTACAAAACCAGGATTATTTGCTTTCTCAGATGTATATTCCAGATTCTAAGCTATAAAGATTTATAGTTAGATTTTGAATTTATGGATTTTTGCTTTTGAATTTTTTATTTATGTATTTTTGTTTGTTAATTTTATCACCAATCTTTAATTTTAAAATTTTGAAACAAGTTTTTGTCTTTAACTTTGTATACCTATTATATATTAGGTACATGTATTTCATATAGTGAAATAATTTCGGCAATATTAAAAATAGAATATTGTAAAAATTAAATAATTCGATAAAATTGATAAAATTAAAAATGAAATAAATTCGAAAAAAAAAAAATTTTCTGTCGAAATTATTTCATTTTTGGTTTTGAACTTATTTCGTAGCACCTTTAATAATTCGATTATGATTTAAAATAACTTAACAATTGACTGTGATTTCAAATAAATTTTATTTATAAATAATAAATAATATTTTACATATTAATAAAAATTTAACACATGTATCTACTCATATATATTTAGACTCATTATAGACTAATTAATTAAGACTACTTAGGTATTTATTAAAAAGATCAAAAATCAAAAAAATATATTTTTTCAAATATATATGGATGTTCAATGTTCAATCGTTGAATTTTAAAATAAATTTCTTCTTTTCTCAACTTTAATCAATGAAAAGTAACTGAAAACTAATAAAAAAAAGAAAACTTAAAATTATTATAATATTTTCAGATAATGTATATACATATTTGGAATTGATGTCCAGAGCAATTAAAAGTTCTGCAACATTTGCGTTAATTTTTTAGGTTGGGATAATTAACAATAAAACATAATTTTATTTCTAATACATTTAAAATAAAAATTAGAGTCCTTAAAATTTTATTATCTTTTAATATTTAAAATTTCAGTAATTTATTCAATTTCAATTTTGATTAGATTAAAACTGAAACGAATTTTTTTTATTTTTAAATATAATTACATTAATTTTTTTTTTTAACAATGTATTAAAATACTAATATATAATGTATATATTTAAAAAGGAAATTTTTAAATAAGAACAAAATAAAATTATAGAACACTTCATATAGAACCTCTACTCCTGTTTTTTTTACTTTTAAAATTAATTTTTCACAAGAATATAAATTTTCATTTTAAAAATATCCTATATACCTAATAGATATTTTACTTTTTTGTTTTGTTTGTTTGATTGTATATATGTACATATGTAAATATATAAATAAAATTAAAAAAAAAAAAACGAATATAATAATATCAAATTACTAATATGTACTTTATGAAATACATATATATATACTATTTATATATAAAAATATACTATATATTATATATATATATATCCTTAGGTAGTTTATCATCGAACTCAATAACAATTGTAATTTAATTCTAAATTACGCATCATTAGTCATCATTTGTTTTTTTTTTTTTGTGTTTTCCTCTCCATTAAGATGGAAAAAAACGGAAAATAAAAAGTATAGGTATATATATATATGTGAACCTAACCTATAAATGATAATTCAATTTTTTTTTTTTTTTTGTATGAAAAACGATCTTAAATAACAATATCAGTTTTAAGAGGCAATTTTATTTTTTTCCTTTTTCTGGTTTTTTCTTTTTTTTTTTTGTTGTTTTTGTAAATTTTGGAAAAAGGGAAAAAGTTAAAAGTAATCCTTATATTATTGAAAAAAAGAAAGGAAAAAAAAAATACGTTCTTTTTTTATTATAAATTTGTTGTTGATAATTTATCCTTTAAGGTAAAAGTATATATATAGGTATGATATCATTTTTAAAAAAAAAAAAATTAACTATGTATTGTATATTGTTATTTTTGTTTGTTCATATGAATATTTATTTATCTTAAGCAGTTAAATTTGAAACCCTCAACTTTTGGAATATTATGTAAGTAGCTATTTTGGAATAAAAACAAAAAAAAGAAAATTTAATTTTTGTCAAATTTTTTTTTTTTTACATAGCCCTAGGTTACCTATTAATAAATATTATTCATTCACTTTATTAAAAACAAAAAATACTTATTTAGAAAATTAAAATTAAATAAATATTAAAAATGAAATTCAATTTTAAAATTATTATGAAAATATTATTCGATTAATCATTTAATTTAGTTTGTATCTATTTTAAAGCTTATAAACATTTTATTATTTCAATTTTTATATAAATCCAATTATTTTACGAACCACTAGAAAATGAATAAAATTGAACTTTTTTTGTTTGAAAATTTTATAAATTAGTATTACAACTTAATACATGCATGATAAAGAAAAGTCAGGTATTTTTTTTTTTTTGGGTTCAGTCATAAAATCCACAAAAAACAAAATCCATACAATTATTTTAAATAATTAGTTGTTGAAATATGTATGTATGTAAAAACAATAAGAAAGGATTAGAAAGTTGGTCACAAAATCAGGGTCCAATAATTTGTTTAGTAAGGTTTGGGATCGGTAGCCTCCACTACTTTGATGTTGAAATATGTATGCAATAAAAATAATTAGGAAGAACTTTAAAATTTGTTACAAAATCAGAGTTTTTTACATTTTCCAGAATATTTTTTGAATTGTCATTTTTTTTTTTAGAAGTTTGTCTTTTTGATTTTGATTTATGGATTTTGGTTTGTGAATTTGATCATCAACTCTTTTCTTTTTTTTTTTAAATTATCAAATTAATTAATTTTCAACTGATATTATCAAAATAAATTGTGTTACTATGTTATAGTGTGAAGCTTATTAAAGTTGTTAATTAATAAATGTTAATTATACATATATGAATCCTAAATTGGCTAATATAATACAAGGTGTTTCCTAATTAAGGGCACTCCTACTTATCACTGCATAGATAGCTGATTATAAGTATCACTGCATAAATAACTACTTATAAGTAAAATTATTTTTATGATAAAATATATGATAAGTATGATAATATATTTGTATACCCGAAACGGTATAAGCTACTGAAATAAAAAGTACTTCATATTAAAACTGAAGGTTAAGTTAGAGAGAGGAGTGAAACGCAAAATTATGAAAACTAAAAAAAATTAATGAAATTTCATTTAAGTCCCTATATCTTGGTAATTACAAGAATCCTAGCTTAGCTCCCATATAAAAAATGTATCTACTTATAAGTATCTATGCAATGTTACTTAAGGGTATACTTAATTAGGAAACACCCTGTATACTATACAAACTACGCTTATTTATTAATTGTTCTATAAAATCTGATTTTGAATTAAAATTTCAATTTAGCTTTATTGGCTAGATTTACAAATTTTACAAATGTGTATATCTTAAAATGAATTTTGTTTTTGTAAGTGTTTGTTCAACTTTAATCAACTTATCTTATCACGTGAACTTTCTTTTTATATCTCAATTTAAATTATGGCTTAGAAAAACGGATAAAATACCTATTTTATGTGTGCAAAATTAAATGAAATTTTGACTTTCATAGTTGTTTTTGCCGTGAAATTTTCGACCATATTATCATCTCAGCGAAGTTTTCTTTTATTTTTTAAATTTTATATTTTACACGTTTTTTTGTTTTGAATTTCCTTAAGACTAATCTTAAAGAAAGAGCTTTGGTTCTTTAAAATGTAAATTTAAAGTCAAACTGAGCGAAAAACTGTTCAAAACACAAGTATTTCAATATTTTAATTAGAGTGCCCACAACAAAAACGAAAAATTGCCAATGGTTTTTTTGTCCCGCTAAAAAATATATATTTTCTAATTTTGTCGCCACGAAAAAAAAAATATTTAACTTTCACAGTTGTTTTCGCCGTGAAATTTTCGACCATGTTTTGTCTCACCGGCAAAATTTATCTTGATGGAAATACTAAATATTTCAAATTCAAAATTTTAACTTATTTAATTATGCTGAAAAAAAAAAATATTGATATGTATAATAATAATTAAAGATATTAATTAACGATTTTATTAAATAAATCATATTAGAAATCTAAGAAAATATCAATTAACCTTTTTGTTGTAGTTAATATAATTTTTTGTACTTTAAAATTAAGATCACCAAGTCATTTATATAATACGATGAATGAAACTCTAACAAAAGTCCTTTCCTTTTCAATAAAAACGAAAAATTTTTATTGTTCTGTTCACTTGTAATATTGATTAAAGTAAAAAAAGTCAAATAATAAATACACTCAGCATCTTAATTATTATGTTATGAAATATTTAACTTGAAATAATATTAATTTTATTTTATTTGTTATCATGTCTAGAGTCTAGACAATTTCTAAATTATTATTTAGATATTGTAATACAACACAATTCAAGAAAAAAAAAAAAAAACATGCCATTGATCAAATTACAAATAAAGTATGTCCTAAATTTTTTGGAAAATTGAATAAATATCGTCCTAAAAGAATAATATTAAAAAATTATTATTATTATCATTAATATTCTATCTCTCTTTTTTGTTTCGACCAATTAATTATACTGTTTTCTTGAAATATTATTTAATTACATTTTTCTTTTTTAAAACTTTAATTTTTCTAAAAATTTTCTTTTATGATTTAGTGTAATATAAAACAATTTTTAAATAAAATATATATATATATAAAGAAATATTTCTCTATATATATGTACACGCATATAATTCTGAAAGATATGTGAATGTAAAAGGAAAAACTTAAAAAAAGGATGCATATTTAAAAAGTATAAAAATATTAAAAATATATATACAAATACTTCCAAAAAAAAAATAAAAACCAAATTAAAAAATATTTTTTTATTTAAAAGTTAATAGTAAAACTAAAAATTTATGAACCGATATTTTAGTAATAATAATTCTGTCACTATGATTTATAAGTATCAATCACTGCCTATTATCGATTGTAAATTGTGATTGTCTCCACACATTTTTTTATTAGTCAATATAAAATTTACCAAAAGACTACTTTACCCCATTTAACTTTATCCATTTAAAGTAAATGAAAATGTTTCCCAGCAAATGTTATATATTTTTACTACCAACTCCCAGCATTACTGCAAAATTACTAAAACATTGAACGAGGGAATTCAAAAAATGACAAGGCAAAAAATGCTCATATTTATATATTTTTATTTTTAATTTTCCTTGTGAAATATTCACCCAAATATATCAAAATTTTATATTAAAATACAATTGAGAATTTTTTTTTATAACATATCGAAATTTCAACTTTTTACCCGAATATGATTTTAACATTTCATATCACGCAATTTTAACACTATCAAAAAATAATGAGAAAAGACTTTTGTTATTAAAAAAGTGTTTGATCTTTTTTTTGTAAAGGATAAGCAGTTAGAAGCAGTTTTTTTTAAATGCATATTTTATGAATGAAAAAATTAAATTTAAAAATTTTTTATTTTACGAAATGATATTAAAAGTCCTTTTGGATGAAGTCCTTGGAAGTCCTTTTGGATGAAATCTCTTTTGAACGAAATTGCAAAAAAATCAGTAATATTTGCGTTATTTGCAGAAATCCTAGTGTCTATTATATTTTGCCATAAAGATAATATTATTGTTCTGTATTCTAATTTATAATAATAATTATGTTCTACTTTAGATATATTTTAATTTACAGATGTAAATTTCTAGAATACTTTTATTATATTTAATATCAAATGAATAAAATTAAAATACATGTTAGTTATAATAATATGTTATGATTTATGAATATTAATGCAATATTATTTGTTTTTCAAATTTGTTTTTTTTCAATTTAATTTATATCTATGCCACGCATTATTTAAAAATAAAATCAATTAATATTTATAATAGTGAGTACTGAAATAAATTACATTTTCATTTCAATTTTCATTATTAATTAAAAAAAAAAAAATTAATAGGTAAAAGCGCGATATAATTAAACTATAGGTAATGTCTTCTCAAAAAGCTTTTAATATTAACGTCACTACATCCGCAATAAAAACTACAGTACACAAAAGTTTTACACCAATTGAGATAAAGCATTAAAATTGTAACTACATGCACATGTAATTGAAAAACTATTTTTGTAGAAGAACTTTATTGTGTATCCCATTTGGTTTGGCCGCCACCGCCCTTCAAAGTCGAAAAAAGCGCTATATTTAAATAATTATAATTTACGATCTATTTTATATATTTTCAATCTGAAAGCACTAAACGACGGAAAATTTATTTAACTTTGCAAACCCAAATCTAATATGGCAAAAAATTTAGCTATTTGATAACAAAATTTACCTTTATATAAAATGAAAATTTGCCAAATTTTTCGACCTTTATATCTTCCAAACTACTTTAGGTAGGAACTTGAAATTTTAGGAAGGGAAATTAACTTAAGTTGTCTCAGAAAAAATTTTTATCCATCCTCTTTTGGGAGTTCCGAAAGATAAAAAATTAAAATTTAGCTATTTATGAACTCTAAAGATAAGATAGCAAACCTAAAGTTCAAACTTTATATTTTAATTTATGTAAGCATCTTTTTTTAATATAATATAATAGTTTGCTTGATATTGAGGATATTGTATCTTAAGTTTTTAATTTTTTCAATAAAAAAATAAATATTATGACAGTTTTTTTTGGATGTAGTGACCTATTACAATTAAAGTTTTTCAAAAAGGTATATTTTATTATGTTGTGGGTAAAAGATAAGAGAAAAAATATTTAAAAACCAAATTAAGAAAAAGGAACAGTGATTGAAATTAGTCTGATTTGTCACAGTGTTTCAAAAGTACCAATGTTATTAACGGCGATTGAAAAATGACTAATATAAATAGAGAATGCGTGTCCATATATGACTAATTAGACTAATATAAATAGTGACTGTGCCCAAATAATATAAATAGAGAATGTATCCATATATGCTTCTCAATCAGGATCAGTTGGAAAATTTTAAGATAATAATAATAAAAACAAACGAAAAAACTTCTATGTTTAGTCTAAAATTTAAATACCTTTGAATACGTTATACTGGAATACGTTTTAGACGTTTAAACTTTCGAAGAAAAAAATTAATCAAAAACGGACGCATTTGTAAATTAAAATCTAGTTTAAATTTTATATAATTAATTTAAAGTTGTGCCTATTATAACTCAAAAATTATAAAATATAAAACATCAACATTTTGTTTTCTTTTTAAACAAAATTACAAACTTTTAAAATGTATATACTATGAATTAACAAATGATTGAATCAAAACAGAATATTGTTTTGCGCAAAGGAAAATAAAAAGAAATAAAAAACAAAGATTCTTTTTTATTTAAAAAAAAAAAATAACAAATAATTCAAAAATAAATCTTCATTTTTGTTTTTCTTCTTCCTTTTTTGCTCTTGATAAAAAAAAATTGTATTGATTTTATACATTTTGTTTATTTAAACATCGAAGTACGTGTGTATATTTTAAAAACATTTCCAAAAAAAAAAAAAAACAAAACATATATTTTCAATTAAATTTATCAAAAAGAATGGAAAAAAAAAAAAAAAAACAAATATCTTAAAACGAAAATATAGTAGAAAACAAAAAATACTTTTGAAAGGTCCTTTATAATGCTGAAAGATTTAACGCATTATTACACATGTATAAAATAAACAAAATATTAAAAACAAAAAAATACTCAGATATTTTTTAATGCATAAATCTATCAAACAAAAACAAAAAAAAACTTTTTTTTTTTTATTTTACCTACATAATAAAACTTTTAGGTTCTGACTATGCTAAGTCCCACATCAAATTTTTTCTTGAGTACTTTTGTATTTGTTTTTTCACTGGGAAAAAATTATAACAATAACATATATGATGAACAATAGTTAGTGATATTAAAGATGAAAAAAAAACATATAAAAATTAATCTAATAATATTTAAGTAATAATAATAACAGTAAAGGACTTTAATTAAAATATAACGTTATATTATTATTCTAAAATTTAAAAAAACTTTAAATTTGTCTTATAACCCATAAGAAAAACAAGATAAATTCTTAGAAAGAAATTTTTTTTTATTGTCCTTTTTTTTTTGTTTTGATATATTTTACAATTTTATTTTCTCTTCACCATTTTTCCTTTCTTTTATTTTTTTTTTCATATAGATTGATCTCTTATAAATTAGAAAAGGAGAAAAAAAAATTAAAATTAATAACTCATTCTAGTGGAAATGAAGTGTTGAACATTTTTGTTTGTTTGTTTGTTTGTTTCTTTATTTATTTATTTTAAAACACTTTGTACTTAAGGTGACAAAAATAACAAATATATGTAGTATCGTGTAAGAGGAGAACACCTAAGTATTAAAGAAAATTTATGAAAGAAAAAAGTTGAATATTATGTAGTTCTAAAAAATATATTTTATAAGAAAAATATCTTATCGATAGAAAGTATTTACAAAATTTGAAGACCAATACTTTTCAATTTGAATTTCACTTCATATCTATTTGTTGATCTGACTTTTCGTTAAATATCATTGAACTGCTAATATATCTCAATTCATAGAGCATTTAATCAGCTGAAATTGTATACATCATAAACCTTATTTCTACAACACACTACGATACATTCTCATCTATCAAAAATTTGAAGGCATCAAAAGTTTCCGACCATTACATAAATGAGAGACGAATTCATAGAAGCCTAAATATATGCAAATTAAAAAAAAAAACAAATTTGAAATATGTATAATAAAGTATTGAGAAAAATTAGTTTATAACAATGTAAAAACAAGAAAACAAAATATTTTAATATTATAGTTTTAAATAAATAATTAAAAAAAAAAGATCCTCAAATTTGGATCGAATTAATAAACTGAAAATTATGAAGAATTTTAATATTTTTAAAAAAGTTTTTTTCCAAAAGAATATAATAAAAATGTGTCTATTAGTTTCACTCTGTGTTTACAAAACTTCTACACCGTTAAAGAGAGAAAAATAAATTTAACCATGGGTAGGTCTTATAAAAAAATTAATGTTATAGAACAACTTTTTCATGTAGCCGCATCCATTACGCAGCTACAGCTCCTCAAACTTTGAAAAAGCCCAATTTTTCAACAAACTTCGAAAAAGCCCAGTCCACAGAATTTATTTTTTACCTTTGTAAATCAATATTAAAATTATAGCATTTTTTTTAAATTTAGTATTTAAATTTACCGTTATGTGGAAACAAATTTCACATGATTTTTCTACCTTCATAAATCCAGCAGGCTTTTAGACAGGTACTTGGAATTTTGAGGTAAGAAAGAACTTTTATGATAAGTTTCCCCAAACAATTTTTCTACCACCCCCTATTTAAAAACTATTAGGGCTCAAAAATTGAAAATTTGATATTTTTTTTTTTTTATTTCCTGTAACTTAGGAACCTGTACACATTTTTTTTCGGCAAGTCATGAAAATTAAAGCTTCAATAATATATTTTTACGTGTGTTAACGGTTTCTCTTAGTTGAATAGCGTTCCAGAGTTAGAGCCCTCAAAATTACAAAAGAGCCCCTATTTTCATTGTATTGTATATCTCAAGCTCTGTCTAGTAGTTTTACAATCTAAAAATGCTGGAAAACCGAAAACTTTTTTACCTCTATAAAAGAATATCAAAATTATACAATTTTTTTTTAAATTTAGTATTTAAATTTACCGTTATGAAAATACCAAATTTTGCCTGATTCTTCTTTTTTCATAACTCCGGTATGCTTCCGGGACTTGAAATTTTGAGCGAAGAATGAATTTTTAGAATTAATATAAGTTTCCTTAAAAAAAAATTTTTACACCACCCCCTATTTAAAATTGAAAATTTGCTATTTTTAGACACCTGTACACATTTTCTTCGGCAAGACATAAAAATTAAAGCCTATATTTTTTCGTCTGGTAACGGTTTTTATACCCGTACGATAGGATCGGGTATAATAAAATTACTCCTCCGTTTGTAACACCTCGAAATAAGCGAGCTAGATATACCTTCAAAGGTATGGATCGGATCAGAAAAAAATTCTAAGACTTTTGAGCCATGTCCGTCCGTCCGTCCGTCCGTCCGTCAGCACGCTAACTCAAAAACTAAGAAAGCTAGAATCTTGAAATTTACACAAAATATTTTGGGAGCAATTTGTAGGTTCCCTATTTTTTTTGGTTGAGTTTGGACCAAGCCTTAGGGTAGCTCTCGAACACCTAACTTTTAGATCCCCACATTTTTTTTGCAATAGAGCTATGAAATTTTAACTACTGATAGATCTCACAAAAATATTAATTTTATTTTTAATAACTTTTTTTTGTAACCCCACCCGTTACGGAGCTACAGCTCCCCAAAGGTTCAAAAAAGCTCTATATTTAAATTGTTATAGCACAAGTTGTATAAGGTATATCTTCATTTTGAAAACGCTAAACGATTACTACTTTCATTAGCTTTAAAAGTATATATACCATAAATATATACTTGTGGCATACGGTGTCTTAATTTACCGTTATGCGAAACTCAAATTTTGCAAAATCCTTTAACCCTTCTATCTTCTAAACGGTTAAAGTTGAAAACTTGAAATTTTGACAGAAGTTAGATCTTTGAAAATTAGTATGAGTCATTTCAGAAATTTTTTTGTATCACCCCCCGTTTAGGAGCTGTAAGGGGTCAAAAACTGAAAATTTCCTATTTTTAAACACCTGTAACTTGAACACCTGTTAAAATTTTTTTGAAGTAATACACAAAAATTAAAGCTCCAACATTATACTTTTATTTCTATTAACAACTTTGTTTAATAATATAGGGTTACTTTATAATTGACGAAAGTGTTACTTGATTTTTTCAAATTTTCTAACAAATTTCTTTAACGAATTTTTTCCATTTTGTTTTACTCGATAATTTGAAATTGTTGAGGATATAATGCGTAGTACAAAAAATGTAATTAAATAAACAACATAACGGTTGCTTGAAGAATTTTTATTATTTATATGATATTGATATATATACATACTTATATAATATCATGTTTATTTACATATCGTATATGTCACTAGTGAATGAATGATAAGAGTATAGATGTATATTATATAGCGCCGTATTTACATACATATATGTATTTTATTGTACTTATAAGAAATTATTCTGTGAATGGAATATTTAAATATAATATAATATAATATTTAAAATTATATTTACTGTTTTGTACTTAGTAAATTTAATATATATTTACAGCTTAGTATTAAATGGTACTATAGAATATTTGAAAAAGTTTTGGATTGATAATCGTTATGTGGAAGGTTAGAATCTGCTTTTGAAGAATGTACATATAAACATGTAGTTTGAATATATGTACAACCCATAGTTCTAGTAATTATAAAATTCACCCAAATTATTTTAAAATACTAAAATATTAAAAAATAATATTGTAAGCAGAGTGACAGGCTGTGAACATACTAACGGTTCGTACGGGTATCTAAGAGTTGACAAAGTCAACTGTATTCTTCCTCGTTTTTAGTTATATAAGGTTCCGGACTTATAGCCCCTCAAAATAGCAAAAAAGTCATTATTTTTTACATTTTTTCTTATATGAAATATTCAAATTTGTGTGCAAGTCACAATTATAAACAGTTTGTATTGCCTTTTGGAATGATGCGCTTTTAAAAACCATTGGTTTACATTCTGCTTTGTTATTATTAAGAAACACTTAAGTAAATTTAAAAATTTGAAGAAATTTGAAAAATTTTATGGAAAATTCTGTATAAAAGTAAAAATTGGAGTAGGTATATATCAAAACTAAAATACTTCTGTTCAAATCGATTAGTAAATGAAATTTATCAAAATAAGGAAAACTTTTGTTTTCATGTTTTTCGTAAATAATGAAGTGAATTCTTAAAAATTATTTTATTAATAATAATGAAATGATATAACCATATATATATAACCATAATATTTTTTCTATATACATCTTCTCTTAAAATAAATGTCAAAAATATAATATAGTCAGAGCAATAATATAATAAAATTGATATTTCATAATAATTTTAAAAGGACACGTTTTTTATCTGATAATAAAACATTAGTTTTAATAATAAAATATTCATTTTTTTAAGAAACTTTTGTTACCAACGCAAATCATAAATTCAATTTATAAATTTATGAGCTCGTGTAAAATCAAATGTCAATCTGCATATAAAATGAATGTGATTAAATTATTATTGTTCAAATTCTACATAAATAGAAATTTTTTTTTAAATTTAGGAATCAGCTAAATAATTATTTAAAATACAATACAATAAAAGTATTGTGATATAATATTATATTTTTATTTTATTTTATTTATTTAAATTTAAATGTACAGTCCAATTATTTGCTTAGAAAATTATGTGTTAAACAAAAAATAGCATTGTGTTTTAATATTATGATTCAGTTCGTGAATATTATTTATATTATAGTTGTCGTCCAAGAGTTGCCTCCTCTTTCAGTTGTGCTGTTGGTGTTGAAGTGTGTTGGTTTATCATCTTATTTTATCACACTTAGGTCGTTTTAGGATAATTTAATAATAATGTATTAGTCGTTTAATCATTTAGTTTAAGATTTTGTCCAGTGTTACCATAATTAGAGAGTATATAATAGTAGATACTGATTAATTTATGAACACGTTTATGTTTCCATTAATAAATTTGAAAGATTTTTTTTTAAATAACAAGCTCATTGGACAATCCTTCATACGGCTGCGGTAGAGTGTTGAAGATGCGAATAGCAGTAGTTTTTTTGAAAATGCATTTCTAACTTGTAACTAATGTGAAGTATATTTATTTATCAAGAATTGATAAAACTGCAAAAGAAGTACGTTCAAAAATCAAAAACTGCGATTGCAATGTGTTTGAAAATATTAAACTGCCGAAAAATTTTCCAAAAACTATAGTAAATTTTGCAGTGTCAAATATTTTTCTTTTATTGATGAATTGAGACCTGTAGGATTTTTTTGGATCTGCATTTCTGCAAATGTTTGTTTTTTTTTGCAAAAAAAAAATTTTAGTTTTAACTTAGAAGTGTGTTGTGCACTCTGTATTTTCAAAAAAACCCACTCTTTTTGTGTTTCTCAGTCTTACTTACGGGAAAATAAAGGAGGTGTTGTCCTATTCGTTAACTTGAATATGTTTTAAAGAGTTATATTATGCTCTGCTTCGTTTTATTGTTTAATATTTTGTATATATATACAAGTAACCTTATCTAGCATAATTTCTTCCATTTTTATAGTATTAGTTTCCTTGTAAACTAATAGCATAATAATTTCTGAGATAGTTAAACATACATTTTATCGCCTTATTGAGTATCTAGTGATATTTATTGATAAGAGCAACCAATTAATAATATTATATTTGATGTGTAAAAGAACGTGTGAATTTATAAGCTTTCTAGCAATGTTGGGTGGTATTTTGAGATTTGTTTTTCTAATGGCTCCAATTAGGGGAATTATTTTTGACCCAATGTGTGCAACATGTCTGGACCATTGTAGTTGTTGATCTATAACAACACCTAAATGTTTCATCTCACTAACACTTTCCAGTTCAGTATTGTTGACAAATACTCTTGGTTCAATGACTGGTTTATTTTTATTGAATACATTCGTTAATACTGAAAAGGTTTACATTTGCCCGCCTTGCAAATATGATAAAATCAAATTAATTCTATTTTTCAAATCATTTCAGTTTACTTTTTTATATAGTAGGGAAGTATAGTCTGCAAATATGTTGTAGTAGTCATTTAATCTGGCTTCTTTGGTATTATAAATATTCATATTACATAATATATTAACTATATTAAAAGGTTTTTTTTTCAATTCACTTTTTATTTTGTTTCAGTATTTAATTAAGTTTTAATTGGATGTTAGAGCAAATTTTTATAACTTTAACTGAAATATAATTCTACATCAATAAAATTTTTTTCATCTAATTAAATAGACTTTTTTTATTTTAATATCTTTGATTTATTTAAAAATTTCTTTAAAATTTTTTTTTTTCTTAATTCAAATCAGTATTTTTTAGTTTCTTCTTTTCCTTTCAATAACCTATTCAGGCCGTACTGACATTAGTTTACCAATATAAAAATTTAATTAATAAATAAAAAAGAGAATATATGTAAAATGAATAATTAAAACTTTAATATTTAAAGTCTACTATACTATGAAAAAATATAGTGGTTTTTTAAATAACTTGAGAATAATCGGTTTAAAATAATGGTTTATTTCATTAATTCAATATAATGCTACCTATATATATAAATTATATTATAAGTATGAATATATATATATTCAGATTATTTTTTATTATATAATATAAAATAATAAATTTTAATTTATTTTAATTTTATGCAAATATTTGAATAAAAAAAAAATTTTTATTATCTCTCTTCAAATTATATTAAATTTATTTTTGACCTTAATTAAGTTTTAAAAGGTTTTTTGAAATAAAAAATAAATAACTCTATAAAATTAAATTATATAATATAATAATTTATCAATAGCCAATTTCCATTAATTAATATTCTTAAAATCTTTTTCCTAAATTAAAAAGATAAACAATAGAATTGAAAATCATTTGGGTCACCCGATAATTCTCAATATTAGAAATACAATTATTCAGTCGTTTTATAATGAAATTGAGGTGGAATGTGGGAAAAATTATGAAAAAAACGGTTTTTTATGAAAAAAATTTTCCAAATAATTAGCCTTGAACACCTTAAAATATTTCTTATAAAGATATTACGTACCTATTTATAAAAGATATAAAAAAAAAATTACATTTATAAATTATATAATATTTAACTAATTTTTAAATAACAAAAAAGAATTAATTTTTTTAAGGATTGATTTAATTAAAGAGATGATTAAATTTTTTTTTTTTACAACATTATATTACGTTTCCTTGTTTCAACAAACTTTTAATTTTTACATAAAGTTCTTATTATAAACTTTTGCTTTGTATTTTATACTGTAACTTGTAAATTTTATAGTTATCATATTCATATATCATAACTCTTTTTAGTTTTTATACAAAAAGGACATACCATTTAAGACAACGTTTAATCTTAATTTTTGAAACGGAATTTTTTTTTTTTTTTTTTTTTTTTATTCACAATTTACGGATTTTTATATCTTATCGTTGTTGTTTTGTTTTCTTTCATTTTCTTTATCAAAATGAAACAACCGCAAAACAAACTTTTTTTTTTACTTTATCTTTTCTTTTACTGAACAAAAAAAAAAAAATGTAAAGAAAATCTTCTTTGACTAAAAGACAGAATAAATATTTGCGTTGGCGCGTTAAATCGAAATTGTTTATCATTATTTTTCAATTCGATGACGAAAACGAAAGAAGGAATGAGACGTTTTTTTTTTTATTTTATTTTTGTCTCTTTCTCTTATATACATATAAATATATATATATTTTTGTTATTTTACTAACAACCATATACAAATATACATAAGAATAAAGAAAATAAAAATAAAATAACAAAAAAAAAAGTATAAATAATAATGACAATAAAGAAAAACAACTTTTTTGTTTATTTTGTGAAAAGACTTAAAATAAACCGCACAATTTCAATACCCAATAATGATTCCACCTAAACGTTCTCTTTTATACATTTAAATTTGATTTCAAAAGAAAGCTACCATAGTAACCAACCAATCAAGGATTTTTTTTTTTTTTTGGTTTTTTATTTTAAATAACAGTATTTAAGGAAAAATTAATTTTAAATTACTTTATGATAACAGTAAGCTAATTCTTAATTTATTTTCTTCAAAAAAAAAAAAAATATATATACATATATATATATATATATATATATATATATATATATATATAATATATTATAAAAACAAATGGTTTTAAATGGTAATCGTAGATGTTTTTTGAAATAATTAATTTTAATTGAAACGCCTAGATTTATGCAATTATTTTTATTTTATTATAACTTGAATTTTTTGGGAGCGGGTCACAATCCCGCACGCCAAAATCAACCTGCTATAAAATCTTGCGTTTTTTTTTTTATCTTGCATTACAAAATTTATTTTTCTAAAATCTTGCATTACAAAATCTTTCACGGACAAAATCTTGCAAAATATTTTTAAAGGAATAGATTGTGGCTTTGTTTTTAAAGTATGTATAAACAAATAATTAAGTAGGATTTTAGAGTTGGATTCAAAAGCAGAGTTATACGCTTTTCCAGAATATTTACTTATTTGTATGAGGTATAGGTTCTGAATTAGGAGGGATTTTAGAGTTTGATTAAAAAGCGGAGTTATACGCTTTTTCCAGACTATTTATATACAAGATATGACATTCTGAATTTTTTCTACATATTACAAAACTATATTTTTTATTTCAACGTATATTCACAAAATTATACACAAAACATTATTTCTAAGTTTATACAGTATAACAAAATATATATAATTAAACTACTAAACATTTCATGAAATTAAAATGCTGTCTTATTAGAAATAAAATAGATGGGATATTTTAATCAATCAAATTATTCCTAGTCTTGCGCGCAATTTACATGCAAGATTTTGTCGTAATAGATTTTGGAAAAAAGATTTTGTTTTAAAAGATTTTCGAAAGCAAGATTTTGTATGCAAGATTTTGTCGCATTAGATTTTGACGTAAAAGATAATGTAGCAGACCCGAAATTTTTATTCTTAGAGGGGAAGAAAAATAAGTAGATGTATTTAACTCTCTTAATTAGAGAGTCTCGGTGGTCAAGTGGTTAATTATATGACTTATTAATAGAAGAAGTTCGAGATCAAATCCTGCATAGGTATAAAAAAAAATGTGAATATAAATACTATGTACTAAGAAAGTAATTGTTCTTAACAAATTCCGGTTGTCATTAAATTGCATAATCTTATGTAATTTGTAATATAAAAATAAATGAATATTTATGAAGTTTTAAAAAATAAAATGTAGCTTTGACATTTAAATTATTTCGTAAAAATCGTAAATAAACAATTCTTTTACTCTTTACTATTTAATAACTACCATTTAAAAAAAAAAATAAAAAAACAAAAAAGAGAACAAGTTAACAAAGATAAAATAAAAAAAGAAGATTTTATAACAAAAGAAATACAAAAAAAATTTTTTTTTTTTTATCAATCTCAATATACATGTGTACATTCGATCTTACCATAATATTTATTTTATGATTTGAACAAGGACAAGACATGTGTTGTGTATATATTCATATTCATAAGTATAAATATTCATAATATATATTCATAAGTATAAATATATTTATAACATGCGATATATGTATTTGTACATAGTAAAATAACAAACAAACATGAAAAATAACAGCTATTTTAAAAAAGGACATTTATTTCTCAGAACTTTAAAATAGTATTGTACCGCACATGTTTGTAAATAAAATGAAAGAAAGAAAAAAAAAGAAATAAATTTCTTTGAAAAGAACATCAATTAAGTTAATTTGCGCGTTTTAGTTTTTAAACAAAAAATTATCTATTTTTTTTTTTTTTTTTTTTGTTTTTCTAAATTTTCTAATTGACCGACTATTTAAATTAAAAATTTATAATTTAAATAAAATTTTAGAATGTTATAATAACAATATATAATATATATTAATTTTTTTTTAATCTATTATGTTATTTTACAAAATTTCAAATAATAAGCTAAACATGAGAATCCTTTTTAGCACATTTCCAAAAAAAATTTGAAAAAATGTGCCTATTAGTTTCTATCCGTCCGTCCGTCTGTTTGCAAAACTTCTACTTCCATGATTTTGTGGAACAACTTTTTTATGTAGCCCCATCCGTCAGGGAACCACAGCCCCTCAAACTTTGAAAAAGCCCTATTTTTAAACGCGTATATTTCATGTTCCGCTTAACAGTTTTTCAATCTGAAAAAGCCATTCGACAGGATTTTTTTTTATCTTTATCAATGTTATCAATTCAAAAAATCAACGTTAAAATTATAGATTTTTTTTAAATTTAGTATTTAAATTTACCGTTATGTGAAAACCAAATTTTGGATAGTTTTTCTATCTTCATAACTCCGGCACGCTTTTAGATAGGGGCTAGAAAGAACTTTTAGAATTAGTATAAGTTTGTACCACCCCCTTTTTAACAGTTATTACGTCTCAAAAATTGAGAATTTGCTATTTTTAGACACCAGTAACTTAGGCACCTATAAAAATTTTTCTTCGGCAAGACATGAAAATTAAAGGTTCAATAATATTTTTTTTACGTGTGTTATATACTTTCTTAATTATATAGGGTTCCGAACTTACAGCACCCCAAAATTCCAAAAAAAAGTCCTATTTTCACGTTTTTTCTTATTACATGAAATTTTCAAATTTTGATGCAAGCCACAATTCTAAACAGCTTGTATTGTCTTCTGGAAATGTGAAAAAACCGTTAGTTTACATTCTACCTTATTTTTTTTAATTTGGCTTGTTATCTTTATGAGTGTCTTGTTATCTTCGCTAATTTTGATTATTAACAACAATAAAGTAAAAAGTAAAGTTATATATTAAAAATCAAATCTTTGTATTCGGTTTATAATACAATGTAGCTAACGAAAATTCGAAAGTCATCTCCAAATGTCATTTAAGACCTTAAATAAATCCATATACACTTAAATTCAACAAAATCCTTCATAATCATTTTTGTTAATTACATTTTAATAAAATAAAAATGTTAACCAACAAAAAATCACTAAATCCTTAAAAAAGTGTGTGGTGCAGAAAAGGACTGCAAGGCAAATCGATAATTATATATAACTAAAATGTCAAATAGCTTTTTAAATATCATTTTTTAAAGCCATTTTAATCTCTAACATTCTATCTTTTATTTAAGGTCTATGATATATGATACATGTATAAAATCTATACTAATATTTCTTAATCAGATTTTGTTATTCCAAATTTAATATTTTAAAAATAAATCTGACTAAAACAAAAAAAAAAAAATTACATTTCAAAACTTATAGTAAAAAAAAATGTATTTAGTTGAAACCACAAATAATTTAAAATAATAATGAATGATATTTTTTTTAAATTAATATTAAATTACTCTAATTAATTTAATGGTTCATTCAATTTTCCGTTGACAACATAGGCATTTAATTAAAATAAATTTTTTTTTTAATATTTTTTAAAACGAAAAATTATTGTATATATTTAATCAAAGTTTATAACTTATAGTACGTTTTTTGTTTTTTTTTTTTGCATTATATTACATTTTTGTTTTTTATCCCAATTAAAAAAGTCAACCCATTTGGTTAATATCAGAATAAAACCCATTGAACAAAATAAAACATAAATTACAAATATTATATTCAAGGACATGATTTCTACTTTTTTTCATTAATACATATATTTTTTTTTTCTTTTGCTTTGTTTTATTACAGAAATGTAAAACTGAATGTAAAATGAATGTTAGTAAAAATATAAAAAAGAATCATCTGTCTCCACCACAGAACCGACCGCTATTATTCGAAAAGTATAAAGGCAAAATTCATAGATATTTTAAATAATAGTTTATATCAAAACAAAATATAACTTCTAATAATTTAACATAATTTTTTTTTATTCAATAACAATAATAACTAAACAATGAATTAATCGTAAAAATATATGTACATTCATTCACACATCCATTTGTGTGTATATTATTTTTTCTTCATTCATTATTGAAAGTATAAATAATAAAAACTGTAAACAAATACAAAACAAACATAACATTAGATAATATTGAATCTGCTAACAAAAATTTTACAATTTGAATTTTCGTCATAAACAAGAGAATATGCATAGATGTATGTATGTATGTATATAAATTTTTAGACATAAAAAAAAAAACAAGAAAAATTTGTTCATATAAATTCATATGGCGTGTTATAATAGTATGAAATTTGGACTTAGAAACAAAATTAAAAAAACCTTAAACTTGGTTGGATCAAAAAATGTTCTACTGCAAAGTTGTTGCTCTTTACTAGTGTAACAATTTTGTCTTAATAATTTTTCTCAAAATATTTTTCTGTTCTGCAATATTCTTAAAAAACTTAAAAATAATGATCGACACTAGTAAACTACTACTTCCGGTTGTTCGATTTACTCCAACAGCTGATCAATCCGAGATATTTACATCAAAACCTTAAATATAAAATTTCAACAAATTCTTCTCAGTCGTTTATACCGTACACGTGCCCAAAGACATACACACACACATAGACAGACATCACGCTAAAAAAAAATTTACAGCCTTCTCCGCACCGGAGTAGTGCATATTTGCCAAAATCTCGGGCACAAATTTTTAGTATGAAAACAATACTTACCTTATATATAATTGTATGCGGTCGGTAAAAATTAACGAAAGGTAATAACAAAAAATAGGTTTTAAAAAAAAAACAAATATGAAAATACAGATATTAAAAATTATTAGTGCAAGTCTTAATGAAGATTTAACATTATTTTTATCAAAAAATGGGCCGTTAGGAAGTTAACTGATTGAAAATAAGCAGAATACATATACGCGTTTTCAATTGTTTCCGGTGTTTTTGATTTCAATTAATTTTACAATTGTTCAAAAGATATCTGCACTTGGTAACTATTTATTTATTATTGCTGATTCAAATATAATTTCGTTTGGAAAATATTAAAGATCTTTCATAAATTTTTATTACCGCATCGTGTATAATAAAATGTAATAAACCATTTTTACTTTAACTGAAGACTGGTTTACTTTAAGTGCATATATATACCATTTTTGCTTTAACTGAAGACTTTTCTACTTTAAATGAAGACATTTTTACTTTAGTTGAAGACATTTTTACTTTAAGTGAAGACATTTTTACTTTAAGTGAAGTCATTTTTATTTTAAATAAAGAATCTTCAGTTATATAAATATTTAATATACATACATACATTTAATTAATATAATATATATATATATTCGGACCAGATATTTATGAACCTGATATTTTTACTTTAATTCTATTTGCAAATGTCTTCACTTAAAGTAAAAACTCTTCATTTGATGTAAAAATTTCTTCAAAAAAAAATCTTCATTTAAAATAAAATCTCTTCACTTAAAGTAAAAATGTCTTTAAGTAAAGTAAAAAAAAGGTATATATGTAGCCAATTTTCATTAAATTGTTTTAATTAAATGTTTTTAACAATCTAATTTAGTCCTTGCTTTAAAAAAGGCTTCAAATTTAGTCTTTTAAAGTTAAGATAAGGCATAATTTCAAATAAACTAAAGAAAATCTGTAAATATTTTAACATATAATCGTTTGTCAGTCTAGGTAATTATTGACAAATAAACAAGTAAAGCAAATAAAGAGAACAATTTGTTGTCATGCATATAAATTAAAAAAATATTTTTACGAAACACATATAAACACGCGCGTAAATAATATACATAAATAAATAATTTTAATGTACGTATATATTTAACTTGTTTTTTAAATAATGTCGTTTTTAAATGTCCTTATTATATTATTTGATCTTCTTTTATTACTAAGAAAAAAAAAACAAAACAAAATCATTATTTTCTTTTTTCTATTTCACCCTTAAAGCCCGAAATATTTCCTTATATGTTTTTCTTTTCTTTTATTACTCTTTTTCGCTTTTTTTTTTTTTTTTGAACATGTAGTAAAAGTCACACAAAATCATTATTTTCTATTGATATATTCATCAATGTCGCCAAATAAGGATATCCTGTTAGTAAAAAATTGTTTTTTTTTGTTCTTTCTTTTTCTCCTATTCTATTTCTATCTATACTGAAAACCATACAAAAACAGGAAAATAAAAAATACAAAATCAACTCACGTAAAAAGAATAAAACAAAAAAGAAACCAAAAAAAAACCAAACTATCAAAAATAAAAAACAAAATATTGTTTTTTTTTTTAAAGATGATCAATAAATACAACATATTTTATTTTTTTGTTACCTTATGTTTTCTCCTCTTTATGACTTTTCATTGTATAGCTGTCCCCTGTCTATAATGTAACTGTTATAAATTTTTCATTTTTTTTTTCAAGGCAATTTTAAATTTTCTTTAAATACAAAAGAATAAGTTAAAAACAGTCAACTGTCAACTACAATCAATCGTAAAATAAACAAGTTTGTATGTAAAATCAAAGGTTTTTAAAACAGCACAATTTTAAAAGGATAACAAAAAACATTTTTAGAATTCTATATGAAGAAAATTATAAAAAAATCAAAAGATACTTTCTTCAATTTTAAACAAACTCCCTATATAGAATTTAAAAAAAAACTGTTAAGTAAAGTTTGATCTTCAATATTTCTTTAAATTTGAGCTTCAATAAAATCTTCAATTCAATAAAATTTCAATAAAAGCTTTCAATTCAATAAAATTTCATTTTGAGCTTCAATAAAAGATTAGACGTTATGGTTAGACGTTACGCTAAAATTGAAAAGTCAAAAAGTTGGCCTAATTTTATTTTGATTAATTGAAAACTTAATTAAGAAGTTTTTGATTGTTTGATGTTTTAATATTGAAATTGTATATCCAGTCAAATTTGGATTATAACACTTTCAAAATAGGAGTTTTTCATCTTAACAGGGGCTGTAGCTTCGAAAAGAGTCAATCTAAATAAAAAAGTTGTTTTAAAACAGTTAATTTTCTTATAAAATTTATTTATTTATGTCTAAAATTTGATTTCTTTATCCTAAACGGTCCAAAAGTTTTATAAAATTCGAACAGACGAACGAAAGGACAGAATGAAACGAATATACGAAAACCAATATACAAAAAAAATATCAAAAATTTTAGCCAAATTGTTTTGATGAATTGTTTGTTTATTTGTATACTAATTGTTTTGTGTGTCCTTTTTTTTATATAAAAAAAAAACAAAAACAAAATATTTGTCTTTGTTTTTGAAAATTCAATTTTTATTGGTCCTTTTAAATTCTTCTATCTTAATTCGTTTATAGTTGCTTTTAAAATTGAAAGTAAAAAAGATCAAATACATTTACTTTAAAAGTAGAATAAAATATTTGATTTTTGCAACAACTCTGTTAATTTTTAGTGTGTGATATGAAAATAAACTAGAACTTTATTTCTTCCTCAAAACCAACTATTTCCTATTGTAAAACCAACTTTTTTTGCGTTTAAAACTTTTAAATAATTACCGTGTGTCTTTATATATTTATAAACGACGTAAATAAAGTATTTAAACATTTTGAAACAACATTTTTTCTGAAGATTTAAGGTTTTTTTTTTAAACACATTTATACATAATTTATAATGATTACATAATTCAGAAAAAAATTCAGATTAGCACAATAAAATTTAAGGTTTTCATTCTTACTTGGAAATAATCCTTGATCCGCGGAACTAAAAAATATATATTTGTACTAACTTAAAACTAAATAAATGGCTATTCAATATATTTTATGTGATATAAAAGATCGTAATATTATAATGGTAACAAAAATCATTTGAAATTGATGTAAAATTGAGGAAACATTAAAAATGTACAAATTAGTTTATAACAAGAAAATAAAAAATATGTACAGTATAAAAAAAAAATAATTGTGTATGTATAAGCTATATATATATATGTATTACAACTCTGATACTATAAAAATCCTTTAAGGTATAATAAATAACTTATAGTTTGGCAAAAATATTCAACTACTTAAAAAAGAACATACATTTTCTTATACCATCGGGAAATTTCTAAAAAAATAAAATTTCCATTAAATTTTTTATTGTATTCCAAAACGTTAACGCAATAAAACAACATTCAAATGAATTAAAGATTAAAAATGTCCTTAAAATGATTCCTAATTGATTTCTGCTTTTTTTTTTTATAAGTTTTGGAACTAGATAGTAGATACATGAATTTTTTCTATGATCATAGAATTTTCTATTACAAGAATAATGGACAATAACAGAAACAAAATTTGAATCTGTTTAAATTTAATATTTTTGAAAAGAAAAATTTAACGTTTATTCAATAGGAATATAGAGTTTTTTGATTTTCTTTTCTTCTTCTTTTCTAAATTAGAATTTGATACGATTCTAATTGAATTGTCAAAAACACAATGCATAATTCTTTTAAAATATCAAATTTTCAGCGCTTTTTGACTATTTTCTTGATAAAAATATTATTGTAATTGATTCTAATTCTTGGTTCATACTTGACTTTTCCAACTATTTTTAAATTTTCCAAAGCTATTGTTTTAAATAATTAACAATTAATGGATGAATGGAAAAATTTAATTTTGTTTCATTGAATTGAATGAATAAAAGCATACGGACTGACAAACATTTTTTAATCTTTCCGTTATAGTTTAAAAACAGAAAACAACTTAAAACTATACAAAATATACAATAAGTATCCAATTTCATGGCATCATATAAACAAAACAAAAAGTGTTTAAAAAAATAATTTTTTGTTTTGGTATCCAATGGTTTTTTTAGAAACTGTCCTTTAAATAATTTCAAAGGAAGAGTTAAAAGAATTCAAATCTGAAAAATAAAACAAAACAGTACATAATTTAATATGGTATTTCAGTTTTTATTCAATATATTCATTATATAAGATATGAAATCATATCCTTATACAATACATATATATAAATATATATATTTTCCATTCAATTTTTATAGTAAAAATAATATATCCGGATGCAGTTAAAAATTAATCCATATTATTTATGACAAATAACAAGAAAACCACTTTAGAAAACTGTCATTTTATTGTCAAGTCATGGGTTTATCTTTTCAAATTCATTTTCTATTTTTCTGACATAAAATTTATAGATTGAATATTAATATATACTTAGTTATGATTATATATAGTTTAGTTTCTTTTTATTTTCCCCTTGATATTTTAAAGTTTTCACATTAAAACAAAAAAAAAATAGATTATTAGAGTTAGAGTTTTCACATTAAAAAGAATATATAAAGAAGATATAATAAAGAAGATAAAAAATATAAAAAAAAATTTAGAAAATTATAAATAAATAGAATAATGATGTAGATAAATAAGTGTTGGCTGACATTAAAAGAGATTGATTTGGTTTTTATTAATTTACCGTCTAATCGTTATTTTAAATTGAAATTTTGTAGTAAATAAGCTTAATTTAAAATTACCCAAAACTTAAAAAAGGAGTAAGTAAAACAAAACATTTTTTAAGGCACACACTTTCAAAAATTGAATTTTCTTCAATTTAAAAAAACAATCAAAAAAATGAAATGATCAAAAAATGTGGTTCAACAGTCTCATGGAAACTTATGCTAATTATTAAACTTCTTCTTCTTCAAAATATTCAAAGTTCATAAATTTTAATGTATGAAAGATAAACGTTCAAATGTGTAGTTGAGAATGCATAGTCTGACATTTTCGCAAATTTTAATTTCAAATTTTAAAAATTTTCTATATTTGTTGCTTTTTTTTATTCGCAATAGTCTTGAACTATATAACTAAACACTATGGAACAGATTTCTTTTATACTGATGTAGATTTAATTAAATGAAAGAGAGAGAAAATGGTTAGGATATAGGATATTAAGGGAAAGTTAAAGGGTAAATTAGAAACGAGATTAAAAATATTGCAAATTATTCAATGAAACACTATTGACAAAATATAACACATTTAATGACACATTGATTCAAGGAGTTTACAGTCAGACCATATATGAGAATTGTCCTTCACTTTAAGTCCGAAATAGGCTTTATAGATATTTTATACAACGGAAAAGAAATCCAAATATTTGGTAGGATTATTAGCTAATTCTTAGCTAAAAATATATACCAATATATACTCAGTCCACAGTATATTTTGTCTTTTTTTTTGCAAGAAATCAAACAGTTTTAAGTTTTTGAAATGTTGAAGTCAACAATTTGCTTTATCACAATTAACTATTTTAACTAGATTATGATTAAGCAACCTAATCATAATATTTGTTTTAAGTATAAAAAAAAATTTAATAAAATTTAAATTATATTTATGGACATAGGTCTAAAAAAAATTCGAATAAAAATCATTTTCCTTATGACGCCAATTGTCATGGTTAAAATTTCTTTACTTTATTTAAAACGGTGTAGAAGGTTTTATAAATAATTCGTAAGAGTTCTAAGTACAAGGTTTTTTCTTTTGCAAATATGTTAAAAATAATAAAGGAAAAATTTTACCATAAAAACAAATATTTTGAATTTTACACTAATTGGTTTTTAAATTTTTTACTTATTTTTAATCTAAAATTTAATATTTTTAATAAATAATAAATTTTTTACTTATAATTTAATTTAATAATTTTACTTATAATTAATTAATTTACACACGTCGTAAGAGTTATTCGCCCTTACGACATTTACAGCCACGCCTGAAAAGGAAAGACTGTGTAATTTCCTGTTCACATTTATGTGACAGAAAAATGCACTAAAAAAAAAAAAAATTTAATTTTAAAGCAATCCTAATTTTCCAAAAATTATTTTATTTTCTATTTAAGAATATAAAATTTTAAAAATGTTTATAAATTTTTAAATACGTAATAAAAATAAAAATTTAATATTTTATTAACACTTGATTAATTTATATATGTACATCCATTAAAGTGTATATCCATTTATATATACTTGTATAAGTAGGTACATAAATATAATTTATCTCTGTTTAATTTCAAGCTTAATTTCCACTTAACACATAATAGATTTATATATATATTTATATATATATATATATATTTATAGTTAAATATACATATATTATATAACATATATATACAAATATAAATTTTATTGTAATAAACTGAACAATGCATCATGAAATTATACTAATGGATTCTATTGTCTCTCTCTCTTTCTCTGCATGTATTTTTTTACATACATACATATATATATTCTACATTCAATGATAATTTTTTTTTTGTTCTTCTTTTACTTTTCAATAATTCCATTTTGCCGGAAGTTTCAGGAAAATTTTTGTTAAGAAGACCAAAGAAATAAATTATCTATTGAATGAATCCTACAAATTGAAAAAAATTTCCTTCCTGATTGCAGTGTTAATTTAAAGAATATTTTAAAATGAATTAACTTTAAATATACGTGTATATAATAAATAATAATCAATAGTAAATACTAAAAGAAAAATCTTTATATTGGATTTTAAATAATTTTAGGATTTTTGTATTTTCCTTTTTTTAGTTTATTCCACTGTCACAAAAATGTGACAAGGAATTTACACAGCTTTTCCTTTTCAGGTGTAGCTGTAAATTATTACACTTATGAAAGGATTATTCTTATGACGTGTGTGGGATTCGAATCCTTCTCTTTTTCGGTGTTTATAGCATATTTTATATGCTCTTACCCACTTGGCCACCGAATAAAAAACTTTTTTAGATCCCATGTTCATAACTCTATATCTTACGAATAATAATGAAAATAACATCTGATCTAGATGGGAATTATTTTTTAAAGGGGAAGCCTTTTTCGGAATTATTTTTATTTTTTAAAGGGGAAGAAGTTTTTTTTCTAATATCTAGATCTTCTTATATATTAGATATATATACTATACATATATACTAGATTAAATTTGCTGCAATGGCGCATCGTTCATTCATTCCAGCAAAATGACAAGCAGTTTTTTTTCCTTTGTAATTTTTATAATATCATTTATAAGTATATTGTATAAAATTCTAGCGAAAACACTAAAACATATAAATAGAATTTATCATTGGAGTATAGGACATTTTTTTTTGCATTTTATTTTTGTAAAGAAACATTAAAGAAATTTTTTTGTACCGGCGGGAAAAATGTTAAAAAATGACAGCAGAAAATTTGGTAATAAAGACTTAAGGAAATGAAAGATTACTGAAAAACTTTTAACATTTCTCATAAATCCTTATATTTTTTTTTTTTTTTTCATAAAATAAAAAACAAAATAACAAAAAAAAAATTTATATATATCTAGGTAATCCTTAATATCCTAGGAAACTAAACGGAATACAAGTTTTTTTGTTAAAAGAAAAAAAACAAAAAACATTCATACATATTTGAATGTATTCAAAATTTTCTTTTGTATTTTTTTTTTTTTTTTATTTTAAATTTAAAAAAACGACAAAAAATGAAAATATTATTCATGCAATTTTCACAGTCTCTATTTTTTTATCCTGTCAAATTATCTTCATTTTTTCATTTTTTATTTTTTATTAAAGCAAAAAAAAAAAAAAAAGGAAATAAAATGAATTTATCATTTTTTTTTCCACTGTTTTATTTTGTTAAAAGCGCAAGAAAATCGAATTTTATAAAAATAGAAATTTAAAGATTTAATAAGATTTTTTTTCTCCAAAGTTCAACATTTTTTAATGTTTATATAATAACAAAAAAAGTTGAACATTGCAATCAAATAGCTAATTAATTAAAAATAAATAAATTTCATGTTATTTTATTTAATTTTGTCACTTTGTAAAACTACTTTTTAAACTTTTCTCTTATTTATTTTTACACAATATACAGGGTGTTTAGCCAATAACGTACCATGGAACTAAGGGTTGTTCTGAAGTTCAAAAGAAACAAAAATTTTTTTTGGAGGTGCGGTCCATTCTCAACCTTTTGGGAGATATGGGGCTTAAAAAAATTTTTGAGTGCCTAAATAATGCGCTAGATAAATGACATTATGCTCAAAATATAGGAGAGAAAAAGGGTAATAATGGACCTAAAAAACTAATTATGTTAAAACCGTTACTTTTTTAAATAAAAAAGCTTTAAATGATATTTTTTTCATAAAGAGTTAATAAATTTTAATTTCACACTCCAATAAATCTCGTTTTATGAGACCTAAAAATGGGATCTAGTTGAAAATTTTGAAAGAAAGGAAATTTATTAGACTTTTCAATACGGTACTTTATTTCATTTTAACTTATAGGATTCCAATTTCATAGATATAAAAGTAAATTAAATTATTTAGACACCCAAAAAAATTTTTTAAGTTCCATAACTCTCAAACGGATGAGAATAGATCCCACCTCTAACAGAATTTTTTGTTTGTTTTGAACCTCAAAACAATCCTTAGTTCTATGGTAGGTTATTGGCGAAATACCCTGTATATAGATTTTATTAAATAAATTATTTTCTATTTTATGTCAGTTGTCATTTATTTAATTAAAGCAAAAAAAAAAAAAACAAAATAATAATAAAAATAAAAAAAATTAAATCAAAATCTATAGATAATAAATTAACTTATAACAAAAAAAACAAAATAAGCCTATCAAAGAAGATGATTTTTTATACCTTAGATTCATTGCCTTTTGAATCTTAAACCAAATTTTCTAATTAAAATCAAAATACCTTCAAAATTTTCTTTAAAATAAACTTTTTGAAAAGTTTTATTTGATTAATAAACAGAAAATAATCTAACAAACAAAGATGAAAGATATAAAAAAGTATAGAATTATATAAAAAAAAAAAAAGAAAAGCGTAGGTATTGTCTTATTATTATATATATGTATAGTAAAGAACAAAAATCACTCAACCCTATCTCTTCAATTTATTTTTGTTATTTTTTTGGTTTTTATTTTTTTTGTTTTTATTGGTAGATTTTTGCTTGTCCTTCGAAATATTTTTCTTTGAACTAAAATTAAAAAACTCACTTTGATGTTGTCAATTTATTGTTTTTTGTCTTTTTTTTTTTTTGTTTAGTTAAATAGATTATAACGATATATTTTTTATCTAAACAAATTATTATATTTATTATACATAAGTATTATTATTAGATGTTCACATTCAGGACATTCTGATTGCGATCATTTGAAAATATTATTGAGGAGTTGTAGAAGGCGAAATATTTTAAATGAAAAGAAAAGATTTTTTTATATATATATATAATATGTATATACATTTGAAAATTGCAATACATGACTTTATGCAATAATTTTACACTTGATTTGTATTTATTGCGGTATTAAGGAAATAAAAAAAAAATATTTTATGTGATAAAGGATATTTATCCATGTAACACTTGTAATTTTTAATTATACCAATAAAGTTAAAGTTTAATACTTTTATATATTCTATTTTCTGGACCCCATTATCACTATAATAACACACTCTATAGAATATCTTATATTTAGAACTAACGTGGAAATAAAATCAGGAACTTTTATTTGTATTTTATCTATACAAATACAAAATTGTATACCTAGGCTACTACCCTGATAAATATGAAAAAAACCGACAATTTATTTATTTAAAACTTTTAAGTGTTTCCTTATGAAAACTTATTTTTCTTCTTTTGCTTCTTGTAGTAGCGTAGGATTTGCATATAACCTAACCATCTGATTCTTTTATTAACCAGATGTTTGTGATGTGACCTCGTAATTTTTCTTGCTAATTCCATTTCAACGCTTGTCGAGTAATTGTTTCGATTCCATAGGCTTTCTCAATATATGATCTACATATCGGTTTTTTATATTTTTTTATCTGTATTATGACAGGCATGTTCTTTTATAATTGATCATAGTTCTTTATTACTAATAATTCTCCTTGACCAAAAGGTCTTGTTCATAGACCTGAAGCATTTGTTTATAAACTCTTGTATTTTATTAGTTTTTTTAAGATTCGTATATTATGTTGCACCACCATATAGTAACGTCGATTTTATACATGAATATTTTTAATTTTGTGTTTCTTTGTGTTATCTATTTAATATGTCTTCTTCTACATCACCTTCTGTTGAAATCATACTACCTAAGTAATTTAATTTGGTCAAGTCATCTATTGTTGGATTATAAAAAATAATTGTTATTGGTTCAATTCAAAGTGACTTGAATGTTTTTTGAGTGTTTATTGCCCATCCAAGAGTTTTTGATTTTTCACTTAGCAGATTCAGCTTTGTCTGTATATCGTTCTGTGACTGGCATGCAGGAAAATGTCGTCTGCGTATTCACGATTTTCAAGTCGACTTATAAATGTCCATTATATTTTTTTGTTAATGTCCCTCTTATTGATTGGAAGTTCCATCATAATGCACCTAATACTATGTTGAAGAGTATCGCGGAAAGAAGGTGTCATTATTTAACTCCTTCGTCTGAAGTGAACTGTTTCAATTTTGCTATCTTTATAAAGTGATTTTTTTAATCTGACTATTATGTTTGGTATTCTTCTTCTTATTTGTACCGTCCCGTCAATAACGTATATATCCAATATAATAATAATCAAATTATCAATATAATTATTACATCTTAATGTTATAAAAACATTAAAGAATGTATAAAATATTTTTTTTAATAAACGCCAAAGTACAAACAATTACAAAAACAGAATTGCTATTGTTAAAGATACTTAATGCTCTGACGCGTGGAAGATGTAAATTAATTAATCTAAACAGAAAAAAAGTTCTACAACAAAATTAGTATAGCGAATCCAAAAATTTCAAATGAAAGGAGCATTAATTTGCTCCTTTTGAATATAAGTCCGATCCTATTGTCTCCAGTTGCTTATAAAAATTTTATTATAGGTACAACAAAAGTAAATGTTAAATGATCAACCTATATAATTTACATCTTCAATTTTCATGTTTTTCCAGTTATTTTAAACTACTCTTTGTCCTTTTAAACACTATTTAAAATTACTTCAACTTAGTTAAAACGAAGCTACCAAAAGTATGCATAATTTTTTTAAATTAACACATCTTCTACCTAAAATAATAAAAAAAGATTAATAACTAATTCATTCTAATTTAATATCATTTTAATACAAGTAAAGGCAAAACAAAAAAATGGTTACCTTAAGCTTAAAAATACTTAATTTCAAATAAATGATCTTTTCTTATAGTTAATTAACGTATTCAAAAAAAAAACAAAAACAAACAGAGTACCTAAAAACTTCCTCACAAATAATATTTTTATCATATCCTTAAAGCCCATAAAAACTATAATTTATTAAAAACATTTTCATAACATTTAATTTAGAAACAGTGAAGAACTCCATCAAACGAAAAAAAAAAATTGTGTTGATACAAAACTCATTTTCTTCTTTTTAAGTATTGTGGGGTCGTTTTATATCTTAAAAAATTTCTAGGAATATATTTTTCTTTTTTTATTTTTGGGATCGTCTTCTTTAAAACAAAAAAAAAAACAAAAAAAACAACAAGCACACAAACACACTTTTATAAAACGACACTTTTTTTGTTTTGGTTCGGTTTTGTTTCTGTGTCAATATACAAAAAGGATATCGCCATTGGAAAAATAAAGTTAAATACAAAACAATATTGAGAAGGGAAGAAAAAGATTAAAACACAAGTATTAAATAAAAAAGAAAAAAATAAAAAAAAAAAACATCTTTATAATTATCCTTTTTGTTTTCTGTCTCCGTCTCTTCTGTGGTATTCATTTATATTAATATACTATATAAATATAGTACACTTAAAACGTAAAAAAGAAAAACCAAATAAAAGGACCAAGCCTTAAAGCTATAATTTTTAATCTGTTTTTGTGTACTGTTTTTGTCCTCTATTTTATGATACCTTTACTATATTTATTTGTATTTTCATTTTAGGGTTTTTTCTTACTACAATATTAGCACATATATAAATTTTTAAAAAAATGTATTTTTCATTTATGTATCGTCCCATCGATTAAACAAAATTGTCTACATTTACAATTTTGGTGACATTTTTACAAAATGACATCTATACTCAACCACGTACCAATATACATACATATATTTATATATATAAACAATATAATATCTGATAGGTAAAAGATATATTTTCAGGTCTGCCTTTACAATTTTTATCATTTCTCAACAAAAAAAAAAAAAAAAATATGTAAAAATTTTTGTCTTGATTATGAAGGACCATTTATTAATTGTAATTTAAGATCTAAACTTTATTTTCAATCATATAAAATTGGACAAAAAAGAAAAAAGTAACCGTAAAAGAAAAATCAAGTATTCTTTTCATTTTGTTTTTCTTAAAAGGTCGCAAAAACCAAAAAAGAAAAACAATTTAAAAAGACGCGACAAAATCAATCACCTTCTGATCTTGATTCAACAGCTTTCTGTCACCTATGAACGAATAATTTAAAATAAAAAAAACATAATAAAAACTTTTAAAAATTAGTTTACTTTTTTTTATATATATATTTTTAAACCAAACCACTCATATTTTCATTATAATACCAATTTTCTAATTTCCATCATATCATTCCATTCAAAAATCTTTATTAACATGTTTAGCTCGTGACTGTATTTATAAGGTTAGTGACTGTTTCAAAGTTTAAAATATAAAATGGATGAAAAAACAAAAAAAAAAGTAAAAGAAAGAAAAACAAAGAGAAAACAAAATAAAAAAAAAAAAATTTTGTTTTTTGTATTCAATTTCTTTGAAAATTCAATAAATTTTTATTAGATTTTTTTATTTTTCCATTTTGAAGTACAATTATTTTCTTTCTTTTTCCTACAAAAGCAAACAAAAAAAAAAAATATTTTTCTTTTCTGAAAAAGTTTTTAATTCTAATAAGTATTTTTTGTAAAGAAAAATTAGTTCAATTCTCCTTTTTTGTTTTGTTTTTATTTTTTTTAAATTCCAACTTCGTTTTGAAAAATATTTTTATAAAAAGACAAGTATAATTACTTTAACAAAAAAAAAAAAAAAATATTAATATTTTTTATATATCTGACAACTATAGGTTAAAACGGTTTAAAAATAACCTTAAATATAGAATATTTAAATAACAAAAGTGTTGGAACTGATTTAATTTTAATACTTTTAAAACTTCGCTTAAGTAAGATTGTATACGTATTAGTGTATATATACCTCCAGATATGATGAGTTCCTATTGTTTTCCAGGAATATTTTTTCTTATTGTTTTAATTGGTTGATGAATTGGAAAAACGTACTCTTACTTAAAATTTCGGCTTATATTTTCCGATGTATTCGTGTATGGTTTTTAAAAAATATCGTAATAAGATAGGAAAAATAATTTATGATGTTTTTAAGCTAACATCTATTAAGATATCTCTAAATATATATCCAAATATTTATTACAAGCTTAATTTTGGATATTATTTGAATAAACGTTGATTACACAAAAAAATCAGTAAATTTACATCCGACTTAAGATCGGGTAAGGTCCGAAAAGGTCCTCCACTTGGCTCTATATCTTTATAAAATATCAATTAATATGAACAAAGAAACAAACGAACAAAAAAATCATAGTGTATTTAAACAAAAAAGAAAAATAGAATGGGTTTAATTAATTTAAAGTGTTCAAAAAATTTCTAGTAAAATTTTTTAGATATAGTAATAGTGAAACTATTATAAACTTTAAAAAAATAAACCTTTATTGAACACACATACTTTAAAATGCAATATTTAAAAGAAAAAAATAATTAAAATTGAATTAGCTCAAATCCAAAGTAATTAAAATACAATAGGAAAGGCGATGATTAAGCACGTAGCATATTAAACGAGAGATTGTGAGTTTAAATCCTGCACAGATAGTAAGTTTTTTTACATGGAAAAAAAATTACTAAAAAGATAATTTTTTTTTAGTAAACCCTCCTTGTTTTAAATATACAGGTTGTTTCCGACTCAATGGTCTTCCTTGAAATGCAAGCCGTTCAAAAGTTATAGATTTTTTTGTGAAAAGTCGCTAAAACATCTTTAACCCCTCATATCTTGAAAAGGGTCCAGAATCCAGAATCAATATCAATTTTATTAAAAAATTGCAGATAATTGCAGCACAAAAAAAAGGATACTCCACAGTTAAAGATAAGCACCCAAAATATTTTTATTTTTTTTTAATTTTATTTCATTTTTATTTTAGTTAGAAAACAAAAAAGTTTCATAAAATCTAATATTTATTCTGTTGATTACAAACTAAATAAACCTTAAAACTACATTTAATTTATTTAACTTACATCATTTTAAATAATAAATTAGCAAATTTTCGAAAATTTAAATAAAAAAAATTAAAAATTATTTAAATTTATACCTATTATAAAACCTTAAAATTAATCTAAATTATATTATAATCTAACTAAACCTAAACCTAACCTAAGTTTTCGTAAATTTATTCTAATGATAGCTGCTACACAATATTTTTTATTTATTCTATTCGTTTAAAACACCATAGACCACACTGTTTATAATTTTTTTATCCTTTTCCAGGATAAACATGTCATATTTAAGTGAATTTCTCTATATAATTTGAAGGTTACATAATTCTATACCCTTACTAGTGGTTTTAAATGTGTATATCCTTTAGCATCAATATAAATAAAATGTTCAGGTGATAAAAAAATCCTGTTTTCAAGCTGTTTTTAATACACTCTTCATTATGATAACATATATGAGATATTAAACCATTTCAATTTCTATTCAGAAATCAATTGAAATGATTACGATAAGTTTTTATCGTTAAATTTAAATTTAAAAAAGACCAAATATAACAATTTAATAATAGTATTCGATTTGTAATGGCCTTAGTAGCCGATGGTTTTGTAATATTGCAATATCCTATGTGATTTGTAATATTAATATAAATATAAATAAATAAATAAATAAAAAATTATTCAATTACATACATTAATGTAGTGCAATATTATTGAACCATCGGCTACTAAGGCCATTATAGGTTTTTATACTAATATTAAATTATATACTAATATTATTTATTTTGTTTATATTATATACTATAGATTTACATTATATTAGGTCGTAAGGGGGGTATGTAAAGAAAAAAACTTACGACCTGTGCAGAGATCGAACCCACACTCCTTCGGTTAATACGCCACACGCCTACCCAGTAGGCTACCGAAGCCCCTAAATAAAAAATTTTTAGAATAAATAACAAGTGTTCAGAAGGATTGCATATCTTAAGGCGTTTCTATTAATCTAATATAAAATATTAACAAATTACTATATAATTAGTAATTACATTGGATATTCATTCGATAAAAATTATTAAGGAATGTTTTACAAAAATATTTATTATCTTCAGTAAAATTCTTATGTACATATATTTAAACAAAAAAATTTATATCATTTTTATTTTATTTTCTTCTAAACCGAAACCGATAGTGCTTTACATAGTTAAACTTTTAAAACTTTTGAATGCCATAAGCATAATTTTCATACATAATGTTCATGTTTATTTTAAGGATTAAAACAAAACTTTAATATGAGTTATAGAGAATTATAAATTTTCCAAAAATTATAATTTAAATATTTGTAAAATTGAAAATTTTATTAAAAGTATCGTAAAGTTATTTTCTTATTATTAGTTTTTTTAATAGATTCAAATCCTTATATATATGTATATTATTAAAATTTATTTCTTTTGATAAAATAAACTTTTATTTTAAATAAAAAACAGGTCATAGTTTATGTTATAAGAATTAGTAATGTGTTTAAACAAAATAGATTAAATATTGCTTCTTTTTTTATTTAAATATCAAATTAGATAAAAAGGATTTTCTTTTGTAAGATAATTTTTATAATGGTGTTAATTTTAAAAAACAATTTAACTTAAAATAAGATTACAAAAAATAAAAGAAAATTTAGAAAATAAAAATTTCAAAAAAAACCGAAACTGATAATTTGAGTATAAAGCACAGAAAGAAAGAAAAAACAAAATTTTTGGCATATTTATTAAAAAAAAAATTCATTAGGGAATGTTTTAAACACAGTCCTAAAAAATTACAAATTAGAATTTTATTTTTTTTTTTTGTTTTCTTTTTTTGTTAAAATCTCTAAGGTTTCTCAAAAACCAAAAAACAATACCAAAAAATCGCTAAAGAAAACCAAAAAAAAAATTTCATTGCTTTTACTTCTTTTCTGTTTTTTTTTTCGTAAGAACAAAATTAATAAATATACAACAAAAAAAACGTATTGAAATATATATATATATATATTTATATATGTACATATACAATTTTATATTTCTATAAGAAAATTAGTGACTGGTTGTTTTTCAAAACAGATGGAAATTATTTTTAAATCAGCTAGTAATTATGGAAATATTATTTGCGTGGGGTATTATCAATTTTTGTTTTTTTTTTTTTTTAATTTTTTTTTAAATATTTAAAATACTATTACATAATTCGTACCAATGTTTTTTCAAGTATACTCAATATAAAAGACTTTTACTCAACAAAGTAATTTGCAAACAATCGAATTAAATTAAAAATTATAACGCAAGAAATATTTCCGATATCATTATCATGTGAAGTTAAAATCATCCATCAGAATTAATAAAAAATTTAAAAAAAAAAACAATAATAATAATAAATATTCCGACCACATTTATGGATAAGATTTTTACTAATTAAAGCATCCACATCTTCCTTCCAGTAACAAAAATAATGTGGGTCAATAATTTTAACTGTATACGCATTTAAAAATCTAAGAAATTCAAAATTAAAGGTTGTCTATAAGAAATTAATAAGAAATTAATGATTACTTCTTACTTCTTTGTTGAAGTTTTTAATTTATGCATATCTGCAAATACGTAATCTGGTAAAGTGCTTTATTAAAAGATTGTGCTATCGAAGATTTATTATTTTTAATAGTTTTAAAGTTTAACTTATAAGATTTTACTAAATATTTACGCGAAAAAAATGAGTGAAAGGATTTAAATTTATATCTTTACAGCATATCCTGTAAAGAAATACTTTAAGTTCAAAATTTAAATACGTTTTTTTTTTTTTTTTTTCTTTTCTGCAATCATTGAAAGTTACTATAGAGAAGTGAAACGAGCACGAGTCGTCTTTGAGTGTGTGGCTACTAAACACCACCTCCTTATTTTGGCCAAACAATAGGTTATACGACCTTTAGTACTCATGTACTGCCTGATCAAAGGAAGTTGAATTAGAGAATGAAAATTTATTTCAAATTGGCAGGCATATTGTGAACAAAGCTATTAATATTCACCATGAATCTTTGGACGTTGTAAATGCAATCATCGTTAAAAACGTCCAAAGATTCGTTAAAAATTGTTTTTGAATAGAAAATGAATTTTTCTAAAGCTAATTACAAAGTTTTAAGAAAAATATTTTCACAAAATATTTAAATAGTATTTATTTGTGCAATATAAAGGTATCCCAATCAATACTTGTAAGATAATGAAATTATTTTGCATTAAATTATTTTAACTTTTGACTTTATATAAATCGATACTTAACTTATAATAGACTAGCGTTTATTATAAAATAATTTTTGAAAAGAAAACATGAATTTTTTCTTTTTATCTTTTTTCCAAAACAAAAAAAATTTGGTTTACGATTGTACCACTAAAAAACTTTTTTTTTCGATTAATCTTATACTTGACAGATGATTTTGATAAAATTTCATATAAGTATAAAACTAATCGAAAATCAAATTTAAACTAGGAATTGTCTACTTTACTAGGAATTGTCTACTTTAAACTAGGAATTGTAATATACAATATTACAAAACTTATTGAAGAGTCCACGTAATGTTATAGGACAAAACACTCTTAAAATTGATACGTTTATATTAGTTCGCAAGAAAAATTTTCATAATTTTCTTTAAAAAAAAAAATACTAAATCTAAATCAAATTGGAAGCTAAAATAATAATTCCAATCATTTTAAGAAAAAAATTAATGTAAATTATGCATTTGATATATTAGTAAGATGATGATAATTTTAATCATATAATTAATACTAAACGCAGTAAAGAAATTGAATTAAAAATAAGGCTTAAATTATGATCACATGTTTATTGCAATATGTATACATTGAAGATTTATATCTTTAGAATTTTAAAATGATATATAAAACAAATCATTCTAGAAAGACTATAAATATCTTTTTGCATTTACATAATATTTATTTAAGGTTAGAAAGGAAATATAAATTATCATTGTCTTAACCTTAAATACAATCAAGATATGCAATTTTGTTAAAATGTATACGTATATATATACATACTTATATATACAAATAGATATTTCACTTCTGGCTATATAGGTACAGAATATATATGAAAAAAAAAGGTAAATAAGGTAAGGTAAGGTAATACAAAAGGTAAATAATAAAAGTATTTAAAGGATATAATATAACTACTTATATAATAAAAAATAAATATCTCAAAAAAATAAGTAATTGTTTAAAATTTATCATGGCATAAAATATCCTTTTTTTACTTATCTAACATATAGAACTTATATTGGAAAAAAAAACAAAATAAAACAAAACATTATAAATTTTATATATGGGTATTTACAAATAAATAAAATTTTAAATAATTTTAGGATTATTGATAAATTTATCTAATAAATACTAATTGATTTGTTATTTAAAAATATTAGAGTTGAGATAGATAAATAATTTTATGAAAATTAAAATATAAAATATTAATAAAATTATTTTACTTTTTTGCAAAATAAATTTTACTTTAATAGAATTATTTTAAATCAAGCTTTTTCAAATCCATTGAACCAATATTTTTTAAAGAATTTTATTTTTTTTTTTCTATGTAGATATATCTTTAGATACATATATATGTAGCTATTATTGGTACATCTTTTGTGATGAAAAGTTCTTTTTATGCAAAATAATTGAATTCAATATTTTCGAAATTAGTTTTGAATTATTATAAGATTTTCACTTTTAATTTATAAATTTCTTTTTAACTTATTAAATTTAATTTTTGTTTTAAATTTTTTAAAAATATGTATAACTAAAAGGTGTTTCACAAAAAATGGAAAAAAAAAATTTATGGGTAATCGAAACAATCAAAAGATTACATTATGAATGGTATTATGACCACAGATTCACTAAAAATAATCTATTATTATAGATTATTTTTATACGAGTATATAAATAGGATTTGACTATGAAATTTCGCGTTTCAAAATCTCGCTACTAAACATTTTTTTTTGTCTCAAAATCTCATGTTTATTTGGGTCGCCTGCCAAAGTCCAATTTACAAAATTTAAAAACTCCAAAATGCAAATCACAACCTCCGATAGTTTTCAATAGCTGATAGGTTTTTTTTTTACAGTATTTTACATTTCATATTTGATTATTTAAATATATTTCTGAACTTGAATATTGTTTTGATATTGATATCAGTAATTTATTAAAGAGTTTCTAAACGGATAAAACGATGATTTTGTAACCAATATACATAAAGTTCCTTCTATTCTAAAAAATCTGGTATATTTATTTTGGAACCAACTATAAAATCACTCATAAATATTTTTTTTTATATAAATGCATACTTCAATATCAAAACATTTAAAAGAATTCTAACAAGCAATATTTAAAATAGTATGTATATAATTTGTTGCCGCCACCAAACCACAGCAAAACTTTATTTCAAATAATTTATTTTAACCCTGATTTTGTAACCGACTATAAAAATCCTTCTAATTATTCTTTTTACTTAAATATTTCAATAACAAAGCATTTAATTCTTGTTGTTCGAATGGAAAACCATTTCTACTTTTTCGCAATATTAGTATTTAAAAAAAACACCACCTTTTAAAACACACACGAAATTTATAAAAGCGAGATTTCAATACCTTCCAATTCAAATAACAAGAAAAAAAAGTCTCTTTCAGTCTCTCTTAACGTTAACACAATAACGATGATAGTTATATCTCTTTTATATTAATTTTATAATGGCATTTTTCGACACAGTTATCTTAAAAATATCTTAGAAAGATCTAACCTTTTACAATTGAATTTATACTTAGTTCAACTTAATATTCTCTCATAACATTCAGTGTAAAGTTCCTTCATAAACCAAATCGTACATGTAAATTAGAACTTAAAAAAAACTATTAAAATACAAAAGTTCAAAATTCATTAAATATTCGAGTTTAAAAAAAAAAACGTATTTTTAATCATAATACCAAATAATACCGAGTCTCTCTTGACTTGTCAAACGAGGAGTAACGCGTGCGCATTATCATAATTCCTATATTAATATAAAATTGCAAAAATAATAAGAAAAGAAATTGTCAAAAACTATTCTAATATTTAAAAATTAAATTAAATTTTTTTTGTTTGTTTTCTTTATTAAATAATGTAATGAATAATATTTTAGAATTGGATCAAAATGAACATAATAATAATTTAAATATTGTCAAAAAAAATACAAAAGCTTTAGAGAAATCTCTAAAAACCAAACAATCAGTATTAAATGCAAATAATAACAAAATAAATAACGAACCAACTAGTGATGAACCAACTAATAAAAAAATAAAAATGACAAAAAAAAACAAAAAAAAAGCGGACTTGGCTTCCGAAAATAACCACTTAAAGCAAGAAATCGAAAATCTTAAAAAAACTATTAAAAAACTTAAGCACATGGCAGCTTCACCAAGTGTCATAAACAAAAATCAGTTTGAAAGTCTCCCTATTAATTTAAATGCAGAAATAAATGACACGGATAGCGAAGAAAGTAACAATAACAAAAATATTATCAATAACAATAACAATAATAATAATAATAATAATAATAATAATAATAATAATAATAATAATAATAATAATAATAATAATAATAATAATAATAATAATAATAATAATAATAATAATAAAACTAATATAACAGATAATGATAATAATAAGCTCGAAAAACCGATCTCAGATTTTATAAATCATAATACTTCAATCAACAATCAATCATCATCATCAGCATCATATCAGATTCAAGATGACGATTTCGTACGAATCATGAAAGAAAAAAATAAAAATAAAAGACAAATAAACACTGAACATATGGATTTAATTGCTAGAGGTACTGACAACAAAATCAACAAGAACAGTAATAAATTTGAAACTATGACAAACAAAAATTTGAAAACATCTGATGTAAATATGGTAGCAGAAGCATACATACATGACAAAACTCAAAATAATTCGGTAAACAATAATAATTATAATTATGTTAAAAGTAAATTACCCCCCATTAATACTTATGATCAAAGTCCAAATGAAATCATAAAATTATTAATTGTAAGTTATAAATTAAATGCAAATTGTTTTTATATTAAAAAAATATCAAATAAGAAACATGCTATTTATGTAGACAATATTGAAAATTACAATATTATTAAAAAAGCTTTAAATGATGTTGAAGCTTCGTTTTTCTCATATACACCTCGTGTTGAAAAAATTAAAACAATACTATTAAAAGGTTTACATATAAATGAAACAGTAGAATGTGTAAGAAATTATTTAGATAACTTAAATTTTAATAATTGTAAAATTCATAAAATAGTTAGATTTACCACTAAAAAGTCACAAGCTGAAAACAGAATCTTACCCACCTTTCTAGTCCAAGTTACACCAGATAGTACGCTTTCAGAACTTTACAGTATTAAAATAATAAATTACCAAACTGTCACTTGGGAAAAATTGAAAAGGAATGAAATATTACAGTGTAAGCGCTGTCAACGTTTCGGTCATACGGCAAGCAACTGCAATTTAGATTACAGATGCGTTAAATGTGCTCAAAACCACGGCCCGGGTATGTGTGCCATAACGCAAAAAGAAAATGACAAAGAAAAATTATTTTGCGCTTTATGTAAAAATAATGGCCATCCAGCCTCTTTTAGAGGATGTCCGAAATTTGCTAGCCTTAAAGAGGCACTAAAAAAGAAAAAAGAAATGGCTACTATAAAAATGAACCAAACCAAACATAACATGTTGAATAACATTGTAACAACTGGTAATTCTTTTGCAAATGTACTAAAAGACGGAAATAAAACTGAACCAACTAAAATTTCAGACTCATTTGAAAAAGCTTTACAAAATATAATAACTAAATTAAACTCACTAGAAAAAACGATTAATGATAGCACAAAAAGAATAGATTTCTTATTTTCAACATTTGATTTATAATAAAATGTCTATAAACAACCCATCTTGTAATAAGGAAAGGCAAAAATCATTAAAAATGATTACAATCAATACCAATTCAATAATTTCAATCGAAAGGCAACATTTTCTGAATTCATTTTTAAAACAAAATAATTCGGACATCGCTTTTATATCAGAAACGAAGCTAAACCCATCAAGAAAAGTTTGTGTTGAAGGCTATAATATAATACGTAGAGATAGACCTAATTCAGAACAAGGGGGAGGGTGCGCAATATTAATAAAAAAGCACTTCAAATATAAAGAAATTAAGAAACGAGCAATCCAAAATTTTGAATGTTTGGAAGTCGCTATCATATGTATTAAATTAAATAGTAATAAAAAATTGTTTCTAATTTCGGTATACGCATCACAACGTTTCTCAGAAAAATTTATAGAAGATTTCGACAAACTTTGGCAAATCCTAGAACTGAATAATTTAAATAATTTTTATGTTATTGCGGGAGACATGAATGCCAAACATATAAATTGGGCTAACAAATCTAACAATAATAGAGGCAGTTCATTAAATGCTTGGCTGCAAAATAAAAGTATGATTTATAGAACGAAATTATACCATAGTCAATATCCGTCACGCCCTATCTCAGAATCATTCTTAGATATCTACCTAATAGACTGTAGGTTTTCTGTGAAGAACAGTATATTTCAAGATAAGTTAGAAACGCTACCTTATGATAGCGATCACTGTGCAATAAAAATGGAAATTTTACAACATAACATGTCTGATTTTTGTTTGGAAATTAATGAAGATATTATTTTATACAATTTTAAAAGAGCCAATTGGAATATATTTAAAAAAAAACTCAACCAAAATTATACTGAGATGTTAGACAGGGAAATAAATATTGTAACCAATAGTAAATCTCTGACTGAGAAAGAAATTGATCAGAGTATTGAGAAAATTAACAATATAATAAAAAAATCCATAAAGGAATCATTACCTATAGTTCAAACAAAGTCTTTTCTTAAAAATTACTCAAATAAACAAATAATTAGGCTTGAAAATTTCAAAAGCCAGCTTATAAGCAAACTTAACATACTATATCGTTCAGGTTGTAGAAAGAATGATACAAGAATTATTGCTACAAAAGCCCAAATTCGCGACGTTAAATCTCTTTTAACTCAAAACTTTAAAATCAATATCAATAAATTCTGGGAAAACAGATTAAAAGCCATAAACCCTAAAACTCACAATATGTTCCCAGAGCTTAATAAAATATTTAGGAAAAAAGAATCCCTAAAAATTGATGAGCTCAAACTAGAAGCAACTACGGTAGCAGAAGATTTACTATCTAAATCTGGGGTTAAAACAGACGAACTGGATATTGACGAAAATAATAACTACATTATTCATAAAAATAAGGACATTGCATTGTTGCTAGGAAAAAATTTTCAACAAAAACATAAATTGCAAATTGATAAAAATAGGAGAGAAGTAGACAAGAAAGTTAGGAAAACTATTCGAGTAAATAGGATCAAACTAAAGTCCAAAAAAGGCTTAATAGAATTTAATGATAGTAATACGGCAGATAATGCATCTAATGTAAACTATCAAACATTTTTCATTACAACATCAGAGCTTACCGAATGTATAAAAAAATTAAATAACAAGACCTCGTCGGGTATAGATGGTATTCCGAATGTAGTTCTCAAAAATCTAACAAAAGAAATAATTAGACAATATTGCATAATTTTTAATAACGCCCTAAATATAGGTTATTTCCCAAAGGAATGGAAAAGAGCGAAAATAATCCCGATTAGAAAAAAAGGTAAAGAAAAATCAGACCCTAACAGTTACAGACCTATTAGCCTGTTACCGAATATTGGTAAACTGTTCGAAAGAATTATTAATAGACCAATAACACGACTAATAGACAATTTAGAACTATTATCGGACAACCAATTTGGATTTCGCAAACAGACTTCCACATCCCATGCTATTAACAAAATAGTGTCCGACTTATGTTGGCACATCAATAAAAACGACAGTGTTGGATGTCTACTAATTGACCTTTCTGATGCCTTTACAACGGTATGGATAGAAGGTCTAATACACAAACTTTTCAAATACAATTTTCCATGGTATCTTATTAGGCTTATAAACAATATGATTACTAAGAGATCATTCAGAGTAGAAGTAAACGGAAAAACTTATGATAAAACGTACAACATACAAAATGGGCTACAACAAGGTACAGTCAACTCACCAATTCTGTTTTTACTTTATATAAACGATCTATTAGTAAAACTTAACAACCAGGATCCCAACAACTATGCTATAGCCTTCGCGGATGATTTGACAATTTATGCGGGTAACAAGACCTTTGACAACATAGAAAACAGTGTAAATAAAATGTTTAGAACAGTGACGAACTATACTAATTCTTGGAAACTGAGAATCAATTGTAGTAAGTCTGAGCTAATACTGTTTAGAGATGTTTTAAGAAACTGCCCTCTTTCTATAAAAAGAAACTGGAGACAGTTCGCGATGAACAAAAACAGTGAGAATGAAATAAAAACCAAACCCGTAGTAAAATTATTAGGAGTGACGTTACAACACAATATGAAATTTATACAACACACTAAAAATCAAATTAGTAAAGCTAATAAGGCTTTCTTTATAGCTAAAAAATTGTTCTATTCAAAAATCATACAGCCTAGGGTCAAAATTATAGCTTACCAAGCGATTATAAGATCTATTCTGAGCTATGGTTGCACGGCATGGTTTAATATAAGTGCATCTCTTATGGAGAAACTTAGACTTTTTGAACGCAAATGCATAAGAATATGTTTAGGTGAGGCTCGAAAACCCGAAACGCAATATCTACACTACATTTCAAATAAAAACATTTACAATAAAGCACAGACTATTAGAATTGACAACTTCATAGTTTCTATTATAAGAAAATTCTGGAACAGAACATATTTTATCTACAACAACAAGACAATTAAAAACTCAGCTTATTGCAATGACCTGTACATCCAACATGCTATGCAAAAAGGATTTATCCCTCCAGAAGGGTTCATTTATTTGGACCAACATAATTTTATACAAAATGCCGAAAAAGTTCCTCTCTTCTACCACTTTGAGAGAAGGGCCACAGACACTAAAATACCATTAAATTGGGGAATATTAAATATGATACCGCAAAAATTTAACATGTCATTGTCGGATAAAGACAGAAATAAAATAGAACGAAATTTTTGGTGGCTTCTATAGTAGTTTAAAAAGAAGCAGCTTGTGGATTAATTAGTTGTAAGGTAGGTTAGGGATTAGTTTTAAGTTTAAGTTTAAGTTTAGAAGTAATGTTTAGGTTAATTTTTATCAATATCAAAAAAAAAAAATTATAGTTGGTTTTTTAAATTTTCCAATTAGTATAAAATTTAAAAAAATAAAATGTATATAATTATAACTAAAATAATAAAAAATTGTTAAAAGCAAAATAAAAAATTAAAAAAAAAAAACATAATATAGAGTACTCGAATGGGGGGCAATATATTAATAAAAAATTTATTTAATTTGGTGTTATATAGATTAGTTTCCAAACATATAATAATTTTTGTAACGTTTAAGAAAAAAAATAAATAAATCTATATTAAAAAAAAAAAAAAAAAAAACCAAATAATACCTTAATTCAAAAATTATATTTTTAGAAGTCCTTGATATAAAAAAAACTTTAAAAAGAAAACACCCACTTAAGGAAAAAAAAAAATATTTTCATGTTTTGAATTTTAATCTGAATATTATTTTAAAATAAAGGCATCTTTCATACCTAAGTATTTATACATATATATTATTGTTCTTAAGATTTACACTGAATGATAAATCTTTGAAAATCTAGTAAATCGATTTAATATTCAAAATCAATTTTAATATCATCGATTTTATTATCAACTCAAATATATATAATATACTCTACAATATATCTTTGGAATTATATTTCTAGAAAACTTTTAAAATGAATTTGAGTAGTTTCTTTTATTAAAATCTATAAAAAGTGCTATTGGAAAGATAAAAAGAAAACATAATAAAAACAAAAAAAAAAAAAACCTAGGAGAGAGATAAATTTTTATTTTATTTAAATTTGTATATATGTATGTATATAACAGATATTCTTTAAAAATAAAACAAAAGATTGTATTTTTCTAAAAATTGTATACCACATATACTAATTTATTTGCAATATTCGTCCATTCATTGCAGCAGCACCTCTCAAGTATGTTATATTGACAATATTCTTGACAATATCAAATTAATGGGAAAAATTTAAATACTATTTTAAGTACCTAATTATGAACGATTTATTATCCAATTTAAAAACAAAGGTTTAATTTATAGCCAACAGCTCCCAAACAGTGGGTCGCGAAGGCTTTATATTTTCTTTAAAAAATGTGTGTTCAAATTAACAAAAGATTTTATGGAAGAAAATGAATTACCATTATTCATTGATTCAAAATGTTATACCCAGCCATTTATAGTAATACAAGAAAGAAACTTTCAAAAATCTTTTCCAAACGACTTTGACATAATGCAATATGAATGGATCTGGCAATCATTTTGCGTAAATGCACGGCATCTCCAACATTTTTATATAAAAACCGAGAAGGAATTAATAGAATTGTCAAATGTGAATCAGGATTTTTAACTCGTACTTATATAAAAAAAAACAAATATCGAAACCGGATTGATGAGATCGATGAAATTAAAATGAGAGACCAACACTCACAGAAATAGAACCAAAATTTGACGAGCTGTGTGATAAAATACTTAATTGTCTGAATTAAGTATTTATATGTCTAAAAATTTTTTTTTTTAATTTTTCAAAATTTGTGACTCGAATTGATATTAATTTATTTTCTTAATGCTACTGTCCTTTTTTTTTAGTTTTGAAAAAAGAAAACAGCTTAGAATTATATACATAAATAAATATATAACTGGAAAATAAATACAATATAAATATTTAAAACCAAAATAAAATATATTTTTTATTATAAACAAATTTTTGAATATATTTTGTTTTTTTGTTGGGTCGTCAGAAATTTTCAATTCGAAAATTGGATCGTCACGTCAGTTAAAATTGGTGGGAACGCATCATTTATACCAACCAAAAAAGCTAAAATATAACATTAATTTTAACCTGAAAATAAATTGGCCAAAAACTAATCTTGTAAGTTTTCAAGTCAATAATTGTAATTGCATGATGCCTTTCAGATTTGATTTCCTAAAGTAAAAGATTGCATTTGTCTTCTCTATGGAATTCAAAATGAAATATTTTCCAAATTAAAAAGATAATAACTAAAAAGCTAGAAGATTAAAAAAAAAATGTGTAATTCCCCCTTAAATTCTAAGCTTTAATATTTTACAATTATTTTATTCCTAGGGTGGAGTTGATAAAAATGACTACAAAAAAATTGGTGATACAATGCAATCCCAAATCATATTTTAGTATATGAGATCTTACCCTATTAAAGATCAATTTCTTTTTAGACAAAATAATAACTTAAGTTAATTTTTAGAATTAATGTACAGTTTAGACAAAAAACTAAAACGTAAAATAATCTCAGACATAACTTGAGAAGTGTGACTATGTATGTACTTGCATTATTTTAGCAATTAATTAATTTTTCATTTATTTAACTTTTTTGTTTCTTTGTACTTTATATTTTTTCAACTCTTATTCTTTGCTAAAAAAAAAAAACAAATAATAAAACATAATTTTTTATATCCTTTTTTTCTTATAACTGCAATATTTTTAAAATTGGATTTTATAAACAAAACTAGTTTTAAAAAAAATAAATAAAACCAAAAGAACAACGAAAAATAAATAATATTCTCTAAATGGTGATATACTATCATCTAAAAAGGATATTAACACAAATTTTATTCGTAATGTTAAGAAGAGCGAAACTTAGAATTGAAATACAAAACAAAACAAAACGAAATAATAAAAATTCAATTTTTAGTTGCTAGGTTTGATGACTTCCATTCAATATAGATCGACAACATATACCTTATTTTCATTCTACAAATATATATTTTTTTTTTAAACACCCTTATTTTTGTTTTCTTTAGCTAAAAGCTTTTCAAAGTCATAAGGTTGCAAAAAATCCAACATAAAGAAAATATTTTTTTACAAAAAAAAAGTAAGAACTAAAAACTTATGAAAATTTCATTTAAATAATTCATCTTTTTTTTTTTTTTTTTACCTTTACAAACATAAATAAATTATCTATAAAAACAGAAAGTGATATTCTAAAAAAAAAAAAAACATGAAAAATCTTGTTATTTACACATACATACAAACAGTCTATTATACAAGTTTTTTTTTTTTGTAATACGAACTTTTCTTTTTTATTTTTACTATTAAAAAAAAAGAAAATAATGTAAAACAAAAAAAAAATTTAAATTCATAAGCCATCATTTTAATGGAAACGAAGCGAATAAAATATATATTATGGTTACCAGATGTATTAAATTGCATTTCAAGGATTAACGCTTTATTATCCTTCTGGGAATATTTAAATGTCTCGTATTTTAAAAAATTATAATAAAAAAAAAAACAAAAATATAAAGAAAAATATAAAGAAAAAGTTTTTTATTAGCCATCTAAAATTAGCAGATTTTTATTTTATTTTTTTTTTTGCATTGCTAAACTAAGTATGGTAACTCTAGAAAAAGAAGACGTGAAAAAATATCAAAAAGTAAAAGGATTTTTACTAGCCGTCTGAAAATAAAGTTTTAGATTTTTGTATTTATTTATTTTTTTTTTTTGCATTAAATAGATAAAGGACCTTTTCTTATTATTCATTTCGCCATTTTTTTCATTTTGTGTGGTAACTGTTTTTTTTTAAATTAGAAGAAAAGGTAGGAAGTTTTAAAACAAATTTAAAGAAAAAAAGGAGTAAAAAAAGGTTGAAAATATGATTTTTGATTTTCTTTTATTATTATTATATTTTTTTATTCTAATATTTTATATGAATTATTCAAATTTATTATACAAACGAATGTAGCTAAGAATTGTTTGTCAATAAACTTAAAAATTGCAAACGGAAAAATGTTAATGACAATATCCTTCGAAAAAAAAAAAAAAGTGAAAAAATCATAATTTTTCTTTAACGGAGAACGGTTTTAATAAATTTACAAAATTTTTATCATAAAAACATTTAATATTTAACTGATCTTTATTATGTATCGATATTTTTCTTTTATTGGTAATCACTTTCATCTAAAAAAAAAAACTATAAATCACAAAATCTATTGAAAAATTTTAATAAGAATAGTTCCTCATTACCATCATTTTCTAGAGAAAAATGGAAAAAAGCAACAGGATTAAAATTGATTTTTTTTTTTTTTTTTCAAAATCTAATTAACTCAGCAAATTATGCAATTTTTAAAGTAATTTTTATTTTAAATTTAATTACTAACTTTTTTAAACTTTTATTAAATAAACTTATTATTTTATCTTTTTAGGTTTATCAAAACGACCAATTGGACCACCACATCGAAAAACTAGTCTAACAAAACATTCAGAAGTTAAAAAACGATTTCTTGAAATATGTGATAAAACATTATCAGATGATATTAAATCAGCTTTAAGATTACCAGCTTTTGATTCGTATGATTGGGAAGACGCTGATGTTATATATTTAATGCAAACAATGTTTGTTGAATTGGGTTTAATTGATAAATTTAATATACCAATTGAAACATTAAGAGAATGGTTATATGAAGTATATAAACATTATAATGAAGTACCATTTCATAATTTTAGACATTGTTTTTGTGTTGCACAAATGGTAAGTTGTTATATAAAAAAACTAAATCAAATTATTTTTTTTTTTCTTAAAAATTTTAATGTATAATAATAACATTATGTTTTGTTTTATATATAATAACAAAAATATATTCAATTTAATGACTAAAATTTATAATAAGGTAAAAATTTGTTAAAACTTTAAAAAATCTTTAAGAGAGTAAAAACCAAAATCTGATTTTTCCAAGTATTAATAGAAAAAAATTCAGAATATTTGAAAATATCGCTTGCATATTTGCTATTGCTATTGCTATTGCAATTCGAAATTAAAATTAAATTACCCAAGGAAATTATAAAAATATCTATTTGAAAAAACAAGCTCGCATTGCCACCAAACATTTAGATAATATTTGATTGACTCAGCAGAGTCAACTTATTAAATTCCATCTCAATAACATCGGAAAATGATTAAAAAATTACAAAAATTATATATGTATTTAGAAAAACACTTCGCCACCTATTTTTGGATAAATATTAAAACTTATTGGACAATAATATAAAAAGTATTATTAATAAATATCTGTACGAAATATTAAAAAAAAAGAACAAATTATAACAGTATAAATATACTTGGTACATAATGAATTGAGTTGGAGAGGATTAGCAAAGTTCTATTAAAATAAAAATGAAAAATCTGCTTAAAAACCAAAAACGACAAAGCCCCATTTTATATTTTAAATATTTATAATAGCTATACATATATATTTTTTAGTTATTATTTGTATATTTTAAATAAATAATAAAACAAATATTTCTAAGAGTATAAGTGCATAATGCTTTTCAAAAAATCTTTAAAAAGGTAATACCTATTGTTTTTAAAATTAAGTATTTTGATTTCGGAATAAAACAAAATATACATCTTAAAATAAATGATTGTATATAAATGCATATGTATGTATATTCAATTGATGTAAACTTGCAAAAGAAAAAAATATTTACAAAATTTTATCTTAAAATTTATCTTAAAATATAAAATTATTTTTATTATAAATTTTTTCATTTGAATGTTAATTTAATAAATTATTTAATATTATGGGGCCTCGGTGGCCTAGTCGATAAAATCGTATAAAATAAACACCGAGGGAATGTGGATTCAAATCCCACACACGTCGTAAGAGTTATTCCTCCTTACGACATTTACAGCCACGCCTGAACAGGAAAGGCTATGTAATTTCCTGTCCACATTATGTGGCAGATAAATGTATTAAAAAAAAAAAAAAGAATATTTAATAGGTACATTTTTTATTAATAATTTATTTTTATATTTTAGTATGAATAGTTACAATATATGTAGCTTTACTAAATTTTGATCTGTTCTATAAAATATAAAAGTACATATAGGTAGATACCTTTTTTAATGATTTTAAATATAAAAGTCTTATAAAACAACCCCCTCCTAAAATTAAATTATAATAAACTTTTTTACATACCAAACCATTTACCTTACAAACGACTTATACGAAAACTTTTTAAATTTCGAAGTATAGAATTTAAAGACTAACATGTTGTTAGTTAATTTTTTAAATTGGAAAATTAAACAAATCATTTTTTATCCCCTTTTTCATTTTCAACTCAAGAATTAATTATCAGTATAGCGTAAAATATTAACAACTAAAAAAAAATGCCCAATAAAGTAAATAATTTATTACATTATTTCGAAAATTATTTTCACACATTAAAATTTAAAATTTTCATTATATTAAAAATGTTTTTTAGTATGTATCAAAAATGTTCCTACCTTATAAAGAGAATTCCTTTTATTTTACATACTTATGTATATATGTATGTACATATTCCAAAATGTTTAACTTCAGTTTTATATTATATCAATAGAACTGAAATAAAATGAAAAAATTTAATTAATGAAATTATATTAAAGGTATTGTTTTGTTACTAAAAGAAATAAAATATTTTACATTTAAAGTTTAATAAAGTTAAAAAAAAAAGTTAAAATTACAAAAAAATTTATCTTACCTAAAACTGAAATTGTCACCTCAATTCTTCTTATATCCATATAGGTATTCCACTTTCTTTTTTTTTTTTTTTTGTTTTAAATATTTTTTAAATAGGTAAATAAATATAATTATGTATTTACCTATGAATAGGTATATGTAAAATATAACTAACCTAAAAATAACAAAAAAAAAAAAATTAAATTATAAAATTTATAATATTTTATATATGTATGTAGTTATATAAGTATATGTATAGGTATTTTTATATAATTTAAAAAGTCTTAATTTAAAGATTATTTGATTATTTAATTGAATTGTTAAAAAAAAAAAACATAAAACCTTCAGTTTTTTTTTTATTATTACCTATAATTTTAATTTACCAATTGATTTAATTTACCTTTAATAAACGTGAACCAAAAATAATGTTTTCTTTCCATATTTTTTATATTCCATATAACTTAATTTTCCTTCTTTTATTTAACATCTTCATTCAGATTTATGTATGCACATTGCACATTGCACATCCAGTCAATTAAATAATTAATACAACAAAATTTACACAATATAATTTAATAAAATAAAATAAATATAGGCACATACATATGTATGTATGTATGTACATAATTTTAGTAATTTAAATTTAAAAAAAATTGTAACTTTTTTTCTTTTTCCAGCATCCAAATACTTACAAACCATACAAATGCATAAAACAAAACATTTAACCATTTATATTCCATTAACTAATTTTTTAATTCAGCAAGTATGTAAGTATGTACATATGTACATGCATGGATATGAATATTTTCCAAAAAAAAAAATTTTTTATCACTTTAATACATGTAGTAATTATAATTTACATTTCATTAGCATAAAATTAAATCGAATATTATTTTTCTTTAAATAACTTAAAGTGTTCTAAAATCAACCAAAATCAAATTTTCTTTATTTGTTTCTATTAAAACCGCTATTCATGAACGGTTTTTTTTTAATCAAAAACAAAATACAAACACACTCGAGTCAATATAAAATAATATAATACAATACATTAAATTCAATTTTATTTAAAAAAAATACACACACACCTATACACATATTCTTTTCACTTTTTTCTAGTTTCTAATTTCTATATACAAAAAGTTCTTATATTGAAAATAATGAACAAACTTTTTTTGGTTTAATTTTAAAATTAATTTTAATTATTATATAATTAACTGATCTGATAGTTATATAAAAAATTTAAATATTAAATATATGTATAATTAATTATTACATTTATATATATAAAGTAAGTAATGAAACTATTTTTAAATTTAAATAATTTTAATTTGAAATTTAAATACAACAAGTAGGTAACAACATTTGAATGTATGTATACATTTTTTTTATGTTCTAATAAAAGAATTTATAATACCGCCACGGCCAAGTTTTCAAACAATGACTAATTTAATTTTGTATGCATTAAAATAATAAAATTATTAAATAGAAGAATTCGAGTCGGCTTAATTCTTTTGCGACTTTATTTATTCTATTATTTTATTTTATATAATATGATGACTGACTTGACAGCTTGATAGTTGATATTATCTCTCTCTAAATGTAATGAGATGAGATTTCATTTGAGAGAATAAAGATTAAAGAGAGTTTAATATTTAATATTGAAGAAAAAATTAAGATTTGATTTTGTTTTGTTTAACATTTTGCAGTTGATTAAGAAAATGAAAAAAAAAAAAAGAGAAAATTGATTTTTTGTTGTTTTTGTTGTTTTAATTTTTGATTTTAAAAGGTTTTTTTTTTTTTTGAATATTAAAAATATTTTTTTTTGTACAGTATAGGAAATAGGAATATAATAGGACTATTAATAGGAGTATTATTATTATACCGTATATTATATGTATATATGTATGTATATACTGACAGTATTTAATCCTATACAATTAATAGTACACTGCGTATTGTGTGTTGTGTATACTGTATATGAGGATTGAGGATGTATGATAAATTGATAAATTTTATATGCAATTTAATATTAATGATTATTAAGATATTAGTATATGTAGCTACATTTTTTTTTTTGGAATTTTAAGATTTTTTTTGCATTTAAAGTCATTTAATTATAATTTAAAATAACGACAATCTATATTTATTTTTTTCATTAGACTTTCAATGTAAGTAAGAATCTTATTATAAATATGATAATTTGTGAAAACGAGTATAAAAAATACATAATTTAAATTTAAGAACTGTAGACTTTATGGAAGATTTAAAAGACAGAGAATATAACCTTTCTTACAGGTAGAAGAAAAACTTTTTTCAGTAATTTTCGTTTTTGATATAAACTTAGTAATTTGGAGTAAGTAGATATAAGAATGACTTTACATAAATAAGAAAAACTTTACATAAATATTTTTTAAAATTAAAATTAGAAATGTACATTATTTACATAATATTTTTATGTAAAATTTTTTTATTTTAAAAAATATAATTTTTTAGTTTTTTATTTTATTAGTCTTAGTTTTTTATTTCAGGTTATAAACAATCTGTGGCAAAAAAACCGAAAAGAACTAAAGTATACAAAAAAAAAAGAAAGATTATGCATTTATTATTTAACTATTACGGTAACGCGTTATAAATAACGGAAATAAAATAAAATAAATCATATACCTAGGTATTTTCTTTTTCATTAGACCTTTTTCTTTCATTAAATGATTTCACCACGATTTGACAAATAAATTATATATGTAAAAATTCCAATATGTTCCATATAATAATACTCTAATGGGCGCCTATGGTTTGTGAAGTCATCCCTTTTGGTTACAGTTTATAGAGTAAATGTGTTAGAAAAGCTGGTAGTGCTATAAAATATACTAAAATCTTGAAAAATATAAAACTCCTACACCATATCCTAAATCAGACCAACACGTCGTCACAGTTTTTATCATAAATGTAGGTGCATAGATGAATAATAAATTATAAACTCTGATCTTGTATGTAATCATATCTAAAAGGTGATCAAGACTTTTTCAGTCTTGCAGAAAGAAATTAATGATAAGAAACAATGATAACAATAATTATAAACAGACCATTACATACAAAAATAACAATAATTATATTCAAAAAAGCATTGAATACAAAAAAAACGAGAGAGGAAGTTTAAAAAAAGACATTCCATTTAACATTTCATTTTTTTTTTCAAGTTCATTCACAAATGTCCATTTAAATTTAAATTCACCCAAATATGCTGATTTTTATCTATTATATAAAATAGAAAGTCTGCGTTTGTTTGTTATTTATATGTACATTCCTAGACGCTGTACCTGATTTTAATCAAATTTTGCAACCCGAAAAGTTTCATGAACTAATTTTTCTTTCAATCCGTTAATCCGTTACGACATTATTTTGAATTTTTTAAGCGTACTTTAATAGAATTAGAATACTTTTGATTTTGTTGAACTCTGTTAATCCGTTTTGACATGACAACCTATTAAAAATATTTGTCTTTTGACTTTTTTGTCTAAATGGTTTGACTTATTGAATTCAAATTTTGTAAATTTTTAATTAAAGACTCAGTAGTACACTGGGTCGATTTCGTTTCGATCTTTTTGGTAACAGCCCCGAATATAGCGGCAAAATTATCGCATTGAAAAAATGTCGTCGGATAAAATGTTGCAAGGAGGGATTTTAGAGTTGGATTCAAAATCAAGGTGACATTATTGCTTCCAACCTTTAAACTTGCTAACATTATGATCCGGAATCGATCTATTATTTTTTTTATTTTTTTTTAAATATTGATTATAAAAGAAATATATTTCGATCTATCAAACTTTTATAAAAAAAATTATTTATTATTAACCTTAGAAAAAGTTTCGGTTTCGGTATAATAGAAACAAACAAACCAAACATAAAGAATTGTACTTATATATTATATTTAAAAGTGATATCAAATTTAACCAAAAAAGAATTTCAATTTTACTAAAGTAAATCATTTACAAAAATATTCCCTAATGTTTTAAAATTTTATCGAAACAATGTTCTTAACAAAACAATAAAAAAAAAATAAGTTAAATTATTTTAGGAAAAATTCCACTTGCAATTTTAAAATACAGTATGTACATGAAAATGATTTCAAAAATATATACAAAATGAAAATACATATAATACATTATGTATAATATAGATTCTTCAAGCTATAGATATATAATACAAATTTTTTTTATATACACTCGTATTTCCAAATAAAATAAAATAAAATAAAAAATATATATATATATATGAATTTTCACAAACTACTAATAAATTCAATGGTATATATATATTTATATATATGTATATATTATTAATATAACTATTTTGTACCCTTTTCCATTTGCCATTTCTTAAATATCATCTAGAAAATAAATTTTTACAAATTCATTTTCAATTAATATAAAACGTTAGAACAGAACCTTTTTTTTTTTAATTAAAATTTTTTTTTATTTTTACCAAGGTTGACGAAATTTTTAGTATCAAGTCATTGTGTTCACAAATGAAGTGATGCAGTACAACAATTAAATAATAAAATAATCCTATATTTTATATATGTAGAAAAGTTTTATAATAGCTGTAAAAAAAATTTTTATTTTTCCCAAAACATTTACAACTTTTACATTTTAATTTTATTTATTTTGTTTTTATTTAAATTAAATTCTCTTAAATTTTTTTTCAATTATTTAAATTCATATCCGTGGCTTATGCAGTATTAATTGCACAAACAATCTCATATAATTTTAATAAATTGTTAGAAAGTTATCTATATAAAAATACAAATGCTTCTGAAAGTTACACATACATATACATACATTGCTCATTCAATTTTTCATCCTCAAATATTATGTTCTAAAAAAAAATAGAGGAATTTTCCAAAGAATTTTTATAACCTGAAAATATGTTCAAAAAATAATAAAATTATGCAAAATTTTATTATAAATAATAAATTGCAATTCTTCTGTTTTATGTTTACAAGCAAAAACTAAAAAAAAATAACGATTCTATTTTATTATATCAAAACGTTTCAGTTTTTCTCTCTCAGTTTTAGAGTAAATGACCTCAGATCACTATTCGAATCAGTACTGACTACTGAATTAACTGATAAGCAAACTAAATACTTGTTTAGGACATCACGAGAATTGGGAACAGAATCACTGTTTTTTCTAGTGTAAAAGAATTTATACAAATAAGTTTTACTTTGATTATTCAATCGTAAACTGGCTTTAGTCTATATTGAAAGACCGTTGCAATGCGTTCTACCACAACCTGAGCGAGCTATCTGAACACAAAATCAAAGAACTGATTTCGTATCTGAACTTCTCAGATTGGATATAAAACCACAAACAATCTTAAAACCCATATCACGTGAGTGCAGTAGTATCAAAATGGCGCAATCTAGTGCTAATGGAGCACGCAGCATCATGAAGGTCACCACCCTATCTACCTACCAATATTGAAAGCAAAGCTATAGTCTTGTATTTTTATACCAATTTAAATTTTAACATATAAATTCTTCATTTTGGAATAATTGTTAAAGAGAGAATTTCACTTTTATCAGTATTTACTTTTATAAATATTGGCTGTTATTTTGAAGAAATTCTCGTATCTTCTGGTAGCAAGAAGTCGGACCGATGTGATTTGAAAAACCTAATCCTCAATACTGTAATAGAAAATGAAAATGAAAAAAATAATTAAAAAATCCCGAGTAAAATGGCACTTTAGTTTTTGGGTTCGTTTTTTGGGGAGCGGTTAACATTTAAACATTTTCATTTTTTTGAAATTAAACATTTTCATTTGCTATACATATTTAAATTCTACTGCAAAATCGGTGAGTACCTTCATTAAATTATGCTGGCCCAACTTCTGATTCCCAAGATACGGAGTGCTTTTTTATTTTGTAAGATTATGTTATTTATTTTTTTTAAGTGCTTAGGATACCTATAGCTCTTAATACGTCCCTGATTCGAATACTACTTGAAGTTATGTTAAAACATTCTAAGAAAGTAAAATCTGAACTGAACAACTAAATCGGCTCTGTAAATAAATGTACACTAACGCCTGATATTATATATGAGTGATTCTGTAAAGGTAATTTATGATTTGTAAATACTTATGCTTATGTTTTGGAGTTCATAAATAAATATGTTACTTTTTGAATTAAATGCAAAAAAAATATAATAAAAAAAAATTACTAAAAGTTACTCACAAATACAAAAGAGTATGTATACGAATCAAGACAAAGATTTTAAAAGAATTTTATCCATTATAAGAATTGAATTTTTAATAATGGTATAATATTGTGATAAGGGACATCGAATATACAACCATAAAAAACAAATAATGGATGTTCAAAAATAATCATTTACACCTGTAGCAATAATAAAAGATAATATTTTATTTAATATCTTGTCAGTTACAAGCTATGGTATTTTGTACATACTTGTTGTATACATAAAAGCATACATATCTTAAAAAACCAATGACTCTAGAGAAATCTTTTAAAAATCTTCGTGAAAATATTATACATATAATAAAAATAATGAAATGCATTTGTTAATGGTCCTTAATTTTAATTCTAACTTTATTTTTTTTTTTTTAATATAAAATATGATTTAATCGAAAATTCAAGTGGAACATTGAAAAATACAAGTTAATTTTTCCATAACGATGGCAATATTATTTCAAAGGAAAATCAAAATGAAAAAAAAAAATAAATAAAATAAAATAACAGGATTTAAACCGAAACTCCAACTGTAATATTGCATTTTATCTTCCAGTATTTTGAAAATGGTTGACATTTTAATGTAACTATAAAATAAGGATAAAGAAAACAGTTTTAAAAAATAAAAAAAATAAAATAAAAAAGAAAATCAGAATGGAGAAGAAATAACATATAGATACATTTATATATATATATATATATATATGTATATATATTTAAAATCCACCGAGACTCAAAACTTATTTTTTTGTCATTTTTTTGAACTGTTTTATATTTTACCATTTTGCTTTTTTTTTTCATTTATGTTAAAAAAAAAATTAAGTGATAAAATGCTTTTAAAATTTAAAATTTATATACAAGTATATATATATATATATATATACATGGAATACAGCAGAATGTACTATATAAAAAAAATATATATATATATAATACATAATATGTTTTTTAGTTAAAAAATAATAAAAGGTAAAGTAAATTTTTATACTAAGAGATATTTTGACAATTTATAAGAAACAAAAGCCATAGAAAAAAATGTGGTTTTAGATTTTTGTTGCATTTTAAATGAAACCCAACCATATAGATAAAATGAAATTTTAATTAAAGAACAAATAAATTTTTAATAAATTTTTGTAATTTTTTTTAAGAATTTTTAAAATTTATTTAAAAAGAAAACAATTTATTTTATACAAAAAAAAAAAGATGCAGTCATTCATAAATACCTAGTAAATTTTGAGACAGAAAAAACGTATATATTTTGTATTGTAGAACTAAACGTTCATAATATTTTTATTTATATTTTTTATATAATATTTTTGTATATTTAAATTTTAAAGAATATCCTATTTAAATTTATATTTTTAATATTTAATATTATTTATTTTTTCCTTCTACAATTTTGAGTTGAATTATCGAGAATTTTGTAAAAATTTATTCTAAATATTGAATAGCTATTTTACATATAAGTAAAACTTTAATTTTGTTTAGGAAAGCTTTCATTTAGACAAAACCCTATAAAATTTAAAATCTTAAAATTATTAATGCAGTTAAACTTTTTAACCGTTTCAGTAAAATTGTTTATAATATAGTATACACATTTAATCACGTGAATAATGTAATTTTATTATACTGAATCACATGGTTATTTAGTATTTACTGAAAGGGTTAATATTTAACTTAGTTTGTTTTGTTTCAATAAATGAAATAAAATGAATTGCTGCCAGCCTGTTCGAAATCAGAATTGATTTTATATTTTAAAAATCAGTTGCAAAAAAAAAAAAATTTTAAATAAATATAACTAATTTTTTTCTTACTAAATTTTATTATTAATCTTATGATACAATATTTTTATATTACAGATGTATGCTATGAGTCAACAAGCAAATTTATGTCAACGTCTTGGCGAATTAGAAGTTTTAATATTATTAGTATCATGCATTTGTCATGATTTAGATCATCCTGGATACAATAATATTTATCAAATAAATGCTAGAACAGAATTAGCTTTAAGGTATATACGATATTATTATGTATAAATTATTATAATCTTGTTTTAATTTTATTTTTTACACAAATATTATTCTTTAAATTTAAAAAAAAAATGTTGTCATGTCAATATTGTATTATTATAATCTATTAAATTGTATGGAAGATGTTACAATTAAGATAAGCGTCATGATACTTACTTATCAACTAAGGAAAAAAATTGATCAACTTTCACTTTTTCAATACGCTTTGAAATGTCAACTGTAGTGCTGTCATATTATTTTCACATTAATATTCATAACATTCATATCTCGTATTCATTATATATAATACACATAAATACAACAAATTTTTTCGGTTCAAAAATAAATGCCATTTTTACACTACTAAAGATTTTCATTGTAGCAATAATGTTTATAATCGGTGCAAATTGGTATAAATGGGTATGGGTAAAAAAACACTTTGATTGTAGCAGCACAGGAAATAAATGTGGAAAATTATTTTAAAATTATTGATAAATTCCGAAAAATTATATGAAAACCAAATCTATAAGATTAGTACTTTGTTTTTTTCGAAGTAGGTACTAGGTATCTATTGAACATTTAATATTAAATAAATTTTAGAATCATAGAAACATAATAATTAGGATTTTTTATAATCGAAGAAACAGACAATTTATAATTTTACAGAAATTTAACTAAAACATAATTAATGTACTAAAATTTTAATATATATTTTTGTAACCTTTCCTTTTATTATCAAGAGGTTAACAAGTCTATTTGTTATTAATCTAAAAATTTAAATTTTTGATTTATCAAAAGTTTAAATTTTTGATTTATTTCATATTACGACATAATTTTAAATTAAAACGTTTTAAATGAGCAATTTAATAAATTAAACTACAAATTATGACTAAAATCTTTAAAAACAATGTTTAAAGGGTTGCAGTTGTTTAGTGGGTAAGAATGTATGAAATACGTTGTAAAAACCGAGGGAGTGTGTTAGTGTTTCGAGTTATACGCCAAAAACTTTTGTAAAATTTGATTGGTCTAAAGCAGCCGGTTCAGGCTTCTTGCACCTCTTGGAACTTAATGAAGCTAGGCGCCTGAAATCTTACAAATGATATTCAAGTTTTATGGCAACAACTTCTGTAAAATTTGGTTCTGCTGGAGCAACATGTTCGAGTAGCTGCCATTCAATTTCTCTTTTTAAATGAAAATAACTCAGTGTCTATTGAAGTTAAGTATCTGAAATTTAGTGAAGATATGTCGAGTTACATGCCAAAAACTTTTGTAAAATTTGACTGGTCTAAAGTAACCGGTTCAGGCGTGGAACTTAATGAAGCTAGGCGTCTAAAATCTTATAAATGATGATCAAGTTTTATGGCAACAACTTCTGTAAAATTTGGTTGTTTTTCTGCAATAGATTCGGGTAGCTGTCATACAACTCCACAATTTAGATAAATATATCTCTATAGTTAACGTCGGTACTAAAACATCTGAAAGTTTTTAAAAGATGGTCAAGTTTTATAGAAACAGGGTATATTACGTTCATACGGGTATCGTTTAATTTACAATTAATATTTAAATACAAAATGTTTGATGAATATCAATGAAATCTCCTAATTACTGAATTGATTTAATATAGGCTCAAGATTTAAATCAAAATTAAGCATTTGAAATATTTAAAAATTCAATACTTGACATTCCTTTAAATAAAAATTTTTTTTTATTTTTATTTTTATTTTATTTAGATACAATGATATATCACCACTAGAAAATCATCATTGTTCAATTGCTTTCCGTTTATTGGAACATCCTGATTGTAATATATTTAAAAATTTCAACAGAGAAACTTTTAAGTAAGTATTATTAGTTTTTTTTTTCTTATTTATTCTGATTTTTATTAATTTTTTTTTTTTTTTTAATGTGAAAATAGTTTTTCTTATTTTCATAAAAGATAAGGTGAAAATAATTTTCTTTAATAAAAAAAAATAAAAAAGAAAACAAAAAAAAAAGTCCTGTTTATTATTTTATTCTTTAAAAGAAAATGTTTGAATAAATAAATATGTATAAATAAAACCAGAAGAAGAAAATCAAAACAACAATCGGAATGGTAATAATCTTAAACATATTTTTCTTTATATAAAACAAAAAACAAAAAAAAAAAACAAGGACATAATAAATTTCTACCTTTAGGATAAAAGAAAAAAAGTTTTCTCCCAAAGTAAAAACAGAATAAAAATATTAGAAATAAACAATAGAAAATGAAAAACAAAAAAAAAAATTATTATAATATAAAAACAAAAATAAGAAGAAAAAAAGTTCATCAAATTAAAAAAAGAAAACAAAAACAAAAAAAAGGTTCTTTAACACGTAAGGTGTTTGCCATGTTTTTTTTTCTTCTCACTTTCTTTCTATTAAAATTTCTTTCTTTTTCTTTTTTGGTTACTTTTAGATATTAGTTAAGTTTAAAGCAAGAATTGATCGTTATTCGAGTTACCGAACTATTTCAAAATTATCAAAAAATTACTATAACACATAACTCTGATATAATGCATTGTTCAGTCACTATTTTAATTGCTTTCACGCTCTTAAAAGATTGAGTAAAAGATAAAAAAGGTGCGAATGCGTAAAACTGACATTGAAGACAAATCTTATTTTTTCAAATTAAAACTATCCATATTCCATGCACTCGTAGGTTTTGTTTGGCAAAGTAAAATTTAAGTTGAAGCTCAGTTTTATGCATTCGACCCAAAGGCTTTCAGAATTTGGTTTTGGTTAATAATTTTCCTTGCAAAAATTAAGAAAAAATGCTTTTTTGCTTAAAAAAGTAAGATTTGAGGTGAAGTTCAATTTTATGTATTCGACCAATTGACTTTCGAAATCATTTTTGGATAAATTATCAACCATTTTTTATGATATTGAACTTATTTATCTCCTTAAATTTAGTAATTCTGATTATTTGGAGTAGTATACATGTAAAGCAAATAAAAATGAACAAAAATCTTAATGCTTTCATTAACAATCAAATTTGATTGATCAAATCTTAATAGCAGACTTTGGAAATCAATTTAACTTCATCCCTTTTTATATTTGTTGTTCTTTTTAATAAACTGTCTAAATTAATTTATAGGTATCCTTTAATCCTCACTATTCCCAACCATTCAGTAATTAGAGATCATTTTCACTTTCTTCTGATGTATTTAAAATTCAAACCGCCCAATATGTTCTTATGTGCCCATTTTTCTAATAAAATGTCTTCAAATCCATTTTGTAATAATAAGAAATGTGTCATCAATGTTTGTGTCATCGGAAATGTCAAAAAAAATATATTTGATTTTGTCAAAAATCGAAAGAATTAAACTGTGAATTTAAATTGTCGAGACAATGCAACAATAACACAATGTTTTATTTGACGTTTTCAATCATAAATTTTGCGATGCCCACCATTTGTGTAATTGAAATTAAAGTTGAAGTTTATAACAAATTAAAAATGAATAAAATATTTTTTTTTTTATTTGCATTAAAGTTTACCTAGATTCGCCCATTTTTCAACAAAAAAAAACTCAAAATAACAAAGAATCAAAACGGGGGTGCACAGAAAATTTTGAATGGTTATTTTTACTGACATTTCAGTGTTTACAACGTCGCAAACACATTTTCAAACGATTTTCGATTACAACACATCGTCAAATTTTTTTTTTTTATTATTTCAGATCCGATGAGACGAATAGTCAAAACTATTCCTATAGTTCTATATTGTGATTACAAAAAAAACATTGTCAAAAATCGATGATAAAAGTTGACGCAGAAAAACTTCTTATTTTATAATATGACCAAATGGATAAATAATGAAATGGCAGACTTCTTATAAATTAAACGTTTTTATATTAACTCAAATATTTGAAAAACAAAAAAAAATGTTACATTGTTTTAATTTTTGTTTTTAATCCAAAAATTAAATAGGAAATAAAAAAAAAAAACAAGTAAAAATTTTTTTAAAGAAATCTGATTAAAATTTTCTCAAGTCTGTTATTTTTCTTTTCTTTTTCAAAATTTTTTTCAAACTTTTATTTACAATCTTTTTTTTTTTATTTTGCATTTTTTTTTTTTTTTATAATTAATTTATAATTAATTACTAATTGAAACGATGCGATGTGAAACAAAATATTTTAAAAATTAAAACAAAAAAACAAAATAAAAAATCAACGACAAAAATTAAAAACAATTTGAAAACCTTAAAAGAAATTTATACCTTAGAAAATACCTGTGTTGTATATTATATAATAAAGAAGCATAATAATAAATTCATATACATATACATAAAGGTATATATTTGTATTGACTGGTACATTTGTATTGACTGAATACAGTATAAGTTTATTTTGTAAAACGATTTATACTCTGTTGTTCGTGCAAAAAAATAAAAACTTTTTACAAAAAAATTTTTTTAGAAAATATGAAAACAATTTTCTTTTTCATAGATCCTTCTTAGATCCTTCAAGAAACAAAAATAATAATAAAGTTTGAAAGATTATAATGATGAGAAGAGTTAAAAAAAAGCAACAACAAAATTCATTTTATATATACATATATATATATAATATATATATACTCAAGTACTCGTATATGCTTTAATTGAAGAATGAAAAAAAAAATGTATATAAAAAACAAAATTAATATAATTGAAAATTTGATGTTTTAAAACGAAATATTTATTATAAGGAAATATCCTTATAATTAGGAATATGATAATATGCAGATAATTCAATTCTCTTTTCAATTTAAATTGTTTTCATAATACACGCAGAAGAAAATTAGTACATATATGTATATATAAAGGTTTTTTTTCTGAGTGCATTTTCCTGCCACATAAATGTTACAAAGAGATTACACTGCCTTTCCTTTTCAGGCGTGGCTGTACATGTCGTAAGGGAGAATTACTCTTACGATGTGTGTGGGATTCGAACTCACATTCCTTCGGTGTTTACAGCGTATTTTATATGCTTTAACCCACTGGGCCACCGAGGCCCCTATAAAAATTTTACTATAAAATTTAAAATTGCACTTCAAGTAATATTAATGATAAATGAAACTCTAAATATAAAATATAAATAGACAAATAGCATAACTTACCAACTTACCGACAACGTGACATGATTTTTTATTTATGCTATCCATTTTTATGAATACTATTATATTGATATTATGAAACTAACGAGGCCGGTAGGATGTTCCGACTGCACCATACCGAAATTTAGAATATTTTTAGATTTAAAGAAATTTTATTCATTATAGTTGTACTACAATTTTCGCAATCATTCTTTTGGTGACAAAAAGTCATCACGTGTGATCATATACCACGGAACGGGTAATATGCCTATATTTCATTTGCTTGTATTATCAGATGTTGACTGTATTTCATTTTGGTGTATGTAAAACATACAATTAGAGCAAATTTTAGAGTTGGTTACAAATAAAATCTAGTCATATGAAATACAGTCAAATGATAATACACGCAAATCAAAATACAGTCTACAATACAGTTTTGTGGTAGTGAGCCAGAAAATTTCATAAGAAATGCTATATAGAAAAGAAATAATTTAAAAAAAAAAATAAAATACAAATCACGTCGTGGTTTATCTGTGAATAGATTGATGTCAATATAATATTTTGTAAAACACATTATAAAAAAAATATGTTTCCGTCACGTCCAACATCAGTATTATGTGAATAAAAATACGATCACGGTACGGTACATCCTCGTCACGGCGTCATTTCGTACCATTGTAGTGAGAATCAACCTTAAAAAATGATTCAGTGGTTGTTTTATGCTCTTTAAAGTAGTGAAAAGGGAAAAAAATAAATTTAGATAGAAATATGTTTATTTATCAAGAATTTACAAAAAAATATTTTTATTTTTATTAACAAAATAAAACTTAATCTAAAATTGATAATAAAATTAAACAGAACAAAATAATATTACCACAGACTAAATAAACTATACAAACGAACAGTTTGATATAAAAAATTTTAATTTTTTTATTTTTGAGCCAGACTAAGCAGTTTATAGAGGTAGACTAAGTATTTTAGAATATTTAAATTACAAAAATAGAAAATACAAAAGAATATTCTATAAACTTTTATTTTTACTATTTAAATATTCTAAAATACTTAGTCTGATTCCAAAAATATTTTAATGCTGGCTCCTAAAAAGAATTTAAAATTTTTATAACATTTTCTGGTCAAATTCAGGTATTTACTAAATATTTTCAGGTATTTACTAAATATATTCATGTTTTTGCTAAATATGTTCAGGTACTTACTAAATATATTCAGGTTTTTGCTAAATATGTTCAGGTACTTACTAAATAAGTTCAGATTTTTCAGAATTTTAGCATGTTTATCAATAGAAAATTTTTAATTTTTACAATTTTTGAGTTAAAAAAATTTTCTGAATTTTTTTAGTAAAAATCGGAATTCCAAAAAATAAATCTGAAATTATTTAGTAAAAATCTGAATTCATTTAGTAAAACTCTTAATTTCAAAAAAAAATAGAATTTATTTATTAAATATCTCAATATATTAAACAAAAATCTGAATATATTTAGTAAATACCGAAATTTGATCAGGAAATGCTAGACATGAAACTGTTCGTCTGTATAGTTTATTTAGTCTGTGATATTACTTAAAAATATATAATGATTTTTTTATCACATCTTTACTAATGTTTTTATGTTTATTGTTGTATTGATTCACGCCCATCAACATTACTATTGATCGGTTCGTATTTATCATAGTTAGTCCTATATGAAATCTAATGAGAAAAGTGGTTTCGAACCTAAAACTTGTTCTTGTATTGATTGAATTTCGTAATATTATTATTAATTGATTGTGATTCTATATGATTGCGAAATACTTTAGTAATGTCAATTAGTCAATTAGTTTCAGTCGATCAACATATGGAGGCAATATTAATATGGATTAGCCCAATTTAGGTTTCTTAAAGCAAATTTTAAAAAAATTTTTTTGTCTTGCTTCAATTCTAACAATATGTTGAGGGTAGTATGGCGACCAGACTTGGTTTTACATACTCCAAAATAGGACGAATTATGGTCATTAAATTTTTTCGACCATCTTTTTATAAATCATAACATCGAGTTTACTTTACTAATCATCTTGATCATATTAAAATTAAATGTTAATCAGTTTATAATCAAAAATTATACCAAGATCATTAAATTGAATGACTCGTTTTATTACGATGTTCTCAAAAGTGTAATTGTTATTGTTAATCAGATTACCATAGCACGGTTAAATAAAATAATGATAAATATCAACATTTAAAAATTTTATTGATACTAAGATCAATTAGATTATAGCATTTACATCATTTCAAAAAGTTATTTAAATCATTTTGAAAAGAGTTTGAATCGTTTATTAAGCGAACATCTTTGAAATATTTATGTCATCTGCGTAAATTATTATGGTAATGTTCCGAATAATCTTAATACATCATTTATTGAAATGATAAACAATATTGGCCCACTCCCAGGTGACTCCTCTGTGGTACTCCGAAATTGTGCAAGAAGAGATACTGAAATTTCTGTTCTGAAAAGAACACTGTAGCTTCTATTGCTTTCATTGTTTAAAAAGTAAATATTTTTGTATACTGTTCTTTGTAATCGATTTACACATCAATGTTTAGAGTAAATTGTAAGATTTAAAAAAAAAAAAGTTTAAGATTATATTCGAAATGTACATTTTAAAACGATGTTTTTAGATTTAAGGAACAGGGCCCTTAAAGTGCTCCCGCTGTACTACTTAATTTAATTTTAATTTTTACTTTCTATAATTAATTAAATATCTATTAACAAAAATTTTTAATTTTAATTATTTTAAATCCTGCTGCTCCCCCGCCTCTAATTTAGAATTTTACAAAAAAATTTTTAAGGACTTTTTTTTTAATTGCTCAGAAAAAATTTTATTTAATTACAAAATTATTTGAGAAAAACAAAATAAAATATGATATATTTAATGAGACTTAATGAAAAGTTTTTATGAAAAAATGTATATGGAAATAAATCTTTTATAAGCCCATTAAAAAGATTGCAATTCATTTTATAATAAACAATATATTATTAAAAAAAAAATAATTATAAAAAAAAATGTTTTTTAATTAAAAAAAAATTTGTTTTCAAAAAAAATCTTATCTTAAATATAGAATACTAGATAAACCGGCGAGACCTTAGTTTTTTTTCACTTAACTTTTTTAATGAAATACAAAAAAATATCTTTCTGTTCTAATATATTTTTTATTTATCTTAAATCCATTTTTTGAGAACTATGCTCCCTTTATTAGTAAGAATACTTAACTTTTCTCAATAAGAATAAGAATAAATTTAAACAAGTAAATGTAACAGTAAGTCGAAATGTAAACAAATGTAAATGTAACAGTAACAGTAAATGTAACAGTAAGTGAATAATTCGAATTAAATTAAAAATCCATAACTTTTTTGGCAGCTGCTTGAACTTGTTCCTTTTTCTGATTTATTCAACTCGAATTTCAGGAACGTAAAACGAGCCATCCTCTTGGGATATGCTTGACATTCTTGTAGAAAATTTCAAGTGTCTATCTTAATCAATTTCGAAGATTATCTCTTGGGAGGCGTGTGTAAGGTACCCGAATTGCCACTCCAATTCATCAAATCCATCTCAGGGACATAAAGAAAACATACCAGAACAACATTGTACTAAATTTAAAGGTTCTACTTTTGTTGGTTTTGGAGATATGTTCGTTTGCTCTTGTGCTCGTTCGGAAGTTTCTAAAATACGAACCTATGGTTCAAATTCTCTTAAATGTCAGTTCCCAATTTTTACGGAAAAGGAAACATAACAGAACACCCTTGTACTAAAAATAAAGATTCTATCTTTATTGGTTATGGAGATATACTTGTTTGCTCTGGGACTCGTTCGGAAGCTTACAAGTCCGAACCCATAGACCAAATCCTCCCAAATTTCAGAGACTTAAATCAAACGTGAAAGCCATTGTACCAAATTTAAAGGTTTTATCTTTGTAATGGTTTTGGAAATAATCTCGTTTGCTCTGGTGCTCGTTCGGATGCTTCCAAAATCCGAACATATGGATCAAATCCTCGCAAATTTCAAAGACTTAAATCAAACATGAAATGGTACAATGGTGCTTGTACCAAATTTAAAGGTTCTATCTTTGTTGGTTTTGGAAATAATCTCGTTGGCTCTAGGGCTTGTTCAGAAGCTTTCAAAATCCGAACCCATGGATCAAATCCTCTTTTTTTGTTTTTGAAATTTCGGAATTTGATTTTCAGGATTTTAATTTTCGGGATTTTAATTTTTTGGAATTTCGTAATTTTGAAATTTTGTTTTGGGGATTTTGAATTCGGGAATTTATTTTCGCGTATTTTTTTCGAGATTACGTACCAAACCCTATAAATTTAACATTTTTTTATTTCTGTTATGTGTATAGTATTAGTTTTTGTATGAAAAATATTGTTGCAAACGTTTACGGCTTTTATATAATAGAATTTTCAATTCTGTATATTAAAAAAGAAAAACAAAATATTAATTAATATAAAATATGATAATTTATAAGTATACATATTTATCTTAAGGCTAAGCTTAGAATTTTCCCTGATGTATAATATAAAAAGAAAAAAATTAAATAAAAAATTAATTCATATATAATTAAAACCGATGAAGAAAACCAAAATGCTTCAGATCAACAACTTCTAATATTTATTTCTATCTAAAAACATGATTTTACAAATAATTGTTATTCAAATCAACTTTAATTTTTTTCCTTTGCATCCCCTTAAGGATTATAGCATTTTTCCATAGGAGTAAATTAATTACAGTTTATGAAAATACGTTTGAATGTGTTTTCCAAAAAATTAGATTTAAATATACTTACTTTAGATCTGTTTTGTTTGTATAGTATCGACATCTGTATATTAAAATTGTAAAAATACCATTATTCAGAATCTTTTTTTATAAATATGAACTTACGCATAAAAAATTTAAAATATCTTAGATCCAAAGTACTTTTCAATGTCATAAATATTTGTTTGTTAACAGAAAAATGGTATAATATAGATAAGCCATTAAATACCGAAATCAGTGTAAAGTAAAGTATCTTCATGACCACCAGTGATCAAAAAAAAAATATATATTTATAAGAATGGTTTTTAAAATTTAAAGATATACTTAATAGTCCAATTAAATATATTTATTTATTTCTTTTAAATTAGATTTTTTTTTTTTACAATGTATAAAATTTAAAATTATTAAAAATATCGTTAATCATTTATTTTTTAAGAAGAAAAGAAAAAAACTCTTAAATAATAAAACCTAAAAACAAATTTTTATCTTATTTTTATACATGTTATGTTGGGTTTTTGAAATTTTGAAAAAAATACGCCTATTAGTTTCACTCTATACGTCCATCCGTCCGTCCATCTGTTTAAAAAACTTCTACACAGTTAAAGATAAAGCAATGAAATTTTAACCATGGGTTGGTCTCATAAAAAAAAAATTAAAGTTGTATAACAACTTTTTATGGAGCCTCACCCATTAGGGAACTACCGCCCCTCAAACTTTGAAAAAGCTCTATTTTTAAGTATATATATATCTTAAGTTCGGCTTAACATTTCAATTTAAAAACCCCATTTGACAGGACTTTATTTTACCTTTATACATAAATAAATATTAAAATTACACATTTTTTTTATATTTAGTATTTAAATTTACCGTTATGTTACAACCAAATTTTGTATAATTTTTCTTCCTTCATAACTCCGGCACGCTTTTAGATAGGAACTAGAAATTTTGAGATAAGAAAAAACTTTTGGAATTAGTATAAGTTTCTTCAGAAAATTTTTTTGTATCATCTCCTGTTTAAAAGCTATTAGGGCTAAAATTGAAAATTAACTATTTTTAGACACCTGTACAAATTTTTTTTCGGCAAGACATAAAAATTAAAACCCTAGTAATAGATTGGGTTACGGAGTTACAGCTCCTCAAAAGTGCAAAAACGCCAGAAGAAGAGCAGAACTTTCCTTTCCTTTATAAAACAATCATGCAATATGTAATAACAAATTATGCAATATTTTGCAATTTACTATTTAAAATTACAGTTATGTGAAGACAAAATTTTAGTTCCTTCATAACTCCGGCACACTTTTAGTTAGAACGTTACCATTTTTAGAATTACTATAATTTAAATTTTGCTATTTTTAAACACCTGTTGTAACTTAGACACCTGTAAACATAAAAGCTACTATTTTACACGTGTTAATGGTTTTTCTTAATTATGTTCCCTTAAAATTCTAGATAGTGTCCCTTTATTTTTCACATTTTTTCTTATTATATGAAATTCTAAGAAAATTTTCAAATTTTAGTGCAGAGTCACAATTCTAAACAGTTTGTATTGTCTTTTGGATATGTGCACCTTCAAAATCTGTTGGTTTACGTTCTGTCTTGTTTGTTTTCATTTTATACATACATATACAAAATGTTATATAAATTTTTCCTCGTTTTCATCATGAAATTTCATAAAAATTTAATAGGACTAAAAAAAAACCTAATATATAAATAATAATGAATTAAAGAAAAGCAATGATATTGATAATAATGATAATCATAAGAAAAATAAAATCATTAAAATACAAAATTACTATAATATATAATTCTCTATACAGAAATCTGTCTTAAAATATTAGGAAATTTCTCATCTCTATTTTTTTCTTTTGATTTTGTTTTTTTTTTATTATTGTTATTATTAAAAAAGAACATCAATTTTAGCTTTTCCTTTTTTTTTCTTTTTATATTTATTTCATGTCCTGTTTCTATATATTTTCTAATTTTTTGTTTTTTTTTTTCAATCTCTTTTTTATTTTCTTTTACACTAAAAATAAAAATTAACTTTATATCATTTGTATTTTCGTTTTGTTGTGATTTTTGTTTTCGTGCTTATATACAAAATTTTACAATATTTATTCTAGTTACTTTAATATTTCACCCTCGCCTTCCAAAGCCACAGGGCAACAATATATTATACTTATATATAAAATCAATTTTCATATATTGTAATTTTCATGGTAAAAAATGGATACGGTTAAAAAAATCGTACATAAATATTTAATACATATAATATAAAGATAGGCGCAGCGAAATAAAGTCATATGAAATAAAAGTTACAATAGTCTTATTGCGCTTTTAAATGAGAAATAAAGTCATATCGCACATTTTTCGAGTTAGGCTTTATTTTCCATTCAAATGGAACGAAAAGAAATAAAGCCTTATAGTGAAATTGATACAAATTCTAATTTTATGATAAACACAGTGAAAAAATACGTATTGATATTTACTGCATTAAAACCAGTTCCAAAAAAACATTTTTTTTAGGAGGGAGGAACCAGTTCCAACAAAAAATTCTAAATTAGGAGGGAATTAAAGTTGAATTCAAAATCAGTGATAAACGCTTTTTCCAGAATATTTATTATATGTGTATATGTGAGATTTTTATTTAGAAAGGATTTCAGAGTCGGTTACAAAATCAGAGTTATTTGCTTTTTTCAGAATATTTATATATATATCAGATATGTATATTAGATTGTGCATTAGATGGGATTTTAGAGTTGGATTCAAATCAGGGTTCCAATAATTGAATTAGCGGGGGTTTGCTTTCACAAAAAATCATTATTGTGCAACAAAAAAAATTAAAAAATTTTATGTTTTGTATGAAATAACTATACTGTATGGACATACAATTGGATTCAAAAGCAGAATTTTCAGCTTTTTCCATGAATATTTAATGTATCTGCGAGATTCGGAATTAGGAAGTATTTTAGAGTTGGATTCAAAATCAAGATTGCCGCTTTTTCCAGAATATGTATATATATTTAATTATTTTTTTGTGCCATTATTTGCATGTCACCGACATTTTGTCCTCACACCGTAAGTCGTAGGACATAATATAAAAAAAAATTGAAAATAAAAATTGATAATTATTATTAACTACTTAATTATTATTAATTACTTCTATTAGAACAAATAAAATTTCATTTTTAAAAATAAAGAAATAAAGCCATATGGCTTTCTTTAGTATTTATATGCAAAATAAAGCCATACGCGTTAAAATTGGCGATATGTTTTCTCCAAAAGCGAAATAAGGTTACTATGGCTTTATTTCACGGCGTCATATAGATTTACTGTCATGGATACATACATATATGGTCGTATAAAAATACATAATATATGATAGTGTATAGATAAAAAAAAACAAAAAAAAATTACCATTATATCTGACTCTGATTTTATAAGTAAATATTCAATGACTTCATGAAGAATTGATCATTTTGATACATATATATATACATCTGTCAGCTGTCATTCATTTTTTTTTTTTTGTTTTTTTCTTTAAATACATATTCCATTTTAAATTCATTAAAATAAGTGTAGAAACAACGATAGCAAAATAAAACATTTTACATTTTGTAATTTCAGTAAAATGGGATTTTAACTTTAATATTTTTTTAATTTCATTGGGAACTTCAAAAAAAACAAAAAATACAAAACAAAAAAGATATTAAAATTTAAATCCTTTGCGATATCTGAATTTTGTATAATTATTGATATAGCAATACAAGACAGCACTTTAGAATATCAGTCAGGACGAGTTTTTAGAATATCAACAGAGGCTTACATTACTGAGTCAGGTTTTCCGATTTCGATGTTTTCGTTTCAATTACATATATAAGTTAAGGTGTTACTAAGGGAATATAAAAAATAAAAGATTTCATTGTCTCATTTCAATATTATCGATAATGTATAGCCTAATTATTCAAAATTCTAAAAATATTTAAAACATTATTGGGCAAAGTAATAATGATAATTAAATGTTAATTTTCATATATGAACTACACTAACAAACTTAATAGCATATTTTAATATACTGACATCTATAAGTATTTTGATGAATCACATAAACCATTTGTATATACATATATATAAAAATAAACATAGGTACAAATATATATACAATACATTCAAATACCGTAAATATTCTTTTTTTTTTGTGAATTCAAAAAAAATAGAATAACAAGAAGTCTAGGTAATATAAAGAAAAAAAATAAAATAAAAAAAAACAGCAAAACAAAAACATAACTCGAGGGAAATGAATGGATCAAAAACAAAAGAAAATTATAAGTGAAAAACTGAAAAAAAAAAAAAATCCATTTATATAACAATTTTCTTATTTGTAACTTTTTTTTGTTTTCTGCCTCCTGATATTAAAATATTTTTTTCACTCCTACTCTATACAATTATCTTTAAAGGTTTTTATTTTTTTTCTATTTTTATCTGTTTTTTTTTCTTCATCCATTTTATCCATTTTGAGGTCAAATGTAATTTTTATAAACCTAAAAACAGAAGAAAAATAGAAAAACAGAAAATCAAAATAAATTTCCCTATATATATGGAAGCATTCGATATTTAACAAAAAAAAAAATAAAAAATTACATACATACAAAACACATCAAATTTTTATTTTTCTATTAAAAAAAAAGACAAATGAATTTTAAAATAAAAATTACAGAATACCGTAACAGTTTGGTTTATAATTTACAAAATATTACAACGCTATTAAAAAAAAAACAAAAAAACAAAAAAAAAACCAAAAATTAAAATCACTAAACAAAATAAAAAAGTAAAAAATCTGAAGGGGGATCTAAAAGGATCAAAAAAAATCAAAAAGTATCAGAGATCAAAATATATAATTTACAAAACAGAACACATATTTATTTACATATACAGATTTATTTTACTATAGGTAGGTACTTGTCAAAAAATTTTATTTTCATAACAAATAAGTTATTATAATATTAATAAATTCGTTGAGAAATTTCTAAAAAACAAAAATAAAATAAATCCTTTTTGTTTCTTCTTTAGTATTTAAATTATAGAAAAATCACGTTATAGAATCGTTTTGGATATTAAATACATATAAACAAATAAAAAATGAATTGTTCTTATTTAATGACACATAATGGATAATATAATAATTTGTCAAAAGCTTTTGAAGAATCAGGTGTATAAACTGAACTGAATATTTTGAAACTAAATCTAAGTCTATTTTAATACTTTAAGGGGAAGGTCTAATAAAGGCAAGAGAAAGTTTGAAAACATAATCCACATAAGTTAGTAAACATTTTTTTAGATCAGTAGTGATCAGCAGCAGTTTCATCCTAATCTCAATTTTATTTAATATTATTCTCTTTATTTTATTCTTCTTCTTTATTTTATTTAAGCTTAATCTCATCAATATTTTTGTTGTTATGACTATGATTCCTTGATTACTTATAAATTTGATGATGTTTTGGGTGTTCTATTACAATATTAAATTTTTTTAATACTGTTACATTTCAGTATTGATCATACCATATCTCTCCACAAGCCTTTTCTTTAAGTGAATTCAAAAATACGCCTAAAAGTATGCAATTTTAACTTATTTGTTTAGATCGATTTCTTCTCATTTGAGTCTCAAAGGGGCTTCGGTAGCCTAGTGGGTAGGCGTGTGGCGTATTAACCGAAGGAGTGTGGGTTCGATCCCTGCACAGGTCGTAAGTGTTTTTTTCTTTAATACCCTCTTACGACCAAATATAATGTAATTATATAGTATATAATATACACAAAATACATAATATTAGTATATAATGTAATAATAGTATAAAAACCTATAATGGCCTTTAGTAGCCGATGGTTCAATAATATTGCATTACATTTATGTATGTAATATTAATATAAATAAATAAATAAATGAGTCTCAAATATCCCTTTAGTTTTATGTGACTATTTATCTGAGTCATAGCGCAGTGGTTACGTAATCAATCTTTGAATCGAAGGGTCTTGAGTTCTAACCCTGGTCAGGTCATATAAATAAAAAATATGTAGTAATTTCATATCGCAATAATGTATATCGTACAATTAATAGTAGTAATAATAATATAATAATAATTATAACAAAAATAATAATAAGAGTAATAATAATAATTACAATAATAATAATAATAACTGCTATCTTTGGTTATATTATGCAGTAAAGTGTTATATACTACTGTACTTTGTAATTCACTGATGGCCGTGTCTCTGTAGTAAAATAATAATAATATTAATAAGAATACTAATCCTAATACCAATACCAATAATAATAACTGCTACAGTATAGTGGGGGTTGCCTTCAATAATTACCTCATGCAGTAGGTGTTATATATTACTGCATGTTGTAGCTGTTGTAACGGCGCTATAGTCACTGTTAGCAAAACAGTAATACTAATAGGCGGATTCATTGTTTCTTTACAATCCCAATTCAATGTTTCCGTATCCATTTCCTATCCTTTCCAATTGCTACTCCCTAGGCAATATACTGCATTCGCAGGTAAGGGTTTCATCCCATTATATTGTCTAAAGAGGGAGGTGGGTTTAGTCAGTAAGAATCCACTACTAAGGGGAAATCCTTGGTATCTTTCGAAGATTCCCACCTCCCTTAGAAAAGAAAAAAAAATTAGGATAAGTAACGAATGTATCCAAATAAGCTATTAAATAAGACACAAAAAAAAAACTCTAAACTAACACCCGAAGCTGGAATAAATTTTTTTTTTTTAATTAAACTTACTGAACTTAAAAAGTTTCGAGTCTACTTGTATCCACATTTTTATCCACATGAACTTAAAATAAACTTGATTTTTAATTTAAGATTTATATCAATAACTTTTTAATAATAGTTATATTTTTTCTTTAAATTTCAGTTTCATCCGAGAAGGAATAATTCGATGTATATTGGCAACAGATATGGCCCGTCATAATGAAATTTTAACACAATTCAAAGATGTTATATCAATATTTGATTATTCGAATCGTTCCCATATTAATTTGGTAAAACTACAAAAAAAAAAAATTAAATTCGTAAAAAAAAGCTAATTTTTATGTACTAAATGAAAAATAATATTTTTTTTCAGCTTTGCATGGTTTTAATAAAAGTTGCTGATATTTCAAATGAAGCTCGTCCAATGGAAGTTGCTGAACCATGGTTAGATCGTTTATTACAAGAATTTTTCGCACAAAGTGCTGCAGAAAAATCTGAAGGTCTACCGGTAACACCATTTATGGATCCAGATAAAGTTAGTAAGCCTGGAAGTCAAGTTCGTTTTATTGGTTTAGTCTTATTACCATTATTTGAAGCGTTAGGTGAATTAATACCTGAAATTATTGATTTAATAATTATTCCTGTTCGGATTGCATTGGATTATTACAAGTAAGAATAATAACAAAAAAAAAAAAAAAATTCCACAAAAAAGATTTTTTTTTACTTTATTTAAGATGTCTAAATGATGCTCAAAGTAAACAACGTAAATCCGTTGCTGAATCTAATAACGAAAATGGCTCTGATACAAATGGATCATGTTCTCCACAAATACCAAGATCACAATCTGGTATAAGTGTTAAATCACGTCGCAGCATACCATCTCAAAAATCAACTTCTAGAACATCTGTTGATGAACCAACTTGTATTGCTGCCGAATTGCATGATTTACCGGAAGGAAGTGAAAGTGGTGATTCTGAAACTGCAACTGAAGTCGATGTAATATTTTATTTAATATACTTGTACATTCCTTATCTAAATAACAATTTTTTAAATTCATATTTTTGTATTTTTACAGGTAGCTGAAAAAACTTCAAAATTTAAAGTTGATACTGAAAGTGGTAATCGTTCAAAGGCTTCTCATTCAACATGTCATCGAAAATCAAATCGTGAAAAACGACCATCAATGATCAGTGAAATGTGCAGTTCCGGTGGTAGAATGCGAAATTCTTATGGCAATATACATGGTCATCATTCAAATCGTGGTCATTTCGGATCAAATAGAGCTGTCAGTTTAGATCAATACAATTGTAATAACCGAAGATCTTCAGATGGTTTACAACAAGTTATTTCTGATAGTTATGTATTTTATAATCGACAAAACGAAGGCTTACAATCACAACAAAACAGTAGTGGTTCAACATCAACACCGGCTAGTGATAAACCAAAGCATGACCAACATGGTGTTGTAATAGGAGAAGATGTTGTTAATATGAATTCATCACAAATGTATTGTGATCAATTAATGTTACGTCAAATGAGTTTACAATGTCATTCAGCCAATGCTCAAGCTAGTTTTATAGCGCAACATCAACATTTACAAAACTTACAACACCAACAACAACAGCAACAACAAGAACAAAATCAAAAATCAGAACAAGATAATTCTAGATTATTAAGTGCTAATAAAGATTCTAATGGTGAAAATCAAAACCAACAGTGTTCTAGTAATTATAATCAAAAATCTTGGAGAGCACGTTTTAAACAAATCACTGATATTTTTTCTATATTTGATAAAAGTGGTAAAAGAATAAATAATTCGAAAAGTGGTTCAGATTCAACGCGTAACAATAATACAACAATGACATCAAAAGATGTAGCGAAACAAGGTAACATTCTATTATTATTTTTTTTTTGTATTATAGTTTCCCAACATTTAATTTTAATTTTTTTTTCTATTTAAGGTTTATGTTGTACTATATCAAATAATTATTTTCCAACAAATTCTAAACAAAAACAATTAAAACATCAACAATCACAATATATTAGTCATCAAACAGATGTAGCCAATATAACTGGTCGTAATAGAGCTTATAGTTTAGATGTACCATGTAGTACATATCGCCAACAACGTTATAGTAGTAGTAGTGGTGGTGAATCAAGAAAATCATCACGTAATGAAGATAATAGTAATCGTCAAGATGTATTCACAGAAGACAATAATAGTTACAATACAAGTAGTGGTGATGCACCACCAATTCGTATTAGTGGTGGTGATGGTTCTGATGGAACTATACCAATAAGTACACAACCATTACCTAGAGTTATAACACCTACATTTAAAGAAGATTTAAATGATTCAGCAATGATTTATACATCATCAAATGAACAACAACAACAAATAAATGGTAGTAATAATGGTGTTGGTGGTGGTGAATATAATTCTGGTTTTGGTGGTCCAGATAGCGGTGGTAATTATTCAAGTAATCAACCAAAAATTTGACATAGGAGTTCTGATACAAATACTAGTTCAAATGGTTATGTTCCACCCCCAACAATTTGTGATTATCAACATTTTGATGATCGTGCTGGTGGTAATGGTGGTGGTGGTAGACATGATGATAGAAGTATAAGTGCTAATGAATCAATTGATTATACACACAGTTTTTGGACAGGTTTAAGTGATCGTTTAAGTTCATTTGCCTGTAAATGTTGTAAAAGAAATTCTCTGCCTGAACCAGAGAATGTATAAAAATAAATTTAAAAAAAAAAAAAAAAAAAAAACAAACTAATTACAAATAACTTGAAGATAAATAAAACGAAAAACAAAAAAAAAATTTTAAAGGATTTGAAATACATAATTTGCATGAAAAGCGATGTTATTTAAAAAAATATATATGTATATATAGATTTTTTTTTTTTTGTTTTTATTTTTGAAAATATAGAAAATTATAAATGTAGTAAGTTGATATAAAATTTATAATATGAAATATTTTATTTTTAAAATCTGAACCTTAATTAATAGGTAACGATCGTAATAGAAAATCGTAAATATATTTTTTATCAAAAATAAAATCAAACTGCATGTATAAAAAGATCAATAAAATCAACAGTTTTTGATTGATTTTTTTTTTTTTTTTTTGGTTTTTTAGTAAAATGACAGCGATCGTAACTTATCAGGTTCATGAAATTTTATGAAATAAACCTATAAATGGGTTTATGCCTTCATATATTTGATGATATTTATTCAATTTGTGTGTGTTTTTTTCATAAGTTTTTTTATTTTTTTTTTTATTTTGTTAAATGATCTTTATATACCTTGCAAATCAAAGCACAAAAATGTGGAATGTTTCCTATTTTTTAAAAAAAAAAAAGAAAAATTATTGTATTGTAATATTTTTATATTTTTTTATGTTCATTCTTTTTTTATGACTTTTAATTTTTATTATTTTTTTATTTTTAATATAAATGTAGTCTTTCTTTAATAATATTTTACTATATTTACCAAAAAATAAACATTTTAATTTTTTATTTTCTAAATTTTGTTATAATTTTTTATTTTATTTTTTTTTTTGTTGTTAATTTAATAAATAATAAAAAAAAAAAACTTAAGTAACTAATTATTTAAAGATATAATTTATTTTTTTTATTTGATATTTATTTTTAAAATAATTAATTAATTAAAATAAATAATTCTTTTTTAATAATATTTGAAATAAGCTTTTTTTATAATACCTATAGTCAAAAATTTTCATTAAAATATTTTCTTCATTCTTTCCCTATATGACACTTTTATTGAACTTTTACTGAAGTTAATTGACCTTAAATTCAATTCAATTCAATTCAGAAAATTGAAGCAGCTAAAAAAGTCTATAAAAGAAAATTTTTATGCGTTTTGAAAGTTATATTTATAAGAAATATTATCCTAGTAGTCAATGGAAACAATATTTTCCTTTTTTTTCCTCTTTATTTTCTATTTCTTTTATCATTGGGAATAAAAAATCGAACGAGAGAAAGTGAAAAAACGACTAGTACGGATTAAATAGGATATTTAGTATTATAATAGTTGTGTTCTTTCACTTTTGTAGCCAAGGTTTTGAATCAATACAAAAACAACTGAAAGCCCAGATCAATTAAAGATTTTTAATGGGGTGTGAAATATTTACTAACGCTATGTGCGGTTATGAATGACGAATTTTTTGACTTTGACAGTTTCAGACATACAGATTTTTATTTTACGAATATCATTAAATCATAAGTCATCAGTCATCATAACCTTAGTTATCTTGTGAAAGTTTTGGTTTTTTTTTTTTTTCTTAAATCAAATATTTTGAATGTTAGATTGAAAAGGTTTGCTAAATTAAAAACATTATTCCGATCATATAACCTATATATAATTCTTTTAAATTATGATCTTGCCTGTAAGCAAAATAACACCACTAAGAATATAAATTTAAAATAAAAAAAAATTAATAATATTATCACAAAATATTCTCTTAGGCTCATCATAGAGACGATAAAAGAATCTATCTTGTCCCATCTAGCGGAAAATGTGTTTCTGCAAAACGCTCAAAGAAAAAGTTTATTCTGTTGGTAGTATTTTCAATTTGAGTGCTTTTAAAACGAAATTTTCTCATATTAAATGTAAAAAAATTTATATAAAAAAATATATTTAAATATATTATCACAGAAATACCACATCTACAACACTTATTGACAGTTGACATCGCTTCAACTATAAAAAAAAAACAAAAGAAGGCTCCAGCACTTAACAGTGTACAAAGTTTACAATACGCTTCAGTGATTTTTCGAATGATATGTCTTCAACAATGCGAGTGTATATCTTCTTTTTTACAAACAAAAGATAACTGACAATCTGACACATTTATAATTTAGTCTTTTGCTAGAATAGCATAAGAACATGTAATAGTTTTATATCATCGTTTAAGTGAAAAATAAAATAATAAAACCGTTATTATAATGTTTCTGAAAGGATTTTCGAAAAAGTTTAATCTCTCAATTTCCTGTTGAAAATACGAGGGAAACGAAATTAGGTATAACCTTATATTTTATAAAATGAATCTTAAACGCTTTTATATGCATATTTTTTTTTTCTAAATCAAAACAAATTCATATATTATTGTATTTCATATTCCTCAGAACATTTTTTTATATACCACAACCTGTTTAAGGAAGCAAAAAATAAAAATTTTTTTTTTAGATATCTGTAACTTAGACATCCGTGAATTATTTTTTTTCAAAATAAAACAAAGAAATAAAAGCTTTATTATTATGTTTTTACATGCATGTATTAATATCTTTTCTTAATTAAATAGGATTTCCTTGAAATTTAAGAAAGTATCTCAAGATTTTTCACAATGGTTTCCTTACATATAAAATTCTAGGAAAATCTACAAAATTTCAGTGCAAGTTTTAAACTGTTTTTATAATCTTTTAAAAAATGTGCGCAATTAAAAACTTTTAATTTTACATGCTTTACCTTGTTTTCTTATAAGGTTCGGAAATTTTTACATACCTTATACCTTCCATATCAAATTTTTTTATACCAGTTTCGATTCAAGTTTTGAAAATTAAATAAAAAGGTCTTGAATTTGCAAACGAATAAAAAAATATACAGCAGTTTAATCAAGTGTAAAAGAAAAATATTGTGTTGCCATAACAAAATTCATTAGACAGCAGTGTCTACAGACAGCAATAATTGTGAAACCCTCCATTGACATAATATTTCATTTAATATTATAAACATTTTTTACTTAAATTATATCAAACATATCATTTGCGTAATCAAATGAATGATCAAATTTTATCATATCATATAATTACAGAATATACATATTGTGTCATTCTGCCATCTTCAATTAATTTTAATCAAAAGTCTTAACCATTTACTAAATTTTGAATACATAATCTAAAACTAATGATTATGAATACATGAAATATAAAATTGAATATCTAAAAACTGTTCGCTATCTTTAATTACTTTAAATGATACAATTAATTTTTATACTCATTCTAGCTTTCAATTCTAATTTAATTAATATATATTCTCTCTCTCTCATTCATATTCCAATTTGCAACACAATAGAATGATTTCATAATTTAGAATATTTGAAACGCCATATTTAATACAACAACACACTATGACACTACTTGCTTATTAGATTCATAAAATATGTATGTATGTATGAACAATTCTACGGGTAAGTTTCATATGTTAAAAATTTATATATTGTACATGAATTATAAAATGAAATAAATTTTATACGGATAAAATTTTATTTGTTTATTCCAAGTAGTAAAAAACAGTAAAATCTCTTTTTTAGAAAATCAATTAAAATTTAAAAAAAATATTGCCTGATTGTAATTTTATTTATACCAAAAATTATACTCGTATTACGTTATAAATTATTTTAAGCTTAGAATTCAATCATGTATTTTAACAGTGCATTTTTTAACATTTAAATCCAAATTCTCTTAACATACATGAACGAAATATAAGAGCTTTATCATTATTTTATAGATATGTATCTTGTAGATAACGAATTTTCTGTAATGAACTCTTTAAGTAATAAAACTTCTTCGATTGAAAATATATTTCTAATGAAAATAATGCCTCCCTTTAAAGAATTCTAACGTAACACTAGGGAGACGGCAAATGCGCATTTCTATACACCCACCGTGAATATTCTTAGATGTTTCCAAACTGGTTGTTATTGAACATGTTTCCATCTAATATGTTACCGTCTGATATATATGATCCATTTCATAATTTTCTATTTTTCTAAACGAACTTGTACAGGTTCGTTTACAAATTTACCTTAAGCTCCATTATTATCCTATTTCACTCCAATTACTCCCCCCATTATCTAAACCTGCTGCTAATTTGTATAAAACTTCTTTTAAAGTATGCTTAGCGTGTTAAAAAAAATTTTTTATGAAAAAGTATGAAAAAGAAGTCATTTATGTGTTACGAATAAAATTTTCTTTACTGTATTTTAAATAATTTTTTTAGGAAATTATTTTTAAATTGTTTATGGTTTTTTTTTAATTTTTTAAACTTATGCATACTAATGTCACTATACGTTCTAAATAGGGTATTGGAAGAAGAAGAGAAGTACGCATACCACATATAATTAATGATCAAAGTGTATATAAAGTATAATATAAACGTAGGATATCTAAATATAGATTTAGAAAATTTATTTAACTCCGACCAACTCCGACATTTTCATTATTTTAACGTTTTAAACCTTCCTAAAATATTATTTTTTTTCAGCTTCAATTTAACTAAAATTAATTTTAAATTAAACTAAATATTAAATTTATAAATAATTGGTTAATACTTAATGTTATACAATTAATATTAATTTATTAATACAATATTCTTTATATAATATTAATTTTTTGTTTTCAAAAAATATTTTTTTTAAAATAAATTTAAATACAATAATTTTTCTAGAACCGAACAAAAAAAACTTAAGCACAAAACTAATTATATTATATTAATTTCTAATATATTATATAATATTAATTTTATTTTTGAACAACTTCTTTTTTTTTTATGCTCAAAAGTAAATAATTTTAATAGGCTTCCGTTAATATTATTTTAAAAAAAAAAATTATGTATAAATATTACAACAAAATAAAAAAAAAATCTTAATTAACTCAAGAAAAAAAAAACAATTAATTAAATTAATAATTAATCAAAAAAGTATTTAAAATAAAGCAAACAAAAATAAAATAAAAAACTAATTAATATTATTAATAAAATATAAAATGTAAATAAAATTAAAAAAAAATTTTTAGAAATTATATTAATGTATTAAATAAAAAAATAAAAAAAAAAAAAACCAAAAAAAATCAAATATGTATACTAATAATATTAATTTAAAAAAAAATATTCTTTATATATGTGTATATCTGAAAAAAAAAAATTAAAAAAATCTTTACTATATATTATATAAATTAGAATTACATATTAATAATATTAATGTATAGTAGAAAAGTGCTATTCACACTATAATTTATTCTAGTTAGGTCTAAATTAAATTCTTAAATAAAAATATATATTTAGAAAAAAATTCTAATTATAAATAAATATAGAATATATTTTAAAATAAAAAGCTAATACTGCTAACGTTGTATATATAATAATAATAATATAATTTTAATTAAAAAAAAGTTTTTTTTTTTTATTTTCGTATTAATAATAATTTTTTCAAAATTTTACAATACTCTCTATGTTATGTATGACAATTATTGAATTTTATTGCGATCATTTAAATTAATAAATTAATTAAAAAAAAAAGATCAGATATAATTACAATATAACGGTTTTTTTAATATTTTTCTTAAAGGTGATGCTACACAATCAAACGTAATTTTACGTTGTCATGATCCAAGTGCTGTCAAAAAAAAGTTAAAATTTTTTAAGTTGTATTTAAAATGCTACATTTAATGTATAGTTATTATGACGCTTATTTACGGTGCCAAGGAAAAAAAAATTGATAAATTTTTAACTTTTACATTTTTAATACGTTGTGAAATGTCAAATGTCTTGTGTTGTCATATTTCTTATTCACAATATTTCACAATATTTCTGAAAATCGTATTATTCCCAAAAAAAAAATTATTTTGTTTCTCTCAGAGAAAATCGATTTTACAATTCATAGATTAATGAATTGAAGAAGTGAAAAAAAAACCGCTTTATTATACAAAAAAAAATTTATGTTTTTCAATTTTTCAGAATTGACTTATACATACAATCTTTTCGTATAAAAAAAAACAAATGACAATTGACAACACAAAAACAAAGGCGATTTTTACTCTTCTAAACGTTTTAATTGTGTTTTTGGGTAACATTTTTTGTACAGAGCACAAATCATTGTAAATGGCCGTAAAAAAATGTTTGATTGTAGCTGAATAGTAACAATAAAACTATTAAATTGTTTTTGTTTTTTTTTTCTCTAATTAAATTTTAAAAAAATTACTTTAATTTAAATATTAAATTCAGCACCGAAAATAATTAGTTTATTATAAAGAAGAAACGATTTTATCTGGTATTGATAAAAAAAGATTTGAAATAAATGTTACTCCTATTATAATTATTGTGTTTAAGGAGAATAATATTCATTATAATGAATATATTTTATAGAAAGTTTCATTTATAAATTAAAAAATGTCTTTCGATATTTAAAAGATTACAAAAAAGAACTATGTGGTAGTAAATGAATCCCTAGTAATCAATCAAACAATAATATAAACTAAATTTTTCTTAAATTATTAAAATTTGATCCTATCACTCACTCTTTACACAAAAAATGGTAAGAAAAAAAAAAAACAAATTAAAAATTTCAAACAATTTCGTTTAATTTGAACGATATTTAAATAAAACACAATAGATATGTTTAATCCAAATTTTAATATGATTTTGATGAGCCAACTCCGAAAACTTATTATTTTTATTAATCTTATTTTTATTAATCTTATTTTTAATAATTCTTTTTTCATTCTGTATCATTTTTTGAAATTTCCCAGTAGAAAATCAGACTAGTTCTTTACTAGTTAAATGTATTACATAACCTATTTCCAATAATGTAAATTTATAGCATTACATTTTACACACAATGTCCTAGGCGGCAAACAAACTATTGACAACTTTAGTATCTGCGAGTTGTAAGAGAAAAATAAAAATTACTATCTGTATTTCAACCAACCCATTATCTTCTACATTACTTTTTCAAAAATTATATCAGTTCTAAAACTGTTTATCGAAGAGTAGTTATAGAAACTATTTATTTAGAGCACCAATTCTCCGGATTTCTACTGGATTGTTGCAAATCACATACATATACATTCATAAATATCCATATATTTTGATAAAAGCGTAGATATTACTTTGATTTTGTAACCATCAACTACAAAATTCCTCCTAATTATTTTGTATAAATTAATTATGAAACGTATGTATGTATGAAACATATTTTATTCAACATATTTACATTCAACAACAAAATGTTTAAAATAGTGACAGTCGCCGCGGTTCTCAAACGCCCGTTAAACAAAATATTTAAATTCTGATTTTGAACCAACATTAAAATCTCTCTTAATTATTTTGTTACACACCAACATTCAAAGTTTTAAATTAAGGACGTGGCAGCACGAAATCCCTACCAAACAAATTTTGAAACCCTCTAATAAATATAATATTTTTATTTTAATGCGAAAAAATAAGATTTTAACAAATAAGATTAAAAAAAAATTAAGATTTTGTTATGCTCCCGATAAATATTTTTATTTTTAATATACATATTGTTGAAATATAGTATTGGCCTTGTAAAAGTAAATTTCGGTATTCAATGGAATGTCTACAAAACTTTCAAGTGTATATTAGTGATAAATGAACAATTACATATATCAGATAATTCTCAGTCATCTTGAGTTTGAGTTTGAGTACTTCATTTGAAAATATACCAAATCTTGTTATATTGAATGCTATCAAAAAGTGCTCACCTTTAGTACGAAGAAAATTTAATGAAGGGCAAATTTTTTTAAAGGGAATTGCTCCTGGGTCATTATAAATGGGTATCACAATAATCTTGTATAAAATGCAACCTTTCAAAAATATTAACATACATATACACAAACATTTATATATAAATTACAAATTTAATTTTTAAAATAAATAATAAATTTTTAATTGATTTTTATATTCTGGGTATACATAGATACAATAACAATAAAGACTATAAATCCTTATTAATTCGACATACAAAAATTAATAATTACGCTTGCTATTATGTTTAAGGATAATATTGAAGGATAACATTTTTTTATGTTTTAATTTTTGAATTTTTTTTCCTGGTTTTTTTTTCGTTTTTGATTTTCTCAATATAATTCAATATTATAAATATTTAATTTACTTATCTCTATATTAATAAAATAAAATTAATATAAATAAAAAAAAAATTATTAATTAAACAGAGCTAAATAATTATAATAAATAAATAAAAATTTATATACATATTAGAACAGTATTTTATTATATTAAAAATTAAATAAATGTGAAATTAGAACATATATATATATCAATATATATATACAAAACAAAAGAATATTATTAAAAACAAAAATAGTATAATTATAAAACAATAATAAAACTTCTTTAAAAAACAAAAAAAAAAAAAAAATACAATACAATAAAAGATAACTTTTAAATATCTGATGAAATAAATTAAATTACATATTAATAAAAGAAAAAAGCAAAAATATATAAATCAATCACAAAAAAATACAAAATAATATTAAAAGAAAATAATTTATGGAAAATAAAATTTATATAGAAATAGTCAAATTGGACTTGAGACTGAAATTCAATATGAAGTTAATTAAAACTCAAATTATATAAAAAAAAAAAAAAAAAAGCACATATTAGCAACAATCATTTCAATACCTATTTAAAAACTAAAAAAAAAAAAAAAAATATTTTTTAAATATTATTTTAATACATAAAACCAAAATACATATTAAATTATAAATTGAAAAAATCAAAAAAATTATGATGAAAAAGTATATAACTATTATTTTAAAATCATTTGTACTAATATAACAAATAACTAATCATAATTTCAATTAATTTTTTTTTTTTTTTAATACAATAAATACAAAAATCATACAGATTTATTAAAAATATTAATTATATCTTAAATTGAATTAATTATATAATAAACTGAACTGACCAGTATATATTTGAAAACAAGGCAATATTATACAATCAATAAAAAAAAAAAAAACAAATCAACAAAAAAAAAAAAAATGTCCTTTGAAATTCAATTCAATTAAATTCAATTCTATACTAAAATATGATTACATAATATGTATATGATTTCAAGCATTAATAACCTATACACATATGGAAATAAATACAAAAAAAAATAAATAAATAAATTGAAATATTAAATAAAAAAGAAATATCTACATACATTTTTATTAATATTAAAAAAAAGAAAATATTTACCTATTACAAAAAAAAAAAATTAAATAAAAATAGATATCCTTCTTTTTCCCAAAACACATTTTTTATCTTCAAATTTTTTATATACATATATACAAATTTTTAAAAATGAATTTCAATTTAAAATTCTTTTATTATTTTTTAAATAATTTTTTTTTAATGTTGACCTATCCGAATAGTTTGAAGTTTAAACAGTACACCTTAGATAGTAAAATCTGTTTTACTGCAAGGACTCTTATGTAAGGAGATAATTAATATATTTTTTTTTTTTAATTAAAGTTAAAATCTCTTCAATTGCTGTTTCTCTCACTATAACATTACCTTAAACTCGAGCTTCTATTCAGTTGTCGAATTATGAAATTCTTTTTGGAATAGGCTACTGTTTTACTACCAGTATGAATTAAAAGCGTGTGTAAGCGCACAAGTAAACGTTTACAAGTAACACTGACATACAAATTCCATGTAATGATTATTGAAAAAGAATTTACAAGCGCTTACACGCACGTTTAAATTTCACACACACGTGAAAGCTGAATTTAAACCTACTTTTACGAGGGTATATTTCAAATATTCTGTTCGTTTTTTAAATCCATTTATTTTGCTTAGTATAATTTTGAAAAGTGCATTGATATGAATGTGGATAAATTAATTTTAGAAGTTTAAAAACGAAGGCCATTATGGGATATATTTTTGAATATTTTTAGTTTTTATATGAAGTTTTTATGTTATTTATAAAAATTACTTAAAAATTATTATTGACTTTAATGTCACAGAAAGTAATTCTTTTGGTGATATTGAGCGCTTTAGAAGTCGGTAATTTATGTGTATATGGCCCAATAATGTTTAATTGAATATTCATAAAACCGTTTCTCATCTTGGTTAAGTCAGTTTTGAAAGTGATGAAATTCTCTCAAAAATTTATCTTTCTTTATTTGTGAACTTGCCCTTGACATTTCGCTTAACTATAAACACATTGTATATTTTTCCTCTTTAAAACACAATCAAAAATTAAAATCTGAACAAAGTGCATGCGCGTGTTAAGGTATTTTATCGATCACAAATTTCCAGCTTATACCCATGTACACACTGAAAATATGCATGTATTTATACACACTGAAAATATAACCACAGATGAAAAAATTCTATTTAACTTTGTATATAATAAATAGCTCTCTTATACATTATATTCTTTGTAGTTTGATCCTCCTGTAAATAGAGTACAAATAAAGACTCTATTGTTGAATTTTATAAAAATTGTATTTAATTGTAATGTCTACTACTAGAAATAAATGGGCAACGATATAAAAATAATAAAGTAATAAACACTAATAAGTTTTATACATTTTTCCCCCATGTTCTGTAGAGCAATGCTTAAACTTATCCTTATAAACTGAAAAAGTAAAATAGTGCTACTCTGTTAGTAAATATTTGTTTGGGAATTAATAATTTCTTACTAATTATTCTTTTATTTTATTTTTTACTAATTATTCTATTATTCATTTATTTATTAGGATATATGTATATTTTTAATATCATTGTTTTTGCCTTTGAACATATGTTTTAGATATTTTTAAATTAAGGACATTTTTTTTTTTATTACAATTAATAATTTATTTTGTTTTTTGTTCATGAGTCGTATATAATTTTTAAAAAATAAAATGTATTTAGTACAACTTATGCCGAATTCTTACCGACTACACCTCACCCGTCCTCAATTTGAACTAGTCGAACTCACTTCACTTCTGGCTTCTATATTTATATGCCGTTCCGAATAAACTTTATGTTTTATGGTATATCTTTTTATTTCATCTATAACTTTGAGGATTCATAAATTTCTATGAATATCACTATTACACACATACCGGGAACACTTAATTATATAACGATCGCAGTTAAACTTATATACGACCTAGGAGCCAATAATTATGTCTGTATTTATTATCTAATTATATTCTGTTCTTTTTAACGTATTTTTTCCACATAAGCTTGGCATCTTAAATGTCATTCTTTTTACTGTATTTTCGATTAATATCCTTACCCCATTTAATTTAAAGTAATTTTTGGTTAACATTTGTAAAAAAAACATCCTAAAATCATCATATAGTTCAAATTTTCTACGACTATAAATCTATCTAAGAGTCATTTTCTAAATCTCTTTTCTAATTTTTTAAATGTATCAACTATGTTCTTTTTTTTTTTCAAATTCTTAACTTAAAATTTATTATTCAAAAAAAAAAAAAAAATTGAAGATAAAAAGATGATTTTTTTTTTTAAATTAATTATACATTTTAAAAATATGCATATTTATATATGTATATATTTATTCATATTTACTAATATTTTTCTATATATACCTTTTTACAAAAATAAAAAAAAATAAATAAAAAGTATTTTTTTAATAAAACACTTTCAAAATCTTTAAAAAAAAAAAATTAATATATATATTATAATACATACTATAATATATACATAAAACAACCAAATTTCTTCGAACTGAATTTATGTACTGAATTTATTAAATACATAGAACTATATATATATATATATATATATATATATTTATATATATATTTAAAACAAAAAAAAACAAAAAGATATTAATTCTATCTGGTTTCATTATATACTTGATATTTTAATAAAAAAAAAAATAAAAATAAAATAATGTATATTATATTAATTATTTTATTATATTTCGTTAATTTATTTAAATATACGCGTTATTTTTAAAATAAAAATTTACCAAATTTCAAATCTTTAAATTATATTTTAATGCACATTTTTGTTTTTTTTTTTAATGATATGTATATATATATTAAAGTCAAACAGTAAAAAAAAAAAAAATTATCATTGGCAAATTAATAATAAAATAAATATATTATTAATAATACTAATAGTATATTAATAAATTAAAACTTAAATGTCAACTTGAATAAAAATCAATTTATTACAATATTATTTTAAATCTTTTAAAGAAAAATAAAATTAAATACCTGTTGTATATAATCTAATAGATATTATATTCATATAGGTACATATATAATAAATTTGTTATAAATGTATATAAATATACAATTATAATAAATTATTTTAAATCTCCCGCCAATTTCAAATAAATTTTTTGTTAATAATATTTGAAAAAAATAAAAAAAATAAAAAGTTAGCTAATACTTTGCTTTTAATTTACACAGTACAAAATATAAATATATATATATATATTTATATTATATAATATGTAAAAAAAATCACCATAAATGAATGAATTTTGAAACAAAAAAAAAAGAAGGATAAAGGATAAAATAAATAATTTATTTAAAAGTTATGCGGAAGCAAAAAAAAAAAACTGTGTAAATTAAGGAATGAGTATATATTTTAATTTAATTCTTTTAAAACTCAATTTAATATTAATTTTTTTCATATTCTAATTTTATCAATTTTATATTAAAAAAAAAAAAAAAAAAATTTCCCTCCTATAATAAAACATTTTTAATAAAATCTTAAAATTATTAAATACTTCTGTTCCAAAAAAAAAAAATATATATATATATACACAAGTATATAAGAAAAACAATAATAATTAAATTAAAATAAATTAAAATCTTTAAAAATTTTAAAATTACAATTAAAACACATTAAATAAAATATAAATTTATATAAAATTAAGAAAAATTAATTATTAATTAATTATATATTTTTGTCAATTTAATGTAAAAAATTTTAAAAACCAAATAAAATACATATAGCTTATAGATGCAAAATATAAACTATAAAATTTTAAATTAATACAAAATATATACAGTAGAATGTAGTTATGAAAAACAAAAATTTATGCAAAATAAAAAAATATATTATTATTTTTTCTCATATTTATTATAGTTACATATATAGGATTTGATAATTCTTTTCTATCATTTGATTGAACTTTATTCAACATACTTTTGTGCATAATCCTTTTTTATCTGCGGTATTTCAAAATAACACAATATTATTTTAATATATTTTTAATATTATAATATATACTGACGAAAACTACAAAAATTTTTTTTTTTTTTTAAGACCCCATTTATGTACATAAAACAAACGAGGGTTCTCGGTAGCGTAATGCATAAGAACGTATAAAATACGCTGCAAACACTGATGTAGTGTGGGTTGGAATCTTATACACGTCGTAAAAATAATTCCTCCTTACGATATTTACACCACATCTGGAAAGAAAAGTCCGTATAACTTCATTGTTACATTTATGTGACACGGGTATAAACTAAAAAACAAAAAAAAAACGTTTAATTTAACCATTTAATTCTTCTAACTTCAGTGTTTGATTTGACCGGCACATTGAAGTAAACGCGTTACAGAAATTGCCTCTTGTTTTTCTTTTAACTTAATTTATAAAGCAATTTCCACACTCTCATATTTGAAACAAAAATATAAAGTATAATAAATATTTCATCGAATTTTTCAGACGAAAATATTCAACAACCCCGCCTTCGGTAATGTAAAATGAAACGATCAGTCAAATGATTTTTGATTCGATTTTGATTCAACCAAGCAACTGTCAAATAGACTTTTGCAAATTTTTGACGTGACGTCAAGCGACATTACCGCACAAAAACAATATATTTTTGTTTAGTATGGTTTTTTACATTTTTGGTTGTTCTAAAATTATAAATAAGGAAAAATTAAAAATTTAGATAGAATATTAATATGTATACATGTTTTAAAAGCTATAGAATATTATTTATGGGAAATTATATATGTATGAATAATGAAGCTTTTGTACTGTTCATACCCTATTTTTACCAAATAACAATCAACCACTAATCATAAATTTTTACTCTACTTTGTATACACAAATTTGACTGACATTTCGACTTTTATTGCATAAACGAAAGAATGACGCTTGCCAACTGCATAACCGAAAATTTGATGACAATTGAATTTTTGATGATTGCATTGCAGCGCAAAAAACATTACCGAAAGCAGGGCAATGAACTATATAACGTAAGCCGTAAACCGTAACAATAAACGATATGTAAGTAAGCCGCCAATCTTTCAGACGAAATATTTTAGAAAAAAAAATCCCCGTCAGATCATATCGAAAATGAATAATAAAACTATATATGTATTATAATAAACGCATTCAAACGGATCAGATCAAATGTTTCAAAAATTAATAAATAATTACATATTTATATAACTGTGGGAAAAATAAAATTAATGATAATAAGAATAATAAATAGTATATCACATATTTAAGAAAGTTATTTTAAAATTATTTAAAAATTACCAAACAAACTAACAAACTTTATCTTACAACATAATAATTTCTTTTTTGTTTTAACTGAAGACTTTTTTACTTTAAGTGAATATATTTTTACTTTAACTGAAGACTTTTTTTAATTTAAATAAATATGTTTTAATTTAAGTGAAGATATTATTATATTTTAAATAAAAAATCTTTACTTCTGTAATTTAATCCTATATACAAATATTCTTTAATATACTTATATTTATATTACATAATAAATTTATATCTGATATGTATGTATATATACACATTTATATATATATATGTATATCATATAATTTTAATTTTTATTACAAATATGCCATACCTGTACTTAAATTAATGTTCACTTTAAGTTAAAAATTTCGCCACTTAAAATAAAAATGTGTTCAGTTAAAGTAAAAAAGGTATGTAGCATGACATTATTATATGGTTTTATTTTTATATACTTTAAAATTTGTTAATAGCCGTATACCTGAGCCTTATTACACCAATCATTTATCACTTATCACTAATCAAATAATCATTTTTGTTTTTGTTTACTGATAAGTAAATGCTTTTTACCAATTAAAAGCTTATTGACATATTATCAAATATGATTTTGGTGCAGCATTTACTTATAGAAAAAAAAGGGTTATGATGATTTAATTACATGATTAGTGATAAGTGGTTCCAATGCACACCAGGGGCTCTGGTTATACAAATATTTATAAAACTTATTATCGTAAATTTAACTACAAAATAACAGTTTTGTACAATCAAACTATTTAATTATTATTCAAATTCTACTTTCTACTGTACAAATTAAAAAAAAAAAACAAAAAAAAATAAAAAAAATTTATTCTTAAAACAAAAAAAAAAAACATATATGTATAAAAAATTATATGTAAAAGTTGTATTTAAAATTAAATATTAAATAAATAAATAAAAAAAAGAATGAACTGGAATTAAATGCTGATACAAAAACAAAATAAAAAAAAAAAAAACAAAACCTACATATTATATTATATTGTATAATTAAAAATATATATATAAATAAATAATTTTAAATTTAAATAACTTAGTCACAAGAACACACATATATATATATATATATATATATATATATATATATATATAAATATACATATATGTATATAAATATTACACCTATATATAATGTAAACATATTAGAATTTAATTTAAATAATAAATACTATAATATAATAGTATATAACAATATATTATATAAAAAAAAAATATATATATATATATATATTATATTTAAATAAAAATAAAATGAACAAAAAAGTCTATTAATCATTTAAAAAGAAAACTAAAATAAAGAAAATTTTAAAATATGTTATAGTTATTATAAATTTTACCTATATATTATAATATAAAAGAAACTGTAATATGTGTTTAGGAAATTAAAAAAAAAAAAAAAAAAAAGAAAATATATTTAAAATAAATAAATGCAAAAAAACAAAAAATAAATAAAAGATATACATATACCTATATATAATAATAATAATATTTTAATTGTCATAAAACGCATTTTAAATCTTATGATATCGAAAAAAAAAAAAAAAAAAACTCATTCGTATGTAAATATTACATACAAATTTAAAAAAAAAAAAATTATAACAAAATCAAATTAAATACACAAAAAAAAAAAAATAATAAAAAAAAACAAAAACTCAAATTTATGAAAATAAAATATAAATATATTTAAATTTAAATAAAATAAAAGTTCTAATGTGAATCTGTGGACATAAAATTTTTTTCGTTTATTTTTTCTTTTTTTTTGTTGTTTTCTTTTTTTTCTTATTACAATTTATTTTGTAAAAATAAAGGATCCTTATAAATTTGATTAAATCTGATCATTTCCTTTCTATATTGTTGACTATATTAATAATGATTTTTATTCATAAAAGCTTTTCTTAAACAATATATGTATATATGTAAGTATATATGTATTTCTTTACTTATCTTGTCTTATTCACTATTTGTGTTTGCTAATGTAACAGTAATTGATTTAAAGTTATAATAAGATTTAAATCTGAATCTTAATCCTGAATTCTAAATTAAAACCACTACCTTGAAATAAACATTATTTTTTCAATATTATAAAAAGAACCAATATTTAGTGTGAAGTAAGAAAAAAGAAAAAAAAGTTTGAAACTGTCAGCCATGTTAATATGTTTCTGTTTAACACTTAACGTTGAGTGTTGAGAGAGAAAAGAAATATGAGAACTCCTATTTAACTCGTACAGTCGTACCTATAAATTATGGGAATACAATATTATACCACGACATTTTTGTTAGTTGATTCGTATACTGTAGTACTGTAATACAGACATTTAAGAAAGGAGATAATTTCAATCTATTTAATTTTATTCCTATATTTAATGTCATTCCTTAAATTGAATATCCTTTATCATTTTGTTTCCTTTCCTTTAAATTTTTTTCTTTATTTGAAAGCTAAATATATTACCATTATATTTATTCTTATTCAGTTAATTAATCTATTTATCTCGAGGCAAGTTATACCAAATTTACTGAATATAAAACTTACACTATACCAACTGCCGGTTAAGGTTTTTATAGTATATTTTGAGTGAATGTATACCTCCCACAAAAAAAATATAAAGCTATAGTTTTTTTTTTTTTTTTTTTTGAGATTTAGTCAATAATAGTAATAATTTTTAAGTCATTAGAAATAGAGAAACTAACAACAACTGATTTATAGTTATAAAGACTAAAATGTATAAAAAAAATATTTAATATCAATAACTGTAGAATCATATTATAGATTTTAAACGATCAACTAGACTATTATACCTAAATCGTCGTAGTATCGGTAATATAATAGTAATAGGTAATATAATAAAACTCCTAATATAATAGGAGTTTTGATTGGATACTGTTTGGCCGGCAGACATGGTTAGAACTTTCCTCATATGATTTTTGCAGAAGTTACAAAGATGAAAAGAATTAGAAACCAATTTTTAACCTATAATGGGAATGCCCAGCTCCCAGTTCTAAAAAGAAGAAAGTTTCTGTGAAAATTCTTCTTAAATAACTTTTTCTATCTGTCAGAAGTGAACTTTATCAATTTAAAATAATACTCATTCAGGGTATTACAAAGGCCGTAAACTGGTCTCAGTGCGCATTTATAGCGCCATATCAGTACCTACCTAAATATATAATCATTATTAGATAAATATGTATGTATGTAAGTAAAAAAATCAAATTCTTTGTGAAATTCATAATATTTATTTAAAAATCAGTCCTGTAAAGCAAAACAAAAAACAAAATTACTCGGAAAAAATTTATTTTATAATTTCTGGGTTTTTACAAAATTTTTGTTTTTTTTTTTTGATACATTTACATATTTGCTTCGAATAATAATACAGAAAACGGATACCAACGTTTTCTGACCCTAAAAAAATTCGAATAGAGATTTTCGAAATACTTTAAAAATTATTTACTTAAATTTGAAGATTCATTTTTTAGAGATACCTACTTTTCTTGTTTGATTGATTGTATTGTACAAGGGGCGAATGAATAAATTATTGATAATTTAAATACGATTTTAAATTTGTTAATATACAAAAATTTTCAGAAATAAAGTTCGCGAGATTTTGAATTATTTTATACATATTTTATATAAAAACGAGGAAGAATACAGTTGACTTTGTCAACTCTTAGATACCCGTACGAACCGTTAGTATGTTCACAGCCTGTCACTCTGCTTACAATATTATTTTTTTAATATTTTAGTATTTTAAAATAATTTGGGTGAATTTTATAATTTCTAGTACTATGGGTTGTACATATATTCAAACTATATGTTTATATGTACATTCTTCAAAAGCAGATTCTAACCTTCCACATAACGATTATCAATCCAAAACTTTTTCAAATATTCTATAGTACCATTTAATACTAAGCGGTAAATGTATATTAAATTTACTAAGTACAAAACAGTAAATATAATTTTAAATATTATATTATATTATATTTAAATATTCCATTGACAGAATAATTTCTTATAAGTACAATAAAATACATATGTGTATGTAAATACTGCGCTATATAATATACATCTATACTCTTATCATTCATTCACTAGTGACATATACGATATGTAAATAAACATGATATTATATAAGTATGTATATATATCAATATCATATAAATAAAAATTCTTCAAGCAACCGTTATGTTGTTTGTTTAATTAAATTTTTTTGTACTACGCATTATATCCTCAACAATTTCAAATTATCGAGCAAAACAAATGCAAAAATTTTGTTCAAGAAATTTGTTAGAAAATTTGAAAAAATCAAGTAACACTTTCGTCAATTATAAAGTAACCCTATATTATTAAAAAAAGTTGTTAACAAAAATAGGAGTATAATGTTGAAGCTTTAATTTTTGTGTATTACTTCAAAAAAATTTTAACAGGTGTTCAAGTTACAGGTGTTTAAAATAGGAAATTTTCAGTTTTTAACCCCATACAGCTCCTAAACGGGGAGTGATACAAAAAAAATTTCTGAAATAACTCATAATAATTTTTAAAGATCTAACTTCTGTCAAAATTTCAAGTTTCCAACTTTAACCGTTTAGAAGATAGAAGGGTTAAAGAATTTTGCAAAATTTGAGTTTCGCATAACGGTAAATTAAGACACCGTATGCCACAAATATATATTTATTGTATATATACTTTTAAAGCTAATGAAAGTAGTAATCGTTTGTCGTTTTCAAAATGAAGATATACCTTATACAACTTGTGCTATAACAATTTAAATATAGAGCTTTTTTGAACCTTTGGGGAGCTGTAGCTCCGTAACGGGTGGGGCTACAAAAAAAAGTTATTAAAAATAAAATTAATATTTTTGTGAGATCTATCAGCAGTTAAAATTTCATAGCTCTATTTCAAAAAAAATGTCGGGATCTAAAAGTTAGGTGTTCGAGAGCTACCTTAAGGTTTGGTCCAAACTCAACCAAAAAAATAGAGAACCTACAAATTACTCCAAGAACATTTTGTGTAAATTTCAAGATTCTAGCTTTCTTAGTTTTTGAGTTAGCGTGCTGACGGACGGACGGACGGACGGACATGGCTCAAAAGTCTTAGAATTTTTTTCTGATCCGATCCATACCTTTGAAGGTATATCTAGCTCGCTTATTTCGAGGTGTTACAAACGGAGGAGTAATTTTATTATACCCGATCCTATCGTACGGGTATAAAAAATGATAAAGAAGAGAATGAGTAAAATTTAGTTAACTCATAAAGAGGAGAATGAAACTCATAAAGAGGAGAATGAGTGAAATTTAAACGTTTCTCATAAAATTTTTACTTGTAAATTTTTTTTACTTTAATTAATACTTAATTTGTTCTGTTTTTGTCTTTTTCTGTCTTTTTATATAAAAAGATTTCTTTTTGTACACTACACGGTATATGTATAAACATAAATAAAATCATCAAATAAAAAAAAATTTTAAATTTTTGTAAAAAAAAAACCATTTGTAATGAGTTCTATATGTTTTAAGTATATATGAGTACTTCTTCATAATTAACCTCTAATATTATAATTTTCATCTCATTATTAAATTTTTACAAATAAAAGTACTTGAAGAAATCTAATAATATTAAATGAAAATTTATATGCTGAGATAAAATAAATTTTTTTTTAATGTGGTTTCACATCTCTGAACAAAATATTTTATTAATTTTCATTTATTAATTCTAATATTTTAAGTACCTATTATTAAAAAATAAAAATAATCATTTTTAAAAATTTATTTAAATAGTTATAATAATAATTTTCATTAAATCAGAATATTTATCATATCAACCTCGTATTTATTAATTATTACACATCAGTTTAACAATACAATTAATATACAATACAATATCTTTATATACTTACATATGTACATATATAACCATTCAATAGATACAAAATAACACGTATTCATGAGATTATATTATTATTGTTTACATAAAAACTACAAACATGGTCAATTCATTCAAGGTAAACAATATGGTATAACTTAAATATCAGATTTTTTTTTTATTACAAAAAAAGTTTTAGCTGATAATAATTTGAAATAATAAATTTTTTAAATATTAAATTAATTTTAATAAAAAAAGAAATTTATTTAAAGAATTATTTCTCATCTGTATATATAGTAACACATACATATAATATATTCGTTGCCTTAACTAAATGTTACCATTTGCATAGATTTTGAGGTGTAAACATAACTGAACTAGATTACAATTATAACTGCTAAAGTTATTATAAAAAAAAAAACATAATATAATTTTTTAATCTATCAAAAAATTTTTTTATAGTCATCAGTCAATAAAAACTTATAAAAATTAAAAATAACAGTATAAAAATTTCACTTAAAAACAACGCTTAAGTCATCGACCTTTTTAATTCGAATGGTCTGGAATCACACAAAGCTACCCCAGTCAAATCTTATTCAAAACAAAAGCTACTAGACTATATACTATTTATATAAAATTCATAACAGGTATAAGTATATAAATTTCAGAACAGATCTTGAAAGTTTCTTCAGTTATCTATAACCTGTTAGAATATCATTATTTTTAATGAATAAACCATTAATGAGACTAAAATAATGTAAACCACCAAAATAAAACTACTACACTCTCCTCTCTACTACACTCTCTCTCAGTTAAACACTTCTCTATAATTACAAATTCAAAACTAGTGAAGTATATAAAGAGATCCGACTCGACAAGAACTATACTTATTTTGCTGATCACATAAATTAAAAATTATACGGATTTTAACATTTCCAAAATATGGAGTGTAATCCGAAATATGAAGTTGTAATCTAAAAAGAATTAATAGAAAAAGATAAACAATAAACCATCAATATATCTTATTTCTATAAGATACAATTATTGTTTCGAACACTTTATTTAAATTTCAGTTCAATTTTCCTGCGTATATTTTTATTTTTGTTCAATATCGCCGTTTGACTTTGACATTGTGTTCAGTCTTCACCTTGAATCATAAGCCTATTGCGGTAACCCTATACAAAAACTGATTTACTCTAATTAAAAACAAATTAATAATTTTTAAAAGAATTAATAATAATAAACTGACACTGAAATCTTCTAGCATCTATACTTCTAACGGCCAAATATTACATTTTTTTTTCATTTTTCTTAAAATTTTGTTTTTCTGATTAGGAAAAAATAAAAAAAATTCATATGACCAGTACTGTACTTTCGAAAAATGAAAAAAAAAAAAAAAATAATTAATTCATTGAAAACTTTGCAATTCCGAAATCCGAATTCCGATTCAACAATTCAATTATAAAATTTTTAAGCTTTTAATCTCTTAATTTTTTATTTTTCTGCCTTCAGTAACGATCTAAACTCGAAATAATAAAGAAGTCATATTGTCATAAAATTAAAAAGACTTGATTTGAGAAAAAAGAAAATAAAAAAAAAAAAAAACTTTTTTTTTATTTATTTTTTATTTAAAAAAAAAAATTGAAAGGTTATCGTCGGATAGACGTTAACAACTTTTAACTAGTAAAAATTCTGCGATTTAAATAATTAAAAAAAAAAAAAACACAAATAATAAGGGATACATTTTTTAATTAATTTAAAATGAATTTTAAACATCTTTTACTAATACAGAGTTTTATAATTACAATTTTCATAATAACAGGTAAGTTTTATATTATTTATATATTCACATTGTATGTATGTATATAATATTATTATTATCAAAAAAATTAAATTTAAATCAAAAATGTAAGTATATTTTGTAAATAATAAAATAGAAATTTTATTTTGAATTTTCGGAAATACACTGGGTGTCAAAAAAAAAAAACATAAGGAATATTAACGAGTTGATTGTTAAATATTTGCTAGATTGCAAAAAAAAAAATATGCATTCGTACACTATTTCGTGAACGAACCTAGAAAAATTTGTGTGCCAAGCCAAATATTTTCTACATGTACTTTTAACTTTTTATTTAAATGTCAAAAATCGAATAAAAGGTATCCCCATTTTAGTTGGTTTGTTTACATAAAAATTAAAAATTTAAATTTATGTGGTTTGGTTTGGTTTATTCCTAAAAAAGAAATTTTATAAAATAGATATAAATAGCAAAAAATAGATTTGATATAAGAAAATTCTAAAAAAAATTGAACATAATATTTTTAAATTGTACGTACATACATATATGGGAAAGTAAATTTTAAAATTCAAAAAAAAAAAAATGGAATAGGCTTGAGGCTTCAGCTTTTTCAAAGTCTTGCAAAATTTTGAACTTTTTTATACCTGAAAACAATAACAAATTTTGCTCTTTAACTGTCAAAATGTTAAAATATACTGCTAGGGTATAAATGCTTTTACACTTTTACAAGACCAGTGTACATCGACTGTTGACTATTAATTGGCGGTACTATTAGAATAAAAACATTTAACAAAAATTTAATATTTTACATAATTATTTATTTGGTTTGGTTTTTGTAATAGGTATTTTTTAAATGAATGGTCATTTAAATTCTTGTTGTTGTTTTATTGTTAAAGAGTGTTATATTTTTTTACACCATTACTAAATACAAACTTTACGCTAGGTAGGTTATTTGCTTGCAGCTAGTGGTAGTGATGAACTTCACTATTTGTTGTTATAAGTTATAACTTCTGTTGGACTTAATATTATTTGCATTTATGCTATAAATAATCAGCATTTTTTTGTAATAGCGAATTATATCTTCAATTTTAATAATTTGATATCGCTTATGTTTTGAATTTTTTGAAGTACAAATTGGCGATTCATTCAATTCAAAGTATATATAAGTACATACCTAAATATATTATACATGTAATAATATAATACATATGTTATGTATATTATATGTAAAACTATGTATCTATATTTATTACATATTATATACTTATATATACTATATTATACCATAAAGAAACTATACTATATATAGTATAGTTTCTTTATGATTATACATATATAGTGTATATGGCATTAGCAGAGATAATTTAATTAATTTAACGTTAAATTTAATTAGTTCTGAACTGCTTGTATTTTGCTATAAAAATTTTGTTTAAAAATGATAACAAAATATTATTAATAAATTTCACAATAACCATACATATCTACATAATAAATAATAAAAAAATTCTTAACTCCCAAATATAAAAAAAAGAAGTTAAAAAATCTTCATTTAGTAGATAATTTTTCATCTACGTACATACATATATATATTCTATATACACTGGGTCATAAATACGTCACTACAATTTATTTAGACATTTTATTTATTGTTGTTATTATTAAATTTTTTTATGAGTTTGAGATCCCGATTAGTTTGAGATCTTATTATTCAAATGTTCATCGATTTTTTTAAATATAAAGAAAATATCCATTATATTTTTTTGAAAAGGAATTTTAAATTATAAACACATAGGACTTTAATTTAATATGATTACATGAAACATTTTTGAGTACTGTAAAAGGATTAATGGTACAAAATATACAGGGTGTCCCACATTAACTTGCACATAGAGCAGAAGATGATGGAGAGAGATTCACAATGAACAACAAAAAATTATATGGGAGGGGGAGGATCTATTATGGACTCTTTTCGAGATATGAGGGGTTAAAGATTTTTAAAGATTTTTCATAAAAAAATCTATAACTTTTGAACGGCTTGCTATAGAGAGATAAAAAAAAATATATTTGGTAGAGTATTTAATTTATGCGTATTATTGATCCCCATATACCCAACAGTTACAAAGTTATAAAGGTTCAAAATAATTTAAAATGAAAAAATTATGTTTTAAACTCAATTTTTGTTTGAAACACCCTATACTTTGGGCTACTTTTTATAGCATATTTCAAAACAGCTTTTCAAGACCTATAATTAGTATCTAATAATTTTTTCTCTATCTCTAGCCGTTTTTGAGATATAAAGAATAGAAAAGTATGTTATTTTCAATCGCTGTATTATTTTCAATCACAATAGAAAAGTGTGTTCATTTCAAAGTGTGTTAACACATTTTGTGTGTTATAACACACTTTTTTATTCTTTATATTTATGTGCAAGTTAACGCGGGACACTCTGTATATATACCTAGTATTTAAGTATGTGTTATCTAGGATCTTCCTTATTTCTAAGGCAAATAGCAATATGTAATGCATTTTCTTTTAAGATTTATAATATAGTGTTTATTTGTTTTATGCCATAACCGTTTGATTTTGTTAAACATGTAAATCAACGACTATTATTAATATTATTATTTATTTGAATATCAATTCATCGGGATTTAAATCTAAGACCTTTCTACTGAAAGGCCCATAACTTATAAATACTATGCCATTAGTTAGATTTTTCGGTTTGTTTTATATTTATATATTCAATCAATCAATCAGGAAATTAAACATGATTTTTTAACTGGACAAGATATTATACAATTGAAACTTGGGTTTTCCAAAAGTTATTGTATACATATATGCACCATGATACTTATTTATAGATTCTAGACAATTATTGATAATATGGTAAGAAGAATAATTTTGTAAACTAACTTGGCATATGTAAAAATTTAAATCTATAAACAAAAATTAGTGATGAAGGATTTAAGGATTTAATATGAAATTAACAATTAAGAAAAAAATAATATACAGAAATCCCGAGTTTCGAAGATTTTATTGTAAATAGTGAAAAAAAATTGAAAATTTTTTATTTTATTATTTTCAACAAAAATCTTTAAAAAAAAATCACTATATTTTTTATTTCCTTATTTTAAAATTTTTAAATTATTCGCAAATAGGTTTTTACAAAATCTCAGAACTTTGTAATTTTAATTTTGTAAGAATTGTATGCATACTTTTATTTAAAATGAATAAAAATAAAATATTATTCATTCAATTTTTTAAAAATGTAAGATATTCCAAACCAAATATTTTACATTACCGCATTCGCCCAAATTACCAAAATCGAAATTAATTAGGTACTTTTGTCCACCTTTTACTTTGAACTACCAATCAATTAAATTCACTATTTAATTTAAAAAAAATTTGAATTAAAATAATAAAATTCAATATAATTTTTAGACATTCATTGTTCTGATTTTGAAAGTCTTTCGTATGGACAAGATGTTTTATCAGGAAAAGCATCTCCAACACAAGCACCAATTGAAACAACAACAAAGAAAAAAGGTTTTTTTAGTGGAATAAAAAAATTTTTTGGTGGTGGAAAAACAACAACAACAGAAATTCCATTAATTGATAAAAATGTTGAAACTAGTTCAACAACTTCAACAACATCAACAACAACTTCAACAACGTCAACAACAACTTCTAAACCAACTACATCATCAATAACACCATCAACAATTAAACCAAATCAAAATCGTGATTTTGTTGCACCAACACCATCCAATTCACCAAATAATTTAAATAATAAAGATACATTTTCTAACAGTATAACAATTTCATTATCAACAACAGTTAAGCCTGATAATAAACGTGATTTTATTGCTCCAGCTCGTCCATCTGGAGTTCCAGTTAATAGTTTAACATCATCAACTACAACAACAACTGTTAAACCAGATAATAAACGAGATTATGTAGCTCCACCAAGATCCCCATCACCTGTTATTCCACCAGCAAATGTACCAACATTTACAAGCACGACAACAACAACAACAACAGTTAAACCCGATAACCGAAGAGATTATGTAATGCCTACAAGATCTTCTTCACCACCAATTATTCCACCACGCCCAACCTTTCCGACTGGTATTAATAATGTACCTCAATTTCCTACACAACCATCAAATAGACGAGATTATGTTAATCCAAGCTTTCCATCCGGTTCAAATAGGCCACCAGTTAATCCCATTTCATCAACACAAGTTCCAACAATTCCTCCAAGATCAGGTTCACCAAATATTTTAGATGATAAAGATTTTCCACCACTTGGTCCATCTAGAGGTAGTCAGAGACCATCTTCACCTACGCCAACAAGAAATCCAAATAATAGAGTTAATTTTGTGCCACATCCACCTGGTAGCAAAACTACTACAACTACAAAAAATCAATTAGCAACAGATACTGAGCTTGAAACTCTAACAGAAAATCTTTTAACTAAAGATGTCAATAATCAAAATCATCATGTAACAGTAAATCTTCAAGGTAAAACCAAATCCACAGATCGTACAGATGAAGCACCTGAAAAGTAAGTTATATGAAATTGATTTAATTTATATACATATGTATGTAGAAAAAGTATTTCATTTAAATAATATTCTTTTAGATTATTAGATGTTAAAGAACAAGCATTACAATCACCAACAATTTCTAAAATGAAACCACTTTTCAATAATTATGAAATTGATACATCTGTAAATGAACATGTTACACCAATCGAACATAAAGAAGAAAATGATTTTGTGGATGCAATAATGGCTACAAGTGTTATGAGAACAGCAATGCAATTTTTACAAAATAAAGGAATTGTAACACAAGATCCTAAAACCCATCGTGAATATGTTAAAACACTTTGGTTTACATTGTATTCAAGAGGTGGTGGTCGTATTGGTAGCAGTGCTTTTGAACATGTTTTTCTAAATGAAATTAAGAATGGTACTGTTATTGGTATGCATAATTGGGTATATTATTATGAAGAAGAAAAATTAGGACATGCTGATTATAAAGGTTATATTAGACAAGTTGATTTAGGGGATGTAAGTTTTTACAGAATATTTATTTAAATTCGTTTAAAATATAAAAACAAAAAAAAATTTTTTTTTTTAGAAAGGTGCTATTCTGAAATATCGTTTTAATTATAATGGGTTAGAAAAATATGCAAATACTTTATTCATTGGTACTTCACCAGAATTAGAAATGGCACTCTATACAATTTGTTTCGCGGTAAGAGCTGATCAAGAGTGCCCAATTTCATTAAATCAACATAAACTAAATATTGTTACTCATACATGGAAATATAGAGGTAAACAATTGATTGGCAGTGCATATCCAGAAATTTAAAAATATTTTTTAATTAATTAATTATCAGTACTATACTCAACGAAATTTCACGTGCCAAAATATACGCAAAGAAAAATTATTATTTAAAATATTTATGTACTAAAAATGTATTAAATGAAAAATGAATAAAAATCGAATTTAATTTTTAAAATAAATATTATTTTTTTTCTCAAAAGATGGCACTGTTCTTTTAAATTCGACAGGAAATGTATTTTATTTTTTAATTTTAAATTTAGCTTTAATTTTAATTTAATAGATGGTACTTAAATAGTTAAATTTTATATAACCATATCAAATTTCTGATCAAATCAAGATGTTTTAGTACTAGTACTAAAAAAATTTACATGAAACCAGATGAAATGAAATACATTTAAAACTTTATATGAAATGATAAAATATTTTAATTGGTTTATGTCTATACTAATAATGTCATGTAAGCACTTTTGACAGCTGCAAAAAAGTAATTTAAATTACAGTAATCAGCTGACAGAAAATTACAATTGAATAGAATTTGTTGTTTCTTAAATCAGCAGAGCAATGAGCATTATCAGAATTCCCTTAGATCAGTTAATCTTAATTTAATTAAAAGCCGCGATTTGTGAAGTTTGATCTACACTAAATGGATTTTGGTTGTAATAGAAACAAATTAAAATTAATTAATAAAATGAATCCTAATAATAATTTTGTAAAAGTAAAACTTTTCTTGTCAATTTAATGCTCTGTTTTTTCTGAGTATATTATATGTAAAGCATGATTTGAACATGCTCTGATTTAAAAAAAAAACTTAATTTTTTTAGCTGATGCTCTAATGAATGATGAAGAAAACAAAACAAGAAAAATTAAAATAAAAGATTTTTCCACGAGATAAAAATTAAGCTGAACTCAATTAACTTAATATCGTATATTTGAGTTATTTGAAAACCAACTCTGGGGTTTATTAATTTTAAAATACTTGAATTATTTTAATCAGTACTTATACCATTTGTTTGTGTAGTAAATTTTTGAATTTGTTATGTTGTTTTTGCAAATTTCTGATTTGTCAACACTACAGTTTTATAAGCCAATGGAACGGAACCAACCGATTGTCAAAAATATTAAGTTAGAACTAAATAAACGAAAATATTTTGATTTTTAACATTTTTATATTTCAAATTTTGACGTTTAAATATCAACTGAAGAACAACTAGCACAATAATAATAAAAAGGGTATGTTCAATATGTTTTTGTACTAGTTTTCGTTGAATTTTATATCAATGCCAATATACGATTTCTAGTTGTATGTGAACCAGAGCCAACAATAATGGAAAGTGAAAACAATATTGTAGATTATGATGTGAACATACAGCCCTAAAGAATTAAAACTAAAAAATCTTTTTTTATGAAAATATAAAATTGAATGCTATGAAAATCCCATATGTCAAAATTCAAATGTTTTTGTTTATTTAATTTTAAAAATTAAAATTAATAATAATAAGTATTATTCAATATTTTATGAATATTATTATTTATAAATTCCAATTTCAAATTAAATGAATGAAGTATTTGTATATCATACAGAGAAAAACGTAACTAATGTTATTCTTATTTAATAGTTATGTAAAGTAAAAAAATGATCTATTTCACCGTAATAAGTTGACTGCGATGACTACGTGATTACTTCTTTCATTGTGGCTATTTGTATCGATTCCCGTATTATATTCAACTTCAGTTCGGGATTAACAACTAAATTAAATTAATTTAACCAGCTGAAAAAAAAATACAAATTATATACAATTGCAGCGAAAACAGATTACACACGACATGCACATTTTTATGATCATTTTTTTTTTTAAATTAAACATTTAGACATAAACATAAAAGTTAAAAATCATGTGAAAATAGCAATAATAGAAAATACCGTACTTCGTTCTATTCAAAGAATTAAATAAATATAAAATTCTGTTTCAATATTGCATTATTTTAAGCAATTAATCAAAAACTTGTGTTTCATTCCTAAATCGCTTAATATAATATTTTGACAATTAAATTTGACAGCGCAATGTTTTTTTTTAATTCATATTCAGCAGTTTTTTTTTTTTTGACATTCCCCAATATTTCTCCTACAATTTATTTCTGCCATAGTGCCATCAGTTTATCGAGAGAATTTATACGTTAAAGATCGAAGGGTGTGACGGTTACTTTATTAATATAGAAATAAAATAGAAAAAAAATTATTTTACACATTATGCTATGTATAATAGTAGTAAAATAAAGAAATATAATACAAATTTAATCGAATTTTTAACTTAAATTAATAATTTAAACGTTTTATATTACAAGTTTTTCTTTTTAATTATTTTTTCTTAACAAAGTTAATTTATACTTTTCTTTTTTTTAAAACAAAAAAAATACAATTTTTTTTTTTTTTTTACATGAAAAATAATAAGAAAAAAGTGCATATTTCAATTTTTCTGTATTCTTTAAATGCTCACATACATAAAACCAACAACAACAACATAACTGAACAATCGAAAACAGAACGATAAAAAATACAAAACAAAAAAAAAACAAAAACGAATGAAACGAAGAAAAAGTAGATAAGAGATATGCGTTAGTGTGGGTGTGCGAGATTGTGTAAAATAAAAAAGTGAAAAAACATGAAAAAAAATTTATTGAAAATATAAAGTACATTAAAAAAAAAAAAAAAAAATTTATCAAAGAAAAGTATTTTATCTTTTTAGTTTTAATTTAAAAAATAAACAAAAATAATCGAGAACAAATATAAAATAAGAAACAAACAAACAAATAACGAAAAAGCAAGGAAATAAAAGAAAATATCGAAATTAAAAAAAAAAAAAAACAAATAGAAAAAATAAATAAAAATTAAAAGAATAATAAAAAAAAAATATGTCTGATAACATGGTGAACGTGGTGAAAGAAAAATTTCGCAGCTAGCCCAGCATAAAAGCTGTGGTAGTTTGCTGTCTGGCTGGATAAACACACACACATATGTACACAAAAAAACCATTTAAAATACGGCTTATAAAAGAAAAAAAAATTCATCTAACATAAAAGTAATATTTTTCGAGATATTTTATACAATTTTTTTTTTTTTTTTTTATTTATGTAGTTTTATAAATAATATTAACTAATTTTTAACTATTTTAGAATATAATATGTAAATTAAAAAATAACAAAAATGACATAAATTGAAAAATATATGTCAAATGAAGTCTACCTTGACAAATAAATTGGTAAATCAAGAGAAAAAAATACATTTACAAAGCATAACAAAACTTTTTAGAAAATTTAAATCTCTTTTATGTCAACAAATTGCATCTATAGTATCATGATTTTTTTTTTTTTTCTTAATTTTTTATTAAAGAATAAAATATAATTATTATAATTGGATTGATAATTAATATTGAACATTTGTTCTAAATTTAAAAAAAAAAACACTTTCAAGCATATTTAAATAAACTATTTGTATAAATTATTAATATTCATAATTTCAAATTATTGTACTTTAAAATTCAAATAAGAAAAAAGTACAATAATGAACACACATAATAAAATATATATAACTATATGTATATACATACTAGATTCTAGTAGTAACTAACTAGAATGATTATTTTTAAAACTTGGATTTTTTGTAGAAAGGATTTAATAATTTACAGATAAAATTTAAATTTAATTTGGCTTAAATTTGAGATTCTATTTTCATTTCCAGTTACTTAAATACATACATATATCCCAAAATATAAAATTTCATGATTTTATATAAGTTACTTCTCTATTTGTAATTAACTATTGGTATTATTAAGTTTCTTCAGAATAATACATCTACATAAGTAGAAGTATTTTACAATAAATCCACCAATTATGAAATAATCTTTTTTTTTTTTCAATTAATACTTATGTAAGTACATATTATGTATATATGTATATTTAAAATTATTGCTTTTTTTATATAAAATATTTCAATTTACATTTATATTAAATTTCATTTTATGAAATATAATTACTTAATCTAAATTCCAAATCATATATATAAGTAGGTACCCATAATATTTTTTTCTTCTTTTTCTTTAACAATTTTTCAAGGTAAATAAAAAATATTCCAAATTCAAATTTTAATATAAAAAAAATTAGTTATTTAAAAATAAATTAATAAAATCATTAATTTTTTTTTCAAATAATTTATGAAACAAAAAAAAAGTGCTTATATATTAAATTCTTTAAATATTTTATACATGCATGCATATTAAGTATAACTATAAATTTTACATTAAAACAAAAAAGAAAAAAAAAATAATAAGGACATATATATTTCTATATGTATATACATCCATATTAATATAGTATGTATATTATAATGTTATGTTATAACTTAATAATATATATACACATTTTATTTATCTATAGATAGGTACTCATATTTACCTGTATTTGATTAAACAACAAAAACAAAAATATCTATATCTAATACCTAGATATAAAATAGGTTGATATGTACCTATCTGTATTGATATATATACATTGGTTTTAATTTAATATACGTAATGTCGTATAGAAAAAGATTAATGTCACATTAAATAAAATATCTCATCTAATAGATAACAAGATATACAACATACATATATATATATATACATATATGTATATATATAAAAAAATAATAAAATTAATGTTAAAAAAAAGGTAACTATCTAAAATAAAAATAGTAAAGAAAAAAAGAAGAAAAAAAAAAAAAACAATTAAGTGGATATATTATTAGATTTTTGTTATTTTTCACTGGTAGATAGGTTTACTGATATATATGCTTATATATATTAATATATACATATATATATATAAATACCTATCTTACCATATTAATATAGTGTATTTCTTCTATTAATATTTTATAAATAAAAAGAATAATTTAAAAATAAGAAGAAAAAAAAAATAAATAAATAAATAAAAGTAGCATAAAATACAAAAAAAAAAAGAATTTATTAGTAACGATGTCATCAATGACGATGATGCAGTTAGATCAACCCAGTATATTATCAAGGGTATTACATTCCATACCACATGTTAATATAACATTTCGTTATGTTAATGATACATTCGATCCAGACAGTGATGTATATTTAGAGGTGAGCTATTTTAATTAATACATATTTTACATTATATGTAGATACATAGTTACTTAGTTATATAATAACTATTCGTATTTTTTTTTTATTTTATTTACTTTCTTGCAGTTTATTTAGTTTTTTTTTTTTTTAATTAACTTTTTTAACTACTTTTATAGGGTAAAAATAATTTTTGTTTTCTATTTTATTTTAACATAAGTTCAATGATTTTCAGGTTATTTCGCTAAATTTTTATAATTTGAAATTAACTATACGTATATTTAAATATATTATGTATATTTTATTTTAATTACTTATGTTCTGTTTTAAAAAATTTCTTTGGCCGTTCCTTGTTTTTATTTTTGAAAGCAATTATGTAAGTAAGTAGTTAGTTATGTAGTTTTTGTTATGATACTTTACTTTTTTATTTTTAATTAAATATTGTATTCGCGATTAAGAGCTAATTAATGCTCGTTTTAACTGAAACTATGATAACTACTCAATGTATTTATTTTACCTTTATGATTTTGTTAAGGCTACCTTATGTTTTTCTTTTTCTTATATACAAAACACTTTTATTATATAGTACTTGTATTGTATTAAAGAAAAACATACTTATGGTATTAATTATCAAAATTCATAAGATAAATATGAACTAAGTATAAAAAAAAAAAACTTTGGGACAGTTTAATAACTATGTAAGTAAAATTTGATTTAAAAAGGTATAAATAAATAGGTACGAAATATATTCTAATTTAATAAAAAATAAATTATACTTAGGTATAAGTATATATATTTTTTTGTTATATAAGTTTAAAAACTCTCATTATCCTCTATATTGTAAATTATTATCTATACACTTACTGGTTGTATATTATTATTTATTATGCATATAAATAACTATATATAAAGAATATGTATTAATCGGAAATTGCGACATTTTATAAAATCAAAACAAAATAAAAAAAAAAACAGAAATTGCTTATTTTCAACTAGAGTTCAATTATCTGTATACTAAAGTGTATCTACATATTTTACATACGACAATTTTTATTTTATTATTTTTTTTTTTCTTTATTGATTGAACGTTTAGTATATTATTTAAAAAGACTTTATTAAATTCATTTACTTACTTATATTACTCATATTTTGTTTTTCCTATTTTGTGTATTTTATTCTTGTTAAAGAAACCCTATAAAAAAAAAAACTTTTCATGTTTTTTTAATTTTTCGATTAACATTTATTCTGGATTTATATAAGTATATATAATATGTATATAAGTATAGTTTTGAAGTGTTTTTTTTTTTCTTTTTTTTTTTTGGGAGGGCAAAACACATTTTTAAGGAAGTCAATCCTTTAACATTGTATGTATGTATTTAGATGGATAAAACTTATTAAAATTGCATATATCTACCTACTTAGTTATTTTGTTGCGAAAAAAGGTTAATTTTCAATGAACATAAGACTAAACGGACGTTCTGATTTCAATTCAAAAAAAAAAAAGAAAAAACAAAAAATAAATAAATAAACACCTATTTAAAAGTTCTTTTCTACATAGAAAAACTTTTTTTTTTTTTTTTTTTTTACTTAACAAAAATTGATAATACCAAAAAAGGGTGGATTATCTGTTAAAGTATATATTTATATATATAAGTATATACGTATCTATAAGTATATATATATATCTATATATTTGGTATCGTTACACAAGTTAATTAAAAAAATTTCATTTCCAAACAGTAAGTAGTTGTAGTTTATATAAAAGTGTATAGAATCATGTAAACATTATATTGAGATATAATTATATAAAAAAAATATGTACATACATAATACTTAGTTAATACCTACCTTTCTTTTTGAATATTGTTTCTATTTTTTGAGTCAGGTTGATCCGATTTAATTTTGGATTTAATTCCAAAAATAATTGGTGTAAAGGTATACATATATAATTAATTATATATGCCTATAAGTAGGTACAAGAAATAACTAAAATAATTATCCTTAATACAGTTTTTTTTTTTTTTTTGTGAAACTAATGAAATTTAATCAAATCAATAATGTTTTCAATACCGTGGTATGTCGTATGTACTTAATTATGTATTTTGTGAACAATAATTTAACATTATAAAAAAAAATTACATTAAATTTTAAAATCAACAACATTTAATAAGTTAATAACTTATCTAAGTAATATAATAATAATGGCAATATCAGGAAATTTTGTTTTTCAAAATCCAAATACGACAAAATTCCTAATTTTTTTTTTTTTGTGTTTAAGTAATTGAAAAAATCCAAATGGGAGACAAAATCCAAACAACAAAAAAACCAAGTGAACAAATGACAAAAAATTTTCAAATCCAAACTAGACAAAATATAAACCTGGTCGAATAATTTTTATTTTTAATTAAGTATTTGTTTGAAATTTCAATACTTAAAAATCAAGAAACAGGGGAGCGCTATGAAAACCGAACTATCGTAATTCTGTTTTTTAAAATCCAGTTTTTCTTATAAAATCCTTTTTTTTTTTTTTTTTCATTTTTAAGTAGCAAAGCAAAAACAATTTAAATTAAAACAAATTTTTAAATACATATACATATAAGTAGGTACAAAAGAAATAATTTGTAAAATATATTATGCAGTGTATACTTAAAACAGTGTTACACTCTTTTTCCAAAATATTTATTTTTAAGTATGTATCTGCGAGATACTAAATTAGAATGAATTTCAAAGTTGGTATAAAATTGGGGTTTCAATAATTTGTTTAGTGAATTGACGGCAGCTCCTACTATTTTTAATATTAAAAAGGTATTTATTAAATACTTAATACATACAACAAAAAGAAATAAAAATGAAAATACACATTTTAAATTTATAATCTATATATATATGTATATACAGGATGTCCGAAAATCGAAAGTCACAAAGAAAGAAGGGAATAGAAGAGATGGAAAAATATATTTAAACAAAATTTTAATAAAGCACAAGGTAATATTGAATTTTTTCGAAAACCATAAAAGATAAGATAATCATAATGATAACATAAATTAAAGCTTTGATTTTGATAATTTAGGAAATGTGATAAAAATCATATGTTAATAAGTACTTACTTAATTACTTACACATACATTTAGTGTTTTAAAATTCCAATGTTATAAGTATAGTCTATATAATTTGTAAATTGAATTTTCCTTTTACTAAAATTAATACACTCTTACATAGACTGAACTTTTAATAATTGTATTTTTTATTAAAAAATTACTTACTCAACTGGGAGAGTACTATGTACTTACTCAAGTTTGGAAAAAATTAAGATTTTTAAGAGAAGAGAAAAATTATTTGTAAAAGAAGCTCATAGTTTCAACTGTGTATACCCTGTGTTATAGTTTCAACTGTGTAAATGATATTCTTTGTTATACAGGGGCGAAGATATTAAGAATGTTTTAAAAATTTAACTACTTAATTTACTTTGAATGCAGTTATCTCGGAAACCGTTAAGAATAGACCACTTCTTTCGGAACAAAAAACTTTTTTGCTTGTTTCGACTTCCCCTATTACCTTTCCCCTATTTCCCCTATTTTCGTAACCTTCAACTTCCTCTGTATATGTATATTCTTATATTTATATTTTTGTGTATAGCTATATTATAATACAATACTAATTAATATTTAGAAGTAAGTACATATATATATACTTATTATACTTACATATATAATTTTATATTTACCTATAAAAAATTATGATTTTTTATTTGGATTTTATCTCATTTAGATTTTGAATTAACTATGTATAGATTTTGCCTTAAACTATTTTAGTAAGTAATAGGGATTTAATAGAGGAACCATAACTAACATATAACTAACTTACTTATAGGTTCTTATATATTTAAAATGTTCACTTTTTTTGTTATTAAATAAAATTCTAAAATCAATGTATATAAATGTATATAATACATGTACAGTATATAAGTATATATAATATATATATATATAACTATTAAATTAATAAATTTAAATAAAATAAAATTTTTATCAAAAATCTAGATTTTATTTGCCTTTATTTTGCATTACTTTTAGAATACTTATTCATCATTTCTAATTGCAGTTTAAAAACAAAAAAAAAAAAATGTACTTAACTATATGTAGGTACATATATGTATACGTACCTAGTTTCTTTTTACTAAAAAAATATTTCTTGTTCCTACGTACATTTTCATATAATATGTATATATATATATTATATATACATTTATGAGGAACAAAAATGTAAATAAAAAATAAAATACAATGCAGGCGGATATTTGAACATTTAGTTATTTTTGTTTTTAGTGACCGCCACAGAATTATAATCTTCTTTGAATGTTAAGTAGGCAGATGGTAGGTTTTATTTAATTTGACTAACTTGATTTCAATAAAAGTATATATATACATATAAATATGTATATATATGTGTGTATGTAACAAAGTAACATATATATACATCATTAATGGATGAATGAAGGAATAATAATCTTAACAGGAAATGAAAAATAAAATATGTATATACATATATATACATATGTACATTTATAAAATATGTCGTGTATATATATGTACTAGGAACATTTTAGGAATAACAAGATATCTGGAATAATATATATTTATACTTATTTAGAATTAATTATTTATGTATTTGATTCTTAGTTTTTGGTTAAAATAATTCTAAATTGTAAAATTTTATTCCTTTAATTGTTTTGAAACAAAAGAAAAATCAAAATTAAATAAAAATTCTAAATAAATAAAATTACTTACTTAATTATAATTACTTAGTTATGTGCTTAAATATAATATGTAGTTTAAAAATTTTCTCACGAATATTAAAAGAGTTTTAAAAAAGATTAAATAAAAAATTCATTCTATGTAAGTGTGTATTTTTATTTGTACTTAATTTTAGTAAAAGGAAAATTCAATTTACAAATTATAAAAGACTACACTTAACATTGGAATTTTAAAACATTAAATGTACATATGTGTAAGTAATTAAGTACTTAATTATCATAATTTTAAATTTTAAAGTTAAAATTTGAACAAAATCAGTGAACCATTTTTGTTACTCTATCATTCATATTGGTTTCTTATTATTTTTACTTATTAAGTACTTAAGTAGTTATTAAATAATTATTGAAATAAGTTAAGTAGTTATACTTACTTACTCTTTTTATTAAATACATTTTTATCTTTCTATTGTTCTCTTAGATTATTTAGTTTAAAAGTAGATAAGAGTAGATATTGAAATTGTGTACTTTATTGAATAGACTAGAATGTTTTATATTAAAAATTTGTACAATTTAACTATAATTTATTATTACTTACTAACTTATTTTATATTTGTAGACTGTAGTACATTAGCATAAAATATAATAAAGAAGAAATTTTTATGTAAACTAAGACCATGTGGTACTTAATCAATAACGTTTTACTTAATTCTTAGTTCTCCACTTCGGCGTGTTTCTTCTGAACTATTTAAAAAAAAAATTTTTTCTCAACAATTCCGAACAATTTTTCTGCAGAAGAAAAAAAAAATTTGGACAGGTTAAATTTGAAAATGACATTTAAATTATTTTAAATTTTTGTTTACTTGATGAATCGAATAAAAAATCTTTCAAAAAATGATAGATGAAAAACAGTTCCACACAAAAACTTAAAGTTAAATCAACTTTTTTCCGGAGAGAAAACAAAACTTATCGAACTATATTTGATTTTCGAACTACATTCAAATTTAAAAAATGAAAGAATCTAAATTTTCATATAAAAAAAAAAAATTATAGCGCATTAGTGATCCGAAGTGGTGAATTCAGTATAAGAAAGTTAAAGTTCACGATACTTATCAAAAGTAAATTTTTGACATTAAGGTCGTGTATCCTTATGGGTTGGTAAACATTTTGAAATAATACATTAAATACAAATTATGATTAATGCATTTCATTTCCTTTTGAGTAGGCTGAAGATAAAGAACTCAGTAAATTTTTTTCAACTTATTTTATAGTAAGTATCAAAAAAGTTAAGCACACGTCCTAAGTATTTAATTCTTTATATACTTAATATAAATTATTCACATGGTTAATATTTTTTTATAAAGTAACTAATCTTATTCTTTTTTTGAAAGATGTTAGTTAAATCTGTTATAGAAAAAATTAGAAATTTAAAACTAGATTTAATAGATCTGGCATAACTATAACTAAGTGGTTTATTTACCAAAAATAATTTAGTTTTTTTCTAAGATAAGTAGGAATGGTAATCCAAAAAAGGATTCATGAAATTATAGACTAAAATTAATCAAAATATTTCTTCACAAAGAAGCCAGAATAATGTGGTGAATGGAAAAATGGAAAATATTTAAGTATATTAAATTGATTAAGATTTTATATGAAATTAGTATTGGAAAAAAATAATCATCTTAAGTATTTTTTGTTGCTAATAACTATTGAATTTATAATTAAGCAACTATAAAGCTGAAATCGCAAACGTAAATTGCACATCGGATACAAAAGCAACTATACATACTTATATTTATGTGCAGAATCGACCATTACCCCTTTCATTGGAAATGCATTTGCGATGTGTTCAACACATTGTCTTATGATCTGAAATGTCAAAAAAAAAATTATTAAAAAGTTATGATAGAAAATCGTTTAACAATGTGTTTGCGACGTTATAAATACTGAAATATCAGTCAAATTAAGCATTCAAACGCAATTTTCTGTGCATCCGTTTCAATTCTTTGTTATTTTGAGTTTATTTTGTTGAATAATGAACTAATACCAATAGGCAAGTTTTGATGAATAAGTATAAAAAGAAAAATAATTTTTTATTAATTTTCAATTTATTATAAACTTCAACTTTAATTTCAATTATACAAATAGCGGGCATCGCATAATTTATGAGCAAAAAAATGAAATAAGACATTGTGTTATTCTTGCATTGTATCGACAATTTAAATTGGCAATTTAATTTTTTCGATTTTGACGAAATCAAATATATTTTTTTGAAATTTCCGATAAGACCCTACTTAAGTTGTTTGCGTTTCAAATTATACTGCAAGAGCAATTGATTCACCAATGACGTTTAATTAATTGATTCGCCAATGGCATTTCCGATTTCAACTTAATAACTATTAATTTTTTTACTAATCTGTTTATAACTATATTAAATACTTAAAATATATATTAATTTATCTAACTATTTACTTATGAAATATAAGTAAGTATTATACTTATAAGTAAATAAGTTTACATAATTAAGCAAATACTGAGCTACAACAAAAAAATTTTTTTTTTTCTAGAAAAACTCACATATTTATTTAGTGCTTTAGTATGAATAATAATGGTATTGATAAATACTTACATACATATTTGTTTTGAAAGAAATTTTATGTTATCAAAATTAAATTATTGTTTTTCCTTTTTTTAAAATGACTAAATTTTATCTTGAATTACACATTTGAAAAATATGCCTAGAAAATATTAGTCATAACCGCATTATAAGTAACTATGTATAAATAAACTGTCATTGATTTAAATAATAAGTATGCATATAAAAAAAAACCAGTTTGTGGTCAAAATTTATTTACTTAAGTAAGTATAGTTAACTATATATTACTTATTTTTGTTTTAAATGAAATTTTAAAAAACGAAAAATTAAATCAAACGTCAAGTAAGTACTTATTGTCTTTCATTTGCAGTTAGTTACTTAATGCAACTCTTTACTGATAAACTCATGTAATTCAAAAAATGTTACCCAAAAAAAATTATACATTTAACAACTTCGTACAAAAGTAGAAAGTAGTTCTAATGTAACCTCTGGATGATCAAAAATTTAATGAACGTTGTTTTTTTCTTATCAAAAAAGTGATAGGTAGTAATTTATGAAAAACATTAATAAATAACTACTAGACATTTTGATGTTCGAATTGATGACGTTCAATATAAGTAACACCTGCAATAGAAAAAGGGGTAGCTAACTAATTATTATATTACTTAAGTTGATTTTATCTATTATAACTTTGGGCAAGCTTGTATTATCTTGAATTTAATATGAATTTTATTATTTACTTAAATATACCAATATACTTATGTGTAAACATATGTAATAAAAAAAAAAAAAATTATGTATAGTTAGTTATACATTAATTTTTTATTTTTGATAAAAAAAAATATAATATATAAGTAATAACTAATAAGTAGTGAATAATCAAAAATTTTGAATCGTCATATTCAATTTATTTAATATAAATAATTTATTTTTCATTTATTTTTCTTGATGTATATTCTTGAATCTTTGTAGCTCCTCTTAAAAATTTTTGAATGAGAGCATAAAGTAGTTATATATTATATTTAGTTAAATGAAAAAATAAAGAAATATTTTCTTTTATTAATAAGTAAAAAAAAGCAAAAAAAAAAAAAAACAAATCAGAAAAAATAAAGAAAATCCCACAAATAATAATATAGGGCAATAGGTTAACAATTTGCAAGAATGAAAATATCATTTAAGTATATAAGTACATATATATAATTTTGTATTGTATATACATGTATGCAATGCACACTTATATACCTTTTCATTACGTCAATACATCTACATATATAAATATGTTATATATATAATATAAGTAAATATATAACTATGTGATGTAGTTTCCTATTAAAAATCTATTTTAATTTTGTTTTTTATATATTTTTTTATTTTTTGTTCTGTTAAGTTTACTCAACCTAAAATATAGTTACAATCAGGATAGATGATACTACAAAATATACAAAGTTATAAAAACAAAAAAAAAAAAAAAAAGCATCTGAAGATCTATTCTTCAGATATTGAAATATTTTTGTGGTTTTGTTTTTGTCTTTTTTGTTGTTATCTTCTTTTTTTTTTTTGTTCTTAATTCTTCAAAATATTTTATTGAAATGTCTAATGTTATGCTCAATAATTAAAAATAAAAATAAATCATAATTACTTCGTAAAAAAAAAAAGAGAAAAAAAATTAAAATAAATTCCTAAAATATGAAAGAAAGACATATCGAAGGACATTTTCTTATGTGATTGAACTTCTATTCAAAACAAGACAATTTATAACAAAAAAAAAATTCAAACTTAAAAACACAATACTTATTATGAGGCGTGAACATTTAAAATAAAGATTTTAAACTATTTATTTGATAATAAGAGTACCTATTAAGGAAAGCGTAAAAATATTATTTAATTAGTTATGTGTCATTATTTGATCAAATAATTTTAGATTGTAGTTATTAGAAACAAAAAACCAAAATATTCAGGTAAAAATAATTTCAAAAATGTAAAATATGAGCAAAATTTATTTGTAAGTAAATCATTTTGAGAAAACCACCTTTTTTTTTTGGAGTTAGAAATTTATGTAACGTTCTTAAAAATTAAGGTAATGTTTTTTCTTTACTGATTTAAAAATATAAAACTCCGTTAGATTCCGAACCATTAATCTTTAAAATTATCTTTATTTTTTTTAATACTTATTGAGGTTGAGGGGCCTCAGTGATCTAGTGGGTAAGGGCGTATAAATACGCTGTAAGCAAATCGAGGGAGTGTTGGCTCGAATCCCACACACGTCGTAAGAGTTATTCCATCTTATAGCCACGTCTGAAAAGGAAATGGCTGTGTAATTTCCTGTTCACATTTACTTATGTAGTACAGAAATGCAATACAGAAAAAAAAATTAGATTGGTTTGGCAATTGACGTTCATATTAAATAGAGTTTTCAAAACAACTTAAGTAATTAACTTACAATGTTTACGTCGTTTTCAATTTGGGTGAAATTGGTTTCATAATAATTATATAACTAAATCTAAAAATATCTAGTACTTATTAGCAACCTATGTATATTTGCTAAAAACTATAAAAATGTAACTGTATAGACTGAATTGAGTTATAGTACCCATTTGAAAAATACTTAACTGACGATAAAGTTTCTCTGCTATAAATAAGATAAAAGTAAGTAAGTAGGTATTACTTATTTTTAATTTGAGTTGGAAGAATAAAGTCCATTTAAATTTGAAATCTTTATTATAAAATACTAAAAACACTACTTAATTAGAGTAAGTAGTACATACTTATACATATAAGCATTTTTATAATTTTATCTCGCTTTTAAAAACAACAAAAAATAGTTACATTAAATAAGCGCGTAAATATCTCTGATCTATTTAATTAACATTTCCTTCTATAACAATTTTCTGTGTGATTTTAAAAGTATAAAACTTTGTAATGACATTTTCAAATGTCATTAAATGTCATATATAAGTAAATACTTACGTTTACTGCTCAAACTGAACAATCTGTATACGTAAACTAATTAAATTAAAGAAATTCATATACGTGTAAAATTTTTATTTACATATATATCTACTTATCATTGGTTATTATTTACGGATACAGAGTAAGAAAACAAGATACGTTGATCACCTATTCTCTCAATTTCATAACAACTATAATAGCACTAACTATAATAGTCATCTCTACTCTCATAGATATATTCGATAAGTTTTCGATATGATTGCTTATCTATTTTTAATTTTTTGTGACATTTCGAATATTTTTTAAATCTTATATTTTTTATCTCTCAATTTATCAATTTTTAAAAAAATGCTTGACATCTAAAAATTCTCACAAAATTTTGTAAACAAAAATTTTTGACATTAAAATGTAAACACATATGAACGTCAATAAAAAGTCGCTACATAATTTAGTTAGCGTAAAATTTTCTTGTTGCAAAATTTATCCAGATAAAAAAATCGTTTAGTAAAAAATTTTATCGAGCGCAGCATCGACACCCATCATATACAAAATTACAACTCTAACTATATAGGTAGTACATAAGTATATATATATCTACAAATATTTAAAAAAAAACATCATATTACTAATGATTATAGATCTATAGATCAATGATTTGTACACTTTTCTAGTGAAATGATGTGACGACGTTGTTTTTAAATTAAAACAAATTATTATTAGGTATATGACATATGTATATACTTGTGATAAAAGTAGTTAGTTATATGAAATGTCATGGATAAAATCATATGATATCATGTTATTATAGTTAGAGTTATTAGTTATTATAAGATTAAGAGATTGTACGAATAATATGGTTAGGGGTACTTAATAATACATTCATATCCAAATAAGAAAATGTCAAAAATAAGAAAATTATTAAATTTATATGTAGTTTTGGGTATGAAAAATAATAAGTTAACAGTTCTTACATTTTAACAGATGTTAAGGCATTTTTTGTGTACCAAAAAAATGATTATTTGAATTAACTTAGGTACTTACTTCAAATATTTGTATTATAAACTTTACTATTTAAGCGGTTTATCTGAAACTTTATACGTTTAACGTTGTTTCCAACAGTATATTGCTAATATTAAAGTAAATACTTATACACTTATCATGTTTTGTTAACATGTTTAAGTTACATTATATACACTTAACTTAACATGTTTAAGTTACATATATACTTATATATTTATTGATTGCAAAAATTAATAAACAAAAAGAAATAAAAATTCAGAACAATGTAAATAACTTTTATATACATAAATAGGTATTTCTTTTTTATTAATTTTTAATTGAATTTTATTTCATTTTTAAAAATTAAATTTTGTTTTTTTTTTTTGTTATTACTTATTAATTTTTTTTTTTTATATTAAGAATTGGGCATTCAATGATACAATTTTTCAATATTTTATTATTCAGTGTCTGACATCAGATAAAAATAGTGGTGAATAAGATAATAAAAATATACTGGTTACTGGTTTTTAAATACATACATACTTACATACCTATTAATATTTAACAATACCCGTATTGTTTAATATTCTTTTTGTTTTATTTTTTTTTTTTATTTTAACACTAACTATAACATATTATTATAACTACTAACAGATGATGATGAATCAGATAAAACAGTCATATTTACATATATACATATATGTATCTGTATTTGAAGACTATTCTTTGATTTACTTTACTTCCTTATTTTTTGTTTTTTTTTTGTATTTTTTTTTTAATTTAAATAAAACATATACTTAAGAGTTAAGACCGTTAAAAAAAATTTTTTTTGCTTTAGGCAATATTGTTTTTTTTATTTAGGTTTTTGTTTTTTTTTAGGTATAGTTCTTGTTGTCCTCATTTCAATGTAAAAAAAAAGAAAAATAAAATTAGAAATATAGGGTAAATGTGAAAAAAAAATGTTTTTTTTTTTTTTTCAATTCATAAAATTCTTTTAATTTTTTTTTTTTTTAATTTTACAAAAATATTTACAAAATGCATACAAAAACACTATTTAAAATTATTTAAATATAGGTACATATGTAAATAAGTAAGTATTTATATATGTATATATATATGTATATAAATATGTAGTATTTACCTATGTATATATATTATGTAGTAAGTAATAATAATTTTTAAATAATAAAAATAATTAAAATAAGTTAATCGAAATTTAAAACATGTATTAGGGCACGGTTATACTTATGTATTGATATTTGTTTCGGCGTTTTTGTTTTTTAATAATTGAAGTCTGAAAAGAAAAGTAGAGAGCTATTTACTTATTCAATTCACTCACATGGAATTTATAATTTCAAGATTTTTTTTACAGATGATTAATTTTTTTTTTTTTTTGCATATTAAGTATTTCGTAACAAATAGTTAAGTACATATATTTAAGTATTAAGTAAATATTTGATACTTCTGAATCATTTAGAAAGTTTGTTATACAAAATATTTAATAATCTATAAAATCGTTGTAGCAGTAATCAAAGTTAAATAAGTAAATAAGAAATTTAAATAGAAAAATAAAATATGTACTTATTTGCAAAAAAAATGTTTTTCAACTTTTTTTATATAAATTGACCGGAAATGGAAGTTTTACTGATAAAGTATAAGTACTTATTTAGGTATATATATATATATATATTTTCAATTGCTATAAAAAAAACATAACTAAGTAAACAAAGTTTTTATTAATTTTAAGTATTTGTAATTCATAAAATACTTTATGTAAGTACACCTACTAAGTTTAAAAAATTAAAAATTCATTAGTTTTAAATACTAACTAAGTAAGTACTTATGTAATAACATTTCTATATGGCGACTTATTTTTTTGAAATTTATTAAATATCAGACTAATTCTAGAATATGACAGTTACGTTTGGTTAGTTTGTTGAAATATTTTTATTTATGTATATATGTACTTACCTAAGGATAAAATATTTATCGTATTTAAGGCAACGGCAGAAAATTATTTTTTATTTTTGTTTTACGGGAATCATAAGTATGATTGATTTATTGATTTAAATCAACTTGTTTATTTAACTTCTAATAATATGTATTGATAAGTGATCGCTTTAATCATATTGTTTAATTAACATATGTATAAATAAGATATATATATACAAAAAAATTAAGGCTTCTAAAGCTATTAGATTTTTACATTTGTTAAAGGCGTTTCTTAATTATGTACAGGGTTACCTTAAAACAAAAGAGAGTATCTCAAATTTTTTTAATAATTTTTTCTTATATAGGGTGGGCGAACTTGGACTGACTGGTTTAAAATGCTTACATACATTTTTTTATTTTTAAAGTTTTTTATTTTATTACTTAATTTATAAATTATTAAATTTGTTTTGAGCTAAGTGTGAAACATAACATCCTTTAAATGGCTTTCATTTTCCTGCTAGCTCTCGCTTGCAGGAGTTAATTGCTCGTTTTAAGACCTTTTGCATTACGTTGTGCAATTTCTCTGCGAATGTTTTGTGGTTTGTTGATGTAAACCCGTTCCTTCAAGAAACCCCAGAAAAAAAATCAGTGACTGTCAAATCTGGGGAACGAGGTATTTTTTGAAATTATTCGGTCATCGAAAAGTTTTCGCAGAATCGCCATTGTCTCTCTCGTGGTGTAAGCTGGAACCATATATCATAATTATTGAGAACCGCGCGGACGTAAAAAAATTTCCAACATGGTCCGGTATACCGCCCCAGAAATGGTTTCTGGATGCTCTGTTTCATTTTTGCAAAAATATGGACCGATAACACTATCAGCCTTAGCATTTCAAATCAGTCATTCCAAGTTGATCCACCTTGTACAAACATTAATAATTTCCAAGAAAAAATGTAAAATTAGCCACAATTATTTTTATTATCTTTTTAAAAATGCGTTCAAAAAATTTCTGTTTTTACATGTAGTACTGGAATCTACTGGATTGTTTTTTATTTTTTTGAAGATTTGGTATCTTTTATCTTAACTTAAGGATCAGAACTTGCTATGAAAAAATTGTTATGAGAAAACAATACTAAGAAGTATATATACTTACTTATATTATATTGTATACTTACATCTGCAAACAAGAACTACTTAACTATTTATCTTTTGGAAAAATGATTCTTAAGTAGCCTAAATAAGCAAATACCAAGAACATGTATTATAAATGTATAAGTGTATTATTGTATATTGATCATTTAAAAATTGATTGAACATCGAACATCGTTTGGTATTATTGTCATTTGTAGTTGTGATTATTATTGTAGTACTGTCAAAATGTGTCGTTTTTTTCTGTGCATAGTTAAAAGTGTAAGTTGAAATTATTTTAACTTAGTTAAGTATTTTATTTTTGTTAAAAAAAAAAATACTTAACTAAGTAAGTATTTTAAATATTTTCTAATATATATATAAAATAATAAAATTGAAAATTCTATCTAGTCTTTATAATTTGACTATACAAATGGTTTTCGTAACAATCAATAAAATGAAATTTATCAATTGACTATATATATATGTTACATTATAATAAAAGAATGTTAAATGGCACTTTTTACATTCACACTATAACTATGTATGACTTCTTTTGTATTGTGAAATTTGGACAATACACATTCAAAGTCATTTAATATGAATATGACAATACATATGTATAGTGTGAAGTTACCTTAACCTAATTTAAATATTATCTTTTGTAAAATAACTTTTGTTTTTAGTCTCTATACGATTTGGTGTTACAAATCTATAGTTAAGTACTACAAAATTTAATTATTATTTAATATGTTCTATATAATTATAGTTATAATACATAATATATACTTACTTAAGTATAAGAATGTATTTTCATTATAAATTTGAATTATTAAAATTTTTCTAGTTTAAATGTTTACCCTTTCATACTTAGTATATATTTATAATTTAATATATTTTGTTACATATTTCTTTCATTTATATAAGTATATTATTTTTATTTTTTTACATTAGGCTCCTTTAGTCCTCTATTTAATTATTTTTATATAACTATAGATACTTATTGTGTTACTATGAATATAAATTTATTTTAAGTATATATTTATTCTAATTTTATCTGAAATAATTTTGTTTTATTTATAATAATATATATATATATATATTTGTCTATGTGTATGTGTTTGTGTGTGTCTACTTTCATAAATTTTGAAGTTTTTCATAAATTATTAAATTATTTAACTTAAAAAAAAAAAAAATAAACAACCATAAAAGAAATAAGTTAAGTATGCCATGTTGAAGAAGAAAACTTATTTCTTAATTTTAAAATAAAAATTTGTATACTGATAACAGTTTATCAGAACTAAATTGATAAAAAATAAATTGAGAAATAAAATTTATTTTAAGAGAAAATGTTAAATATTTTACCAAATACGAGTACTTAAGTATCTACTTACTTATTAAGGTTACTAAAAGTTCAATTACCTATAGAATTGTTTTGAAATTTGAAAAATAATTACAAATATACTTACATATACTTGCTTACATTATTAAAAACAAGGTACCTTATTTATATACTTAATGATATATAACTCTGGTATATTTATTATAAGGTATATGTTAAAACTATTTGATTTATTTAGTTAAAACAGAAAACTTAATAATTTATTGGAATTTTTGATTGACATTAAGTATTTTTTTTAAACAGATTCATAATAAAATTACGATTTTTATTATTTAGATGGTTCAAAATTCAGACAAATTCAATTTGGAAAAATCAAAATTTAGATAATTAAATATTCAGACAATTTAAAATTCAGAAATTTCTAAATTCTGAAAAACAAAAATTTATTGTATCAGAATTTCTATACTTTTTTAATATTTTATTAAAAGGTGTATGAAAATTGTTAATTGTATGTAAATAAGTAATAAGTACAATAATTATGAATGTAAAAAATAATTAGGAGAGATTTTAAAGTTGGTTACAAAATCAAGGTTTGAATAACTTTTTTAGTGGGGGTTTGAAGGCGGCAGTCCGCACTATTTAATGAATTTTAAATATATATATCGGAATTTTGAAGTATCCGAATTTTGATTTTTCTGAATTTTGAATTGTCAGAATTTAAATTTTTCTGAATTTTGAATTGTCCGAATTATGATTATCGAAATTTTGTTTTTCTGAATATCATAATAAACCTTTTTAAACACAAGAAAAAAAAAAACTGATATGTAACCACTAAATTGACAAAAGTTTGATATGATCTTAAATTTGCGTATAATTTTTCTTTTGAATTTTTTTTTTTGTTTAAATTTCAAAATTATATTGGAAGTTTGTTTTTTGTTGAACATTTTATAAAAGTAAATAAGTGAGTTAATTTATACTTACCTAAATATCAAAAAAAAGTCACATACGTTATTTGGCAAAAAATCAAATGAAATTAATTTAAATTAATTAATTTTCAATTTGATTTTTCTTTAGTTTTTTTTTTTTTTTTCAGTTAAATACTTACTAGAATGTTTTATTAAATTGAAGTACTTAAGTATACACGTACATATAACGTTCATATAATTTATTTGATTTATTAAATAAAACTTATATAATTAATTAAAAAATATGTCGTGTACTTATATTACTGAAGGTTAAACTAATATTCAATTAAAGCGGGGATCACTTTTATCTAAGTTCTAAGAAAATATAGTTACCTATTATACGTATAGACGTACATTTATAATAAGTATCTAAACACTTATTGGAAATATAGTCATTACTTAGATAATTTTAAATTGATCTGAATATGAATTAATTATTAAATATTAAGTATATTATCATTATGATTAAGTAAAGGATAAAGGATACTTATGTTAGATCACATTGTTTAGTGTATACATATATATTAACTTCAGTGTTACGTTTATGTTGTAAATGTGCAGTGAGGAAGAATGTACCATTAATATTACAAGTAGCAAATGGTACAGATCATTTTTATGAAAATAATGTATGTAAGAAATCCATAAAGAAATGTTATATTTGATAACAGTTATAGGTTATATTTAAGGTGTTTAATATTCAAATTTTTAGTAGTTAAACAGTTAATTGAAAGAATCTGGAGGAGAAGAAATAATACTGAACTCTATGAGTTTTATAATGACATTGATCTAGTTAAAAAAATTAAGTTCATACGACTTCAGTTATTAGGGCACTTACAGTCTATAGAGCTGGTTCAGGAGGTTTTGAAGAGAATCAAGATAGATCAAGATATTGTCCAACAAATAAACGCGTGTTAAAAAAATATATTGTTATTTATTAAGTATTAGTAAAACGATTAGTCAATATTATACACAGTGAGTATAGTTTGAGTTTTGGTTTGAGTAAGGTTTAATTAAAGACTTGAAAATTTTTCAAAAAAAATATAAGTCTTATTTAATTCCGGAATATTTTAAAATTTTGACATTTTTGTGTTTAACGATTTAAACGTTACTTAAACTAAGTTAAGACACATACGAAAGGTCTCGGGTTCAAACCCCGGTTGGATAATATAGATTAATTAAAAATAATATAGATTTTTCTTAAAATACATAATTAGTAGAATATAATTAAATTAAAACTAAGTATATACTTATGTCTTATAAATTATAATTAATAAGTATCATATTGTAATAGCTATATAATAAAATAATAATAAATCATAATTCTTGTATACGATAATAGATGGTGTAGAAATAATAGAAACGTCTTAGTCTTGTACAGTAGCTACAGCCGAGTAATCAACAGTTTAGTGAAATTAATCACGATCGAAATTGACGAAACTAAAGCCTAGTCAAATATGAATAATAAATGACTTAGTGGATGCCCTATACTCCTCTTTCGAGTGGCAAGGAAAAAAAAAAAAAATAAACGCTACGAAAGTTAAACAAATTTACTAAACACACCTTTATAAATAATCAGTTATTTGTAAATGTTATATAAAAAATAATTTTATTGCATTTAAGTATTCTAAAGTTTTGAATAAAAACAAAAGTTCATAATATACTTATATATAAAATATTTATGTATGTGAAAGGTAATTAGTAATTACACTTTTTTTTTTTACCTTTCAAAAGTGGTGTTATAGTTATACTTATTAACTATATTTCATTAAAAAAAAAAAGTGTTACATAAGTATGTATATCTAGTATCTTCAATATTTTTGATGTCCGTCCAAATTTACATTTTCCATAAATTAATATTGTAACCATCAAATTTAATAATTTTAAAAACAATAATAGCTACTTAATTCAAATTAAAGATAACCATATTTAGTAATCTAAATAATCTAAATGGTTTAAATAAGGTACTTACATAAATTTTATTGTATACTTATAAAACGTTTTGTTTTTTCCAAAAATTTATGGAATCTTGTTATTATTTTTTTTATACTGCAGACAAAAAAAAATTTATAAGAAAACTTATATTAAATTACATATAACTAACTAAATACTTAGTTATATAAACATTTCTATACATATATATACTTAAAACTAGTATGTAATCCGGAAGAAATTTAACATAAAAAAAAATACGTGGGATTATATTTTGATATACGACCAAAAGTTGTAACGTTTGTTGTGCATTATTTAATTTAATTTTTCTTTTGATCTGTTTAGATTTATTTTCATACTTCTTCTTCTTCTGATGTATGCCATTCCATTTTCAAGGTTAGTCGTTATCAAAAAAAAAAAAAAACAGATGCACTTTGATTTTTTGAAGTTCTAAAAGTAGCTAAAAAACATTAAAGTACGAAAGTGCATAAAAAAAAATAAGTAAGTAATTCCTTAATAAGTTTGTCCAGTCAAAATATTTTCTCTTTGCCTCTTTTTCGTTTTTCACATAACTAAGTAATCTTTTCTTGAATTACCAGTTTCTAAAATCTGTTCAGATTAATAAATTTTTGATTTTAAAATCTTAAATATAAATCTTTATTTTTGAAGTCATATTAAGTATATAGACTTTTTTGTTGATAATTTGTTATCTGTCATATAAGATCAGATACTTTTTAGAAAATTAATATACAAATTTATATTAAAAAAAAAATTTCAAGTATTTTTTTTTTACTACTTATTATTTTTTTTTTTTTTTTTAAATATATTTTATGGGTAATAATGGGTAACAATATCGTTTATTTATTTTTTTTTTTTTGTACATTTATAAAAACAAGCATATAAATTGAACTAATTTAAAAAGCTTTGGTTTCAGAAATATAATACTTAGCTAAAAAAAAGAAAAAAAAAAAAGTTGTTTATAAATAGAAAAAAAATTTCATTGCCTTTTTATTCTACTTAAAAATTACATATTCAATCACAAGTGAATTTAATTTAAATTTTTTTTTTCTTTATTATTTTTGCTTGTCAGAAGAAAGTCATTTTTTTTTAAACAACAACTAACTAACTATATACTATACTGTATTACTTTTAATTAAATTAAATTCTAAGTTGTTGTTTTTATTTCTACTCTTGTTTTTTTTTTTTTTTTTTTTATTTAATTAATTGAATTGAGCACAAGAGATCAAATTTTCCTTTTAAAATTAAATTGCTTGACTGATATAATAAAATGATAATTTGAATTTGTTGTTTCAAAACAAAAAAAAAAAGACATATTAAGTATGTTATGTACATATTTTTACATTCTAAGTAAGTACATACATATTATATTCAATAAAAAGCAAATTTTGAAAAGTATATTTTAATATAAGTAAAAGTACAATTTTCATTCAAAGAACTTGTTAAATGTATATATAATTTTATTTTCATTGATTTATTATTAAGTATAACTTTATTAATGTTAAGTATTTAGTGATGCGGTTAATACATTGTTTTTTCCAAGGGTAGATGAAAATCATTGAATTTCAATATAGAGGAGTGAAATAATTAAGAGTACTTTATGAGTAAGTAAGACTTTAATACACTAAACGCAATCTCTCTTTTTTGACCAAACAATAGGCTATATGACTTAGAACTCAAATAATGGGATTTCAAATTGGCAGGTATATTTTGAACAAAGTTGTTAATGTTAACCTTAAATCTTTGCACGTTGTATAATGTAATCATCATCAATTCTAGGCAACACATGACTTAGGAGATGGTTTTCCATTCGCGATGTACGTACCACAAAAAAATTTCCGTAAGTGTATTTAAATAAATCGTGAGACATTGTGTATTACATAGTATATGTAATTTAAAAAGAGCCTTGTTTGATTATTCTTATATATTAAGAGTTCTATTCATTATAATACTTATTCTAACCCCTAATAAATTTGATAAAATTTTCATAATGTTTGTGGAAAATTTTTAAGTTTTTACTTATTTATTCTACGAAGAGATTTTCTTTTATCTATCTACATATGATATATCGTAGATCAATTTTTATCCCCGTACATCAACATGATTTTTAAAATTAGTTAACTAAAATCTTTGGATTATGTTTGTTAGTTAACTATTCTCAGATTATCTTTGTATATAACTACTTAGTACTTAACTTAGTTTGAATTTCTTAAAATGAAAATATAAAATAAATTTCGTAATAAGCAAATAATTAAAAAATGTCAAATCATGTCTTGAGTTAACTATATACTTACTAGGATTATCAACTAAATAAGTACATATACATATATCTATACATATATCTTATATTGACTTTATAAACTATGTACTTAAAGCAATATGGAATTGCATTTTGGATTACGTATTGTAATCAACATTCCCAGGGCATCTTACTATGTATCTATTTCATTTGCAGTTTTATTAAATATAAGACACAACAGTATTGAAAAGTATTTTTATGCAAATGCAATTTTTATGCAAAAGTATTTTTATGCAACATATAGCAAAAAATTGAATTAAAAAACAAAATTCAGTTATTATAATATATACTGAAGTTTGCAAAAAAGTACAATAAAGAATAGTTTAAAAAAAAAACAATAATCATATTTAACTATGCTGATGATGGGGTAATTATAATTTTTTGTAAATAAATAATAATACTTATGTGTACTTACTTAAGTACATAATAAATTCAAAACCCTCCGAAAAAATAAATAAATAAATATTTTTTAATTTTTCTCTGTGCTATTTTTATATTATAATTAACTACATTTCTATAACCGTCATTCATTTGACTCGTTGTTATCTGTTATTCTTTCTAATAAATAATCATGTCGGCTTCCTTATTCTAAGAGAAGCTTTAACTTCATAACTCAATATTACTGTACAAACTTATTTAATATTAAACAACACTATCACAATATAATAATACACTTATTATAAGTAAATCTATTATTTTATATAACTTTTCTAAATACACGTATAAGTATAACTACATTTTTTATTCAAATACATATAACTACTTAGTTACTTACTTATTAAAATCTTTAACTAAAATTTTTAGTTGTTAAAATATTCTCCAATTATTCTTATATTACTATTAATTTTACTACTACTCACTACAAATCCACCCACTTGCTTTATTTTTTACTATACTATATAAATTAAAAAAAAAAAAAAATAATAATAATTTTGTGTTCAGACAATTTTAGTAAACAAATAGTAAAAAAATCAACACCTAATAAATTTTTAGACAATAACAAAAATAAATTAAAATAAAAATAGACAACCTTTCAATTCATATTATACTTATAAATACTTACTTTATTAAAACCTCTTATTTTTCTTTCACGTACATTTATATTTAAGTGAATCTTTTACTGTACTTACACATTATTTATTATGTGTAATTTCTATTACTCGTACAATACAACGTAATCCAAAAGCAAAAAAAAAAAAATTATTTTATTTAATTACTGACTATACAAGCAATAAAAATTATACATTAAACAGTATAAAATTAAAATAATAATAAAAAAAAATATATATATACTTATTTTAGTTATATACAAATAAATAAATAAAAAGTAAAAAAAAGGATAGAAAAAGAGGAGGTCAAGAACCGAATTTCCCTTTCTTCACTATTTTACAGTTATCCTATACACATATGCATATACATAATATATTATATATACTTTGTATATATAAATAAGTATAACATAATAATATATATTATACATTATTATTATATATAAATGTGTATATGCATTTGTATTAAACATATATATATAAATAAGTGTTTGCTTTTTTTTTATTTTCTCGATATTTAGTAAAAAGAAATAGAATTTAGGTAAAAATAAACCAAAATGAAAAAAAATTTTTTCATCTTCCTTCATACCACCTTATCATCCTTATAATTTCATTTCAATTTATATATATATACTGACTCGTATTATAACATTCTTCTGATGGACCCTATTTTATACACATTTACAACAATTTATTTAAAAAAAAAAAGAAAAATAATATCCAAGGATATTTTTCTTTTGTGGATACTTAAATATTGTTTATATCTGTCCTAGGTACAATATACTTAAAGATAAGTAAAATGTTTTTAAAACAACAATAAAAAACAAAATGCATACTTAATATTATTAAAAAATAACAAAACAAAAAAATTAAACAATCATAAGAAAATCCTTCACAAGACAAAAAAAAAAAAATAGAATTCATACATGCACTTTAGTGCATTTTCAACAGCGAAAATAAAATTCCACTCATGACACGTTCAAATTGACTTTCATAAAAAAAAAATTTTTTTCTCTAATTATTATGTAAAATATCCTTTTGAATTTTTTTTTTCTTTTTTTATTATTGAAAATTTAAGGACAAAATATACTTCAAGAAAATTTTAAAATATTGGAAAAATCTCGAGAGTTAATTAGACTGCTTTAAAAATAGTTTTGAAAAACAAAAATAAAAAAGATTAAAAAAAGTAAAAAATAACAGCAGGACATTTAAATAATTTATTTCCACATTCTTAAATAACTATTTTACAATTTACTTTTATTTGATTTTTATTTTTATTTTTTTTTTTTTGTTTAATATAAAATGACGTTTACATAAGTTATAAAAGCTAAAACAAAAAAGAAAACTACAATAAAATAAAAAAAAGGAGAAATGTATGAGATTGCGCAATATTTAAAATTTATTTAACAAGGAACAAGATGTTTTTTCTTTATTATTATATGTACTATTATTATCCTTAGTTTTTTTTTATTATGTGTAGCATTATACTTTTTTGTTTTCTTCATTAAGCTATTCAGCTATTTGACGCAAATTTTAAATTTATATTATATATGTATAAGTATTTTGTACACAAACAAATACAAATGAAAATTACACAAAAAAAAAAGAAATATACAAATAAAAGTACCATATTTTGTGGAATATTCCTGTCATGTGTTTTGCATCACCATTAATTACCACACCATAAAAATACAGTTTTTTTTTAAATGTCATTCGCATTTTAATTTATACAAATTTGGAAAAATCTAATACAATTAAAAGGATAAAAAGAAAAATATACATAACAGTTTTTTTTTTTTTTACAATACCATTATAAAAGTTTTTACAAAACAACACCAAGCTATTTATCCTGAAATAGGTTCCACATCCAGTATTTATCCAGCATCCATTTACAAAAAACAAAAACACAAAAACAAAACATATCCTGCATCTGGAATTTATAATTAAAAAAAAAAAAAGAAGAAAAACGGTAAAAATAAAAAATAAACAAAAAAAATTAAATAAAAGCATGTCATATCCTTATTTGTATTAGAAAAATTTCAAAAGAAATTTTATGTATTTTTCATTTAGGTGTATAGGTTCATCTTTTGTATTAAGTTTTTTTTTTTTTTTTGTTATACTTATTGGAAAGTTTTTAATAAATTTTAGATCACTTGAAAATTCAATAGACCGACCGGTGGTGCGTGTTATGACGTAAATCCTTCCAATCAGTTTTATTTTCACTAGTATTTGTACAGATCTAATATGTACATACGATGTCTTTTTTTTTTTTTTATTTATATAAACAAACTTTAATACTTATATAATATAAAAATAAGTATGTATATATTTATGTAAGAAAATGTACTAACAAACATTTAAATCAGTATTATATTAATGTATTTGTATTTACATGTGCTTATTTTTAGGGATATAAAGTTTATTTTTTTTTTTTTTAGTAAAACAAAAGCGAACAACACAAAAAAAAACGGCAGATACAATATAAAATCCTTTTTTTTTTTTTTTTAATATTTTAATCTTGTACACACATTCATATATGTATTTTACAATCTGCAATATTTATATAACCCAACCATATATTAAAAGATAATATTAACAACAATATACAAGTAGTACATACTTAAATGGTGTATATATGTCTATATACATATATATATATTTGTTTTTATACATATTTTAAATAGAAAAAAAAAGGAATACTAAAAAAAATTCTATACAAAAAAAAATTTGCATACTATTTTAATATTAAGAAAACCATAAGTTAAAAAAAAAAAAAATAATAATAACAATATTGTATTAGTAAATACTTAATTTATTTTAAGAGAAAAGGATGAAAATACAAAAATAATAAAATGTGTATTTTAATTGAAATTAAAACAATTTGTAAATAGTTAAAATGTTGACTTTACAATTAATATATAAGTAATATCCGAATTTTTGTCAGAATGTTAAACACCGTTTGTTGTAATTTAGGGACATTAGTAGTAAAACCTTAAAATTGTTTAAAGAATTTTTTTTTTTTGTTATTTTATTCTGCTGGCACATAAATATGATAAGGAAATATGATAAGTTTTTTTTTCAGGTGTGGCTGCAAATATCGTTAGGGTTAATTATTCTTACGACGTCTTTTAAGATTGAAATGCATACTTCTTCGGTGTTTGCAGCGTATTTTATACGCTCTTATCTATTAGACCACCGAGCGTCCTTTTAAAGAAATTATATTGTCTAAATAATTTAAGTAATATTTTCTATTTTAATTATGTACTTAAGTACTAGAATTATTATTGAATGTTTCGTTATCCGCTTATATATACATATATCCTTATCAATGAACATAATTATAAATAGTAAATAATATTGTTATCTCTATATGTAGTTATACTTATATAATTTCTGTTTACTGTGTAATTGTCCTTTTTTTTAACTAAGCAAGTATAGTTTTGTATTTGATAATGATTTAGTTTCATGTTTTTTTTTTCTCCTTTTCACTTGCTATAAGAAGCATACTAATGTTTCATATTTTACTTACTTATCTTTACTTTCTGGAATCTTTAGTTTAACTAAACCGTTGTTTACTCGGTTGTAGCCGTGAAACGCACAATTATATTTTATTTGTGCGCTATTTATTATCTTATAACTATAAGAATTTATTTTATTTTTTTATTTTATTATAATGTTATGTATTTTATTAATTATAGAATATATTATATACTTATCTTATTTTTTATTAAATTATATTATTTACTAATATATATATTATAAGCAAAATTTATATATATATTATTTCTTATTAATCCCCATACGGGGTTTGAAACAAAGTAACTTTCGAATGGACGGTTGGTGTTTTTACTCTTAAGTATATCATTGATACTAGTTTTAAGTACATGTAATTTTTATTTTATTTTGAATTAAAGATAATTTTCTTTATTATTATATTTAATTAACTATGCATAAAAGTTTAAAATAAAATTGATTAAATTAAACAAATTTATTTTTTAATATTATAGGTGTATAAGTATTTACTTACTTAGATTTATTATTGTTATATACATATGTTCTTGTAACTTTAAAATAAATTATGATTGTAAAATTTTCAAAAGAACTGAATTTGCTTAAGTATATACATAGGTACTAAAATTATTTCGTTTAGTAAATTAGCAAAAATCATTTTCTTTAATTTTGATATAAGTAAGTATAAGTAACGTATTTTTTTAATAATATTTAAACAAAAGTTCTTTTAGTTATAGCTAATTATATTTTATTCTTAAAAAAAATCTTTTTAAGTAAGTAGGTACTTATGTACTTAAATATTTAACTGTTTATATTTGAAGCTCTGTACGGTCGATAAAATTTAAATTCCACAAAGTATTTCTGAATAGATTTTGCAATTTTTATCAATTCTCTTCTTATATCATTCGGCTATAAATACTTATCGTGATATTGAAATGGTACAAAATATTAATAATTGAAATTAAGTTACTTAATACTTAAAGTTAGACTTCTCGCTTTAATTTAGCAAATGTACTTTATTAGAAGTTCATATTTCCGTTATTCTTATTATAAAGGACCAGACAATAAAATTATTATTATATATGTAAGTAATTGATTTCCTTTTATGTATATACTTAACGATTTCATTTGAGTTCAGGATTTGTGACATGCGTAAAATTAGATTTTAATAAATAAAATATGCGATTGTAATATATAACATATATAGATTCATATCGGAGTAGAACTAACATCATTTATTAGTCAGACAATAGATTTAATTAATCGATAACATTAATAAAACATACATAATAATTAAGTAATATTATACTTAGTTAGCTAATTAAGAAATGAAGAATTAAGATTCATAAAATACTGAGCTATAGACTCTTTATATGCATATGAATATGAATATCTATGCTCTTTTCTAATTCAAATCTTTTCATATTTATTTTATTCGTCAATTCTTCAAACAAAAAAAAATTAGTTATTAATTATTATATTACTATTTATACATAGGAAGGTAGGTATATATAATATAAGTAGTATCGTTCAAAAATTTTGTTTAATTTTAATTTGTATCTATTTATCCTTGTATAGTACTTATTTTTGTAATTTATGGTAATTTTCATTATTTATATACATATATATATGTATATATATATAAACTACTTATTATATGTGTAGTATTTTGAAAGAATTTTTGTGTCGCCAATTTCATTATAACATTTATCAGAAAAACGTTTTCTTTTTTTTTTTTTAAACTATTATGTATTACCAAAACGCTCTTTAAAGAGAAGAAAAAGTTTTTTTTTTTCATATTTAGTTCTGTTTTTTAACTTTTCTTTAAAAGAAAACAAAAAAAAAAATACTATTCAATACAGAAGCAAAAGAGCATAAAATAATTTACTAATATTCAGGACATGAAAATAAGTAAAAAAAAAGCAAAAAAAAAAAAAAAATCTAAAGAGGTATAGAAAGGTCCTATTTTATTTCTGTCCTGTGTAATTTTAAAATAAAAAACAGAAGTGATAAACGAATGATATTGGCATCAAAGAACTAAAGAAGATATAAAAATGTTTTGTGAGAAAAGAAGATTTTAAAAACGAAAAAATATAAAACAAAACAAAAACAAAACAAATCTTACATAACAATTATAGAAAAACATATATATACAATATACGTATACGTATTTAAATATAACTTAAAGAGTATATATGTATATATATATACTACTTTTAATACTTTCACTGGTGAAGGATATTACACATAACATTTGTATTTTATATAATAGTAAATAAGTATACAAAAGAAATAAATAATATAAGTATACTTTTATTAATAGATGTGTACATAAATGTGTATATATATGTATATATTTTGTACCAAATACATATGTATACTATAAAATTTACTCTTCTGTCGTAATCGGTTTTAAGTTACTTAATTTAAACAATTTTAAAAATAAAATACACAAAAGGGAATGAGAAAAGTCGTTGGACCTTTAGAAAAAAATAAAAATTAAAAAGAAGAAAAAAGTAGGTTCTTGAATAGCAAGATGGGGTTCTTTTTTTTTTTTTCTTGTATTTTTTCATCAATTATGTGATTTGTTTTTGTTATATTTTTCATTTAATGTTAATGTAGTTATTTTAAGTTGCATTTAAAAAAAAAAAATTTTTCCTTTAAGGTGTTTAATCCTTATTAATTTTTCTTGTTCTTTTTTTAAAAAATATTTTTAAAATTATATACATAAGTTAGGTATACTTATTTACTTATGTTTATATATATATATATATATATATATATATAAATATATGTATATTATCATATGTATATATGCTTATTTGATTTTGAATTTTTAAAATATAACTACATACATTTTTTATTAATTATACAAAATTATTAAATATACGTAACAAGTAGGTATATATTTTCTTTTTGTATATAAAATGGAAATGATTTAAATATTTTTTTTGTTCAAATTTTATGTAAAATGAAAAATTTGAATACATAGGTATACGTATTATGTATGGTTATGTATGGTTAGTTACTATAAAATTTTGCGTAAATTAATGCTTAAAACTTATATTTTAAAAAGTTTAACTTATTAACTAAGGATATAAGTAATGTATGTATATGTATACAACCTTATTTACTTAAAGTAAATATATTATGTATGGATATATTCATTCGTTAGATGAATTAATTTATGCAATATTTATTTCAATTTTCTGATAAATTTTATACACTTAATTATACTAGACCCGTTACCCGTTATAAATGACAGAAGCGGATTCAAGTGTGAATGGACTGAAAATTTGAGTTGAGTGATGGGTTGAGTTTGCCAAATAAGTCTGATCCGGTTATTTACAACCTTGTTTACTACATAATTTGTATATACATAATGTGATTTAAACTAATTAATTGATTACTTACGCATTTAGTAAGTAAGTAAGTATAACTATTGAATCAAAATTTAGATTGTCTGTAGTTAAATGATCCTGCAATGTTATAATTTTTAAACAGAAATTTAAAATAGTTAATAAGTAAACAATATTAAAATAAAGTGTAATTATTTTATTTAAAAAAAAAAGCGCTCAAAATTTATTTAAGGTACGAATGAATTTCAAATTTTCATTGACATGTTTTTTTCTTATAAGTAAATAAATTTAAAAAAGAAAACAAAACAAAAATGTCTTATAGCAATTAACTACTTATATATATATAAGTATACTTACATACTTATAGCTAATAACAATAAAAGAAAATGTATGTAAGTCTGATTCATTTTGTGCTGGGGTACTGGGATAAGTAGGTAGAGTCTCATAAAAATATTTTTAATTTCGTTTTATTAGGAATTTAATAATTTTCAAAAATTTTCTGAAAGTTATGAATTAATTATTAGATTTTATTCCGGTGTTTTGTTGTTTTTATTAACTTATTTTATAATAAATTTTTAAACCTTTTTCTTTTTTTTATATTATTTTTTATTTAAATTTTTTATTTATTTTCATAGTTATCGTATGGTTTCTGATTAGATTTCTGGTGAAAATGAAAAAAAAAAATACATACATATTTATTTTCTTAATTAATTACAATTTAAAAGAGATATATATATACGTATACCTATATAACAAAAATATATATGTTATAGTTATATATAAACATTTTGTGTACATATCTAAATTTTAAGAGCAAATTTTTAAAGTTAATTTATTCATAAAATAATTAATTAATTAGTTAAAATTTTCAACAAAATAAAACAAAAATACGTATATATTTTAACTATACTTTATATTTCTGCCCTTAGTCCAAAAGTATTTAACTAAAAATAAAATTTTATAAATTATGAATTAGGTTTACTTAACTACTTACTTCTAAAAATATTAAATACTTAAATAAGTATACACATATTAAAAAATAATAAAACATTAATTATGTATAGTTTTCAAAATACTTACTTAAGTACTGTAATTAATACATATTTTAATTAATTTCAAACTAAGAAATTTAATTGATTTAAATTATAAATTAAGTTTTTAAAAATGGTGCTGGTTTATCAACTTGAAAAACTATTAAAAAGATTCCTTTTTTGAGAATTGTGAGAAAAGAATTGGTGAAACTAAATATGTGAGTGGGAATAAGATCTATTTTTTTTTACTCATTGCATTAAGACCATTTCTTGTTAACTAAAAAGCATGAAATTGCATGATGAAAATCCAAAAACTATATTCCGCAACATATACTTATTTGATTATTAAAATATAACATGTAATACTTAGTTACTTAAGTTTTTGCAATATTAAGTTAATAAAGTTTTCTTTCCTGAAATGACTAAACATTTTTTTTTTTGTGTTCGTTTACTAAAATAATTTTGGGCCATGAGTTTTACTCTGACCAGAACGACGGCATTAAAAAATATATATAATTATCACTGACATTGAATCAGTCAAATAGTAAATATAAGGCACTTTTTATTTATCTGAGTATTCATGATCTGTTAAAAGATTTGTTTTTTTTTTGTTATTAAATCAAAGCATGTTCAGAACCGCGATCTATACCTATTTCAGAGCAACTATTTGGTGTACGCCTGATCATAATAAATTGACAAGTACATCTTGACGTTTGTATAAAAAACTAATTGTTTTCTTATATTATCCCTTATTATTCATAATTTTGAGTAGAAGTTATCTAAGTGTACATTACACAAAATTCGAAAAATCTCGAGATTTATTAGAAAATATGATTTAAAAGCTTTATTCGAACATTTTCGAACAACAATCTTCGATATACTTAATTCTCGTTTTTTATTATTTTTAATAGTTTGCACTACCATGACTTCCAGAAAAATCATCTTCATCAAAATTTAAATGAAAACGTACTTGTTTATAAAAAGTATAAAATTGACCGTTTATTCACAAAACTAGTGTTTTTTTTTTAATCAGTGCTATTTGAGCGCTCAGTGCGTGCTCAAATCTATTTTCTGATTAAAAAAAGAAATGTGTACAGCATTTATGTTCACATCTGGCTAGCGCATTTATAAAAATATTTTTCTTGTTAAGTATAACTATATATACTTACTTACCATAATTATTAAAATCATCACAATCAGATACGAGTATATCTTATATTTAAAAAATAAATAAATATTCTTTATAAAATAAATATTGCATTTGTTAAAGAACTGTAAAAACAAAACGATATGGTAAACTTAAAAATAAATTGCCTCTTTTGTGATTTATTATGAAATTTTTTCGATTCAAAACTCAAAAAAAATAAGAGCTAAACTGAAAAAAAATGGTTTCAGGTCAATATATTTTAAATTCAGAAAAGAAAACGCTAGTTATAATATTTATCTATCTTCATTAAAAAAAATTATTATCTTCATTAAAGAATTGGCCAATACCAATAAATTCCAGGTCACTTAAAAAATTTTTTTTTCTTTTAAACAGAATTTTTTTATCATTTAATTAGAATAATATGAATAAATTAAATTATTGACCTTTCATCTCGCCTTTCAATTTAATTCCATTAAAATACTTCTCATTCACAAAGATTACTAAGGTGAAAAGATGCAATTTGTCATTATCAAAATATTCCTCTTCAGAGTCAGGCCATAATATTTTCTTCAAAGACTTCTTATTTTATAATTTTCAAATTTTTTTTTTTTAATTAAAGTTTTTAATGTCATTGAGCCAAACCAGACGGGTATTTTCTACTTTCGTTTTCTGCAAATTTTTCTTTCGCTTTATTCCCACTTACCTATAAACTAATTTTGTGGTGAGGATTTTTGGTATTCATTTTTTAAACCAAAATTTTAGAGTTTTAAAAATGTGTCCACCAACATAAATAAAAACCCAAATAAAAATTTTTTAAGAGGCTCAAAAAAATGTTGTGTCTATACATATATACTTATACATGTTTTATTATTATTTCGAAATTCAAACAGAAAAGTCATACTTACTTATATGTTTTTTATATATCCTATCGATTCAGAACTTATTTTCAAATAAAATATTGTGCTGTGCAGAACCGTATGGAATAAAATACTCTCTGCAAAAAAGCAGAAAATATTCGTCTGGTTTGGTCCATTCAAATTAATTTGCCATACCATACCATTAAATTAAATTGCAATTTAAAATGAAAAATTTATACTTTTTTTTATATATTTTTTTATTTCATTATTATTTGTGTTATCAGAAATTTTGTTTGTTTGTTATTTGTTGTCATTTATGCAACCTACATTCCTTTTTTTATTTTATTTAAATATGATAAAGAAATTCGAAGTAGCAGAAGGGATGTTTTGCTGATAAAGAATTAAGTATTTCTTTTTTCGTAGAAAAAATCTTAAAAATTTTTCGTATAAAAAAAAAATGTCTTAATTTGCAAAACAAATAAAAAAAAAAAAAATTTACGAAAAAATATAATATAAAGATAATGTCCCTACCCATGCATGTTTCTACATCCTGTTCAAATTTTAGATAACTAAGTATGTATTAAGAAATTTCGAAACACTTAAGTTATTTTTAACTTTTTATAACACTTATTAATCATGTATCGAAATTTACAAAGTTTTTGACCTTATATATATAATAAAAGAAAAAAAATAAAGATTAACAGGGTGTAACATCTATCGTAAGAGGTTAAAAGTTTTAATAAGAAAAGGTTACAGCTCCTATTTTAAAATAATATAGCAACTATTTAACTAAATACACAGTATGCAACAAATTTTTATAATTCTAAAAATAATGTGATGTTCTTTATATTTATAAATTAATATTTAAGGAGCTGTCCACAACGGTGCACTAGAAATAATGTTCCATAAATTGAAAAATATACATATATATGTCTGTATATTCTCTGCAAGTGTGCACTTAAGGGGTATTTTTGATTAATTGATTTAATTTCATTTTAAGAACGATATGATTAATTATAAACAAATTTATATGACTCCAAAGAAATTTCTTTAATGAAAGTAAGTATAACAGATAAAATATTAGAATATCTAATATACAAATAAAATAAAAAAATCACAATAAATAATTTGTAAAAGTAATATGGGGTGCTGTTAAATGATCAGCTAAATGCAGACTACACTAAGTAATTTGTTTAATTTTATTACGAGTGTATTCGATATGATTTATAATAAAATTATTCAAACGAATCTTTATGTTATGTTTAAGATTCATAAGTATATTTTAAAACATTGGAATTACATATGTAATTTTTTATAGCTAAATATGTAAGTAAAATAAATTTCAATTTTTCTCTACTACTTATTTAGATAATATAGAAGATATAGACCATAGTTATCTATATAATTACTTAAGCACATTTTTTTATCAAATTTATTACATTTTTAGTTAATTACTTTTATTTATATATCTTATCGAGATGATCTAAGTATACTTACCTAACAAATTTTCCGGTTTAACTAAAAATTTTTTATTTAATTAAGGAAAACATAAAGACTGAATGAAAAACCAAAGGGTTTTAGAGGCGTAAATTTTCCAACGAATAATAAAAACAGTTTAAAATATTTTGGCTTACACCAAAATTTGTAATTCTTCTTAAATAGAATTTTATACTCATTCATCTAAGAAAACATATGAAGAATTATCAGACACTTTTTTCCATTTAAAATTACATATACATACATAATATATACATTTGAAAATAAAACTTCAAATTTTGAGGAACTGTACCTCCGTAATCGATTAGGTTACATAAAAATTCATTTTTGTACAAGCCTCTTTTTTGAAATTTTGAAAACAGACGGATATAGTGGTGGGCGAACGGACGGGCAGACAGGCAGAGGACGGACTAATAAACATATTTCTCAAATATTTTTTTGATATTATGTTAAAAACCAATATACAGACATTACTACTACGAGTACTTTACTTACTCGTAATATAAAAAATAATTTAATTTATTATTATTTTAGATAAATTTCTAATTTTGATTTTTACATAAAGTAAAAAACTATAAAAGTAAATGTACATATGCATATTATGTTCGTACACTCTTAAATAACCAAAAGTTACTCATCTTCTTGTCTATAAAATAAATTCTTTTGGTGGTTCAAATTTTTGTTAGACAAGAGGATACAATGCTCTCAGGCAGCTATTGTATTATACTTATATATATTATTTTAACAATATATTTCCTTAAAAAATTTATTAGTTAAAAATACGACATTTACTTAATTATTAGTCATTTGTATTTATTGCATATTTTATTCTGTTCGCGTCTTCAATAATTTTTATTTTTTAAAAATGAATAATTTAGTTTTTTTTTTACATAAGCATTTGATTAATAACAACATAGACAAGTTCTATCGTAGTTTTGATTTCCTTTTGTTTAGTTATTTTTCTTTTTGTTTTTTCATTTTTTTTTTGTTTCCTTAATTGCTCTTCTATTTTTTTAATTCCACTTTTAGCCTGAAATTTATCAATCTATTTCCGTTGTAATCCATATGTAAATAAATATCATCAAAAGGGAGATATTAATATGAGTATCTCTCTGCAATATATATAAGTATATATATACATATTACATACATATATATATATACGTATCTAATTATCTTAAATAAAAAATTTTATTCCGAAAATAGTATAATAATGAATTAAATTCGAGTATATACTTAATTCATTTTTTTTTTTTCAAATAAATTTATGTTCACGAAAATATTTGTCAGTTTTACTGGTTATTAGGTACATTCAAAGTTTAAACCGAAGTTAAATTAGTTCACAGCTACTGGTTATCAAAATTACTTCGTCAATTTTTATGGCTTGCATTCTTAGCGTGTTCTTGTTACATATATAAGTAAATTCAAAAATATAAATACAAACATCTGTTTATGACATTTATGATTATACTTACATGCTGTTTATATACCGATATTACATATCTCACGTTAAATTTTAATACCAATAAGTAGCTATTTAAACTAAACTAATTTTAACTAAATGTATGTCATGTTTAGAGCATATAGCTACAAATCTCAAATCATTTGATTGAAGCTAAATAAGCTGCGGTTTGAACACACCTATTATCACTTAAAAATCTCATTTAAAAGCTCACTTAACCCTGTCAAAGCAATGCTGAATAACCACGTAGCATGTAAAATTGATTCAGTGTGTAAAATTAGGCACAAATTTACTGAAAGGGTTAAGATTTCAGTATTTTAAAAATGCATAAAAACGGTTAAAATTGTACGGTGGTGTTGCAAAATTGAATGAGAATACATTTTAAACCACTTAAATTATTTCGAATGATTGATTTTAAATTTTCAAAAAATGTACATCTAGTTTAAGAAAATATAAGAGTGCTTCCGAAATTAATAACACTAATATACTATAAGTGACTTCTCTCAAACCCTAATAACTATACTTAAATAAAACTCTATATCATTTTATTCTTTATTTCACTGATATTTCAGCTTTAAAATATTTTTTACTTCTTCCTAGTGAAGTTAGTTCACTTAAAATTTAAAAGTTAGTTAAGTATTTTTTCCTCTTCACGAGTTCTTTATGAATGTGAGGGACTTTAACTCACTAAACACCATCTCCCTTTTTTGAGCAAGCATTATACCACCTTTAGTATTCATGTACTGCCTGGTCAAAGGAAGTTGAATTAGGGAATAAAAATTTATTTCAAATTGACAGGCATATTATAAACAAAGTTGTTAATATTCACCTTGAATCTTTGCACGTTGTAAATATAACCATCACCAATTCTGGGAAACACAGAGGTGCCAGATGGTTTGACGAATTTTCATAAGCCGAATTGCTTAATGTGATCAACTAATTTAGTACGATTCGGTAAATAAAATTTGAAAAAATTTAAGTATAAAATCCGATAGATCCGGTAAGACTCAAATAAATGAACAAAAAAAAAAAAGTTTTAAATAAGGAAAATCACAAAATAAGTGAATTCAATTTAAATATATAAAAATCTTGAACCATAAATACTTATTATTAATTTTTCACTTTCAATTCATTTGAAGTGAATTTTAAAATTTTTACTTTTTTTCTTTACCAGATGGCTTTTTTTGGTGTTTTATTAAAAGTTTTTTTTTTCTTTTTTCCTCTTTTTTTTAATAAAATTCTTTTCCGTTTATATAAGTAATTTTTTTTTTTATTTTGTTGTTTCAGTATTACCAAAAATGAATTCTAATTTTGAAAAACTAAGCGTTGTCTATATTTAAAAACACTTGGACACGAAAAAAAAAACAAATTATTATTTTTATATATATGTATATATTTTTTTTTTTTCAATTTTATATACCTATTCACTATAATAATTTTCAAATTTGTACTCATCAAATATATTACATTTAAATAAACACTGGTAAAATAAAATTTATTTAATTTATAGTATGTAGTTATTAGCAAAAGTGTTATTTGTTCGAATTTATAATCTGTTAAACTTTTTTGATGTTTCCCTTCTATTAGTTTCCTTAGAATCTTCATAAGTAAGTAATATGTAATTAAACATTATTTTGCAGAATGAAAATGGTGTTTTGTTTAAATTATTTTTTAAAAGGACATTTAGAACTCTATGGGTTATGATGTCAATAATTGATTGTCTAAAAACAACATCTGTTTAAACAATTTGCCGCACGAATTTAAGTCGTCAATAAATGGTTAGTAAGAAGATTGTAATGTATCTTTAAGCCGTCAATAAACTCAAAAATTGAGAGGCAATAAAAATTTGTTCGAAGTTGTTTTGGATAGTGTTGGACTTTAAATCAATGACAATTACCCAGGAGGGTGGTAATTTTGATAGATTTAAAGCCAAACTTTATGATTACATCTTTATTACAAATGAAAACAGTTTAGTTTTAGCAATAGTGATGTGGGAAAGATGCTTGCAAGAATGGATTTTGCGAAATTTAAAATTATAGATGATGGGGAAGATGGGGATTTGGTGGGATATGAACAAATTCAAAGTTTTCACATTCTTGTCATATCTTCTTCTATTTCTACTTCCTAGCCTTGTTATCAGTCGTCGTTATCAGGTACCTATGTCGTTATCAGTTAGGGTCTTCATCCTATTATATTAGCTAAAGGAGGCGGTGGGTTTAATCAGTAAAAATCAGACACTACCAACAAAAAATTCTTGGTATATTTAGGAGATTCTCACTTCGCCAAAAATAAAATATGTTAATCTACCAATCAAAAATGTAGTAATAAAAAACAAAGTATTATTGTTTTTTTTAAAAAAATGGATTTCGAATTTTGAAAAAATGCCGGAATACTTAATTACTTACTTATAGTTTTTTATTTAGGAAATATTTGAAGAATGAAACATATGAGTCTTTAAAAATTGATGGAATCATTTTTTGTTGGTCAAATCTGAAAAAAAAAAAAACAATAATTCTTGCAATATTTTTTTTATATCTATTAATAAATTACAAATCATAAAAAAATATTTTAACTATCAAAGTATATACACATAAGTATATGGTTCTAAATTAAGAAACATTAAAAAAAATTTATTAAAAAAACAGAAGGAAACAGTTTGGAAATAAAACTATTTAAATCCTTAAGTTTCAATTAATTATAAATTCATTTTTTTTTAATGTAAATGTACTATTCGTTTTTATTACTTTTTTTTCCAATTTTTTATTTTATTATTTATTATTAAAAAAATCTGTTTATTATTTCATAGTTTTTTTTTTATCTTAATTTGAATTCTTAATTACTTGATAGCTCAGTCAGTGTACCTTTTTATAAAAAAAAATAGTGTGCTTTAGCTAAGGAAATAAAAGCTATACATATACTTAGTGTTTAAATTAGTATACGAAATTAAATATTAATTTGTTGACTTAGTTATGTACAATATATATATAAGGAATACAGAAGGTACAGTGACTTACATTCAAAATAAGCTAAGTTTTTTTTTTTATTAAAAATTATTAGAAAAAAGGAATTAGGATAAGTTCTTAGGCCGTGTTCGAAACTATCACACTTCGCACTAAATATAAGCTAATCAAATTTAATTAATTCTGAAAAACTCCGAAAATTTTTTAGTGCATTCCAAAATAGTGCACTAAATTGTCTGATCGCACTTGATTATCTGTCGAATCTTTTAGTGTACTCTCGACTACACTAAATGTTCGCTCTAAAAGAGTAATACAGGTAAGAAAGAGTGTGTAGGAAAACAGTGTAATGTGTCTAGTGTCAAGTACTAGTGCGATAAATTCGAAACGGCCTTAGTATTATTTCGAGATCGAGCTTTTTTTTCTCTAGTCAAAGACTAGTTATAGGTAATACAACAATTTAAAGAGACATTGAGATAATACAATTTCTTTACCCAAAAAAATATTTTACTTGTTTTGATTCTAAAATAAAACTAATTTATAAAATTAATTTATATATGCTTTTTAACTTGTTAACAAAAATTAACTGAATTTCTTCATTAAAACGTTGTATAAGTTTTTTATACAGTTCGCTTTAATTTAGACCGTCTCATTTAAATAGTTTTGCCAAAGTTCTAGACTTTGCAACAATTTCGATTAGCCAATCTTTTGTTATTTTTTTTTTACTTAAGTTGAATAATATTTAAACTCTGTTGTCTGTACTCTACTACTTATAGCTATGGAAGTATTCTTATTTATGTCTACTGAAAGATTCTGCAAAGTATTAAAATTTAAACTTTTCAATACGACGTATAATTTATGTTTGTTGATTTTTGATGATTATTAAACTGTTAGCTGATAAATTGTCTGCATCTCAGGAACATGTTGGTTCCTGAGATGCAGACTCAGCAAGAAGGAAAGTATGCAAAAAAAATTGGATTATTATGGATAATGTAGAGAAGTGAAAAAATGTTGGGGAATATAATATTTATAATATTAGAATTGATTTCAATTAATTATCACTAAATTACTAAATTCATTACTAACCGTTAACATGGAGAAATTACATGAAGAATTTCTTAAATTTCATTAGTTACAATAACTATTGATACATATAGTTGTTAAGTATATAAACTAACTATAAGTATATTCAGAAGGTATAATACAATATAACAACTGTATAATCCAGCCGTTTTAAGTATGTATAAGTACAGGGATAACAGTTATGTATAATTATTACGGATATTATCGTAATAAGTCAATGTCCCTTATGCAATTTGATAAATTTAAACCTAAAATTATGCAATGTAGTTATTTTTAACTTAACTTTTTTTTTTAAAAAGGTATAGAAGAATAACGGTTTATATTTTATTATTACAATAACGGTATTATATTTATACAATTTGAAAAAAATCCTAAAATTTCATACTAAATAATATGGTTATAGTTTAATATAAGTACCGTCTTTTATCATCATGTTATTATTTTTTTTATCGAATCTTGTATCCTCTGTCCATAATTTTTTCCATCTAGTAAAAATAAAAGACATGCTTATTACTTATAATTAAAACTTAAACAAAAATTTTAACATTAAATTTTTGATTACATAATAAATATGTAACTAACGTTTTATATAGTACTTAAATGGTAATACCAGATAATACAAACATTAATTTACCAACTAATTATACATATAGTATACATATAAGTTTTAAAAAATAAAGTTTTAACGAAATAAGAAAAGGACAATTTTGTATGTAAGCCACTGTACATACATTTTCTAATAAATTTGAATTAAAAAATGATGACAAAATTATTAGTATATCTTTTTTTTTGTAAATTTGCCTTTTTATATAAATATTTATTAGACAGAAGTACTATTAAAAATGGTTATATTGTTTAGACCAGATATTAAAATAAGTATATAAATATTAATATTTATAGAAATTTTAACTTTAGAAAATTACTTAATAAAAATTTAAATTAGAATTTGGTTAATTTTATCAATAATTTTTTATTGTTTTCTTTTTTTTTTTTTTTTAAAGTTTTCTAAGCGTAATTTTCTTTAGAAATAGAAGTGGGTACTTACATATACAACTTTCTGACATTTTATTTAATTTGAGTTTTTGTATAAATTGTTTTTGGTTAAATAAAAATTGAAAAGTCTAATTTTCAGTTTTAGTTTTATTATGTACATACCAACATAATAAGTATCAAGAAAAAAATTACTATAATTTTTAACATTAACTTAAGTAAATGGCCCTGTTTACACTTGTTGTTGTTGCTAACATATCTTCTTGTTAAAGCTGCTTAAAAGCTCTTAACGTTTACACTATATATTGCCAGTTGCATAGTTACAACTTTATATGAGCGCGTTAATATTATCACTTAAATTTTTTTTCTTGAAATGTAATTATCAGATCATTTATTTTCCTAAGCACGGACATCAAAGAAAATTTAGAACAATTTTCTATTTTGCAAAATCGTGGCGCGTTGCTACCACGTTGTAATATCATTATAACTTGAGCCATTTAAACTTGTGTATTATACTTTAAATGTCATGGTGCCGCACGCGTGTAGCTTTAATCATGCGTCATTATAATTTGGCCTCTATGTATAAGAATAACGAAAGAATTAAAATTAGAATTAATTAATTCGTCATTTTAATATAGTGTTGTTTATTGTAATCTCGAAAATGTTTTGTAAATAAGTTAAGAATAGGGTAATTGAAACTATCGGCAAAGAGTATCAAAAAAAAGAAGAGAAGTCGGACAATAAAAAGTACTGTTTTAGAACTTTTTTTTTTGGTTTTTATTAAATCAGAATCTGCTACTTAAATTATTAATATTATTAAAACAATAGCCGCGTAACTTATCATCAATGATTAAAGTAAAATAAATTATTTCATTAGATTTTTTATTTCAAATTTGAGAAAAATTCTAATTTATTTTTTATTCTTCCTATTTACAATGGAAATATTTTTTGAATTTAGAATAAATAGAAAACTGTAATCTCGAAACTACAAAATCGGTATGATTTGTGTCCTTATTCGATTTTATCACGATTTCCATTAATAAATAACTAATTTATAGAAAATGCCAGCTGTACTTATAGGGTTAACCAAACAATCAATCAAAGTGTAATCTGCAAATGTCAAAATCTACATAAGTACATGGTTTTTTGTCTTCAATTGATTTCGACATGATTTTTATTTATAAATAATTTTACATAGAAAAATGGCAGCTCTATTTATAGCGATGGTTGCCTTTTCTAACTGAAGAACGATATAGATAATTTATACGAAAATTTTATATATAATTATTTAAATAAGTATAATAATATGTTCTTACCCGAAATGAACAATCAAAATATATTTAATTATTAGTACCTACTTATTTACTTCACAATAGCCCTTTAATTATTTAATAAAAATTTGAGTTTAAAATGCAATTGTTTCTTTTAAGTTCTAATAATAATGACTCTAGCGTTATTGATTTACTTCTTATGCTTTAATAATTTGAAGTTAACGTATTGGTGGTCCAGTAACCTTCATAATTTAACAACATTATCGTATTATAATATTATATATTATACTAAAAATATACATTTCGACTAGTTATTATAAGTTTGTTTAAATAAATTAAATTAATGATTAATAATTTTATTTTTATTTTAATTTTTTTTTTTTTTTCATTTCAGAGTTTAGGAATATTAGCTTCAATACCAGCAACATTATTAATTTTAGCATTGTTTGGATTATTATTTTATTTATTAACACGTTGTTGCGATAGAAAACCGCGTAAACCGAAAACACAAAAATGTCAAAATTGTACATTAGTTATAATTACATTAGTCTGTTGTGCAGCCATAGGTCTAGGTAAATATTTTCAATATATTTTAAATGCAATTATTAAATACTATATACTTAATAAAATTAAATCATTTTTAGGACTCTATGGAAATGACGATTTTCACAATGGACTATTACAAGCCTTTGCTGCGGGAAAGCAAGTAGAAAATTTAGTTGGTAATTTAAAAATTCAGGTAATTTTAAAGATATAAGTAATAAAAAAAAAATAATAATTTAAGTATAAATCCTAATAAAATAATTAAATGTTCTTTTTTTTTTAGACTGAAACAATTAAAAATGATTTAGAAACCAAAGTTCAACAATATAAATTAGAAGAAATGATCGATAAACCAAATTATAATCAAACAGCTATAACAATGTTATTAGAAACATGTCGTTTAATAAGAAATAATGCATCAAGAGCTGTGACAAGTTTGGATATGGTTGTATACTTTATGAAAAATCATAAAGCTGAAGCTAATGCGCTTATGGGACCGGATCTTTCTTTACAAAATGTTTTATATGTAAGTTATAAATAGTATTTTATATTTTTTATAAATAATTAAAATATTTTATTTGTTTTTTTTTGTTTATTTTGAATATAGAAATCGGAGCTTTTCGAATCGATTCGTTGGCCTACAACATTAACATTTTTAACAATTCTTTTACTTTTATGTGCAGTTCTTTTAATTGCAGTTGCAAGACGTTCAAGATGTGCTCTCATATTTTTTAGTGTTTGTGGATTATTTGGTATTATTATTTGTTGGTTTTTAGCAGGTATTTATCTGGCAAGTTCTGTTGCATTAGGTGATTTCTGTATGAAACCTGTTGATCATATGTGTCGTCAAGTTGGAAATGTAAGAATTTTGGTTTTTAGTTTTCGTTTTTCTTAAAACCTGCTTAAAATTTTATTCTTTTTTTTTTAGAAAAATCCCGATGATGTTTTCTATTTAAATTGTGGGACACTTAGAAATCGTTTTATTTTACGCTTAAATGAATCAAGAGATTTTGTTGAAAGATCTAGAGAATCAGTATTTTTGGTATCAAGGTGAAAAAAAAATCAGAATAAACAAATTGTTAATTTTTTTAAATAATTAATTTAATTTTAGAATGAGCCGTGAAGTACATCCGCGTATTGAAATTCAAGGATCTTGCGAAAGTATGGATAGAGCTTTGGAAGATATTAAACAAAAACTTACGGTTTTATCAGCAAGTTTAGATCGACGTAACATCGATAAACATTATTTAAATGCTTTGACTGGAATTTGTGGAAATTCTTTATTAGGTTTAAGTTTAATGATGGTTGCTGGCATATTAGCATCATTTTTATTAACAATATTAGTTTATGCTGCTTCACATGCTTGGATTTATTTAACAAAGAAGTAATATTTAATTATGCTATAGATTAAATTGATTAATTACTATTTAATTTTAAAATGAAGTTTTGGAATTTTCAGACAAAGTGATATTGATAAATCCGAAACAGCACCACTATTTCCAGCTTCTCCCGCACCAACTGTTTCATCACCAACAGCACCAATAATGGGCTCTGGTACGTTGAATCGAACTCTTTTACATTCTGGAAGCACCGAGGAGCGACAAAGAAATGGATCAGCTAGAACAGGGTTGGGAAATATTCCTCTACCTACATTGAATAATAGTGGTAGTGGTGAATCACCACCACCTGGTTATGATGTTGTGGTGCATGGCACAAGGCATGCTTTTTTGTTTTCATTTTTTTATTTTGATTTTAAAATATATAGTGAAGTTTCAAAATTGTAAATGGTTACTTAAAATTTCTGTTTTTCATTTTCAGAAAAGAAAATTTAACTTCGACTTTAGTATTATTTTTAAACGTTCAAATAAAAGTTTTGTTTTGATTTTTCTTTTAGGGAAATTAAAATATATTTTTTCAAAATAAATTTTGGATGGTAATAAAACAAAAAAAACGTTACAAAGCAACAATTTTGCATAATACATTTTATAAAATAAACGGTAGATTTTTTTAAGATATTTAATGCACAAATTTCATAAAAATTAAAATGATTTTCTTATGTCCAAATTAATAATTCAACTTTAAAGTACTTAAAATAAATTTTTTTTTTGCTTTAATTTTTAGTATATGAAAAAAGAACTTCACTATTTATTTATTTTTTTCATTTTCGTTATTTTTATTTTATATTTTTTTTATATTAATTATTTTTTTATTTAGTTGATTTCTTCAATTCGATTGCATATTATTCTGAGTTTTTAATTTTTATTGATGGCACTAATTATTTGATTTTGCTTTTTTAAGCCAATGTTTTATTAACGCAATCATTCATTATAACAACACATCCAATTTTCAATCATTTTCATTTATAATTAAAATTTTATAACACTTTTCTTTAACTTAAATGTTTTTATTTAACTTAAATATTAATTATATTTATTTTTTGCGTTTTAAAAAAATTTCGCTAATTAATTTAGTGTTGTTTTAAAATAAACAAGACATGTTGATTATAGTTTTAAGAAATTTGTATAAATATTTGCAATCATTTTATTAAAAATTGTTTGTTAATAATATTTTAAATATTTTTTATACAAGAGTTTAATTCATAAGTGTATAATTAATTTTTCAATGTTTTTTTTTTAAATTTCTGTCAAATTATAATCTCCGAATTCAAATCTACAATTTCAATAATATTGCAACAATGTCTTTACAGCAAAATATAAAAAATTTTCAACTTTATTTAAATTTTTTTCTAAAATTTTTTTTTGCGTTCCTTTAACAGAGCATCTTCTGGTCATCATACATTAGGTCGTCTACCATCTCAGCAATCATATTTAGCTGGTCCAAATAATGGCAAATATGCAACTCTTAGCAAACAATGTAAAACTTTAGAATCAAACGATTTTTACTGAGAATCGCTTGCCTGCAACCAAAATGCAGGCAATAGCAGCTCTACACAAAATTTATCTAGCAATTTAATTAAACCACAATACCTATCATCTACATTACCAAGATCAGCTGCAATAGCAAAAAATCAAACAGCAATTGATCCAATTGCAGCTCTACAATTAGAAAGAGATCCCAGAGATGTTACATGTAATGGCTTTAATCGTTTTGATCCAAAATATATTAGTATTGGACCAAAATCAATAAGAGGTAATGGTTCTAATTTATTATCAACCGTGAACATAAATAAATGCGCTACACTAAGACATGGTGGCCGTTATGGCGGTTCATTAGTTGCAAAAGTAAGTGGTAATGGTTTAAGTCCCAATATAAATCTAAAAAGTGCAAAGATTCCAAGTATTGCAACAGTATCTACAAATTATTCATCGCAACATTCGACAACATCATTTACTGCACCAAGTATTGTAACAGTACAAAATGTTGTTCCACCACCTGTTCCACCGGTTTTACCACCATATTTACCAAAGAAAAGTAATTTAAATACTTTTACTGATATACCTGGTACAACTGGGGTTGGAAGTTCAGTAGCTGCAAGTGCTGCAGCTGCTGCTGTTGAAATGCGTGATGTTGAAACTCATCATACACATCAACAACAACAACAGCAACACCACCAACAACAGCAGTTACTACAAAAACAAGAAGAAGAAAGACAACGTCAAGAGCAAGAAAAACGGCAGCAACAGTTACTACTGTTACAGCAGCAGGAACAAGAGCGTAGGCAACAACAAGAGCAAGAACGAAGACAGCAACAATTGTTGCTACAACAGCGAGAACAACAAGAACAAGAACGTAGACAACAAGAACAAGAACGGAGGCAACAACAATTATTGCTGCAACAACAAAGAGAACAACAAGAACAGGAGCGCAAGCAACAACTGCTTTTGCAACAACAACAACAACGTGAACAACAATTACAACAGCAACGAGAACAACAATTACAATTGCAACGACAACAACAGCAAGAACAACAACGACAATTGCAACAGCAACAACAACAGCAGCAACAACAACGCCAACAATCACATCAACACCAACCTTCACACGTTTTTAGTATTGAAACTGCAAACAATTATCGATCACAGCCTTCAAAGCAAACACAAGCATCTCAACCAAGTAAACCGGCTTCAATTTTAAGTCAACCATTGCCTGAAATTCCACAAACTCATCAATCTTCGAGAAGTCTTGCTGAATCTGCTCATCAAACACAACAAATTTCAAAAATATCTCAGCAACCATTATGTGCAGCAAATCTTAATCAATATCGTTCATTACAACGTTCATCAAAGACATCTAGTGCCATGAGTGTTCCAAGTCATCGAGAAACTCGCGAGGAACGCAGAGAAGCACGTACAGAAATCCGTGAAGGTCGTGATTTTAGAGATTCTGCAAGGGAATATAAAGGTATATATAAGTTTTTTTTTTGCTCTACAGTCAGTACTTGTCAACTTTAAAATTTACTTGTATTAGCGTAATTCTAATTAGACGAGCAAATACAGATCTTGTTGATAAAACTTTGCAGTTAAAGTGTGAATTGTCTAAAATATTTATTTATTACTAAAAAATGAATTTTTTTTATTGTATTTTAAGGTGATCGAAATGAACAGAAACTAATTCCACCGTCTTTGCCACCTAAAAACCGCCATAAGGAAGAAGCAGCACAACGTTCATTAAGAACAAATACGCAAACATTACCTTCAAAACGCCTACAACAACAATATTCACAACAAACAGCAAGCGCTTCATCGTTTGCTAGCGAACGTAGTGGGCAGAGTCTTCAACGTTCAGAAAAATCAAAATATCATCAACAAAATATTGATGTAGGTCAGCATCATCCACAGCAACAACAACAACGATTATCTTATGTTGAACAATATAAAACACAACAATCAAAACATTCTCAACATCAACAGCAACCTGTGCCGCCACAGCGACATTCTTCAAATTCTGTTTCATCATCTCAAACAACAGGTCAAAGTTATCATCATTCCTCTTACCCTATTTCCCACCAACAAAATAATAATCTCCCATCATCTTCATCTAATTATCATCATAAAACTTCAACTCAATCATCATCATCATCATATGATAATCAATATTATCGTTCATTAAAACGTGGTGGTACACATGCAAATAGCGACTTATATTCTGTAACAGAATTGTAGGAGTGCGCCTGTTGCGGTGATGGCGCTAATATTGCCCGACGTTGTCCCGCTTTAATTGTTACGACAACTTCAACTGCAACTACTACAACCGCAACTAATGTAGTATCATCTCATCATACTTCGAAATCTGGTAGTTATTCGGGATCTAAAAATAATAATACAAATGGTAATCATCGTATAAGTTCGAATTATATGCTTTCAAAATCATCTTCAAATATTTCTGAACCTTCTAAAATTCGTAAAGCTAAATTAAGTGCAAGTTGTTCATCAGATGGAATGATTTGTTCAACATCAAATTTAAGTAATTTAAATAGTCGTGTTGCTAAACAAAGGTCATATTCAGCATCAAATGTTGAACGTAAATCAAATTATGGTAATAATAATTTATCAACAAATGGAAGTAGTATTATTAAATGTCATCAACGTTCAGCAACAATTGATTGTGGTACAGCAACACGTTATGCAACAATTTTATCAGCTGAAGAAGCTGATCGTTTATTATATTATAAACAACAACATAAACATGAACATAAGCATGCAATAAAACAACGTTCATTAAATGGTAATGGTAGTAGTGTTCATGGTAATAATAATACAAATGTAGTAACATCATCTCGTCATCAACATCATCATTCGCATCGGGACAATAGTGGACAACATCAACGCCATCATCGCCGGGAAAAGACATTTAAGGTATGATTTTTAGAGACGTCATAAAATTTAGTTTTTGTGGCGTCGAAAAATAAAATAAAACTGATTGCAATAGAACAGGATCCAAAATTCAATGAAATAACTTGTTAAAGATATGAATATTTATATATACACGCCAATGTATATATATACAAACAAACTAAACGAATATATACATTTATATATATATGTATTATTAGTTTTTAATTGAAAATATAAAAGATTTGTTATTTTATACTTTTTAAAAAAATTCTTATTTAAAAATTTTAAAATATTTAATAAAGTTTTTTTTTATAAATTAATAATAATATTTTTAAATAAATTAGAAAAAAAATAAAATTTTAATATGTGCCAAAATGTCAATTTTAAATTAGATTAATTTATATAAAAAAAAATTTACCTACTAAAATCTTTACTTATAATAAAAAACAAAAATTGTTCCTTCTTATTCGAACTCATATATGTATTTAAAAAAAAAACAAACACTGAGACTTTATCATTTAATATGAAAAACAAAGGGACCTATTTAAGTTCTTAATATTAGATTTTTTATAATTGTTAACAGTTAAAAAAAAAAATAAAAAGAAATAAGGACTGATTAAAAATAATAATAATATTAATTCAATTTCTTCAACCTTTATTTTCAATAATAATAATAATAAATAATTTATTTATTCTTCATTTTCATTATTCTGAAATTAAAAACAAATCTTATATATTTTCAATTAAGAAAAAAATTATTATATGTATATGAATAGTAAATATATTTCTTAATTAAAAATTCATTATATTTTTTACAAAAAAATAAAAAACAAAAAAAAAAAAGCAAACTTCAATATTACCTTAAATGTTTTTTAAACCCAGCCAAGTTATATTATTCATCTTTCATTTTATTTAATCATACATATTTTCATTTTCACAAATCATTATCATTTTACATCAGAATTTTCACTCTTTAAAAAAAACTCCAAATTCATTCAAAAAAACAAAAATCAGGCAATAAATAAAAAAAAAAAAATTTCCATAATATACACTTTCAAAATATTTTCGTAGCGCCACAAGTAATAAATTTAAATGCAAAGTTAATATGGTAAAACGATTATTATAAAAAAAATACAAAAAAAAAAAATAAAAATAAAAAAAAAAAAACAAAAAAAAAATTTTAAAAAATTATTTAACTTTTAAAGTAAAAAGTTAAAAGATTATTGTGTTATAAAAATTGTAATTTTAAAACAAAAAAAAAAAACAAACTCTTATAATCTATTGAAAATTTAATCTAAATTAAATTACATTTTTTTTTTGTTTTTATTTTCTATGATTTACAAACAAAAAAAAAATTTCACAAAAAGTTAAAGGGTTTCATGAAAAAATTTTGTAAAAATACAACTAAATAAGTTTTTTATTAATTTATTTAATTTTTTTTTTTTTTTGCTACTCACATTCAGTCTGTGTTTATTAAAAATTTCCGTTGTGCAAATATTTGAAACGTCACTTTACGAACAATCATAATTATTCATAAAGACCAATTTACGTTCTACCAAGATCGCCTATATACTGACAGACCTGTAGCTATTATGGAATTTTTGTTTTTAATGGTTGTCATTTGGTGTCATTTGAACGAATAAAAAAAAAATAACGCCAACATTGTACAGTGTATCCAGTTGCAAATCAAACAGACATAATGCACCATTAAATGTTTTTTGTTCCCAAAAGATACAGAACTTCAAATAAAATGGCTTAGGCAAGACCACTTATATACTGATTTGCATTAATTCTGAAACATTTTTAAACTAAAACAAGTTCTAAAATAAATAAAATTAAAACAAAACAAATTCTCTTTCTTATTTCTATTTACTAAATAATATCATAACGCATTAATACAAACAAAACAAATATCAAACCTGGGTATAATTTTTACTAACCTTTGTCCACAGGTTGGTAAAATTTCGATGCTTGCTCATAAGCAATTTTCATAAATTTTATAAACATTTAAACTTCTAAATTTGTATATTTAAAATGCAAACAAAGTTCAATATGAAGTTTCAAGAAAAATTCATATAGGAATTGACTTTGTTTACATTCTGACAACCCTATTTTACGGTCATTTTGAATTTGATAATTTGGCCTGTCAGTATATAGATGGTCTTGATTGTACATATTTGTTGTCACTTTACTGTCATACTGTCATATTTACTTGTTAAGTTTCAAACAGTATCTTTTGAAAATATAATTTATAAATTTCTAAAGTTTCATGTATCTTATTCAAGTGATTTGTCTCTTATTAGAAACCTTTTATAATGATCAACTATATTTCTCAAATTGGCCATCATTAACAGTTTTTATGGCAAGCAAGTGGTAGCACTCATATATTTTTTGTATAATGACGCTTGTATCCATCCTGGTGAAAAATAAGTTGCATTTGCTTGCACTTGCTTGCATATCGATAGATCTATCTTTCAATTTTTCTATACATCCTGTGGAAAAAAAAAACTTCTTAAAAATTCATCTTTAAAAGTTAAATAAAAAGAAACAATTTCTTGTAATTTCGATCTTATTTTATAATTAATCGTTCCTAATTGCTCTCAAGTTATTTCAACTTAAACTGGTAGGATTCTAAATTTTTTAATTTTTTTTTTTCCAAAAATATTGATATATTTAATAATTTAAAACTTTTTTTTAAAAAAAAAAAATCATTTTAAATTAATTTTAATATCCAAAAATATTTCAAACATTCCAAATTTTTGTGAAATTTTTTTTAAACTTAATTTCGTTCGAATAACAATATTTAAGTTTCTTTCCAAATTAAACAAAAAAAAAATATATATATATGTATATGTATTTATACACTATAAAATTTTGCACTAAATTTTATTAATTTTTTTTTGTTTTTAAGTTATTACATTAAAAATAAATTAATAAAAAAAAATTTTCATTTAAAAAAATATTCATTTAAAATTTTTACATAAAAAATTCAAATAAAATATACTCTCATACCTCGATTTACATCTTTATAGATACAAAATTCATGTTAATTAAAATACATACTGCATAAAAACAAACAATAATAAGGTTCAACAATATTTATTAATATAAAAATTGTGTCGTCATAGTATTACGACCGTGTAAATTAAATATCGTATTAATTGAGGAATGAGTTTATATAATGAAAAAAAAAAAACCGTTGAACCATACAAAAATATCCGCATTACATTAAAAAATATTTTTAAATCTATTACAAAAAAAAAAACAAAAAAAAATACACAAACAAGATAAATCAAAAATAAATTGAAGAAAATTCAGAAGTAAATAGGTTGTAATAAAAACAGCATTTATGTTACATAATAACACTTACAAAAAACAAAAACAAACAATGTTTTATAAAACAAATTCACATTTGATATAATGAAAATAAAAGAATCACCATTCTTAATGTAAATTAAATAAAATTTAGAATTATTTAAATAATAAATTCTTGTTATATAATATATATTATATTATTAAATAGTGTAGAAATTAAAACAAAAAAAAAAATATATACATATATTTAAACATCAAATCATTAAATAAAATAAAATTAAAAAAAAAAAAAAACAATTAAAAAACTGTTACATTGTCTTTTTCAAACAAACAAAATAATTCAAAAAAAAGAATATTAATATTTAAAAAAAAAAGGATACATATACAATTTATATTTTCATTTTATAAATTTTATACAAAATATAACAGACATTCATTTTAACAAAAAAAAAAAAACAAGTAAAAGAACAGAATTTATTAGAGTTATTTATTGTAAATATATATCAATATTATATAACACAAAAAAAAAAGAAAAACATATAAAATACAGAAACGGTATTAATTTTGATTTTTTGAATTTTTACTCCAGTTCTATCTTATAAATTAATTTCGAAATACTTTTCTCATTTAATACCTAATAGTTGCATTATTTGGATTTATTAATACTATTTGCGATTTAAAGAAATTTATTTTCGAACTTCAGTTTATGGCGTGGCGTGCCGTTAATTCGAATCGAAAAAAAGAAAATCATTCAAAAATATTTTAAAAGGAAATCATTTTTTTCAATCCTTTTTATTTTAATTGTTTGATTTCTACATTAATAAATTAATTATGAATGGTTTGCAATCTTCAATAACGATTCAAAACGAGGTTTTGTTTGTAACATCTTTTTAGTTTCATTAAAAAAAAAAAATTTCATTATTATATTAACAATTCAAAACTGAAAGAAAAACATGTCAAAAATCTTTAGGAATTAACATTACACAGAAAGTAACAAATTTCGAAATGAATTCAACTAAGGATTTTTTCTCTTATTTTATTTTTTTTTGTTTCTTAAGATATAACAATAATCTTTTTTTAAACACACCCTAAACTTTTTTAACTTGATTTTCCATATTAACTAATTTTTATACATATTTATTAAATTAGTCTAGAATAAAGCAAAAGACTAGCTAAACACAAAATAGGCGTGACGCGACAATATGATAAAAAAAAAACACTAGAACTTTCGTACGGTTTCTCTTGCGAACTGTAAACGAATAACTAATCAAAATGAAAACGTAATGACGATAAAATCATATGCTTTTGTTTATAAGTTCTATGTTAAATTAGGGTGTTTTTTGTTTTAGTTCTCAAATTCGTGCTCTGAACAGATATCGGATATATAGTACGTTCCGAACTGATTAACTCTAAACGCTCCGAAATAATTTTGAAACACCATAGAGCTTCAACCTGTCAAAAGTGTCAAATCATATAAAAAAAAAATAAAATTTTTAACATTTAAATTTAAATGCTCTCCGATATCTGTAAATTAAAATCGAACAATTAGTTCATACTCTGATCGCACTCTGAATGAAAAATGAAACACAAAAGATAAACTCTGATCATTTTTTTTTGACAGTTCCTGGCTCTGCTCTGAACTAAAAAAGAAAAATACCCTTTCGTTACATCCATATATTTTCATGTAATAGTAGAGTTTTTACTCCATCTCGTTATGTCTCGTTACGTCTATTTTGTGCTGTACTTTAATTTACAAATACGAATGATTCAATCAAATCGAAATGATGATTGATGAGACAAATCATAATTTGAATGTGATCAAAAATTTTATTTCATTATATATTAACTTATTCATTTTCATGTTTTAAAAAACATTCCAATATTCTAATTTTGAACAATGATGATGATACTAATTTTATTATATACAAATTATTTATAAATCAAACAAAAAATATATAATAGACATATATAATTTCATGCACATACATATATAAATAGAAGATTAAGCTTTTCTATCTCTCATTTTATTACATTAAAATGAATTTTAACTCTATTTTAATTAACTTTTTTTTTATATAATTTCTTTTTTTATTTTTTTTTTATTTTAGTTTAAATACCGTCATTATTTTGATATATTCATTCATTGTGGTTTAATTAATTACATAAATTTAAAAATTTTTTTTTGTAGAGCTCGTTATATACCTTTCAATAATAATTTATTAAAAATAAAAAAAATAAAATATATATATATATGTAGTTATAAGTTAATACATACATAAATTAAAAATTTAATTAAAAACGATTAATTAAAAAAAAATAAAATAAAATATATAGTTATTAATAAAAACAAACTGTTGTTAATACAAAATAAAAAAAAAATGTTAAAAATTTAAACTTAGATTATATATAAATTATATATTATTGAGAAAAAAAAAAACAGAAGAAAAATATAAAAACAAAAAAAAAAAAGTAAACAAACAAAACAATATTAAATGTTATATTTAAATAACAAAAAACAATGAAAAGAAAATTAAAGTAAAAAATGTTTATTAAGAACACATATAAAAAAAACAAAATCGATAAAACAAATAGAGAAAAATTAAATAATTACAATTAATTATTAAAAATTTAATTACAATTTATCTTGTAGTGAATTATTAATTAAAAATATAAATTAAAATTCTTTTTAGACAAAAAAAAAAAAAAAATTAAAACAAAAAAAAAAAAAACAAATTACAGAGATAGAAAAAAAAATTATATTAATAATATTAAATATATATTATAAATTAGATAATTAATAATAAGATATATTAATTATTTAAATTTTAGAAATAACGAACGTTAAAGCACAATATTATGTTTTATTTTTTAAAATTCATAAACGTAATTAAAAAAAAAAAAACAAAAAAAAAAAAATTTAAAAAAAAAAGTATAACAAAATAAAATTATAAAATTTCAGAAAAATATTTAAAAAAAAAAATCGAAATTTTACGAATTTTTCTTTTTTTTTTTAAAAAAACAAAAAAAAAATCACTTTATATAAATGAATAATTAATTAATTAATTAAAAAAAAATATCTAAACCATTTTACAAGTTAAAAACCAAAATAATATTAATTAAATTATAAACAAAATATTTAAAACCGAAATGAATTATCATTCACTTGGAAATTATGATCCGAAAATTTTGAGCTGTTATTTAAAGCCTTTTTTTTATATGAATTATGTACGTAAAAAAAAAAAAATTTTAAATCTAACAAACTATTAAATTTTAATTTATTGTGAAAAATCATATTTTTTAATAGTTATTTGTATAAAATTTAATATAATATACAGCTCATATAATTTTTTTTGTTCAAGTGATGGAATAATATTACAATTCATATATATATTAATATATATACATTAAGTATAAATATTATCCAATCATTAAAAAACAAAAAATAGAAGTCGGTAAATTTTGTTTATAACGAACACAGAGTGATAAAAAAGAGCAAACTATACGTCTTATAAGATGCTGTATTTTAATGTTTCAATTATAAAAACCAAAAAAAAAAAAAAAAAAAATGCATTGCATAATTAATACAAAACAAAATTGTTGATCATATTTTTGAACTTATAAACATTTAACATCCACTATAATGTTATGTATAACTTATAAAAAAAAAGTAAGCTATATTAAAAATAGCTGATGCTTATTAGATTGTTTTTTTTTTTTATTCATACGGAACGTTCAGAATAAATATTCTAAATGCGTTTCTTTATTCATTCAGAATATTCCGAACATTCTGTTCTATATTTTTTTTTTAAATTACAAATGTCAAATGTCAAATTTTAATTATGTATTCTTTGTACTTTTTTTTTTGTCTATTGGTTTATTTATTTTAAAAATTTAGTAAAATAAAAAATTGATTTAAATAATTCTGGTAAAAGATTAAATTAGGACTAATATAAATAACTAAAATAAATAAAATTATATTTTAGAAAATATAATTTTTGAAGAAGAAGATTAAATAAAAGTTTTGAAGAAGAAGATTGAACTTCATTTCAGTATCACTATCAAAAATTATATCCCAGGTGAATTTTGTAGCCAAAGGCATTAATAATTTCCATTTAATTATCCAATTTTTTTTTTTTTTAATTATTTTATTCATTCCATTCTGAAGATTCAAAACTCAGATGATGAGCAGTTTTATTCCTTCTATTCTTTTTCTGGAATAAATAAAGAAAAACAACCTTAATTTTACAAAAAATTAATACAATATTATTTTATTTAAATAATTTTTTTTTTTTTTTAAGTTTTACGTATATCCCAAGTTTAAAAAATTAATAGAAATCTTAAAAAAAAATAATTAATAGCTTAAATAATAATTAATAGCTAAAGATACACGTCTGTAAGTTCAGTAAATGGGATAATAAACAAAGTGAATGTTTATAAAATGTAAACTATAGCATCTTATAATAAAATATTTTAAAAAATTTATTTAAAATTTTAATCGAAATCAAAATATTATAAAACAAAAAAAAACAAAACAATTTTTTTTAATAAAAGCAATTTAAAATTAATTTGAGTTAAAGTTTATAAAAAGAAGTTTTATAAAAAAATAAAAAAAAACCAAAATATCGATAAAATTGTTTTTAAAAAAAAAAAATTCTGTAATTAGAATTTATAATATGCTACCAAAAATGCACATAGTATATATATATATATATATTCTAATTTATATATATGAATGTATAATAAATTTTTTAATTGTTATTATTTAAAATCATTATAGTTATTAATTAAAGTAATTTTGTTTTGTTTTATATTTAAAAAAAAAAAAACATTTTTTTTTTAATTTAAAATAAAAAGTAGTAGAACAAATAGATGAATTCGTTTTTTCTAAATGAAATTAAATAAAATATAATAATATTTAAATAATGAATTTGAGTTTTAACATAAAAATAAAATCAAAAATATATTTAAAATTTTTTTTTTTTTGTCTTTTTTTATGTAGTTTATTGTATTTAATTTTTGTTTTAACTAAAGATACATAATTATTATATCTTATATATTTGAATTATTTACATAAATTTCTTTGGATTACCAATTGCAAAGATTTAAACTATTCTTATTTTTTTTTTTATATTTGTTTAAAATTTTTTTGTAGTTCTGTTAATATAAAATGTAATTTTTGTTTAGCGTTCTAATTTTATTTAACAAAGCGCACATATTTAATTTAAAATTGATATTATTTTAAAAAATAATTTTTTTTTAAATCATGAAGTTCTTAAAAATGTTTTCAATTTATTACATGCAAATTAATAACTATATCTTCTCTCTCTCTCTCTCTCTCTCTATTAATAATATATAAAAAGCAATTTACTTATAAAAATGTTTATTAATATGGATATAGTTATGGATCTTATCTTATGCCAAGTCTCTTTTTTCACTTAATTATCTTCAATTACTAAATAAAATTGACGGTTATATAAATACAAAGAATACAAAGTAGGCTGACAACATCTATAAATAGAGAAAAGGTAGGGCGTTTAACAATTCTCTAAAGTTCACGAAATACTTAAAAAATTCTGTATTAGAAAGAATTTCATTAAAGCATTTTATTTATTGAAAGTGAACTGTATTTGTATATTAATACTAAAAAGAGTTGTCGTTTGTTATCCTTGCTCTAAAAAATAATAAAAGAGAGAAGAAGAAAACTTGGAGAAAAATATAAAAATAAACGGTCTCTTAAAGTTAAAATTCAATTTTGAAAACAATAAATAATTAATTTGCTTATGATAAAAATAAAAAGTATAACAAAAATAAATCAAAAATCATAAAATGCAATATATGTAATATAAAATGGATAAAGTGAAAAAAAAAAAAAACTAAAAAATAAAAATTTTGAAGGAAAAGGAAAGATAAAACAAATTCTGAAATCAAAATTATATTTTAATTTTTACTCTTACATTATCTGAAAAAATCCATCAGTTAAATATAAAAATTTATCAATTTATTTGAATCGAAAACATTTTTATAAAATGATTTTATCATATTTTCCTTATAACCTGTTTAGTTTTGTGTTTTTTTTTTTTTTTTTGTTTATTTTTGAATAACAAAACAATAATAATTATTCTTTATTTTAGGTGAAAATTCAATTATGCCATTGTCGCCCAAAAAAAAGTTATTAGTTAAATTTCAACATTCGATAAACAACAAAACAATGTACAAATTCTTTTTATTTTTAAATAGTTGATTAATAATATATTTATACTTACACACTCTGAGTCTGATCCTTTTTTATCCTCTCTTAATGTTTAAATTAACATAATACAATTTTTTTTTCGATTTGCCATGTAATATACCGTTATATAGTGTATTTTTATATTTTGTTCTACATTGTTTTTTTTTTTTTTTTTTGTTACACTTACTCTTCTAGGAATTCAAACAAAGCGCACCGGAGGGATTAAAATGTGTATAAAATTCAATTATATTATTTTTTTTTCTCTCTCTCTCTTTAATGTTATATTAAAATATAAGTGATGTTAAAGTAATCCAATTTCGTTAATTTAGTTAGCTATTAGAAAAAATGGATTAAAATTAACCTTAAAAAAAAAAAAAGAAAATTAATAACAAACACCAGAAGTTTTTTTATTAGAAAATATAAGAAAATAATAATAACAATATTTAATTATTTTTAAATTTAGTATGAAATAAACAAAATAAATGTATTATTTAATAAAAAAAAAAATTATTGTGATAAGAAATTTACATGCATTTTTTATTATGTTTTATTTTTTACTACTATTATTAATATAAATTTTAATTTTTATCCTTAAACAAGAAAAGGACATTTTTGTTTATATTTTTTTTTTTTTTTGATATATATTTTTTCTTTGTGTACGACTAAATAAATTTTTTTAAATACATAAAAAAAAAAAATATTATGTGAGACTGTACAGTTATCAAAATATGTTATTCTAAAAATAATAAAAATACAAATAAATAATAAAAAAAAAAATTAAAAAATTCTTAAAAGAGTTTTTAATAATTTTAAATTAATTATTTTTTAAATAAATTTAATTAAGAAACGTAAGAAGAGATACATAAAAATTAAGAATATTTTAAACGAAAAGTGTGTGAAAATGAAGTTTAATTTATAAAAATAGTAAATAAATAAAAAAAAAAAATTACAAATAAAACGCCATTTTGTTATTTAAAATTTTTTTTTTTCTTTTAATTTTTAATGTACCTACGTACGTATGCAAACCTATATTATACAATATAATAAATAAAGAATATTTGTAGTAAAATAAAATAAACAAAAAAAAAAAACGATTTAATATTATTTTTACTCAAAAACAAAATAAAGTAAAATAAAAAAAAAAAAATTTAATTTTTAAGATTATTATTTAAATATATTCAAATATTTCTTTTTATTAATATGAAATATTAATTACATATATTATTATATATATATATATAATTAAACAAATATATTGACGAAGATGTAAATATATGAAAAACAGAACAAAAAATTAATTTAAAAATTATAAAAAAAAAAAGAAAAAAAAAATATAAAAATGTTTTATTATTAGAATTACTTAATATCACTTCTTAAATTATTTCATACCTACCTTTTCTTTTCTTTTAATATCTCCCTATGGGCCCCCCAAATTACGAGTGTCAACTGTTAGTTGATAAGCTATACATATTTATCAATAGATTAAAAACCTAAATTTATCAATCGATTATGTATCGATATTGTAAATATCGTTTGTTAACTTTGAGTTGATACAATTATGAGTTTTCTTTTCAAATGAAATTTCCGTATTGCAAATGTCAATATAATTGTATCAAATTGAATTGAAAACAAAATTTTAAATGATAAATTCAATTTTTTTTTATTACATTTTATTGAAAATTTACAATAATTCAAAATTTTATCAGTTGATATTTGCAATGATAAAAATTTTAAAATTTATCAACCGAGATTACGGGTACATATAACTTTTTTTGTGTTTTTGGTTGTTCTGAAATTATAAAGTAAGGAAAAATTAAAAATTTAGATAGAATATTAATGGAACATGTTTTAAAAGCTATAGAATATTATTTTTTGGAAAGTATATATGTATACATATATATATATATAATAAGGATAAGGAAGACCATGTAAATTTAAGAACATAACAATTACTTATATTTTATTTCAATTGCTTTTTTATGTTTCAAATTTTAAAATATACAATTAAAATTTAACAAGAAAAAATACTATTTATTATATAATATTAGAATCCATTTTAAAAAAAATAGAGATTTATTTTTTTCCTTTTGTACTGTAACTAATCATAAATTTTTACCCCTGCTTTGTATGCACAAATTTGACTGAAATTTTGATTTTTTTTTGCATAACCGAAAGAATGAGGTACTTTTCTAAAATGTCAAAAACACGACGTCGATCAAAAAAATTTTCATAAATATTTTTGACGTCGTCGTCAAAAATTCTAAAACTATTTTGATCGGCAATATTTGCAAAAATCAACGCAATTAAGCAATTATTTTACTGCTACTGCAAGTGTCAAATATTTTCAGCATTCGTGTTTGTTAATTGTTAGTGTCTTTAGTTCAAATGGCTGAAATAGAATTAAGGTAAAAATATTGTTTTTATATTATTTAGTGAACATTTAAAAGAAATTTTTTTTTAAATTTTAGTACTGAGAATCAGACATGGAGCAATTTCTAAAACATCAATGGTCGCGTTCAGTATCATCTAGCGCTACAAAAAAACTGCAGCGTTCGATAAAATTTTCTACTGAACGATTTTTTTATCTAGCGCTACATGAATTTTGCAGCAAGAAAATTTTACGCTAAATTATGTAGCGACTTTTATTGACGTTTTTGTGTTTACATTTAATGCCAAAAATTTTTGTTTACGAAATTTTGTGAGAAATTTTGGATTTCAAGTATTTTTTTTAAAAATTGATAATTTGAGAGATAAAAAATATAAGATTTGAAAAACAAAAATACGATTTAAATAAAATAAAAATATACGAAATGTCATTTAATTTTGCTGCAAATCGTTCAGTACAAACATGCAGCGCTAAATGCTACACCGCTGCAATTCAGTATAGCGCTAGATTCTCCTGAACGCGAGCAATGACAAATGCAAATAATTGTCCAAAATCAATGACGCTAAATGAAATACAATTATCATCGAAAGAACGATGTCAGTTGAATTTTTCGCAAATGACATTACCGAAAGCAGGGACATTAGACAATTAGCAGTTGTTGTTGTTTTTTAGGCATTAACTAATAAATATATTTGAGGTGCTTAATCTACTGCATTTGAAATATCAAAACTTAAAATACATCAATCCCTAAAATAAAATTTTGTTTGAAAGCACGTCCTCTATTTAATCCGAATAACAAAAACAGGCTTTTGGGGAATTTTATCACTATTAATTAAGATTTCAATATCCAAGAAACTGTCATTCTTACAATATTGTATTTGCTTTAACAACCACTTCTTTGAATAATCATAAACTTATTTCTTTGGTTCCATAATAATATTAAAATTTAATATTTATGCTTCTAAGAATTTTAATTTTTATAGTTAATAAAAACGAAGAAAACATAATAAAGTTATATACATCCATATTCTTCAAGACGCAACCTACGAGAAATATCACAGCCGCCGATGAAGCAGAAATTTGCTTTTTAATTGATGCGATATTAACTGTTAAAAGCATTGCGCCTAGTATTTTTGCAAAACTTGCCTTACGAAACGATATCCATTTTATATCACCCCTCTCTAGTTTTTTTAACGATAAGTATCACTTTTGATTTTAATAGTTTTTTTTCGTAGTTTTAATATTTTATATTTCGATAAATGAAAAAAAAGAAAATACTTTAGAAAGTATGAAAAAATTATTTCGAATTTTAAGTGTTTGTTTGTTTCATTTTAGAAAAAATATTACGAATGTAATTTATTTTTCATATTTTATCATTTTGGTAATTTTAAATGTTTATCATAATTCCAATATAAAAATATCCTTAGACGCTTATTGTTTATTGGTTACTAACAAGGCGATTCAATAGCATAAGGCTAACAACGATCAAGTAATTTTTTATTTTCAAAATAATTTATTTATATTTTTGTTTTTTTCATAGATCTGATCTCACTGCATAAGTTTTAAAGTATTTTTATTGCTCAAATAATTTTTTGAATCTGCTACCATCATTTGTTATTTAAAAGTCAATATTGTCCACAACTTAATTTTAATAAATAAAAAAAAAAGGTTTATCAAGCACCATTTATTTCCATTAATTTGAAATTTTCTGTACAAATATTTTTTTTTTTTTTGGAATTTTAACAACAAAAATTAACTTTTACTAGATCTAAACTTAATTAAAATTTTAATCATGAATTAAAAATAGATTTTTATAAATATTAAAAATATATAATTTTTTTAATAATTAAAAATATAGGTATTTTGGGTATATTTTTTATATGTGTATATATATATATATATAAATAAATATATATACATAAGTATGTTAAAAAAAATAAAGGAAACAGCACTTCAAATGACTCAGTTTTATTATTTTTTTTATTATTTTTTAAATACCTTAAATTAACCCCTAAACAAATTTTTGGATTTTTAATAATTTTTTTTTTTAATCTTATAAAAAAAATTATCACTGACTATTTATTAATCACTTATCTGATTGACTGACTTTGACTGATTATATACATATATTTTATCCTATTCTATTAATCTTTCATTATTTTCAGGTGATGAACTTGTCGTTGTTATTAATTCGTCATTAAGTTTTTTTGTTCGTTTCGGTTTTGGTACTGGATTCCAATCTAAATTTGATGTTGTAGGTGATGTTTCTCTACTCGATATTGATGATGATGATGTTAATATTTTTGAATCACCATTAATATGATGTGTTGCATTACATTTTTTAAATGTATTACCATTTTCATTAAGTTTGTCAATTTTTTCAAATATGACATCAACTTCTTTATTATTTTTGGTATTAAAATTTTCATCATAAATTTTATTCGTACAATTATAACTTTCTAATTCATTTAGTAACTTTTTACATTCTCTTCGACTTTCTTCTAAATCCTTTAATTCACCGAAATTATTTGTTTCTTTAGTTGAATTTTTATTATTCATTTTTAATAAACTTTGATTTTTATTAATTGATTCGATAATTTCACGAACTGATTTTTTTCGTTCATATTTTTTTAATCGACGATGTTCTGGCTCTTCATCTGTAAAATGAGAACGTGGTCGAATATTATTTATCATATCATTATCTAATTTAGTTTCTCTTAATTCTACATTCTCTTGTAATTCAATATCTGATGATGATTTTTTCATATTACTATCACTATTTGGAGTAAATTGATTATTATTCGTTGATAAATCTGATGATTTTAAAGGAACATAAGGTAATGTCACAATCTCATTTGCAATTTCAGCAGATATATCTTCTGTTGATTCAGTGATTTTGAGTTGACATGAAATTTGAGGATTATTATCATTATCAGAAGTTTCCATTAATTGACTTTGATAATTATGTTCTTCAATGGTAATAGAATTATTAATTTCTTTTTGTTTTGTATTTAATTTTTCGTCATTTAAATGATTTTCTTTAAAATTTTTAAATTGAATATCAACATAGTTAGGCTTAGGGCTAAGTGGAGGTTTTTCTTTCTTTGGGCTAGTTTTGGTACTTGGTAATATGTTACATGTGGTTGAGTTTATTTTATTTTCTTCAGTGACTAATGATTCATTGTTATTTTCATTAATTGTTGTACCATTATGAACAGATTTTGTATCTGTATTTAATATTTTTTTATTATCAAAATCATTATTAGCAATTGTTGTAGTATGAATCTCAATTTTTTGCACATTAGTTTTATGTACTATCACTTTTTGAGGTTCATCTACAACAACATTTCTATTATCTAATTTTATCTCATGATTATAATCAGTTTCTGTTATTGGTTCACTAATAATTACTATTGGAGTTTGTTTAATTGTAACATTTTTTTGTTGTTTAATAATTACTCCATTTTTAACATCTTCGGTTTTAGTTGTTGATGATACTGATGTTGTTTCAGTTGAATCATTTTCAATTTTCGTAATGTTTTCTTTAAAATATTTTCGTTCTGGCGGTACAGGTGGTACTGCTTTTTCTAAATTACTTTCATTACAAGTTTCATTGACAAATGATTCAATTTGTGCTGTTAAATTTGATATTTCTTCTTCTTCAGGAGTTAAAATAGGTTTTTGATTGCTTTCGATAATTTCATCTTGTATTATCACCGTACCATTAATATTAATTCGAGATATTTCATCCTTTTTATTAGGTTCTTCCTCAATTCTAAGTGAAACCTAAAAAAAAAAAAATTTTTTAAATCCATTTATTATTTTTCAAAGCAAAAATTGTTTTCGCCTAAAAGTATGCATTTCTATAAAGTTAATTGAAAGTTTTTCTTTCCATTATTATGCATGTCTGTAAAGTACTTTAATTTCTTATCATTTGTTTTTACAGAATAAATATTTTGAAGCTTTTTTTGAATTTCTACAAACATATAAAATAAGTAATTATGTTATCAAGATCTCAAAAGCTTTCACATTGCTGTAATCAATACTAAAAAGTGAATTGGTTTTTTTTAATTTCTTTAACAAATATTTGCAAACCTAGACAAAATAAATAATTGATACTTAAAGCAGCTTAAAGTAAAACAAAAATTACAAAACAAACCCTGATATGAGAAAAATATCTACATTGTAAATTTAGATAACCGAACTACATTTTAATTAATTTTTAAAGCACATTTAAATTATATCACTGTTTAGATTAGCCAAAGTCATTGCTACATGTGTATACAGTGTATTCGGGGCTTAGTACATAATACTTCATAGCGGACTTAGGGATGACGTATGGAACAATAAATTGTTTAGAAAGGGGAGGACTCTATATTTTGACAATTCTGAGATATTTGCATTTCACCATTTTGAAGTAAGTTATTATAAATTACCTTGTAAGTCAAAGCGGTAGCAAAAAATTTAACTGAGGATAAAATAGGTTATAAAAAAAGTTTTCTGTAAGATAATTCTAAAAATACGTAAAAGAAAAACAGTTGTATTTATCAAACATTTAAATTATAAAATTTTAGAGAAAGGTAAATAGTTTCGATATCACTAATCATGAATCATATAAACCTCTTCTTAAAAGCCTATTTTAACCGCTTTCAAATAAAAGTTTATGCTGTTTTTTATCAGGTATATAGTTTTTGAGTTACAAAGTAATTTATATAAATGATAAAGCCCCTATATCTCAGAAAAATTGATTCCCCTCTCTATACAGATTTTAATTCCTCACATCATCACTAAGCACATTTTCAAATATGTACATATACATTGATTTCTGAATACCATTTACATTAAAGCAAATAATAGTTTTTAAATAATTTTACCGGTACTGGTGGCTGTGGAGCTCTTCGTTTTTTCCTTAAAGGCCTTGTTAAAGAATTCGTGCCATTTTCTATTCGTGTACTTCCAGTTTTTTCATTAGTTGTTTCTCCATGCCAAGTAGAATTTAAATGATCTTCAATGTTATCGTCTTCAAATGGATTAGTACTTGAAGCGACACTCAATTGAGATGATCTAAAATATAAATATATATAAGTTATCTTATTTTATATACTTTATACTATTTAATTATATATTATAAATACAAATGATTTTCGAAAACTTTTGACGTATTTTTTTATCAAACAATGTACAAAGAATGAATTTTGAATATTTTACCACATTTAAACCCATATTAAAAATAATTTTAAAAGTTCTTCTTTTTTAAATGCTAACAAAAATATGAACATGCTTACATAAAATTTTGATGTTTTATTTAAAAGTTGCATATTACATAAATACATGAACACGTGTTCAAGAAGTATACCAATTAAGAAAGGTAAAACTCACCCAAATTTTTGTTTACATTTTATTGAATCATCTATATTATGACTATTACGTATTGGTTGAGGTGTAATTGAACCACCATAAACATACCTTCTATCTGATCCTTGTAATTTTGGTGATGATGTTATACCATGTTGATAACGTTTTTGATAACGACTTGGTGTTTGTATTGTTGCACGATACATTTCGTTTCGACGAAAATCATTCGTTTGATTATTCGTTTCAATTGATGTACGATTAAAGGTGGGTGATGAAGACTTATATCCAAATCTCATATCTTGTAATGAGCTTCGATATGGCACATTACGTTGAAATTGTTGTTGATCTGTTGAATAACGTGATTTTTTATCCAAATTACCATAATTTGTGTCACGTATATCAACACATTCTGTTCGTGGTGGGCTTTCAGAAGTTTTATTTACTCCTAAAGATGATGATTTTTTTGGACGAAAAGATTTAAATGCCCTAGAAAAGTAAAACAAAAAACAAATAAAATAAATATATTAAATAAATTAAATAAATACAACACTTTAATGAAATTTACAGCAAAAAAAAAATTTTTATATACTTAATCAATATTATCATATAATATTTTATGTCGTGTGCTGCATACATTTTATTATTAAAGTGTGAGAAGTGTATATAGAAAGCACATATTCTGTCACTATATACACTTATAACAATTTGTGAATCTCAATCACATCATTCATCAATTTACTTTATTAAATCAAATGTACAATAAACTTCAATTTAATCATACATTTTTTTTTTATTTAACAAAATCAACAAACATTTTTTATGGTAGTTTTTTATTGATAGTTAAGTAATATTTTTTTACTTTAAAAAGAGGTTTATATAATTTGCAATTATTATGTATTCTTAATGGTGCAATGATTACGTATTCTTAAATTAAAAAACAAAATAATTTCCTAATCCAATTTTTCAAAAACTAACTTTGAGCATTTTTGGATTAAATGAAACCATTTTCAAATTAAATGAAACTTTTTTCAAAATAAATGAAACTTTTTTCAAGTACATGAAACTATTTTCAGGGTAAATTAAACTATTTTTATTTTATATGAAACTTTTTTCAAATAAAATGAAACCTAAAACGACTTAATACGTATGTTACGTTTAGGGAAGAAAAACTATTCTATATAAAAAAAAAAATTATATATAATTAACTAGTGAGAACTGTTTATTTTGATTACTATATACTCGTATTATTTAGCATATTTTGAAATTTGATTTTTTTTTAATTTGAAAAGATGCATTTAAGCCTGATTTATTTATTTTTTAAATGAACGGATGCAAGATATATTTACATTTTAGAAAGCAACATCGTGTTTATGATATAAGTATATAAAAGGAATCTTAAGATTAATAAAAAAAATAAATTCGGTTTTATATTTTAAAATTGTATAAAGATTATTATATAACTAAAAATTCAAAACATACAAATATGTACTTGCAAAAAGTTTTATGTATTTGATTTCATTAATATTGAAAAATAAATGTGATTTATTCCAGCGAGCACTGCTAAACAGAATAACGAAGAATTTTAAGAGAAAATAAATTCAAATACCAGATTTAATAATTTGGTAAATGTGAAGGTTCATTAAATAAAATATCGAAAGGTATAATTCTATATTTTATTTATTTATTTATTTTTTTTTTTTGTAATAAAAATTTTAAACTTACCACATATCTTTAAGTCCGCCAAATGAAAAGCTATTTCTTCTACTTTGTCCTCCGATACTTTTATTTCCATCATTATCAAATTTTCGATTTTTACCAATTTTCCAAAATCGTATTCTTTTATGATTTTCATCTTCATAGAATGGATTTAAATGTTCTGGATAATCATAAATTGATATTTCACTAGAACTTCGTCCATTTCTCATTATAACTGGATCACCAAGAAGACTCATTTTTCTTTTTGTTTTTTTTTTTTTTTTTCTTTGTATGTATTTTAATTCCAATTTTTTCGTTATAAAAATTTATGCATTTGCTAATATTTTAAATTTAGATATTCTTAATTGATTTCCATTAGAATTAACTTTTAACTGAAAAATATTAAAGGTAAAAGTATATAATATAATATACTTTTAGGTATTTTAAGTACTATATAGATAATTTCTTGATAGTAAATTTAAATATTGCCAATTTTAACATTTGCAATTATAATAAAAATTAAAACAAATCAAAAAAAAAGAAAAATAAAAATTTTGCAAGGTTTTAAAAAAAACTTATGTACTTACACAATCCGAAATGTAGAGGATTTATAAAATACATAGTTTTAATTTAGTACAAAGTATTTTCCATAACTTTTTTTTTTTTTTTAATTAAAATTAAAAACTTAAACTATTATAAATGATGCTATTTATTTACTTTATATGTTAAAAAAAAAACAAAAAATTTTTAATTTGACGCTTTAATAACATAATTGAAAAATAGAATTTAGAAACATAAAATTTTATTAAATAATCAAAAATGTAAATTTTAAGTTATTTAAATTTTGACAATTATATGACAAAATAAATAATTATTTTTAGAGAACTGAAAATTTCCATTAATACAGATGGATTAAAAAAAAATGGATTAAAAACTATAATGTATACTGTATAGTAATTACTTCTGTTCTTCATTATTAATAATGGTATAGAAGGTTTTTATTCAAAAATTCTTGAACCATTTTTATTATTTTCATATGCCTTAAGCGGTTTTTTAGCCTATAAACTTTGTCATTATTTTAAGAAGAACTTGATGTTTATCATTACGAAATATTTTTGATGTGTTCATTTGTATTTTGTAAGTTTCTGTACTGACATACCACATTAAATTCTATTTTACATTAAAGCAGTCAAGCCACACGAGTATTTATGAGGAACATTTTACTCTTCGTGTCATATCCTTTTACCTTAAAACACAAAATGAGTTTATATGAAAGGAAAGAGGATATAAAACAAAAAGTAAAACGTTCTTCATAAATACACGTGTGGTTTGACTGAATGACGCTAACTGAAGTCAAATAATGTATGTTAATTTTTAATAAAAGTTTATATATATAGCTTTTCTACTTGTCTTCTGTCTATATATGGATAATCTTTAAGAAATTTTCAATTTAGGAGTTAACCAAAATTCATTAAAAAGCTTTATAGAAGCTGTATATAGATATATATATTTTATAGCATGTATGGATAATTAAAAAAAAAAAGTTAGGAAAAATTATCTTTTTAGAAATTAGCAATTAGCATTTTTTTCAATTTTTGAATAATAATTAGATGAGGGAGTGTGGATTCGAATCCCATACACGCCTTAAGAGTTATTTTCCCTTACGACATTTACATCCACGCCTGAACAGGAAAGACTATGTAATTTATGTGGCAGAAAAATAAATTTAAAAAAAAAAAATTTTGTTTTCAGTTTATTCCACATAAATGTGACAAGGAAATTACACACTTTTTCCTTTTCAGGCGTGACTGTAAATGTCGTAAGGGGGAATTATTGTTACAACGTATTTAGGGATGCGAATCTACACTTACTCGGTGTTTATAGTGTATTTTATATGCTCTTACCCACTAGACCATTAACTATTACCATTAATAATGTTATGCTTAGAAATTGCAAAAGTAGATGCAGAAAAAAATTATAAAATAGTGAAAGTAGTTATAATTTTTCTGTTTTTACTTATATGTACATAAAGTACAAAGTTATTATGTCTGCAGTCTCAAAGTGCACTATAAATCTACAGTTTAGTGTCTTCGGATGTTTTAGCTCTTTTATCTTATATTACATATTATACAACGATTTAAATATATGTATAAGTATATTTATAACGACTTAAAACTTATCTCATTTTAAACTTAATTTAAAAAAATTTATTTTAATTAAGTTTTATATATTTTATCAATAATACTATAAAAAAAAAATTTCATTAATTTCAATTTAAATATTGATATACAAATAAATTGTTTAAATTACAAGACGTACTTATTTACAAAAAATTTATTCAAGAGTTCAATTTACGATTTTACGTGTTCTTAAAAATATTTTCTTTAAATTTTTTTTTATTATTACATATTTTATTGATTTGCATTCCGCGATATTTTTTTTTTTTGTATAAATTGCTTAGTTTTACTACGACGACAACAACGACACCAAAAATTGATATCTTAATTTTAGGAATAAAAAAAAAAATTCTTCTCAATAAAATTGAATTGAAATTCTACATTTTTTTAACAAAATTTTTACACGCGATTTTCTTCTTTTTTTGTCTTAATTTATTTGAATCTAAAAAGATAGATAGGATGTCATCTATATGAAGATTATAATACAAGGTATATAAATATCGTATTTTTATGTTCATGATAAAAAGTGACATAGAATTAAAATCATTTTTGATTAACTAATTCATTACCGGATGTGTTTTCTCATAAATTTCTCAGTGTTATATGTATTATAATAATAATAGTAGGTTTAAAATAATAATTTCATATTTTTTTTTTATTTTTTTGTCATTTAAATTTTTTGCAATCTTTAACTAATTCTAAAATAAAAAAATATATAAATGTTTTTATAACTAATCACAAAAGATCATCATGTAGTTGTTAGATGATCTTACGAGTATAATCAAATTTTATCAAATGTTATTTTAACCAAATTTTATAAGAGAAGATAAAAAATTATTATTAAATATTAAGAGTACGAAGAAGGTGAATGTGATCTACAAAATATAATAATCATATAATCATTTGTCAAATCAAATATATATTAAATATATAATCATTTTAACTGAAAATTCATATAAAAGTTGACTACATATATATTTGTTTAGTTAACTAAATCTAGCTATATTTATTGTTCGTTTTGCTCATTCTTTTTTAGGAGAAACATCTTTCATCTTTCTTTAAAATATCCCTCCAAATTTTCTCTTCCATCCATCATATTCCTAAATTTTCGAAACCCCATACTTCCAAATTTTATTTTAGGCATGCTAATCTCTAAAACTAACCTGTATAGATTTGTATTAAAATTTACTCCTACAGTTGGGTTTTAAATGTAGTTAGTTGTAGTTAGAGTAATTTTAGTTCGTTAAAGTCGAACACTATACTCGGGGAAACAACGTGCAATCTCTTTGAGTGACTTTCGGTGTTTTCCATATTAATTAAAATAATATACGGGATGTTTCCCATTTAATTACACTGCTTTATAAATTATAACATCTAAATAAGTGGTAAAAGTGCAGGCAATATTGAATTTTACATCCTTTTAAAACTTCTTATTAATATTGCATATATATATACATTTTTGATAAACAATTTTTTATTTATCAAAATGAACGAATTTAATCATTCTTAATTTTCAAATATTAATTTTAGAAATAATTAGAAACGAGATCTTGTTAGAGTTTATTTTTCCGATAAATCATATCAGTTAATTGATGTATGTTGCATGAAATAGAAGCTTGATCAACAGCGATGTCACATCAGATTAAATTAGAAAAAGCTACAATATTACGTAATTTAAAAAATTAGGATTCCTCAAAAAAGAGAATGTAAAAACTTTAAACTCATTAAATACGGAGCCATGTAATTCCAAAATTCAAAAAGATGGAAACTAATCAAAATATTCGTTCAGACGTTATTTAGTTCTGCGCTTTGCAACAACATTTAAACCATTTGTATATCTTATATTTACAAAAAAAGTTACGCTCCAAATTATAAATAAAAAAACTTTAAAATTGTTTTTGAATTCCATAACTGGGAAACTTTTGAACACTTTTGGAATATTGGTTCCATGCGATAATATTACCTACTCATTAAAGCTTATGCAACGGTATATAGCAGTGCACTTAGCTGGGGAAACAGTCTATAGATAAAAATATATTTAATAAAAAATTAAAAACTATAATTCATGTAATTATAATAAATATAATATAAAAGTAGTTTTTAAAATTTATTAGCTATTTTTTTTTAGGTTCGGGGTCATAAAGTCATAAGTCATAAAACCATATTTCAAATGAGTCATAAAGCAATATTTTTAATAAAAAAAATTTGTGTCATAAAGCCATAATAAATTTTTAAAACGACCGGTGTAGTACCTCGTTGTGAAAATATGTATGGACTGAGTCATAAAGCCATATTCGTTACAACCCATAATTTTTTTTAGCTATATGTACATATATTGTTGTTTCTGTTTGTTTAGTACTATGATCAGCTGATCGTAACTATATACTAAAAACATTTCTATAGTAAAACTAAATCTATAATATTTTGAATCGACGAAAACACTCCTGAACACATACCCCATACTATAATTAAAGGTGGTTGGCAATATGGAAAAATATAATAGGGTAACAAAGAAGAGTAGATTGTAATTCATTATAAGGGTAAAATTATTCTTATTTTTGTTTACTTTAATAACTTTTTAAAACTTATTTACGTTTCCCTGACTTAATTTTATTAAATCAATAAAAAAAAAAATCCAATATTCCACTACATATTAATAATACATACATATATTTATTAATTAATTTTTAATTTAAATAATAAAAAGAAATATTTAATTTTATTGATATGAAATAAATATAAAATTAAATTAAAAATTCGATTTAAATTCAAATAAAAAAAAAAAAAATGTAGGTCGCATAAATAATTGAAAATATTGTACTCCCCTTACAATATCAATAAAAATGATCAAAGACAAAAAGTGTTTTGAAAAGTTTCTTTAGATTTTTTAAAATTATCTTTGTATTGTCTTTTGTAATTTAAACTCTCAGTTGTTATCTCATCACATTTAAAAATAATTTTAAAGCTTGTAAAATAGTTTTATATATCAACTTTGGACAACAAAAGCATATATTTATATATACTATATTTTGTACTTTATTACACATGTTTTTGTATACATCTACACAGTCTGATACTTGATTTTGAATAATAAATTTAAATTTTTTATAATCTTAACATGATAAACTCTACACTAACTTTAGATGCAATTGATAAGAAAAGGGTTTTCCATTAAAAGAATAACAAAATACTTTGTTAAAATAAAATATTTTTTAGTTAAACTTTAACTTTACTATAAATTTATTTTATTTATTTTTAGTTAAATAAAATTAAACTGGCGTTTAACCGTATCCAAATTAAATTTTTTTTTAATAAAATTGTACGGCTATTAAATATTAATTTTTTGAAATTTTTTGAAAAAATTGTAAATACTTATATTAAATTTATATTTTTAAGGGTTTTTTTATCCATCAAATTTATTTATTTTTTAACTATAAATGTTGTGTTTATCTCGGTATAGTATAATTTATTTGAAGTCTTATGACGAAAAATAAAAAATTTATAAAAGCGACACATTTCTAAAACGATTACATTAAGTATTCTGGAATTGCATCAAAATTTGTAATTTTTTAATAATTTTTTTTTTTGTAAGAAAATTATTAAAACTTAACGATTTATTTATTTACTTTGGATCCCCCACAACACATTCAATGTGATAAAGAAATAAATCAAGATTTTCTTTCCATATATAGTTTCGGTACAAGTATTAATTTTTAAGGTTTAAGAAATTTCATGGATTGCATGAGATTTTCAGATTTGATAGGGAATATTTCTCGAGTTTCTTTTATTATTATCATTTGTATATATAGTAGGAGTTATTAATGTTCTTCTATAGTACTAAAAATTATCTAAACAACTAGAAATTTATAAATGAAATGAAAAAAAATAATAGTGTTTCTTATAAATTTATATTTCATATTGTTGGATTTTGTCGTATTTTATATCACGTTTTTAAGTAAAGTTGGTGACCAAATCCATAAATAAAAATACAAAAGCTAAAATCCGCAAAAAAAAAAATTTCCAAAATCCCAAAATTTATAATGTTTTTTGCTGCAAAAACAAAATCCACAATTATTTTAAATACTTAGTTGTTGAAATATGTATGTTTGTACTTATGTAAAAATAATAAGAAAGGACTTTAGAATTGGTTGCAAAATCAGGGTTCAATAATTTGTTTAGCGGGGGTTTAGGGGAGGCAGCCGCCACTATTTTATATTATTTATTGTGTAAAAATAATAATTGGAAAGAACTTTTGAGATAGTTTGAAAATCAGGGACCAATAGTTTATTTAGCGGAAGCTTGAGCGCGGCAGACCTACTGCTTGATATTTTTTGATGTTGTATGTATGCAATAAAAATTATACATACAAAAATAATACATAACTAGAAATAACTTTAAAATTTGTTACAAAATCATGAATTTTTTGCTTTTTCCAGAATTTTTTTTGCACATTTTTGAATTTGTGGATTTTTTTTTGTGGATTTTGGCTTTTGGATTTTTATTTATGGATTTCGGTTTATAGATTTGGTCACCAATCTGGAAAAAAATATTTTATTTAAGATTTTTAAGAATAAATTTTTAAGATTAAATTTTGTTTTCACATAAAATTATAAAAAGACTTCATTTGTAACATATAAACGTTACGAACTTGCTTTGGATCATTTTTCGTTCGGATGTATTGGTCGTATTTGGAAAAAAAATTTAAATAAAGCTTACCACCGAAGTACTCACAAAAATTGGCAACCATAATGTGTATGATATCGTTAAATTCAAGAAGTATATCAGTTTCTTTGTTCTAAAAAATTCTGTCAACTTCCAATAACTTCCCATATTTCCTCAATTTCTTTTATTCTTATATTTTTCCAATTCACGAACGAATTAAGTTATTGTACTATAGTTTCTAACCTAATGTTTTTGTTTAAAAAGTAGGTTGGTTGGAGTTTCGTTGGTCAAAGTGCAATGCTACCAAAGAAAATTCGCGCATTAATCTCATTGGTGTTTTACAAAATTTCCACCCACCCTCAAAAAAAAAACCTTTATGTACTATTGTTTTACCATCGTTATGTCAATAAAGTGACTTGATAAATATACTAATACCATTCTAAAGTGTACTAAACTAAAATAATTAACATTTTTCATATTTAATAAAAAAACTAAAAAAATTATTTTCATGTTATCTTAAATAACTATGTATACTGTATATGTATAAATATTATTAGCTATATAGGTAACTAATAAATTTTTTATAATTGAATTCAATACAGTTCATTGATCAAAAATGATCGAAATTTATTTTGTGATTTAATACTTAAAACTTTTTATACTTAAAAACTTCCTGATTTACCAAATTCAAAAAATTTCAATAAAATCTTAGATTTTTTTTTACAAAACAGTAAGATTTTTTTTTAATAAAATGTAAATATATATGTATGTATGTATATATGAGTATATTTATGTATGTATATATGAGATATGTATATAAACAAAAATTTGTTTTCTATTTACTTATAATTTAATTTAAATATACAACTTTATTAAATTAGAAAGAAAAAAAAATACAAATATAGAAAAAACTAATAACAACTTTGGAGATACATTTATGATAATAAATATCTTTTATAATCTGGATTTGAAAATGAACAATGCAAAACAAAAGTACGAATATACAATGCAAATAAAATCTAAGCTTTCACCCAAGTAAGTTAAATGTAGCATACATAGGATTTGTGATTTGAAAATATCATATTCCAAAGATGGTTAGGATCAATGCCCTGCCCAGGACAAGTAAAACAAAATTCAAACATCAAAATAAAATACAGAAAAGATTTTTTTTTTTTTTTAATAATGTAAATTTTCTTTTATATAAAATTAAAAAAAAAAGTAGTTTTTTGCAAAAAAAAGCTTTTTTAGTTATTTAATTATTTCGATTGCGAGAAAATAATTTCTTCTTGTTAGACAAGATAAATTAACAAAAAATTTTTCGATTTTTTTTAGTTAGATATTAATATATGTATATATATAGTAAAATTTTAATTTGAACTTGAAATTTTAGACTTTCAGCTTTAATTAATTATGGCAACCGGCAAAGGTAAGTTGAAACATTAAGTTATTATTTGAAAAGCTTATTTTTAAAAACCAGTTTTTTACACATTAAATTTTTAAAATTTAAATTATAGTTAGTAAAACTTTTCATATATACAGAATGTTCCGCATAAGAATGCAAATATTTCAAAAAATGAAGATTTTTTACAATGATTGTCATTCAAAATAATAATTGTTACTCAAACAAAATGTTTGGTGTGAAACGTGCATTTTTGTATGAAAAATTTTCTTAAGGGCCTTTCCGAACCATCACACTCTAGCACTTAACACTAGCACTTCGCGAAAATAATTGATTATAGCAATAAATTTCTGTCCGGATTACAAATTTATGACAGTTAAAAAATTTTTAGGAGTAGAATCAGCCTTACCTTAATACATATTTTTATAGCATTTTTATGTCAAATTTATTTTGACAGATGTAAAAAAGCATTTTATTTTAGCATTATTTAACTATATTTAGAATTATTATCTCTCTTTTATTACATATCTTTAATATTGTCAGTTGTTATTTTAATTTTTAAATTTTTTGTGAAAAGAAGAAATATGGAAGATGTATTAATAACATAAGTAGGTATAAATTTTCTACATTAGTTAAATTATTACAATAACCAAAAATTAACTTACAATTCTATTATTTTTCAAAAAAGTTGTATCATTTAATAATGAAGAAATATTATTTCGCAGAATAATATTTATTAAATTCCTTCTCTTATTTCTTGCATTATTATTCATTTTTATATTTTTTATATTCGCTATACTTTTAACAAAAACACAAAAGAATTATTTTTAATGCAAATGCGATCATCTAGTGCGGTTTTCAAAACAGTAATTTTTGACAAATAATCAAGTGTTAAGTCCGATGAATTCCGGTCAGCATTTAATACTATTCGGAGTTTTCGGATAAAAAAATAGTGCGATAAAATAGTATTTAGTGCGATGTTTAGTATGATATGGTTCGGAAAGGCCCTAAACTTTGTCTTTGGCTTATATCTAGAAAACGGTAAGAATAAGATAAAAAGTCACTTAGTACTTACAAAATTATGGTAGCTTATGAAGAATTTAAAATTATACATAATAATGATATCTTAGGGGGGCATTTTTGAAAGAAAACCCGTTACTCTTATATAGAAAATATTTAAAAAAATATATAAAAATTTTGTATGTATTTAGCTTTAATTTAAAATATACTCCCATAATAATAAATCCCTCAGCAGCGTAAAGCTTAAAGAATAAGCTTTCAAACAAGACTAAATTATCATGTGGGTTAAGAGTTATTTGGTAATTAATAATAGAAAGAAAAAAAAAATATAAAAGTTCCAATATCTGGAAAACGATTGATAATAGGCGCCCCCCTTCCATACAATTTTTTGTTTTCTAGTTTAAGTCTCAGGAATTACCTCTTGAATATTTGCACTGTTATGCGGAACACTCTGCATATTATATTAAATTTAAACTTTATAAAATTATTATTTTTTTTTCGTATATTTAAAAATTACAATGAAATATTTTTATATAAAATATATACATAAGTAATCTATGTATATTATGTAATATGTATTATGTTTATTATTTTTCTGCAACCTTTAACTTAACAAACTTTTGTTTTAGGCTTGGCAAACGATAGTACATAACACCATATATTTATGTACTTATGTAATAATATATAGGTATATGTATAAGTAACTTAAGCTGAAATTAAACTTGTAGATATACACAATAAAAGTAAATAAATTACTCATTAAAATAATTAATTGCGTAAGCTCTAATTGCATCAAAAGGTGACGTACATATGTACATTATTTATTTTAATTGTTTTTATTTACCTTTGGCGTTTTATTATTAATTTTTTCTTTTGAAAAATCATGATTTTTTTTTTGTTAAAGATCATAGTTTAAGTTAATATTAAACCTTGTATAAAAATTTAAATATTTGTTGATCTAAATTGGTAATCACTAAAATAAGTAAGTAATAAGTGTAAAAAATATCAGATATAACTATACTCATAAGATTATAACTAACTATATTTTATAACAATTATTTTGTGTAAAAACAATGTAGATATATTACACATTATATGTAGTGTGTACACAATATATCTACATAAATTTACATTTTACATACATACCTACATGTTATGATTTATTATTTTGGAATTAATATTTTTTTCTTGAACTCATAAAAATAGTTTAAAAGTCATATTTTTATAAATGATCATATTATATTAAAAATTTTAATCTTTTAATACACCTAAATTCTTCAAATTTTAATTTTACATACTTATGTATATAAATCCTTTAAATCAACTTTATGATTTAAAAAGTACTTATTTTTAAATATAAATCAAAAAAATATCAAATTAATATTAATTGGACATTTTATATATATATGTACATATATATTTATTTTTAACAATTATTCATTCCTTAATAAGTGAGGGAGTTTTTTTTATCTTTAATCTGGTGAAACTATAAATTTAATAAACAAGAATTTAAGAATTTTCAATTTATTGTACGCACAAATCACAATAGTAAAAATGACGTAAAAAAAGTTATTTATGAATTCATTATATTTTAATATGTACTATGTATGCATGATTGTATATAAAAAGATTACTTGAGAACTAAAAAAACATTATTTTAGCAAATAAAAAAAAAACACATATTTTCAGTTTTATATCATTTTTATTCTGATTTGTTTCCAAAACGATTAAAAATTTCTATAATTATCTTTCAAAAAATAAAAATAAGTTTATGTTCTAATTTAATTAAGTTAATAAAAGTTTTTAAAATGAATATCATGTTATTGAAACATACATAATATTATAATAAAAAATATAGTATATGTAATTATATTTAATTATATACAATACAATAAAACTCATTCGATATACTTCTTGTTATTTCGAAGGAGTGGTTTTGTAACTACTCTTACAACTAGGCCTGTAGTACTCTCCTGATCAATGGTACGCTCGTCACTTACAACGTCTCATCCATCTATATATACCCTTCAAGAATCGTGTAATTTTTCCCTAGTTAAACATTCACACTTCAGAAAAGTTCTGCCAGTTTTCCCCAAACAAGATTTTCCTCATTTGGAGTTTGGAAGATTTGGTCATTGACACAGAACATGAGTACAATTTCTGCCTCTAATCCATATTTTTTTTTTTTTTTTATACTAAAACCACAAACTAGGAATATGATCCTTTGTACTTGAAGTAGTTGTGATTATATGGGATGGGATAGGGATGGAACAAATTAGGATAATGGGGAGTTGAGCGGTAAATTAGAGAAGAATCTGTTGAGATCCTTCTTAAATTTGGGCAAATTGTAAATATCAAAACCGCCAACTTTTGGGAATACGGTGGATGGTAATAAATCCCACATTTTTGCAGTTCTAACAACAAACGAATTGCTATAACCGGTAGAGTACCACTTGGGTAGTTCCACATAGTAGGAATGCGCATTTGCTGCCCCTCTTGTGGTGCGTTGGAATTGTTTAATAGGAGGCATCAGTGATTTTATTTCAACTGAGCAAGTATCATTACCTACTAAATATCTATAAAAAAGATAAAGAGCTCCTATATTACGACGGATGTCAAGCGAGGCTATAGTATTACTCACTATGGGGTCATTAATTAGACGAATGGCGCGTTATTGAACTCGATCGAGAAAGTTTAAGGAAGTGGATGAGGCGCCAGCCCAAATATGTGAGTTATATTCCATCTTAGGTCGTATATATGCTTTATAGATTTTGGACAGCTCCCTTAAAGAGAAATAAGATTTACACCTAAAGAGAAAACTCAAGTATTTGGCAACACTTTTTGCTATATCAAAAATATGATCATTCCACATCATTTTTTGATTTAGCTGCATGCCCAAAATGTTCAGGTTTTCCGATCGTTGCACTATTTCCCTAAGAAACCTCAGATTAGGGTTATAATTCGTTTTTTTTAACGTTATCAGATAGCATTGGGTTTTGGAAGAATTAAGCTCCACTCTGTTTTCGGAGCCCCAACTAGCGACTTTAGTCAGATCATCGTTAACCGTATTGATCATAGACAGCCTAGCTATGTCAATTGCGAGAGGTTGTGGTATTTGACTTTCTCGGAAAATTATAAGATGCCACCAGAGTGCTATCGTCGGCGAAGCTGTGAATTGGATTGAAGGTTGAAAGTAGAAGATCGTTGATACAAATTAAAAACAGAGCAGCATGACATACTCGATCAGAAGCTTTCGAAATATCGAGAGCAACAATAGTACATTCACCAGAGTAGTGAATGCTGCTGTTATGTTTATCACTAAGGTATGTCATAAGATCACCAGTGGATCGGTTGCTTCTAAAACCGTATTGGCGATCATGTAAGATACCCATATCGTCTAAATATTTCTTGAGCTTAAATTTGATAATAGTTTCCATAACTTTAGAAATTATCGAAATGATAGCTATAGGTCTATAGTTTGAGGGTTCGGTTTTGTCTCCTTTTTTGGGAATTGGGGAAACATGAGCAATCTTCCATTTACTGGGATAAATACCAGTCGAAAATGAAAGGTAAAAAAGGTTGCGCAGAGGTTTCGAAATGGAGAAGGCAGTATTTTTTAGAACCATGGCGGGGATTCCATCAGGGCCAGTGGACTTTTTATCATTCAGATTCTTCAGAACTTTCACTACAATTCGATTCCTGAAGTAAATCTATCCAAATCTACACGTGCGATCAACTTCAGGAATTGGTGGTGGAAGTCGAGTTGTAGGAGGGAGTGTGGAATTTGCGGCAAAAAGTCTTGCAAACAAGTTAGCTTTACTAGCCCAATCTGATATGATAGAGCCATTATTGTCAATCAAGGGAGGAAATGAAGATTTACAAAAGTTCTGCTTAATATTTTTTGTAAATGTCCAAAAAGAACGATTGCAGTTGGGTTGGTGGAGAATTTTATGCAGGAACTTTTGTTGACTGATAATTTTTTTACAATCATTCCGAGCCACTTTATAACTTCTACGTGATGCCTCCGAGACATTAGCCTGGTAAAGTTTAAACTTTTATTTCTGATGGCTCTTTTGCAAATGTCATTAAACCATGACTTGGTATTTGGTTTAACAGACTTATACGATCTAGGTATGAACAGTTTCATACCTAGCATTATATATTCCCTGTATAGCTTAATCTCTGATCTACCTATTTTCCTAATAGGCCCTCTTAGCATCAGTTGGCATCTGCTGATTTCGCCAAAAAGTCTTAAATTCATTATGTTAAGTTCTAGAACTTTCTTTGACTTTACTGTCTGGTTTAGTTCAAAAATACTTTATGTGTAACGATCTCGGGGATCGAAAAAAAAACGTCCGCAATATGTGCCAGCATTCTGGTTAGTGTATATTTTGTTGTTATTTTATATGCAATTTACGTAAGAAGACTGAAGTGCGCGGGAAGCCGCTGCAGAATAGAAGTTATGTGTATACGTATATAAATGTTTTAGAAAAAGTTCAGTTTGATTTCGATGTCTTTCTGTTATATCCGTATTCTGAAGCTATGAGATTTTAACAACCAATAAACTTAAAGTTTTGAGAAGAGACAACTAATTATATAACACGTGTAATCAAAACAAGAACATTTAATTATACTTTCCATGTATAATGAGTTACCTCATTCTTGAAAAGAAAAATATAAGAATAAAATATTTTTGGTTTAAGAACAAAAGGACATAAAGTTATGTTGTTTGCTTTTCAATTCACTCTTGTATAGCTAATAACATTTAACAAAATAATGAGTCACCTTTCTACGAATAGGGAATATTTACTTATCCATATATTCTCGATTAATTAATACTACATAAATGTAGGTACATATTATTGATATGAAAAAAATACAGTGACTTCATAATTACTAACGATCATCTCTCCTTCCCCTTTTCATTTTAATATATTTCAGTTTTTTATTTGATTTTGATTAAAATTAAAAGGAAATACAATACATACATTACTGTATGTACGAAAATGGGTATTTACCATCTGATTCATCTGGGTAGGTTGCAACTTGCAAATAGATATTACAAAATTTTAACAAAACATGAAAAATATATTTTATTTTTTAGAATAATTTAAAAAAATTTAGTTTTACCAATACAATTGATGGTTAATATTAAAAATGCATTTCAATCTGCATTGTTTTTTTTTTTTATTTATTTTGAAAATCAATTTTGAAAAGAGTGTGATTATATTTTTATCATTGACAAGATTGTATTAAAAATAATGAAATAATAAGAAGTTAAAATTATGATATCACATGAAACTTAACTACATAATATTATATAAGATGCCTTACTGCCTACTAAAACCCAATTAATTAACCGATATTTTTTTTTTTGCGATGGTAAGTGGGAATCATCGAAAGACACTATATGGGAGTGAAACGTGCACAGTCCTCTATGAGTGTGTGCAACTTTAACTCACTAAACACTACCTACCTTTTTTGACCAAACAATAGGTTTCTACGACTTTTAGTATTCATGTACTGCCTGATCAAAGGAAGTTGAATTAGGGAATGAAAATTGATTTCAATTTGGCAGCCATCTTGTGAACAAAGTTGTAAATATTCACCTTGAATCTTTGCACGTTATAAATGTAATCGTTAGCAATTCTGGGGAACACATAAGGTGGAAGATAGTTCCACATTCTTATTGCACATAATGTACTAAGAATTAATAAACTTCCTTACCTTTTTGATAAAAAAAACAAACCATCTTGGAGTTTCGGAATATTTACATGTACCTTAAGATACATACATACATACATATGTACATATTTTAAAAATAAGTAAAAAAAAAATTCAGTAATTTTGATACAAAATATTTGAAAAATTTTACAATTTAAGATTTTTATAGAAAAATTAATAATAATAATAATGAATACATTAATATTTTTAATAATAAATTATTCTAATAGCTAAGGCCATACTAGGGTTTAAAATGAGATATCATTTATTTATTTTATGATAGATTTTATAAATTTTTTTTTTTTTTCTTTAAAATTAGGCATTGAAAAATAGACTTATAACAAAATTTTTTTGTGTAGTTATAACACAACAAATAAATTTTTATTTTTTATTTTTTTTTTTAAATTGTGTAGCTAACAGTCATAAAATGATTTAATAGTTTGTTTGTTTTTTCTTTTTCACTTCTTACTAAATGATATTAATTTTTCAAGTGTTAAAAAAAAACTAAAAAAAACAACAAGGTGTTTTCTTTTTTGAACTTGTCTTACATCATTTTAAAATCTAAGACATTACGTCATAAATTAAAGCTTTTGAAAATTATCTAAAAATGTAGTCTTGGAAAAAAAAAAAAAAAAATTGATATGATAGAAATCAACAAAAAAAATATTTACATTTGGTTAAGTACCTATGTTATATACCTACCTACATTCATACATATTATATTATGATTTGAAACTATCTTTATTTATACACACATACACATATTTACAACAACAAAAAAATTATAACAGTTATAAATATCTATGTATTTGTATTTAAAAGTTAAAATAATTGTATTGAAGCGCAAAAAAAAAAATAGTTTTTTTATTAATACACATTTGTTGAAGTTTGTTTATATTTAATATACTTAGGTATGTATACAGGGTAATTTATGACTTATGAGTACATAGGTACTTAAAATTAAAGAAATGTTTTAATTGACATTAGGCGTTTTTTTTTTGCGGAGCAGCTCATATATCTGAGCACTCTCTAGTCTCTGAACAAAATGACATACGCTCGGAATTTCAGAGCAGATCAGTCTCAGAAACTTTCAGATCGAACAGATTTAATAAAAAATGATTTGAATAAAAATGTCATTTTTATGGAAAATATAGCAAATTTCCAAAAATTTCCCTTTTTTGTTAAAAAAAAAAACGATAGGTACTAAACAAGAAAAAAAATAACAAAAAAACTTATTTTGGATTTTATTGCTTATAAGTGTATTAAATTTATAGCTGTTAAATTATCAGGCACGATCGTGCTCGATATAATGTACATATGTATTTGTTCTGCCCACGTAGAACGTTATATTATGATCATACTTTGTTTTATAAGAACACAATACATGTAGGTACTTGTATTACATAAACTTTGAGTTCTAAAAACTATAAAAAAACAAAACCAAAGTTTATTTTGACAGATCAATCTGGGCTTTAAACTAAAACAAAAACACCTGTTTGTATTGCTTAAAACGAAAAGAACAGCCTACCTTATATTTTTTTTTACAATTAGAAAAAGGTATGAATTTTATGATTTTATTTATGTAGGTTATGTATGTAGGTACATACATATAACTAAATTCATATTTTGTTTTTAAAACCTAAATCCAGACAATGCTTTATAAATTTAACAAAATGTTAAGCTTTGTTTCAATATTTTAAAAATATAAAATTTAGGAAATGTTGCGTTCTACAATACTACCGCTTCAGTAGGTAAGCAAGTAATATTAATTGATATACTAAGCCAATTAGACATTTAGTAATTTTAACTTTCAACACAAGTCTTACTATTTATAAGAAAATTTCAGAATATCTTCTGTAAGGTAAATAAGACAAGTTGAAAAATCCATAAAAACTCAAACATAAGTAATTAAACCTCACATTTAACTTATATTTGAGTTTTTATGGATTTTAACCTCACATTTAATTTATGTTTGATTCAATATTTTTTTTTAATTTTAAGGAATTTCACATATTGTAATTTTACCCATCATTCCTATGATTTAGAAAAGTAATAGGGAACGCTAGCTCCAAGTAATTTTCTTCTAAAATTTCATTTTATTCACAAAAATGTAAAATTTTAAAGCTATTAATTTTTATCAAAATATAAAAATATGTATACCTATTAGTGCATTAGTACCTAACATAAATCTTAACTTCTAAATTTTTATAGCTTTATAAATAAATTCAAAGGTGTGTATAATTTATAAGTTTTATTGTGTCATGTATTTATTTAATATTTAGATTCAAGTAAAGGTATATATATACATTATACATATGTTTAATATGTATGTAATTTAAGTAAAAAGAAAGTAAAATAAGTAGAATATTTTCAACATTAGCCGAAAAAAATATGTTAGTAAATTACGTTACATGAATTCAATATCAAGAAAACACAAAATTCTTGCACGTTTTTATTATAAAAATATGAATTTAATATTTTGTTTAATAATTTCTTAAAACAATTTACCAAGTCCAGGGATGATCCAGAGTTTTAAAAGCAGATATTTCCAAAAGCTTTATAAAATATAAACATATATAAAGCAATAAATATAATTATTATTACACATATACATACATACATTTATTGTAATATAATGTAATGTTGATGTGCAATGATCATATACATATGATTTTCATTTTTGTGTTACATTTACGAAAATTTTTTGCAAGAGGTTTAAAAACTCGATATTACGATATTACCAGATATTACTAATGAGATATTACAAAAATTGTTCTGGGGCTTATTTTTCAAATACTCATTCTAATAAAATGAGAATATAAAAGAAAATAATTTATTTAATTAGATCAATTGATCTATTTACCTATGTATACATTCATAAATTATTTGTTTTAACTTAAATTGCGTATTTATTTTTATATACAGGCAGTCGGACGTATAAAGAGTGAAACTTTGAAAAATTTAATGACTAACATACAATTTTTTAATTTCAAAAATTAGGTATCAAAATTTTAATTAGCTTTAACCATATAGTAAACATTTTAAAAATAACCTTTAATCTATTTAAGTTGTTGGAATAGGTGAACACCACAGTTCGATTTGAAATTTTCAGAAATTAAACTACAATGAAATTCATGAAGTTTTGTGGGGGTGTCAATTGGAGCGTACGGCACTAAGGAGTCAAAATTCTCATTTGGAATTCTCAAAATTCTCATACTCATATAACTGTATATATCACCAAAACAAGAACATGTATCTAACTATTCTTGGTGTCAAAAGATAGGTCTGACAAATACCTTCAAAATAGTATATACTATATTGCTACAGTATATAGGTACATTTATTATTTTACTAGAGTACCATTTCTACTTAAGAGCATTTTAATTACATACTTTAATAAGTAATTTAAATAAGCATAATATTTACAAACATATTATAAATTTCTTATATATACATATGTATACTATACGTATACCTGACTATATATTTATTTTAAATAAAGATTGATTAATTAAACATCTAAAGATACTGGCTATAGTTGGTTATAGTTAAGTATATTAATTAATTTTCAATTACTATTAAAATAATAAATAAAAATCAATAAATAATTAAATGAATACCTACTATATTATATAATACTGTATATATGTACATAGGTATATAAATATAATTAATTAATTCCCTATTTTATATATTTTTTTAAATTATTCTATTTAATTCTTACAATATTTTCAACATTAAGTGCACACATTACAGCATTAAGTACACTAACTATAAAATTTACAAGGTTCACATTAGGCTAGACCAAAACAATGTGATATGCATATGACGTATCATACGAATGATGCAAAGCGTATTTTAAGACGCCAAAAACTAAAAAGTGTATACATACATAATATTATGTACTATTATTATTATATAGAGGAAAAATTAAAAAAAAAAAAACGAAGTTTCATTATAATCATTCTATTATGTATCTTTAAATTTTAATTTGTTTATATTTTTTTTATAAATACATAAGGTATAGGAATATGTAAATAAAAAATGTTAGCTGACAAAGTTTACAGCTGTTATTTAAATTTTGTTGTGAAAAGAAAATAAATTTTATCTAACATTTAAATGATTAGTTAATTTAAAACTTTCACTTAATTCGATAAAATATTATATTAAAAAAAAAAAAACTGAAAAGTGGGAAAATAACTTAAGCTTATAAATTATTTGCCAATTTAATTGACGACATTTATAATTAAATTTTATGACATTTAATTTATCTTTTGTGATACATCACTTTTTTCTGAAAAATGTTGGTAATTTTATTTGGTTTTTTTATCCATAATGAAACACCATATATTTTAAAACTTGTGATTATAGAAATTTATTGGGCGAAAACTTAACTTCCACGTACATAAGTTCCATGAACATAATGTTTTCTTAAATGAAGTTAAGTTCCATTGAACTTATGGCCATTTCTAAATGGACTTAAGTTCAATGGAAGTTCTTACCACTTTTTTTTGGAAGTTAAGTCTCAAAACATAAATTCCAATGAAAAATGGGAACTTATGGCCATTTTATAAGTTCCCATTTTTCATTGGAATTTATGTTTCAAATAAAATGATCATCAGTTTCACTTTTCTAATATGTATGCAAAAAAAATAATTAAGGAGGATTTTAGAATTGGTTATAAAATCAGGGTTCCACCCTTTTCCAGAATCCAACTTTAAAATCCCTTCTAATTCAGAATCTCGCATATATGAATATATAAATATCCTCAAAAAAAGAAATTCGCTGATTTTAAAAGAAAACTCTAATATCCCTCCTTATTGAGAATTTTTGCATATGCATGCGTGTATATATTTTTATATTCTGGAAAAAGGAGCAATCATAAATTTGTAGCCTTCGGAATTTTTTTCAACAAAATTTAAGTTCAGAATTTTTTTTCGGTAAAGTTTCATACTGCCACACATATACATATATTATCATAATATGTATGTATATATACATATATTTTCGGTTTTGCACAAATTTTACAAAAGTTAAATTTGATTTTATTTCGTTGAACTCAAAATGGGTTCAATCTCAATGAAACTTATGTCTCATAGCAAATTGGTTATAAGTTCCTTAGAAGAACTTAAGTTCATTTAAGAGGACACAAACTCCATAAAACTTATGTCTGTGGAAGTTAAGTCATCCCTCCGAAATTTATATTTGTTTTCCTTTCTTTTTTATTGATTGTTCCTTTTTTTTAGTCCCATTCATTCGATTTAAAAAAAATATTTTCTTCAAATTTTAATGTGAAGGTTAATGAAACAAAAAACATGAGGACAGTGTTCACTTGTTTAAATAATTTTATTTTAAATTAAATTAAATTAAAAAGTCATTCAAACAAATTATAAAAATTTAATTTCTAAATATTCGAAATTATAATTCCAAATAATAATAAATTTGACATTTTAGTTGAATATAAACGCAAAACAGGTGAGTCTCATAAAATATTGTATGGAAAACTCCAAAAATTCAAAAACTATACAGCATGGTTAACAGACTAATTAAAAGATTGGTTTAAAATATAAAAAAAATGGTCTGTCAGTTCACCAAATTCTTAAAAATTAGAAATTTTTCGAATAGAATAAAGAACAATATACTTATAGAGAAAAGTTTTAAAATAGATCAAAAAAAATTCATATAAAAATAAGTTTTTTTTTTTGTTAAGTTCGCCTTCATTCAATCAAATTATTAACATTTAAGTCATTAACAAAATGTCTATCAAAATTCTTATCAATCTATCAAATATGTAATTTAAAATTCTTTTAAAAGAATCTTAAATAAACAAAAAAAAAAATTGCAAAACCATCCTTAAAACTTCTTAACTTTTTAAGTATAGGTATATAAAACTTTATTTTTGTATTTATTATATAATATATCAATTATGTCACAATATTTTTTATGTTAGATATCATAAATTAAGTAATACATCAAAATAAAGTACTTAAATTTTTTAACATACTTATTAGATTATCTTATCTCATATTTAACAAGATAGGTTTTTTTTACCCTTTTGAAATTAATATTATTAATAAAATATAATATCTGAGAAAAACTTCTCATGGGACTTTTCCCAATAGCATTTTCTATTGAAATAAAAATGAACAGTTTTTTTTCTTCTCAAATCAGCCAAGCCTCACTAGTATTTATGAGGCAAGTTTTACTTTATGTTTTATACCACACAATTAGTTTATAGAAAAGAGGGTATAAAACGAAAAGTAAAACGTTCCTCATAAATACTCGTGTGGTTTCACTGAATATTTGATGCTTACAAAGTTTATATTATCAAATTAATAGTTTTAACATTTATTTTTTTAAATATATTATATTATATAAATATGTATAAGTATATTAAAAAATATTGGATCTTAATAAACCTGTAGAATAAGACCTTAAACCTGATTTTGTGAACTGTAACTGTATTATCCCTCCTAAATTAGAGTTTCGAATATTTGTTAACATACATATTTTAACAATTAAGCACTTTAAGTACATCCCCCCCCCCCCCACACAAAGCAAATGATTAAAACCCGGATTTATTGGTCTAAATAGCAGTTTACATTTTGTTTTGTAACAAGAGCATTTTCTGTGCGTATCCGTGGTTTATCCATAAAAGCAGAGTTTAGTTTGGACACTTTTTGTAAAAATTTAACAAAACATTTTTTATTCAATTACTTTTCATTTTGTAAAAAAAATAATGCCAAAATACGATAACAAAATTTTAAGACTTATGACTCATGCTACGTTGCATGACAGAGAATAATATTTTGTATTTTGATAAAATAAATGATTCAGAAGAGAAGTTTCACGGAACTTTTGACATTTTTTTTTTGGGCTTTTTCTTTCACAGAGCTAAGTCAGAAGGGAATTGTTTACCAAACACCATAATATTTATTTATTTTATTTTCTTATCTATAAATTGATAAGTGATAACTTATCTTTCTGTTAAAAATAATATTATTCTTTTTAAAATTTAATTTAATTTCACAAATTAACAGCTTATTTTGAAATTAAATTTTTTTTCTTCTGCTATATATAAGAAAAGTTTTTCAATTTCTTATGTTTGAATTTAGATTTAAGCTAATTAGATACTAATTATAAAAATGAAAAATATTTCAAATATAAAAGATTTAAAAGTATTTTTAAAAGTAACAAGTAGCGATCGTGTTATTTATTGTTCCAATATACAAATACGATCAATAATTAAAATTAAAATATATCCGTCATATTATTCTAAAACCTAAAGTATCTACATATTATAATTAAGTTAATAATATTATTTAAATTTAAACACACCAATAATTGATTTCAGTATTTCATTCTATTTTTTTTTTTTATTAATATTTATTTGGTATATAAATATATACCCATAAAGTATGGGCCCTTTTCCTTTCAGATCTGGGCCATTGGTATTTTATTTTTATATTATTTGAAATTATATTTTAAATTAGTTGCATTTCAAGAGATCTATCTCGAATCATCAACAAAACACAATTGAATACAAAAAATATTGTTGCTATACATACATATTATATGAAATAACATGCGGAAATTAGATTAGATTAGATTAGATTATTATTTAACGGGGATAAGTAACACTGTGACCTTTTAATGTAAACCTATTGTACTTCCCCTATTACTAAGTGTTGTCGATTTTGTCTCCACTAATAATATTTCTGTCAGTTCTACTGTCTCTAAGAAAGTAAAAATCTGTAAAGAGTTTATTGCTGGCTGTTAATGTTCGGTAATGTACTCTTAAGTAACATGAGAAGATTGTGATGTGGCACAAAATATTAGGCAGAAACAAAAATAAAAATGAAACCAGTTTCAAATAAGATTTAGCTTAAAAATAATAAACCGGAGAAATCAACTGGAGTGCGTTTTGTTTCTTGCTACAAACTGAAAGTTAAAGTCACTCTATGACAAATAAAATTGTTTCGAAATGACTGAGTAGAGTTTAATTTAATTTCAGTGTCGTCACAAATGACTTTATGTATTCGTCAATGTCCATTATTGTCTGTATCTGTGCTAACTGCGATCTGTGCTAACGATGGCATGGGAGATAAATTTAATTGAATAAAATGAAGATATTTTTCTACAATTCAAAATTTATTTCAAATAAAATAAAATTATGAAATCCATGAGGTTCGAATTTAAATAATAATATTAACTTAATTAGTCAAAGATTTCATGGTAACATCTCGCAATTTTAACTAAGATTTGTATATCTATAAATATTAAGCAAACTAAAGTTAAACATTTTTATTTACTACATATGTACATAGGTATAATTAATTTATTAAAAATATTTTTCCTAATTTGAAAATTTATTTTTAAAAAAAAATTTTATTGTGGAAAAGTGATGACTGGGCGGGAAAAAGGAAAGAGAAACAAAAATATTAGAAAAATATTCAAATTAGTATAATAGTGTAACTTTATTTAAGTTACTACTATTACTTCTATGTTATATGATACTTAGTATAGTTTGTATCAAAAATTTAAAAAAAAAATAAAAATATCTTTCAGATAAGATAAATATTTACTTTCAGATATTCAATATTATATGTATATATATATATGTATATATGTATATGTATTTTTATTTTCGAAACGTTATTACCAACTTAAAACGATAATTTTCAATAAGATAATTTGATACCTTTCATTTCTACATACTCTGTTAATAAATAGTTTGTTAATTATAAAAAAAAAAATAATAATAAAAATTTATAATAATATAAAAAAAATTAATTATACATACATATACATATATACTAAAAAATACTTACTGTATTATATTTTAAGCATTTATTTTATAGCTTTTGCAAATGATAAGATACAACAACCAAAAAAAAATAAATGTTTTTTTTCATATTGTATTAAAATGTATAAGAGGATTAAGTCTATATTAAATATTAAATAAATTAGCATATAGTAAACTAAAATGTATATTAAAAATGTTATTAATATTTGTATATATATTTACAAACTCGTATATATATATATATAGAGAATAAAAGTAGCATATACAAAATATTGTAGAACATTAATTGTATATAAAGTTCAAAAGAAAAAATTCTGATTTATTGGTTTGCATCTTTTGTACTTAGTTGTAGTTGTATATATAAATAATTAAATATCAAAAAAAAATTTTAGCTGAGAATTAATTAAAAACATAAATAACATTGGACAACATATTATTAACATATATATACATTTACAGTATATATGTTAACAATTTATTAACTAAGTTATAAATGATTTGAATCTAAGTAGGATAAATAAATGATTCGAGAAATTGAAGCTTGTAAACTAGAGATGGCAAAATAATTAGAGACATTGAAAATGGTATACCCCTTAAAGGTGCAGATTAAGAAGAAATAAAACTGAAAGATTTTTGTATCAAAGAAATAACCAAAAATGCCTAAAAAATTAACATACACTTTGTATTATTAAAAAACAATGCCATAATTAAAAAAAAAACATTTTTTAATCTGTACTTTTATTAAGCCATCATTAGATTTTTAACAAATTTTTTTTTTATAATTATCTAATCAACATTAATTATTTCTCATATTTAAAATCTTTTTCTTTCATTTTCTTACTTCTGAGTTCTAAGCACTACAGCTATAGTTGGCCTAACTCTTCAGCCATTATAGCTATAATTGACAAAAGCAATTAAGGTAATAATTTCACTAAGGCTAACGATCTAATGGCGTAACCATAGATAATCAATAGTCATTTAATTGTAAAAAAAATATGTCCCATTTTTTGGTATTTATTTTAATTGCATATTATTGATAGACACTACATCGTCCAACTATATTAGAATTAAAAGTCAATTTCTTCTAAATTAAATAAATATACAATTGTTTCGTACAAACATGTAATAATAATAATAATAATAATAATAATAAGAGTGTAGAGTTGATAGTGTCTACTGTAGGATACCCGCACGAACATTATACATTATATTAATATCATCCCTTTCAGGTAAACCGATTTTTCAAAATTTCTATATATATAGGTACGTATTTGACTTAAGTACCGAGATATAAGTATTTATGCAAATTTCAGAATTGTATGACAGCTACCGAGCTACCGTTACTCTAAACCAAATTAATCAAATTTTATTATTGTTTTACTAGTAATATGTAGCATTCAATATATTATGTATATAAGTATTTGTAGCAAATTTTTATTATGTACAACCAAACGATCACGAATTTAATATTATTTTTTTAAAATTTTTGAAACCGAAGTTTTTTTCAACACTTTTCTTTTTAAATAAATAAATTAAATTTTAATAAGTATAAAAAGAATTTTGACAGAGTCTCTAAGGTTATGTATATATAGAAAAATATTTTTGCAGCAAAACAAAAATAAATAAATTATAATATAGACTAAACTTATTAGATGATCCAAATTTAAATACAAAAAAAAAAAAATTGCGATGATTAAAAAACAACAATTTTCGCAATTTTTTTTTTGTTTTAATTTTTTTCTTTCATCGATAAGAAATATGTAAAAGTCTATTTTTTGTTTTTTTTTTCTATTTGAACAGAAGATAATGAAAATGAGATCATGAAATTAATATGAGTGTATCAAATATCACACATATGAATATATAAATTAATAAGTTTTTTTTTTCTTTTATTAATTTAAATCTAAACAAAGATATGAGGTTTTTTTTTTATTTTAAATTTACACTCAATTTTTTTTTTTTTTATAACAATTTGTTGTTGTTATTGAAAAACAAAATTGTTTATATACGTACCTAAATACAATTAATAAAAATAGCTTTAACTTTTATTTTGGCTATAGTCATTTTCACTGAAATAACTCTTAAGAAACTACAAATTTAACGATTGCCGTTAAAAATGCTGTAATCTTTATATCTTAGTTAGGATTTAACTAATTGTTTCAGATATTTCGATATTATAGGTACCTTGAAAGACTGTAAACTTAAAACTCTAATTTGTATACCTTAGTTATAGATTTAATCCCTTGTTTCAAATAGATAATATATGTAAGTATCATAGATCCAGATATTTTTTTTTTTTAAATAAAGATATAAACATTGGATAAGTGAAATTCAAATTCATAAATCGAAATCCATAAAAAAAAATCCAATCCATAAAAAAAGCGAAAATCCACAGAAAAATATCGATAAATTCAAAAATGTAACAAAAATTGTTATTCCTTAATTTTTTAAATTAAATAATTAATTTTTTTTAAAGCATTTCTCTGCCACATAAATGTGGACAGGAAATTACACAGCCTTTCCTGTTCAGGTGTGGCTGTAAATGTCGTAATGCGGAATAACTCTTACGACGTGTGTGGTATTCGAACCCATATCCCCTCGGTATTACAGCGTATTTTATACGCTCTTACCCACTAGGTCATCGAGGTCCCTCCTAATTAATTTTATTGCATACATATTAGAATATTTTGTTTACATACATAGAAAAAAAAAATTCATTTTAGTTCCGTTTTTTTAAATAAATCTGTAAAATTATTACGGTGTTGCATTTCGTATTGAAAACATGACCAAGACATGTTTTATTATCACAAATTTTTTGAAAAAGGGCAAATATTCGCTTATGCAAACAAAAACTAATTATAGATATTAAATGGGATTTTACAGTTCAAAAGACTTAAAAGTTAAAGGTTTAAAACAAAATATCATAACTCTCTGGAAAAAGAAAAATATTTACTTTTTCCAGAAATTTTACAAAGTTTTTTTAAAACATTTTTCGACATTAGTTGATTTTTAATATTTATTCATTTTTAATTCATATTAATTAAAGTAGCAAATTTTCGACATTAATTTATTTCTGAAATATATAGCAAATATTTTTCATTTTTAAATTTCATTTTTAAATTAACCAAAATTTAACATTTTCCATTTTAGTCCTTTACATTTTTCGACATTAGTTCATATGAAATTTTTTAACTGTAGTTCATTTAGATGTTAGTTCATTCTACATTAGATCACCCTGACCGTCAAAGTAAGTTTACTGTCTCTAATCAAATGATTAGATTTTTATACATTCTTTTGAGACTTTTATGACCGCATTAGAGTCATTTTGTTTTAATGCAAATATAAAAAATCATATATTTTTTAATTGTTTTACTCAATTCGTTTTGTTGGTTGTTTTTCCAACTTTTTCAGGAGTAATGAATTTTATTTTTATTTTAATATATGATATTTAAAATTTAATCGTCTTAAAAATATAAAAAAAAAAGAAAATGTATTTATTGAAAGAAAATTAAAAGTTCAAACTTAAATTCTTATTTTTTGTTTTTATATTTAAATTACAAATTTGAGCTAATTTTACTTTGATTATGTATTTGATTATATTATTATTGTGCAATAATTGAAATTTTCCAGAAAATTTGTTTTTTTTTTTTTTTTCGCTTTTTTTAAATTAGAACAAAGTTTTTATTTTTGTTTTGTTATTATATAGTAGCATCTTGCTCAATAAATTCTAACCCAATTACAAAGCTAAAAAATATAATTCTATACTATATAAATACAAAATATATTGAACATAATATAAATTATTTTAAAATAAAATTTCTGTTTATAAAACAGATATTTAAACCGACTCTCAATTTATATTTTGTACCAAAAATAAATATTGCATTTTATACATAAAATAGAGGCATTTAAAAAAAAATATTTCCGTAAACTTACGTTTCATATATGTATATAGAAAAAATTATATAAAAGGGAATTGTGAAATGTGTTTATAAAAATGTTGAAAGAAAAAGATTCTTTGAAGTATGTGTACTTATAAGTAAAATAAATTTCCAGATTGTCCAATTCCTCTTCTATAGAATCTTATATAATTTTAAATTTTTATGTCGAAAAATAATTTATTTAAATGAACACACATTATTGATTTAAAAAAAAAAAAAAAACGATTAACAAGGCTTCAGTATGTAAATCCAAACGTTTTTAAAATCTTTTACATCAAAATTTCTAATTTATTTATTTTATACCAAACTATATATTGATATGATATTATATAGTAGACATATTTTTTGGACCCTTATTATATATACTCTTATTATTGTAGCTTCGTAACATCATAGCACTTCTACAATATCTTTTTTAAGATCTATTTATGATTAAAGTTGCATCGTTTTATGACAAACGATGTAGAAGTTTTATAAATCGACAGACAACGGAACAGAGTGAAACTAATAAGAATTTATTTTTAAAAAATTTTTGAAAATGCACTGAAAACACCAAAGCAAATTCAAGTGAAAAATAATTATAAAAATTATCCTAGGTATAAATTTTTTGTGCAAATTTTGTTCATAAAAATTTTTAGTATAGATGTCTAATGAATCTTTGTATCTGTTCATAATTACTTACATATATTAAAAAAAAATTGTTATATCATTTTTAATAAGAAAAATATTTAAATCAAACGATTTGCTTGTGCATCTAAATAAAATATTTTCATATAAAATTTTTTTAACTATATAAACGTACACACATGTAGGTTGTTGCTCTAAAACCATAACATAGAGTAAAAGGTGATAAGAAGTAGTGCGAAAAGGAGACATTGATTCGCAGAAAAAATAAGTCTATTTGTAACGGTTTCTAAAATTTCAAGGTTGTTTTAAAAATAAAAAACATATTTTTATCGAGTAATAAAAAAAGAAGTTCATTTAAGATTTTTTTTTTAACTTTCATGTATTGGAAATCTAAACCCTCCCATCAGAATTATTTTTGTTTCAACCTGCTTTATCATATTTTATATTCTAAGTCAAGTTTATTTCGAAGCATTACCACATAATAAATAATAGACAAAAAAAAAAAATATATTAAATTCGTTTATCACAAAATAAAGGATGTTACTATAATGATAATTGGCAAAAGGTGATACTGATAAGATTATTTTAAAGCAGAATAAGAAACAAATAACGTGTAGAAGAACAATAAAAGCATGTACATTTTCTATTGTCTCTTCTAAAAATTTCTACGACGTCCTATTATTACTATACGGAAAATTAATTTTATAACATTCTTTCGAATTATTTTAACTTGAATAATTATTTTTAAATTTTGAAGTTTAATTAAATTCTTTTTTTTTATTCGATACGATTTAATACAATACTATTTATTTATATTTTCTTTATATATGTATGTATATATGTATTTATATATGTGTATAAATTAAATTTTCCTAATTAGATACAAAATACGAAACGTCTAAACATCCCTAAAAAGGTGCAAATTAAATATTTTCACACTACGATCAAATGAGTGACTAAATACATAATTACAAACAAAACTATTTATTTAGGTGCATAACTAGGTGCATTAACTATAGTTACTTTAAATAAAAAATATAAAAATGGAAACTTTTTTAAAAAGTAATATATACATACATACATTATATATTTATAAATATAAAATAAATAATTAAACTTGTTTTTATTTTTATAAAATGCATTTAACCGCAAAAAAAAAAAACTTAAGAATTTGACTTCTATATATATACTTATATGTACATTTAGACTCTATTTTTTCATTCTAGGTAAGTATTATGTAAAGTATAATCATAAAGAAATATTATATATTATATAGTTACTTTATGGTATAATTAAAATTCACTTTTTAATTTGTGATTAATTAAAAATTCTTTTTTTTTAGATAATTAATACAGTGGTTGTGATTACAAATGTTTTTAAAATGTTAAAAAAAACATTTAGAATTAAATTAATTTTATAGCTTTTTAAAATTTTGATTTTGTAATTAATTTATTTTGAAATAGAAACACGATAAATAAGCTTAGCGTTATATTTTTCCAATTACTTAATTATAAATTATAGAATTATTTAAAAAAAATAAAAAAAATTTTTTATTTACAGTAGAATCAGAATAAAATAAACTTCTTGTATATGTAAATTTTAAATTTATTTCATCTTATTGGAAATTTTTGATTGAAATTCGAAAAAGATCAACCGTACGTTCTTTCCTTGTAACTTTTAGAGCTAAAACTACACTAAAAATAAATAATTTTCGAGCGTCTTCAATTTGGCGATAAAGCCCTTAAAGTCTCCATTTGGCCATTCGAAATTTTTTTGTTGCAATTTATTTAACTTAATATAATATCTGGCAAGCTATTCAAAATATCAATTTCATTAAACAACAGCCGTTACATAGACCGTATAAAATTACCTTTCAAGTGATAATATATATTTTATATATCTCGGGATCATAGCGTAGACACAACGATTACTTCAAAATCAAAAAATAAAGAGTTTAGTTTTTTAATATTGATATTATTTCATTTTTTTTTATTTTTTCTATTTATTTTAATATTTTTATTATTATCCAGTATTTATTAAAATCACCCACCGCTGCACATATGTACTTAGATATAACTACACAGTATCATACCACTAACCGGAATTTATTATAACTAATTATTGAAACATCACTGTATATATATAGATATGTATATGTACATACTATATTACTATATAAAAACAATGAAAAATGCGATGAATTAGTTATGAAAATCCAAAACAAATACAATAAGTATAAAAACTGTTAAAATAAAATAAATAACTAATTAATAATAATTAATAAAAACAAAACATAATCTTTACTTACATAATTCTAATTGAAATAACTTTCAAATTTATTTAAATTAATAATAATATTGTAATTAATTTAAATACACTTTAATATTATATCATTTCAATTTGTTTATAGCTTAATTCAGAGCTATATAAGACAAAAAAAAAATAACTAGTTATTTGTTAAAAATTAAAATTTAACACAAAAATAAATATTATAAAACTTTTTATTAATACAATATTAATATTAATTATGATTTATTGTTTTTTTATTAAATAGGAATTTATTGTTTTTTATTATAATAGGAATTCTTATATAAATTGAAATTTTTATATTATGATATGATTAACGATTAACTAATGCTTTTATTTTTTTTTTTTTGTTTTGTATTTAAAGTGCCATTATATTAAAAAAATATCTTTTAATCCACATTAAATGTATAAAGTGTTTAGAAAGTAAAAGCAGGTAAAATAATTCATAATTATCTATGTTTATTATTAACTATAACTAAAAACAAGTAAGAAGGTGTAAAAAAAAAAAAACAAATCGAAAGGATATTATTGATTTTACCTTATTAAATAAATATAGAAAATATACGAATAGGAAATGTGAAGTCATGTTGTATAATTACCTCAACTTCTGTAGTGATTCGTAATTCTTAAACCAATAAATTAAAAAATTAAATATGTAATAGGTTTGAAAAATAAAATGAAATTATAAATTCTAAATAAAATAGTAAATCTTTAGGATAAAGTATAGTATCATAAAAATTCTAATACAAATCACATAAAACCAACTACACACCAGAAATACCAAAGTTTACATGATCAATTCGTTTTCTAAACTAAACTGAAACTTATTAAATGGACTTAAACTAAAATTAGCTAAAATATAAAAACGATTGTCATTGCATAGAAGTTTTTATATTTTACATTACATACTTAAATAATATATTTTATATGTAACATAAAAACAAAATAAATACATTGCGTATTATATATCTAGATCTATAACTCATTCGATCAATTTTAAAACACTATGTACCTAAAACTAAAACACTATGTTTCTTAGAACTAAAAAAAAAGTATAAAAATTTCATTTAAGTACCCATATTTTAGGCCCCATATAAAAACATTACTTTCACGTAATGGTCTATACAGCGCTATATATCAGTGCACTTAATTAGGGAACACCCTGTGTAAGTATATATCCTGGAGCTAAAAAAAAAAAATAGAACATTTCAACAAAGAAATAACATTTTTTAATTGTCGTTTTATAATTTGTAAAAATATTTCGCGATTCTTTCAATAAATCACAAAAATTAGTTTTAACTTTCAGTTTCTGTATACAAGAATATTTCAAATGAAGTGCGTTCCGTTACCCTGGATTAACTTTACACGTTTTATTATACATTATACACTCACAGTCACACGTAAAGTTAGCTTTACTATGCTTTTTGAAACGACTAAAGTAAAATATGGATTTGACTAATGAAACGACTAGAGTAAGAGTAATAATATGTGACTAGAGAAAAATATGAATTAGAACTATCAAAATTAGATGGAACATATTACATATGTATGTATATATTTTCAATGATATATTATATAATATTATATGATATATTATATATTTCAAACACATGGTTTTTCAAAAAAAAAAAATTAATTTTAATATTTATATATATGTACATTATAAACTTCAATTGAACGGTTTCGTTTACAATTACTTTTAATATGTAAGTTTATAATATTAAAATCTTATATAATATAGTTTATAAAATATTTTAATATTTGTAAGACTCGCTCTGCTCCTAACCGGAGTCGAAACGTTAACTGTGACTTCAGTACAGTTAATTAAATTATACTCTGGTAGAACTTTTAATTAAACTCTACTCCGGCCATTTTGAAACGACTTTATCTGTCACCACAGAAAATAGCTGTAACACGCTGAAAGTAAGAAACGAAATCCACTCACTTGGAACTTTTCTAATCTATTTCAATTACATATGTACATACATAAGTACACATATGTGTATATATTAATAATATTAATGATTGATATAAAATACAAAAAAAAAAAAAAACACATTTTTTATTGTCAAAAATATTTACCAAAATATTATTTAAAAGATGGTTAGTTAATGTCTTAATGGTTAGTTAAAGAAATTATAGTGTATAAACTGATATAAGTATCTATTAATTATATGTTTACTTATTCCGTATGGGTCAATATTTCACTATGGCATTAACATCCATATGAATTAAATATGAATTAACTATATGTATTATATATATATATATATATATATATATATATATATATATATATATATATATATGTACATAAGTATATAAGTACATACATATATTATTACACAATATATTTCATCTAATTAAGCAGCTCTATATCACTTTTCATTATTATAACATATACATTAAATACATATATATATATATATATATGTATTTATATTTTAATATAAATATTCAAAAGTTTTTGAACTTAATTTTTTTTTGTTTTTTAATATTTATAATATAAATATATAGTTATTAATCATTAAACTCATGTGATTTACAGATATATGTATACATATATATGAATATGATTATATAAATATATATATATATTTTTTTGCAAACTTAAGATAATATAAATATACATACGTACATATATGTATTATTCATGTATAAAGTATACAATATATATTCATTTACACATTTTACTATGTAATTTTTAAAAATAACTTTATTGTTATATTTAGGTAAAAAATTTTTCTTTTGTTCCTTTAATTAACTAATAAAGATTTAAATTAAATATAATTTTTTTTTTTTTTGTTTTGAAAATTAACCCAGATTTAAACGCTTAATACATTATTACATTATTCACTAAATTAATGAAAAAAATAAATAAATAAATTCAATTTGAAGATTTGAACTTTATTGCATTTTATTTATTATTATTTCGACGATTAATATTAATAACATACAAAAAAAAAAAAAAATTAAAATAAAAATTAAATTAAAAACACAAACTGACAACAACCACATTACAAAAAAAAAAAAAAGGAAAATAAATTAAGAAAAAAAATAAGAAAATAAATAAAGAAAAAGAAATAATTGTGTTTATTTTTGGTAAATTACGTTTATTTTATTTTATTTCACTTGATATTTTATTTATATTTTTAATTTTTTTTTTAATTTTCTTCTTTTTTCTTTTTTTTTTTTTTATTTGTTATTATTTTACTTTTTAAATATATATACATATTATATAGATAATATTATGAAGGTGTATTTATTGTTCTATATTGCTTAAACTATAATATAAACCTTCATTATAGCTAAGCTAATAAAATTAATTTTTTTTTTTTATTTAAATTTTTTTTTTATTGAAGTATTCAAAGTAGATATTATAGATACATACTTATTAAATAGATACTTTTTGATTGATATTTTCTGAAGTTAATATAAATTTATTTAAAAGAGTATAAAAATTTTCAATATTAGAAAAAAAAAAAAAGATAACAAATTTTTTGTTTTACTGTAGAAATAAAAATAAAAACAAAAACTTCTATATAATTCTATCCAGTCAGAAAAAAAAAATAAAACAAAAAAGTCTACCTGGGTTCAAGTTTTAAATTTTGTCACTATAGTAAAAATTATTTATAAATAAAAAATGTTTTTTTTTTTGATTCAAAATTGAGAATCTTGATTAATTTTTAAAGTATTAGCATTTAGCACTCTTTTGTTTATTTTTTGTTTTTTAATTAGTTAATACGTATGTGAAACAGATCTCAATTCTCAAATCAAATTTTTTTTTTAGAAAAGTGTAAGTGTATAAATTTTTTTCTTATTCTTTCTTTTATTTAAAAATTAAATTATTTTGTTAAATATAATAAAAAAAAAAAAAAAAAATTCAAGGAAATTTTAAAATTTGCAAAAAGAAAAACTTATTTTTTTTTTTTAATTACTTTGTAATATATAATATACCTATAATATGTATCAATGTTTTAAAATATAATGATTTATTTTAATTTTTATTAATTTTACATTTATTTATTTTATTTTTTTTTTTTTTTTAAATAAAAATTTAAAGAAATTATAATTTTTTTTTTATTTATTAAAAAAACATACGAATAAAATGAAGTGTAATTTACACGTATTATTTCTAGATATACACCGTCACGATCGAAGAGCTTTAAAATACTGATTGTGCAACCGTGTGTTTGTGTATACATAAAAAAAATAATATAAAAATTTTTATTTATTTTTTAACTTTCGTATTTTTTTTTTTTTTTTATACTTTTTGCTTTTTTTCTTACAAAAGCAAAGAAGAGAAAAAAAAAATTGGAAAGCATAAATCCAAAATAATCAAAATAAAATAAAAATGGTTGTTCCTATTTTCACAAAAAAAAAAAAAAAAACCAACAGAAAAGGTGAATTGTATTTTTAGTGAAATTAGTAAAAAAAAAAAATTTTTTACTCATTAATCGTCTAACTCATTAGTCTAAAATCTAAATAAACATACTTAAGAAAACTCTGAAGGAATTTTATAGCAGACAAAACAAAGTCATGAATCAATTAAAACAGTAGTATTATTGATTTTTAATTTTGTAAATTATTTTTTATATGATTACATAATTTCCACCAAGTTTTAAATATTCAAAACAGTTTAATCCCACTACTGTAATTTTAACCATCTAAATTTCTGAGCCACTAAATTAGCGTCATAAATCTATGCAAGCATGTACGTACATAATAGATTGCATTCTGGTGTTATGTTTGTTCTAATTGTTGAATGCTGTTGGTTGAAGCGTTCGATTTAGATTTAGAATAAAATTCTTGCACATTATCGACTTCGAATTTCTTGATGCATTATGAAAATGATTTAGAAGGAAAATAAAATTAATATATTTATTTCATTCGTGCATTCGAAAAAGATTTCAAAGATCTGAATTAACAAAACGACAATATAACTAAATGAAAAGCGCCAATAAATGTGGCTATAATATTAATATTTTAAATAAATATCTATCCTATACATCCTATGCATGATTAGTGATTTGATTACTAATTTTTTATGAATTATGAAAATGAAAAAATTCTTTAATCATTTATTAACTTTTTTTGTGAAAATAACACCAACCTAAAAAGTAAATAAAATATTCTCTGATCTGCAATATAGTATAAATTCATACAACAAAAGTAAATAATTAACTTTATACATGTGTGTCATTTTTTATTTTACCGTTGTATGTATATTAGAGCTCTATATTAGAGCTTTTCTGCAAAGAAATAACAATTTCAAAATTTATATTAAAAAAAGCTTAAAAAAACGTTTAAAATTTATTTTGAATCCGAAAAAAAATTAATAAGTAATAAATACATTTTATTGCACTATATTTATATTTATTTTATTGAATTTTGTTTTTGTTTTTTAATTGCATTTTTAAGTAATGATGATAATTTAGGAAGAAGATAATCGTTTCAATATAGTTGAAAATTCTACGATTTTCTGTAAATTATATAATATACATTTACTTTTTTATGACTCTTACAGACACTTAAAATTGTATTAGTTTTCACATTTTAATAAATTTATAAAGTCATTTTTAAAAAATTTATAGGTTGTCCGTTTTATTCATTGCGTTGAAAAGAAATGAGATCCAAAATCAAAACTTTATCAAACAAAGCGTAGTAGTAGATCAAACATAAAATACCTACTAATATTGTTAAGAGCAGACTGTGAATTACAGAAAAGACTACTTTAACAATATATTAAGGGAATACACAAAACATACAATGAAATTAAAATCGAATTAAAGTTATAAACCCTTTTTTTATAACAATTTATTCGAAATCTAACAATGGATGATGAATGGATTTTTAAATAACAAAAACATTTTTATTTTTAACGAATTTTATAATATGTAAACAAAAATATTATATATTAATTGTATTTATTAAAAAATAATAATAATATTTTAAATAGATAATAATTAAAAACAAATATTAAAATGATTACACATAAATTCTGAATTTCTTAATTTTTTCCAATTCATTTAATTTTATATCATTATTTAAATTTGGAAATTTTTGTGACATTTTATGGAAAATGAAACCGTCGAAATAAGAAATTTTTATAAAACGAAATAAACCACATATAATCATTGAATTTCTACAATGATCATATAATCGATTAAAAACGGTGGTTATCCACAGATCTCTTGGTTTTATTGTTTCCGGAGGTTTTAAAGACATTAATTTTTCAATTTCCATATTTTTAGCTTCATTTATAGATAATAAAATAATATCAGCTTCTTGTACAGTTATTTGATGTTCCTGCAAAGTTAATATAAAAATTAACATTTATTAAATTAATTATAACAAAAATATTTACCTTTACCAGGTAATTTAAACATATAATTGGTAATAAAAATGGATTATTAGAAAAATTTTGCAAAAAATCAAAAACTAATTCTTTTTCATTTGGTGACATAATCCAACAAAATAATTTAAATTTTGTTTCTAAGCTAATAATATCTTGCATACGATTCCATTCAGAATCATTACATATTGTTGATTGTCCTTCCGGTGATTGTAGTAAATCTTTTAAAATTGGAATATCAATATCATCACAATATATTGGAGTAAATTTCTTTATTTGATATAGATCTTCGTGGCTTGGTTTAAAACAAATTTCACGTTCAGGACATTGTTGTCTCTTATGATCTAATATTATTCCAATTTGACGTCGAAGAATTGGCAAAACAAGTTCAGAATAAGGTTTAAATTCTTCTATTGACATATCAATGAAGGATTGATTTATTGTTATTATTAAATTTTTTAAAATCATATAAGGCAAAATTGAATTTGTACATTGAATATATCGTTTTAACCATAGCTCTATTGATACCGTTTCACGTTTTTCCTTAATGTAAGTTATTTAAGTAAATTAATAAAGTAAATAATAGTAATTTTATGAAAATAGTAAATATTATAATAATTTAGTAAAAAATTTTTGTATATACTTACATAATTGTAAAAATTTAAGCTACAACTAACAAGTTCCTTTGATTTTTGTAGTTTTATATTATTTGCACCCCGGTTATAAATAATTTCAGATAATTTATTAAAATCTTGACGACTTAATGGAACACCTCTTGGAAATTCCTTTAAAATGTATTCAGCTAACATTTTTTGCTTTGGTTTGTCTTTACTATCTTGATGAAAGTACTATTACAATTAAAATTTTTAAAATAATAAATGTAATATAAGATAATAATGAAATAAATAAGAATAATAAAATAATACATAATAATATATTGTTAATATTTTCTTTTTTTTTTTTATTTACTGTTTTAAATTATTTTATGTACATACCTGGACATATTCGTATTCAACAAAATCATTTCCAGACAATGTTGAAAAAATTGGCATATGGTTTTGTTTTAAATTTAATTTATTCCTCAAATTATATTTATTCCAAACAAATATAGAAAATTTTTCTATATTGAATGTTTTACTGAACCAAATTTGCCAATCTCCAGGAAAAATTAAAAAATCTGTATCACATGTTACAACAGCTAATGCATTTACTTTAGTTGCATAATTAGCTATATCTACATCGCATTCATTTTCAAAAGATATAGCTATTTTAGAATATTTTCTAATTGTAGTTAAAAAGTTGTTTATATAAACTGATAGTTTTGGATAATTTATCCAAAATTTTATATTTTCACCCTTTTTAACTAAATTAAAAAGTTCTTGTTGAGTTTCGTATTTTTGATTTGAACTTTGAATGTAATGTGGTATTTTACATCTTTTAATTGGTCCATCAATAAAAAATATTAATTCAACATCTAATTTTTTAAATGTTTCGCAAATTTTTTTTGCTAAGTGCACACATTTTAATTGTCGACCTCCAGTCAATACATCCCATTGATTCCCATCAATTGTCATAGAAATACAAGCCATAAAGTCAAATATAATTTTTGGTTTTTCATTTCGATGTTTTCTAAAATATATATATATATATATATACATATTATTATATTAATAAATAATTACTTTAATAGTTTTTAAAAAACACTTTATATTTAATAACAATTTTTTTTTGTATCTGTACGAACATAGTTCAAGGATAGGTACAATAAATTTGTCACACGTTTATAAAATCAGTGAAATCTTAAAGGAGAGTAATTGGAAAAGTACAAATATGTATATTTTTACTCAAAATTGAATTCTGCATCGATTAGGATATGTCTATATATTAAGTTAAGTATGTAATATGTTATCAACATTTAAGTTTTATGACAAAACTTCTACAAAATTAGCAACAGTTAACTGCCAAATTTATATCCTGATTATGTACATATTAGAATTTAAGAAACTGGACATACATATCTAACATTTTGTAAAAAGTTCTATCAAAACAAATTCTGTAAAATTGTATTGGTTTCACATAACGGACTAATGAATTCAAGAAGCAGTCATAACTTGGAAATTTACATATGTAAATAGATTTCCGTATTTCGGATCTCGGTAATTAAGTCAGATATTTTAAATTTTCTGAAGATTATTAAATTTTATGTATTCAAGGATACCCATATTTATGTTCGCATGGGTATCCTTGAGTTATACACAACCAATTCAAATTCTGTTTAAACTAGTACACTTTACCTACAAATAATCTTTATCAAAAATAAATCATTTTTTTTTGTTACAAAAGAATCTGAATTTGTTTATAAACGGCAAATTTAAGTTCCGGACATTATCAATGTTGACAAAAATTAATTAAGGTAAAGATTTTTAAATTAAAACATGTACATATGCATGTATGCATGTATGTAAGGTACATATTTATAAACACTTATTTTATATAAATAACTTACCGTCGAAAACGTTCAATTTCTGTTTTTATATCAATTTTATAATAGCATCCATGACAATGATTTCGATCCCGAATAAATGTAGCCAAATGTCTTACCATATTTATTTTTAATTATATATTAATCACCTTCAATTTTTTTTAAGAAGGTTAAGCCCCTAAAAACTCAAACTTTTTTTTAACAAATTATAAACAGTTTTACACAAATAAGACACGTAATCGTTTTTTAATTATGAAATTATTTTGTCAAATACTCAAATTGCACTTAAGTCAGTTTAGATTTGTCATTTTTTTAGTTTAACTTTATTTTTAAAAAATCAAAATAAAATCGAACATAAATAATATATGTACCAAAAAAAACCAAAATAAAGATAATTGATGTGAGTCTCGATTATACTCATCGCAAAAAACAAATACAAAAGTATCTTTGTTTACAATCCAAGTTATCTAGAATTAGAATAGAATTAAAGCGATGGGCCACTCCTTTTTTTACAGTTCTTAATGCATTTTTTTCACATTCTAAACAAAAAAAAACGATTAGTAAAAGTGAAATATATGTTATTTCTGGTTATTTCGTTTCAAAAATATTCTGTTATTGAAATTACTGTGAGAGAAAATGAACGAAATATTGAGGTAGTATTTTTACAATGCTTTTTTAAGTATTGGTTTAAGTTCGATCCATATGTTGTCAAATCTTCACTTCAAATTAGCGACACCTGTGAATATTTATATACATTATATATATGTATAATTAAAACATTAAAAATATACTAGTTTTTATTAATTGATATTTTTGTATGTACAATATTTATATATTTTTTAATTAAATAATCTGAAATTAAATAAATATTAACAATTAAATTTCTTAAATGAATTATATGTCATTTTTCATTTTCTGTAATAGATAGAATATTTCAAAAATAAAAATCCGCCAGATTGTTACAATAAATTTATTATTCAAAAGTGTGACCGTGTAAAAACAAAATAAATCACCCCCACTTAATTTTCATAACAAATGCGTCATTTTATTAAATTTAATTTGTTTTTTGTGGTGATTGCAGAATTTTCAAATTATTGTAGAACAAAGAAATAAAAAACGACTAAATAAAATATATTAATAATTAAAAAATACGGAAGCGAAAGATCTTTGAACTAAGTGTTATACTAAACGAAAGATAAGAATATTTCAATCGAAACAATTATTTTAGAACAAAGAAAAACATAGAAAAAAAAAGACGACATACTATTTCTATATTTAAAATGAAACTTTTGTGCTTCGCAATAAGCACCTTAGTAATTGGATTTGCGATTTTATCGCAAGTTCATAGTTCTACACTAGTTGGTCGTTCCAAATGTACTTGGGGTCCATCATATTGGTGTAGTAATATAACAAATGCAAAAGGTTGTAATGCTGTTACTCATTGTATTCAAACTGTTTGGGAAAAACAAATAGGTACTGAAGATAATGATTCTATATGTAAAATTTGTTTAGATATGGTAAAACAAGCCAGAGATCAATTAGAAAGTAATGAAACAGAAAGCGAAATTAAAGATGTTTTTGAAGGATCTTGTAAATTAATACCTTTAAAACCAATCACAAAAGAATGTATTAAATTCGTTGATACTTTTGCACCAGAACTTATAGAAACTTTAGCATCACAAATGAATCCACAAGTTGTATGCTCTGTAGCTGGTTTATGTAATAATGCAGAAATTGATAAATTATTGGAAGAAAATAAAATCGAATTGCAACAAATAAAATCAGAAAAAACAACTTTGAAAAATAATCAGCAAAATAATGTTATGTCATGTGATGATTGTTCAATTATTGGTTCAAAAATTGTAGAAAAGTTTCAAAAAACTAGTCGTGATGACTTTTTAGAAAATATGTTACATGCATGTGGTTTAGTTTCATCATTTTCAGATGCATGCTCTAGTATTGTTATAACATATTTTGATACAATTTATTTCCAAATTGAAAAAGATATTTCAGTAAAGAATATATGTCATTTAAGTGGAGTATGCGCTGTAAATTTTTATCATCAACATGACAAATCTATTGAAAGTATTAATATTCGACCAATGTCTTCTGTTGGTGTTGTATCTCACAGTAACGATAACTTTGGGGACGAAGATCTTACATGTGAGTTATGTGAACAATTGGTAAAACATTTAAGAGATATTTTGGTTGCAAATACAACAGAATCAGAATTTAAACAAGTTTTAGAAGGTTTGTGTAAACAAACTAAAGAATTTAAAAATGAATGTTTAAGCATTGTTGGTCAATATTATGATGTTATATATAATACTTTAGTAAATAATTTGGATCCAAATAATGCTTGTTTCATGGCTGGTATTTGTAAGAAAGGTTCAGCAATTTTAAATTTTGAAAATCGTCCAATAATGCCTTTATTACCAGCTTCACTTCCATCTAAATACAAAGAATCAGTAAATGAACCTAAAAAATTGCTCGGACAAAATGAACCTGTATTTTCTCAACAAGAAATTCAAGCAATGCAATTACCAATTGACAAATTAATGGGTGCACCAAATCCTGAACAATTAATTGAGAATGGTGAATTATGTACTATTTGTGAATACTTTTTACATTTTGTGCAGGAAGCTTTAGCAACACCCAAAAATGAAGATAAAATTAAGGAAATTGTTGGTTCAACTTGTAAAAAATTACCAAATGCAATTCAAAATGAATGCCACGATTTTGTTGATCAATATGGAGATGCAATAATTGCTTTATTGATTCAAAATATCGATCCAAGTCAAATGTGTCCAAAATTAAAAATATGCCCAGAAAATATAATGAATGATATGGAAGTATTTATGCCAGAAACGATTGAAATTAATAAAAAAACAGAGTCTGATAAATCAACATGTCCCTTATGTTTATTTGCAGTTGCTCAAGCACAACAATTAATTAAAACAGATAAAACAAAAAAACATGTGCAAGAAGTATTGGATAATTTATGTTCACATATGAATGGAAAAATTAAAAAAGAATGTGTCGATTTTGTTAATTTATATTCCTCAGAATTGATTGAAAAATTAACAAATGATTTCACACCACAACAAATTTGTGAATACTTGAGTCTATGTCAAGAACCTAAAGAATTGAATATACATATAATTGATGATTCAGAACATGAAATTTTAACCAATGAAATTTTAGATAAAACGATTAATGGAATTGATTATAGTTATAATATAGATAATGTACATGGTATTGAATGTACACTTTGTAAAAAAATTATTGAAAGAACAGAGAAGAGAGTAATGAATACAAATAAAACAAGAGAAGCTATTATTGATGCATTAGAAGAATCCTGTGAATTAATACATCAAATTAAAAGAAAATGCCGTGGTTATGTAGATAAATATGGTGAAAAAATTGCTGATTTAATTATGGAAGAGTTAGGTCCTGAAGAAATCTGTCGCAGTTTAATGTTATGTTCTACAAAGAATAATCAAAAAAATGAAAAACTTTCAGTTGAAATAATTTCAATACCTGTTGAAAATAATAGTGACAAATTTTCATCTGATTTGGTTGGTGGGCAAGAATGTGTTTTATGTGAATTTATAATGGCCAAATTAGAAAATGAACTTAAAAATAAAAATAAATCAGAAGAAATAAAAACTACAGTACATGGAATATGTAAAAAAATGCCAAAAACAATAGGTCAAAATTGTGATAAATTCGTTGATAAATATGGTGATCTTATTATAGCACTTATTGATACATTGCCACCAAAAGAAATATGTACCCGTATGAAATTATGTATTTCACAAGAATTTCACATTGATGCAAATGAAGAAATTATTGAATGTGGTGTTTGTCATGGAACTGTTTTAGCTTTATATCCAAGGATTAAAGAAAATAATGATTTAAGTGATGAAGATATGATTAGTGAAGCATGTAATTCAATTCCAGCTAAATATTATGGTAAATGTTCTGATTTAATTGCATATTATGGTGAAAGTATTTATAATTTAATTAAACAAAATGCTGATCTTTCTACTATTTGTCAAAATATTGGAAAATGTTATAATTCTGAAATACCATTACAATCATTTTATAAAATTGGTGGTAATGGTGGTGATGAAATATCGAATCGTAAAAAACGTCAATCGAATACTAATCTAATTGTTGGTGCAAATAAATGTACATGGGGACCATCATATTGGTGTCAAAATACTGACCAAGCTAAAGAATGTAATACCACATCGTGGTGTGAAACAAAGAAGGTTGGATTTGCATCTGCTTAAAGTGGTCTATAATATTTGTTTATTTTTTTTCATTTAAATTTTTTAATTTTCATTAAAGCTTAAATTTACATAAAATGAATAAAAACTACATACATACATATGTGTAATTACCACTATTGTTTAGATGATTACCTACTCAACGTATTCATTATATTTGAAATATTGCTAATATCCAAATAAAAGAACAAATATTTTTATTTTTAATTTTTTTCTCATTTATTGTAATAAATATTTTATATTATTATTAAAATAAAAATTATAGAATTTTTTAAACATAAAGCTGTGAATTAATAAAGAAAATGTTTAAAGATTATTTAATTGGTTTTTTTTTTTTTGTATTATTTTATTATTAGAAGCTTATCACTTTTAAAAAAAGATTAATCTATTTTAGGATTAATCTATTTTGAAATTTATTGTAATATGATACTGCTGCGTAGTTAATTTAAACTAGAATTTTCGTTGATAAAAAGAGATTTTTGCAGAAAGTAAATATTTATGTGTGTTTTAAAAATAATTATGTTCAGCTTCGGGATAATAACTACCACATTTAGCTGCAAAACTGCATAAAGGATTGAACTAGTTGAAGGAATATTAGATAAAACAAAAAAATTCAGAAAATTCTTGGGGTACATTGTGCAGGTACTACATGTTATGTATATATGTATGTACATTCGCAGGAACTAAAGTAGTACCAATAACTTTCATTTTTTATTAATTATAAAAATTGTTCTGTAACGACACTAGACTGTAATTTTGTTTATTGACTATTATTATCAAAGAACATTTAACCATATGTTTTGTGTTATATGTTCTTTGCTATAAGGTTATGTCTGGATGCCTAGACACAAAAAAAAAAGATTCGTATAGTGTAATGAAAATATACGTATGTACTCTTTTGGAAAAAAATAGAAATGAAATACCTAATTTGGAAATTATGAATTTTTCAATTTCGTCCAAAGGAAGTGTTAAAATTTCATTTTTTTTACTTAAGTATATGGTAAAAACTAAATTTAAAAATTAAATTTTTTCATTCATATTTATATTAGTTTTAAAAAATTGTTTTCGAAGTCTAACTACTTTTGAATTTTCACTAAAAAAAGTTTCTAAAACATTGAGAGTGTATTAATTTTGTACACTACTGGGCAAAAAACTGAAAGCAATCAAAATAGTTTTTATGACACTGAGAATTTATAAATTAAATAAAATTAATATATGAACGTGAAAAATATTTGTTTTAAATAAAATTAAATTAAAGTTAGTTTATGTTAAAGTTATAAGTAATTATGACTTAACATTATCTAAGAGTAACACTATAAATAAATATTAATTATGTCATAAAATTGTCATGATCTAACTACTTTTTATAATGCAAACTACATTTGTATTTGTTATTTAATATATTTAGTACCTAGTTGTAAACATTAATAGAATAGTTTAAAAAAAATTTAAAAATTAAATAAAATTATTCCCGTGCATCAAAACTTTAATAAATTTGAGTACAGTAGAAATAATTAAATAAATTTAAATTGTATTGTCAATGTTAAATATAAAGTGTTGGGTTGGAATTGTGTTTATAAACGTGAAAGCTTTTAACCCTGAAAATGTTTAAATTTTATATGTTATACCGAGACTCACATCAATTATCAGGCCATGAAGTGCAGAGAGTAAAAGCTTAATAAGGGGCCAGCTTTTAACAAATTTACACGTAATCTTATGGAAAAAAATAGGGGGTCGACTATAAATCTTGAAATAATACAAAAACCATTTACTTTATTCAATTTGGTCCAAAGAGAAAATTAAAGTCGCATCTTTTTTACATAATTCATTAAAGAAAAATATTTTAAAATATAATATTTTCATTCATAAATATGCATTTAAAAAATTGTCTTCCTTTAAATTTTTTATTTTAAAAGCTTCTTAAAGTTCTTAAGATTCGAGTCTCGTGAAAGTCAATGAGTGTTTTTATACTCACTACTGGTAACAAAAAAAGTTTTAATGACAATTTTGATTTTAAATTAACTTAGTAAAAATTTTTATTAAATTTTAAAAATAAAAAATTATTAACTGAAATCGAGACTCACATCAATTATCAGGCCATGAAGTGCAGAGAGTAAAAGCTTAATAAGGGGCCAGCTTTTAATAAATTTACACGCAGTCTTATGGAAAAAAATAGGGGGCCGACTATAAATCTTGAAATAACACAAAAACAATTTATTTTATTCAATTTGGTCCAAAGAAAAAATTAAAGTCGCATCTTTTTTACATTATTCATTAAAGAAAGATATTTTAAAATATAATATTTTCATTCATAAATATGCATTTAAAAAATTGTCTTGCGTTAAATTTTTTATTTTAAAAGCTTATCTTAAGAAGCTGCCTCAACATCGTAATAGTATACGTCGAGACTACTTTCATACTTGAAAAATTCGTACACGCTTATATGGCTATAATCGAGACTCACATTAATTATTAAATTATTCATACGCGCAATATGTGAGAATCGATTGCAATTCTCTCACAACTACATTCATGTGTTTTCAGTTCTTGGCCTGTTTACTTAGGTCTTGCCTAAGTAAGGCCAAGATCTAAGACACATGGCCTAAGTAAGACCTTACTTAGGTCTTACTTAGGCCAAGAACTGAAAACACATGAATGTAGTTGTGAGAGAATTGCAATCGATTCTCACGTATTGCGCGTATGAATAATTTAATAATTGATGTGAGTCGCGGTTACATACATCATATTCATAATACAAGTAAAATTGAAAAATACACACCTACTTCGATTAAAGTGCTTAAGCACGGCACGTCACCTCACTGAGACGATAGGCCAACTTAAAACAACTTAAAAAATTTTTTCCCTGTGATTCCACTTTGTCATTTTTTTAAATTTGACATTTGATTTTTTCATTTGACGCGCCACGCCATATTCTGTCTTTTTGTGTTTTTTTAAAGTTTAATTGGAAAGATTTCATGCAAAATTTTTTTTAAGTTAAAATTGAGTTATATATAAAGTTATGCATGATATTTTTAAAATTAGTTCATTTTATTTTAAAATTTAGGATTAAAAACATGAAAAAGTTGTAAAATGCTGGCTGTGAAATGGGTTTCAAAAAAGGTTTTACTACAAGAATTAGAAAAACAGAGTCCTTTGAACGATTTACACGATGATATACATTATACAATTATATTAGACAGTAGTTCTTTAGTAAGAACGATTAAAAAAGGGGAAAAAACAATATTAGGTAACATCTAGTGGTCTTAAAGTAAAACACTAGTTCCGATTCCAGTTTCGATAGGTGGAGGCGCCACCGATGAAATAATATAACGTAAGTTGGCCATCTATTAATGGTATATCTTATCTATGGTCACTAAGTATTGACTAAGGCGCCAGTTATGGCTATTATTGAAATGCTTCCGAAAAAAACGTTTCATTGAAACCTTATACTTTTTTCCGCATAGGCGATTATAGCAATCAGAGAAAACTGTCAGTTAAATTATCTCTCAAATGGCAAATGACAATAATGAAGGAAAAATAAAAATAAATGTAATTTAAATTAACAAAATAAGTGATAAAATTCTCAAACAAAATTAGAAATGAAATTATATCACCTTTTATGACCTATTTTTGATGAAACTAAAGCAATACATGTTCATCTTGAGTCTTGACCCCCTATATACTGACAGTTTTGGTTGTCATAGTATATAAGTGGTCTTGTAGGCACGGTTCACTCAGATGTTTCTTAAAATTGACTGAAAATATTTTCTTCACTTATTAGTTAATACATCTATGATCCAGAATAAACGTTGCCATGACGACTACATACATCCATCTTATTCTATGGATGATATAATCTATTTGTATTTTGTAATCTATATAATCTATTTGTAAGATATTTATGGTTATATTAGTATTACCATATTACAAGTATTTTTAAATGCTTTTACACACATATTGAAATTTCAAAATTCAAATGCATTTTATAATATGTGTACTTTTCGTTCACTCAATGACTCAACTGTTTATATTTATGCATATAATGTAAAGAAGTTTCTCATAATCAATTTCATTTAAGAGATTTTTAGGTGCTATAATAAATTGAAATAATTGAAAATTTCTTTAATTAAACAGTTTGAATAAAAAGTTATCAAAAATCATCAACTTTTTGTAAAGTAACAAAATAGGCGATAAAATTCTTAAAAAAATTAGAAATTAAACAATTTCTGAAAAAACTTAAGTAATTGGCAGTATAAAAAGTTCGGTTCACAATAAGTTATTTCTCAAAATTGATTAAAAATATTTACTCTATTGCCTAACTCTGCGTAACCATATTACCTTACCACCCATAGATATATTAACTAATAGATCAATAGATGGGAAGTTATAGTAGTTTCTTTTCTTCTTATGTGTTTTCCTATCCTAAGGTATTCAGTCAAAAAAATATATATGCATTTTATAATATGTATACATTTCGTTCACTCAGCTGTTTATATTTATTAAAATAATGTAAAGCAGTTTTTCATAACCAGTTTCATTCAGAGATTAAGTTTTTATATTACTTAATAATTGATATATTTTGTTTTAAAAATTAAAATTTAATTTAATTTAGGTAAAATTTTAACTACTTGTAAAGTAACAAAATTGGTGATAAAATCCTTAAAAAAATTAGAAATGAATTTATTTCACCTTTTAGGAACCTATTTCTGATGAAACTAAAGCAATACATACGCACGGTTCACTCAGCTGTTTGTGAAATTGGCTGAAAATATTTTCTTCACTGCCTATCTATTAGTAATATATCTATGTTACCACCATACTGTAAACGCATAAACTCTACTCTAGTAGAAACAAAACGTACCTACTGGTAAAATTTTCTTGACATTTATTTTAAAAAATGTCATATCTCTGTCAAAAAAAAATTTAGAGTGAATTGTCAAAATATATCGTTATTATTCATTCGTTGTCAAACATTTTTTTAATTAAAAACAGAAAGTCATTGTAAATTGTAATTTTTTAACTAAAACAAATTACTTATATTAAAAATGTCTGATATTAAATGTTTATATAATGATATTAAATTAGAATGGATTAAAACAACTCCAAATTTAAAAAAATGTGGTAATTTAATTGATCAACTAAAGGTAAGAAAATTATTTAAAATACATAGTGATTACTGAATTTTCACAAAAATTTAGTTCAAAATAGTAAATTTTAAGGTTAATAATTTAGTGTCATGAAAAAAAAAATTAATAAACAATTTATTTAACAGATTGCTTTAACAAAATTGGCTTATTTGCCAACTGGAGAAACTGGTGCTCTTTCAAAAGAAGAAATGATTTTGTCTAGAGATATTTTAGAAATTGCTGTCGAATATAGTGTTGCAACAAAAGATATACCCGGTTTTGAACGATACATGTCTCAACTAAAATGTCATTATTATGATTACAAGTAAAACAACAATATTTTTATATTTGACTAGGTGAATTATTACAATAAATTCAATTAATTTTTAGAAGTATTATTGGCGGTTCAGATAACATGTATAAATTGCTTGGTCTCAATTTGTTATTTTTATTGTCAGGAAATCGTGTTTCAGATTTTCATATTGAATTAGAATTATTACCAGCTGAAGTTTTACAAACAAATGAATTTATTAGACCTATCCTGGCTTTAGAACAATATATTATGGAAGGACGTTATAATAAAATTTTCGAAGCAAAGGTATATTTTTATTATAAGCATAATATAATTTTTGAAATGAATTTATTAAATTACAGAATAGTTCATATCCTTCCATTTATAATTTCTTTATGGATATCTTATTGCAAACAGTTAGAGATGAAATTGGAGCATGTATAGAAAAATCATATGATAAAATTTCACTAAAAGAAGCAGCAAAACGATTAAATTTAAAAAGTAAAGATGAGATTACAGCTTTTGGTATTAAAAGAAATTGGCTACTTGAGCTAGATGAAGTATTTTATTTCAATACAAATGTAACTAAACCTAAAGAACCACTTCCTTCAACAGAATTAGCTGAACAAGCTATTTCATATGCCAGAGAATTGGAAATGATTGTTTAAAATAAAATTGTTTTTAATTTTATATTTCATTTTTTTTCCATCATAATAAATAATAATTAATTAAATAAAGATGATTTGTTTGTTTTAAATAAAATTTTTATTAAATGTAGAATGTGAATTCTGAGCATGAAAAAAAAACTATAAATTACTCATTAGAAATTGTTTCGGCCTTCTTCAGTTCTATTGAACTTTCGCAGTACGTATAGAACTGAACTTAGACAATTCCCAAAAAATTATTTTCGTTTCAAATAAAAGTGGTATTTATAAATTGTTTATATATTTCATTTGAGGTGTTTTCGTTTACAACAGAGTTGTTTTAAATTCTGTATAATTTAATTTGTATTTAAGATCAACTTTTATTAAGGTTTTTTTTTTAACAATTTGTACAGAAATATAAATATTAAATACATACATATATGATACAGCATACTTATGCTAAATATCTTTTACATGGAATTAAACTTTCCATATCATTACATTCATATATCCAAAGAGGTTTTACAATTTCTCCTTGAAAATTAAACTGTAAGTTGTTGAAATTAGCACGACTATTTGAAATTATATAATCGATATTATTGTTTAAATCTGAAATAGTACCACCAAACTCTTTAATCATATATATTAATTTATTTTTTTCCACAACACTTAATTTTGTATCTAAATAAAAATTGAAATCCTTGAAAAATTCTTTTTGTATTCTGCATAATTTCAATTTTTCTTTTTTCGTTAAATCATCTTCATCTGTTGTAGCGTCATATATATCTTTTTTAATATCTGATATAGAATTTTTATATTCATTCATTTTGTCAATATCTTTTATTTTCTCAGGATCATTGTTACGTTTAATTTCATTTTTTGTTTTAAATTCTTTTTGCATTAAATCATCTTCATCTGTTGTAGCGTCATAAATATCTTTTTTAATATCTGATATAGAATTTTTATATTCAATAATTTTGTCAATAGATTCTTTATCAGTATCTTTTAATTCCTCAGGATCATTGTTACTTTTAATTTCATTTTTTGTTTTAAATTGAATAGATGTGTTTTCAATTTCGTCTTCACTAGCAGAATTTATGTAATAATTTTTGTTTAATTTTTCAATTACTTTTTTTGGGGGAGATATTTTCTTTGCATTTTCCGATAAAGGTGGTTTTAATGTTATATCTAATATTTCTTCTTCGCTTTCAGATTTAAGCTCATCATCAGAATCGAGAGCATGTCTTCGCCAAGGTATACGTTTCTTTAATTTATAACAATCTTCAATCCATGACGCTTTTATTATTTTACCATTCGCTTTTTTTACTTCTTTATACTTTGGAGTATTTTTAAAGGCGCATCTAAAATTAAATAAAAAAAAATTAAGTTTTTTATAAATTAATTTTAAAAGTAATTTACACTAAATGTGTACAAAATGTATCCCAATCTGATTTATACTTGGCACCAAGTTTAAGAGCTTTAAAGCGTATATCCCCTCGTCGTGGATTCTATATATGTTTAATTTTTAATTTTATCAAAGTTGCTAATCGTAAACTATTAATTGATAAATACCTGAATTCCGCTGATAACTAGAACTACATCATCTAGTAATCTATTTAAAGGTTTATATTGATCAGTATACCTTTTTTTTTTTGAATTTTTTAAATCTATATCGTCCGATGATTGCCTTTTTCTAATGTTTTGCATTTGAGTATCTGTTGGTGAAATGCTTCCGGTAATTTGTTCATTATCTGAATCGTCATCAAAGAGATCTTTCATTTTAGATGGAATTGTCGTATTTAATTTCGTAATTGTATTTGTTTTTTTATTTGTAAAATCAATTTTAGGTGTATTTATTGTTTTTATTTCTTTTTTCTTTTCTCTTGGACCAACGACTTGTTTATCTCTATTTTTTTCTTCAAAATGTTTCTTATCAATTGAAATTTTCTTTTCAAGTTTTTCATCAGCAATATCGTCATTTTTGTTATACAATAAATCGTTCCTATTTCTATCTAAAATTTTTACTTCTTCCTTCAAATTTTCTAAAAATTTATTTAATAATATGTAATTAGAAAATATATCGTTAAGTTTAAATAATATTTAATATACTTGTTTCATGATCTTTATTGAATTTCAAATTCTTGAATTTATTTACATCTTCCTTGTAATGTCGTGAAGCATCACGTATTTGAGCAGCTACACTCGGCTTTTTTTCTAATTCTGGAGTAGTTGACTGTTTTTTCCATCGACTAAATAAAGTTATTGAATCATTACTATCATCATCTGAATCATCGCGCATTTTAAATTTTCCAATGAATTTATTAGTCTCCTGTTTCATTTTAGAATCTTCACTTATTTTTTGTTGATGTTTAAGAAATGTTTTTGGAACTAATTCTTTTTTTTCATGTGCTGCAATATGAACTTTAACTAATGAAAGCCCATATTGTACATGTTTATTAAAAGGTTGCGTACATATAAATTTAATTAAATCCCATTTTAAATCAGCAGTTCCTTTTATCCATGCCTCCTCAGATTGATTAAAACACCTAATTCTATTTACATTATTTGAATTTTTAGATTCAATTGGTGTCATAAAAGATGAAGTTAATACCAATTCCTACAAGAAAAACTTGAATTTATATGTATATATTGAAATAGATAAAAATATAAAATTTACTTTGAAATCTTGAGAATTACACCCATTTTTACCAACAAGAACTTCTATAAAAGCAGAATGTTCATTTCCTATATCAACACCTGTAATTAATTGTGGTTCCTCAAATTGTAAAACTATATATGCTGATTTTTCACCATTAGATAAAGTTTTCCATTTTTTTGCGGATTCACTTTTTATCAGGTTTACTGCACAGTGACTCTACAAACGTATAAATGTTTAATAAATTATTTCAACTGAAAAAGAAATAAGTAAGTACTACTTACTGAATCTTCACTGCTAACTGAATAAACACTTTTAAAATTTGCAAATGGCATTGTATTTAATTTATTTTAACTATAAATATCTTATTTTAATGAGGTATTGTTTGGTTTAATATTATGTTTACTTTTACTATTATGAAATACCTACTGTAGTACTGTACTGTTTAGATTTTAGAACATTCCATATCCAAAAATCGCGGTTTGATAGAATTGTCAAAATCCCTGAAGTTTATACAAAAAAATTATGTTACAACGACTGGCAAGTGGCAGCCGTGTATAAAAACAACTGAATTTACTATTTGTATGCATAAAAAAATTATACATAAATAAATAACTTGAATAAATTTTGATCGTCTTTCTTCGAATTTTTTTTTTGTAAATTTATTTTCAAATCAATTAAACTTTATTTGATGCAGTGCGTAAATCACTGGTCTCATGTCTGCACTGGTATTTCAGGCGGTTTTAAACTCAGACCAGTCAATATAATTTTTTAATTAGTGTGATATGATAATGTAAGCAAAATAAATATATGTTATGTCTACAGCTGACAAGTGACAATAGTTAGCAGTGATTATTTAATATGAATATCACATCACAAGTCACAACCAGAGTCGAATCGAAAGAGGTACATAATATGTTGTGGGAAAAAACAAAAACGAAGAATTAAAATTAAGGTAATACATACATTGTGCAAACTTGTCTGAGTTGTGAGTAAAACTGAACTTACATCTTACATTTATTTGTAACTCGAATTATGAATAAATATTGATATTATGTACATAATTAAATTTAAATGAATATGTTGGAGGTCCATTTGTTCACTTCTTTAGCCTATCCTCATATTATTTATGTTGAATTATTAGCGTCTATGGTGCAATAATTTTATAAATTAATATATCATAGTTGGTAAGTTCTTTGATATTTGCATATTTTATTTGAATAGGTAGGTAAAATATGCCAATACTTTTTATATCGAATACAAAAATTTTTTATAAATAAAATGCAAATTACCAAAAAGATAAAAATGTATTAATTTTTAAAGAGGTGTTTTATTATTATTGTTTTGATTTTGATCTAAATAAAAATAAATTAAAATCACAATTTACCAATGCATAAATTTTAATATTCTTTAATATTTGAAAAAACTAAATTCGAAATAGAAATTGGCTTAAAAAAAGAAGAACTGGAATTAAAAAGAGCACAAATGCAAAGTGAAGAGAAACTAAAGATTTTACAACTATAAATGGAAGAGAGAATGGAAAAGCTGAAATTAGAATTGTAATTTAAATTAGAAATGGGAAAACGCAAAAACAAAAATCTTTAGTAATTAACTTTAATTATCTTTTAATTTACCTGTCTTTAATATTATTGCATTTGTTATACTTTCACTTTTCACTTTTTATATTGTTTCACTTATTGAAATTCACATTTATATTTTTAAGAAAATTTATATAAGATAACATAAGAATAAAAACATATTTTAATAATAAGAACATTAAAGACATTATAATACGTATCATTAAAAATAGTTTTATAAATTTCTTGCCGTTTTATTTCGCCCATTCTTTCGGAATCATTCTTGAGCATATCAAAATTTGTATCTTCGAAAGGAAAATTTAAATCTTCCACATCAATGTGTGGTATTATAATGTACAGAATACAGCATACACGTGTCCAAGTACAAGCAAACGTATGAATTTTTTTTTTATCAAGTATTTTTAATTCTTTTAAACTGCCAAATTTTTGCTTCACAATACCAAAACAATTTTCTATTTTCACCCGGAAAGTGCTAAAATATCTACATATTAAATTTAAAAAAAAAAATGTTTTAATATGTTTTACGGATAACGTAGACAGAAATACATACATACATACTTTTTCTTTTTTCGGACGTGGCAATATTGGAGTTCTTTCGAAAAGAATTATGATGTGTTCTGTCAATTTATTCGCAGAATCAGTCGCAACTTACTGGTCTTCACTTAAATAATTGTTTCGATTTATACCAAATCAAGAACCTCTAAAAATTTTGGCATCATGTACGCTGCCTGGATACCCGACAAAAATGTGCCGAATTCTAAGTAATCACAAATTGCTTGCAATTTAATCAAATATTTTCTTGTTCTGGAAAAGTTAGATATAGGATCAAGCTTTGGTGCTTCATTTAGAGGAATTTCATACCCATCTAAATTACAAAGTGTGGAAATTCGTCAATTGTTTCTTATTCAATGTTATATCTCTTTCCTCTTTTGCTGGCCAATATAAAAATGTCTTTTGAAAAGATTATGTACTTTTGAAAACCCTTTTAGTGATTTTATTATTGCTTTAAAATAGCAAGCATTGCAACTCCAATGCTCGCTATTTTTCCTATAGACGAATTTTCTCCACTTGATCCTAATATATATATTACAAAAACTAATTGAAAAACTGTAGTAAATTGCAACTTAGAATTTGCTCCATGAAATACTTCATGCTTTTTTGTTAAGTCAAGTATTACATTAAATAATTTTCGGTCAACTCTTATTATCATTTTAAATCTATTATTATCCAAATTTGGTAAGGTTTCAGTAAACCATAGGTGGGATTTCGGTGGGAATTTATTTTTTGATGACATCTTTTTTAAATAAATAAAAGTAAATAACGGCAATTGGGTTGAGAATGCTATGCTACACAGTCTTCTAAACGAATGGATAGTTTAAATTTTGTCTCGTGAAGGGACCAAATGTATATAAAATTGATAACAATCGTCATATTAATAAATATGACGTCATATTAATAAATAAATAATATAGATTTTTTTTTATAATATATAATTAAATTAAAAATAAGTATTTATGTATGTCTTATAAATTATAATTAATGGTCGCGTTCAATAGCATCTAGCGCTACAAAAAAACTGCAGCGCTCGATAATATTTTCTACTGAACGATTTTTTTATCTAGCGCTACATGAATTTTGCAGCAAGAAAATTTTACGCTAAATTGTGTAGCGACTTTTTATTGACGTTTATGTGTTTATCTCTTCCATTTAATGTCAAAAATTTTTTGATTACAAAATTTTGTGAGAATTCTTGGATTTGAAGCATTTTTTTAAAAGTTGATAAATTGAGAGATAAAAAATATAAGATTTAAAACACAAAAATACGATTTAAATAAAATAAAAATATACGAAATGTCACAAAAATTAATTGTCATTTAATTTTGCTGCAAATCACTCAGTACAAATATGCAGTTCTAAATGCTACACTGCTGCAATTCAATATAGCGCTAGATTCTCCTGAACGCGACCAATATCATATTATTGTAATAGTTATATAATAAAATAATAATAAACCTTCTTGTATAAGATAAATAGATTGCACAGAAATAAAGAAAAACGTCTCATATAGTCTTGTACAATAGCTAGATTAATCAAGGGCTTAGGGAAATTAATGATTCCAGAAACTAAAATTTAGTCAAAAATAAATAATAAATGTCTTAGTGGATACCCTATGCTCCTTATAGGAGTGATAAAGAAATAAAAAAAAATTTCGATAATGTACGTACCAGTACGTACTATAATATACATACTAATATACATACTATAATATACATATGAGAACTAACAAAGTTTAAATATGAAAAATCACACATAATATAAAAAAAGAATTATTTATACCTTTCAGTTTTTTTAATAAAGTAATTAATAAATAGTAATTTATTTAATGTTAGAACATTACAATATAAATTATAGAATTATAATACCAACCAACCATGTAAATTTATATTTATATTTATTTATAACATGTAAATTTTATAATTGTAAAATCTAATAGCAATAAGAAATGATATGCATACATAGGTATATACATATATATGTATGTAATACTTAGGTAATATACATATGTATACTTTTAATTTGACAAATAAAAACTATAGATTGTATGTATGGATGTAAATATGACGTAGATTATAAAATGATTCACCTAACATTCTCTAATTTGCTTTCGTCGTACAGACGTACAGATGATAGTTTTTCGTAAAAAAAAAAAAGGAATATGTAGTTTATATAAATAAATTTTAGTTTAATCTTTTAAGATTCAAGTTTTTTTTTAATTATCATTTTCTATAAATGGATTAAAGTGGTCTAAATATTGTTAATTTTTTTAAATTTAGAAGAAAACATTAATTGAATAACGAAAAATTTATTTTCAATTAATTTCAGTTGTAATTTTTTTTTTTTGAATTTTTTGAATTTTTATAACAAATTATAATATTAAATTGTTTAATAAAAAAAAAAATATGAGAATATATTCAATAGATATTATATGTATAGATAATATAGATACATATTATACTCAATAGATACTAAATACATATTACATATAAGGTATTAAAACAATTTAATTTTAATCTATTTACTTAATTTTTTATTATCACTTAAATTTTATATAATATAATAATTAATTACAAATCCATTGTGGACAACAGTCTGGGAAAGGTTTTGAAAGATCTGGAGTTTTCTTAAAACATTTATCTTCCTTAGTTTTTTCCTGACATCTAAATATAAAAAAAATTTTTTTTATAAACATACATATGTACATATTAAATATAGTAATAAGATATAACTAAATAATTTAATGTTTTTTTTTTTAAATATTAATTATTAAATAAATATGTATGTATATTGTACTTATTTTACCATAAAAAATTTAGTATTTAATTTTATTACCATAAAAAATTAAATATTAACTTTAATTAAAAATATTTTGATTGAATTTTTGTCTTTTTTTTTTTAAATAATGTGAAATTTTATTATTATGTATCTATCATTATTAATTTTTAAAAAAATAAACTTACGCTGTTGTTACAACTTTATTTAATCCAGTACATTTAACATGTTCACATTTTCCAGGTACTGTAATATCAGAACCAGCTTCAACAAAATATCCATCAATGGTACAGCCCTCTATAAAGGTGAAAAAATTTTTAAAAATAAATTTTTAATATCATATATATATTATTATAATTATGTATGTACATATGTATGTCTTATATATAAGTAACTATGTATGTATAAATAAAAAAAATTAAAAGAACAAAACAATGTATATACATATGTTTATATATAAAAAAAAAAAAAAATATATATACTTTTAAATTTTTGCTCATTTTGAGGAAAACATTGGCTCAGTGCAATAACTCCAAAAAAAACACAAATGGCAATTGTATATTTCATTTTCCTAAATTTTTTTTTTTTTTAATTAAAATTTTTACTAAAAATATTAAATTATTATTTTTTTTTATGGTTAGCTAATATAATAATTTGTTTCTTAACTAATCAATAAATATATTCTTTATAAAAATATTTTTAAATTTAACAAGATTTATATACAACGAAAATACACCACCCAAAAATATTCTAATTCGAAAAGCTTTAAATTTTTTTAAGATATAAAACTAATAGATATATTTTTTTTTAAATATTTGTTAATTATTTATATGAATAAAAAAAAAAATAAAAACAAAAAGAAAAAAAAAAAAAAAAAAGAAAATAGAGAAATAAAATTAGAATGTCATTTATAAAGCAAAAAAAAAAAAAAAAAAAAAGACGAAAAAAAAACCTGAAAATTATTCATTAATAATGATATAATAATAATAAGAAGAGTATATCATCGTATATATGAATTATTAATTAAATGTTAAGAATATAATATATGTATGTATGTATGTATGTATCATATACACATGTTACATTTAAATTATAAAATAATACAACGTATATCTAATGTATATATATTATGTACATATATTTACATATGTAAAACATATGAATCAGTATTTCATTTTTTTTTTTTTTTTTTTTAAATAAAAAACTATACAAAAATATGTAAACTCTACATTATTACTTACCATTTTAAAACATAAAAAACTTATAAATTGATATTTAATTTCTAAAAAAAAAATAAAAACAAACAAAAAAAAAAAAAAACGAAATAGAAAAAGGTAATAAAATATGTACATATACATATAATATTATATAGGTAGAGCTCTTTAATGTTTTTTTAAATACATATTAAGATATTAAATTAATAGGTATTATAAGTGTACGCGTACCTTTTACAGAGGAAAACTACTTTTTTCTAAGAAAAGAGTAAAGATAGGAGTAAATACGGTTATATGTTAAATCAGCCTTCAATTTATCAATTATTACCATAACAACTTGCAGCAGCTATAATATTTTCGGCAAAAAAGAGCGTTCCTTTCTAATATTTTTATATTAGAAAGGAACGCTCTTTTTTAGAAGGATATTAGAAAGGAACGAAAGGAACGCTTATTTTTATAATATATTGTTATATTATATCTAATATTTTTCCTATGACCCCTTGTCTTTTTCTCTTCAAAATAGCCCCCGCTTATTTTATATTTCATATTTTAAATTTTCACAAAAATTATTAAATTTTATAAATTTTTCACATGATATTTTTGCACTAATTTTTTCAATTATGAAAAAAAAAAAAAACTTATTATGAAGCAATTTAGGATTAAAATGTAACAAACCGACACCGACGAGTTAATATAATAGCATATAAAATAGAAAAATGTTTGTTTCTCTTACAGCAATAGAGGATTGTTATTTTCTTTGTTTGTTCCTTGGTTTGTTTTCTGTATTTATAAATGTTTTAATCATATAAATGAAAATCATTCTTTTGTATTAAACTAAAATCTAAAATTGAAAATACAAAAAAAAAAAAAAAAAAACTGTCCTTTTCATTTTAATATCTGATTACTTTCTTCTCTCTTTTTCCACCGAAATGTTTCATTCCATTTTCTTTTTTTAATAAAATTGTATCGATCAAAAAAGTATAAACAAATATTTTCATCTAAATTTATGTTAATATATAAGTATATAGATTGAACCACACAAAAGTAAAAGATTGAAAGTTGAAGATATGGAGATATGCCACAAAAAAAAAAAAAAACAATAATAATAACAATAACAATTTGAAAATAAAAACTTAGAAAAACAGGATTTATCATATTATCAGATGTTGTAGATATTGTATATTTATGAATATTTAGACCATATGTATGTATATTTATAAATTTATATAATATGATGAGAGGATCATTTCTTTTCAAGATCCTGTTAAAGGAATAAAATCATATTCATAAAATTTTCCAAGAATTTTAGTTTTAGTATAAGTATCATAAGTCGATGTATATTCGATGAAGTATCATTATGTCGATCTATCTAACAAACTATATATATTGTATATCTGAATTGTATATATATATATATGTACAATATATAAGATGATCATAAATTATGTTTAAAATTTAGTTAGAAATGATGTTACACATTAAAAAATATTAAATCTAATTCAAAATAAAGAAAAAAAAAACCAACATTATGTTTTTTATAATAACTAAAATTATATTACTTTTTTATGTATATGAATTTTTGTATTTTTTCTTTTTTTTTTTTTTTGTTGTATTTATTAAATCATTCTATATAATGTATGTAAGTATATAAATAAAAAATTTATATCATTAATTCTTTAAAAATCTACTACAGTATATTCAGTTTTATCTGGATTTTCACATGTATATTTTCTTTTACAACATTCAGGAAAAACTTGTTTTATACTAATTGGACCACCACGGAAACAATCTTTTAATTCTGGATTACTTTCAGGACATCTGTCAAACAAAAGAAAAAATAATAGAAAAAAAAAAAATTTTTAGAAGGAAATATTGAATTATATATATTTAAAAATTATAAATATTTACGAATGTCCACTTATCCAACTTTTTGGTGAACAAATAAGACGAACACATCTTAATTCAATTTGAATATCACCCGGTGGATATATTTTATCTTTATATAAGCACATTCCAGGATAATCTAAAGAAAAAAAAAAAAAATTTTTTTTTGTGAAAATTTAAATATTCGAATTTTTATTTAAACAAAATAAATATGCATATGTGTGTATGTACATATAAATGTAATTACCTGGATGACCAGCATATTGTGAAAATGTTTCAGCATTTAAACAATTTAAATTTATTGTTAATATTATAGTTAAAAAAAATAATAAAAATATCATTTTTTAAGTTTTTATTAATATACGTAATGAAAATATAAAAAAACAAACGTTTTTATTCTTAAGAATATTTTAGAAAAATTTTGGGAAAATTCTTTAATCTTCTTTTATATAGAAACATTTTTTTTATTCTAAACTGTTTTTTTTTTTTTTTATAATTTTATAATTTATTTAAATTATTTTTCTTAGTTTTTAATTTATATCTTATAAATATTTATTATTTTTTAATCAATAGCAATAAACTTTAAAAAAACTAGTTTTTTTTTTTTTTTTGGATAATGAAATTTATTAATATTTGATTACTCTTAAATAATATATTTTTTTAAATAAGGATTTAGAATAATTAGGATTGATGTAAGAATTTAATTTAAGAATTTAAGAATATCTACATTTATTCATTATGAATGATATTAGCTATTCATTTTTATATAAACAAAGTAGATTATATGTTAAAATAAGTATTGTAGCACGAATTACCTTATTTAGATCTTATGTTTTCTTTTAAGTTTATATACGATATTCAAAAAGGTTATATACGATATCATCCTTGACATGTAATGTGATATTATATATGCAAAAACAAAATATTTGAACAAGCAGCAGGGAGAGTACAGAAATAGCAGAGAAAAAGCAAAGGAAGAGTACAGAAAGAGAAGAGGAAAAACAGAAGAAGAGTAAGAGCCAAAAGGATGTAAAATATCAAAATAAACAAAAAAAATTAATGAAATCCCGATTAGTATAACTACCTCACATTTATTAAAATAACATATAAGAAGTAGAAAATATGATTGGGTAAACTTAAGACAATAAGCGATATGGGGTAGGGGTATTATACTGAAAGAAACCACATATATGTATATCTTTAAAAAATATCTTTAATGAAAAGTTGTATTTGTATCAAAGAAAAAAAAAAATGTTCGATAATTCCCATTTAATAAAAAACTGTAACAAAAAGGATATTTGACAAAAAAAAAATTATGTTTGACGAAAAGAGTAAAAAGATACGATTAATCAAAGTTGTTTTTTTTTTTTTTAAATGTAATTACATAATATGTATGTATTAAATGAAATCATTATCAAATTAAACGAAACCTTTTCCAAAATAAATGAAACTTTTTTCAGGCTAATGAAACTTTTTTCAGGTTTAATTTGAAAATGGTTTGATTTAATCGAAAAATTCAATGCATTTATATGTAAATAAAATGGCATTTTATGAAATAGAATTTTTTGTTTCAAATGTTTTGATAACTGTATAATATTTGAAATTAATTGTCTTTTTGCAAAATGTACTTTTATCAGAAAGGTAAATAAGTATGTATTTTGCTGAAAATTATCGTTTTTTTCTTAATAAACGGTATAGAAAAACGGTATAGAATGTAATACAGAATAAGAAAAACATTAGTACATATGTATTCATATGTATGTATTCTATGTAATGTATATTCTATATGTATATACATATTAGATTAAAATTTTCATTACAAAAAATAAGAATGCATTTGAACTGGGATTAAATAAAAAATATTTTGTAGGTCGTAAATTATCAATATATTATTTTAATACTATATACGTACATAATATGACTTTAAAAAATAAAAAAGAAGATTAATATAATATTTTTATATTAGAATGTTCTTTGTTTCAAAATTTAATTATAAACGTTCTTATTAAATTAAACAAAAAAAAAACAAAAAACAAAAAACATAGAATAAACTTGTTTATAGAAAATTGACGTAATTTTTTTTTTTTTTTTAAATATATGAAAAGAATTAAAGCTTCAAATGATTTTTAATAACAAAACAATAATTTGAATGACCTGTAAAATGACGAGTTAAAACTTAAAATTATTATATAAATTAATTATTATTATTTTTTTGGTTATTTTATTAAAGTAAAAATTAATAAATAATTAATAACATTACAGATAAATGTTAATAGGGTCCGTATGATATGATAATAAAATTGTATTTGATAAAATTTTGCCGTTTTATTTAAAAAAAATTAATTAATTTCATTAACGGTATTAAAGTTATTTTTTATTATTAACATTTGTTTTAACAGATCATTAATTAAAATGTTAGTTTTTTTGTTTTTTTTCTTTTTGATTTTTTATTTACTTTTTATTTATTTATTTTTTTTTCATTATTAAAATAATTTAAATTATATTGTAAAGCGGCGCTTTATTATTATTCATGAATGATATTTAGACATGTTCATAATTAAATTAATTCATAATATATAAAACATGTTATTATTTAAATTTAATATTTTTTTTTTTTTGACAATACATACATACATATACCTATACAAAATATTTAAAAATTCTAAGAATTTGAATACTACATATAAAAATATATTAACTATAAAAAAAAAATTATATTAATTTTAAACAAAAAAAAAAAAAAGAAAAAATAAATAAATAAATAAATAAAAAAAATTCTAAGATAAATTTATAGAATTTTCTGCGTCGTATGTGATAATTCTCTTAACGTTATAAGTATTTAATTATCGGCATATGATCAAAATTAATAACTTTTAAAGATGAACTATATAATTAAAATTTATTATAGTAAAATATTATGTATGACAAAAATATTTTATTTTTAGAAAGAACCAAATTAGAATAATTCAAAAACTAAAAAAGATATTAGATAATTCAGTTAAGATCCATGTGTAATGTTATATAGTACTGCCAAATCCACCTATATACTGAGTACTGACAAGCGGAAATATTAAATTATGCAGAAACATGAAGTATGTATATTATGATCATATATGGAAGAAGTTCGCATGCGAATGTTAAATTTTGTCAGTGTAAAGGTGACTATGGTGCTGCCATATTTTTTATTTCAGCAATTTACATACTTTTTTTTATTTCAGTGATCTGGCAATACCTTTTTATACCCATAAATTACGCCATAAATCAATTATTTCTAAATCATACTGAATACAACATGATGACGTAATTGTGATTTATGGATTTTAATGTTCTTATAGATTACTATAGATTATACTTTAATATTGTGAATTTTTTCAAATTAAAAACAATCTTGAAAAAAACTTCATATTTATTTAAAATGAAAATTCAAAAACACATTATGTTTTTAAAAACAAGTATCATAAAAAAGTAAATTATATAATAAATAAAATTAGCAATAAAACAGTCTAATAAAAGATAAAAAAAAAAACTAATATCAATTTTACTTCTATTTAGTTTTATTATATAGGGATTGGAGGTTGGTCTGGCTGTAGAACTGCACCAAAATATAATATGGTACGGGATGAGTCCGAAGTTTAAAAGGTAATAAAATTTTCTTTAAAAAATTTTTCTATAAAATATATATTTTTTACATTATAAAATAAGAAGTTAATTCAATATTCGTTGAATAATAAAAAAATGTCACCATATTATCCTATAAGAAAATTTAAAATTTAGAATAAATTTTAAAATATTTACTGGTCAATTTTTTAAATGACGAAAATTAAATACATAATTAAGAAAATGCTATATATATATGGATGATCAGAGTATTTATTATGTTCCCAAAATCGAAATGCTATTCAAGTGTTTCAACAAATGAAAACATATTTACATTTTCTATTCGAATAAAAAAAAACAAAATTCAAAAATTATTGTAGGCAGTTTTATTAAAATTAATTAACGACAGATTTACGATAATAACTGAAGATTTATAGCATAAATTTATTATTTTAAAGTTATTATTTTAAAAAAAAAGGATTCGATTATAATGTTTTATTTGCTTATACCATAAAAATAGGAATACTATATATACTATATATGTAGTATATAGCAATAAACAATATTTAGATAATTCAATTTTTTCTGACAATTCTTTTTATATAAATTTTTTTCTATAAATTACATATTTCGGAAATCATTGTAATATCGAAGAGAGACACAATTCAACACAAGCTTTAGTCGATTTTGATATTTGCAGATTACAATTATATCTTTGTAGATTACAATTATATTTTACTCTGATTGTAAATCAAATAAACAAAGAAGATGATACAGATACAGGATGATGATTAGTTGAGACAAATCTAATTCGAACTTTTTTCGAAAATTAAAAGAGTTTATAAAATTTTCTCTAAAATATTTTTCTTCAGCCACATCTTCCTACAAAGTAATTTATTTATTTTTTACTGGTGTAACATATAAGAAGTTAATTGAAACAATTCTTAAAATTGTAACAAAGATCATTATTTTCTTAATTTTCTATAGTTGTAATGTTGCAAGATTTTAAATTTAAAAAGAATATTTTTCAATGTTTCTATCGAAAAATTGTGATTGTTTTTTTATTAATATTTATTAATATCACAAAAGTGGTAAGAGATAGCAATGGCAAAACTTATTATTTGGAGAGATGAAGATGGACATAAAGAACAAAAAAAATTTAACTTAATATAAAATAAAATTAACATAAATACAGAAAAATATAAAATATAAGATGAAAGAATTGTATGTCATAAGAGAAATACTATAGAAATAACATTCTACGGACAAGACAAAAAACAAAACTTCCTCTTCTAGGCAAAAATTGATTTTGAGCTCTTTTATATCTATTTTAAATTGATTATATAACTTTTTTTTTTCTTTTCTTACAAACAAAACAAAATAAAGATTTCTAGACATTTCACATTTATTATATAAACTCCTTTTTTTTATATTATATTTCCCATATTCAACACGTGCCTTTTACTAGACGTTTTTTACCTTTAAGCTTTATTTTAATCTCATTTTTTTTTTATTAATCGATATTGCGCAAGAGTTTGCGATTTAAATGTTCTTATAATTAAATTATGAATCTATTAATTTTTTTTTTGATAAAAAAAAAAACAAAAAAGAAGAAGAATGATTCCAGTTTTTTTTTTTTTTTTGAAATAATTAATTTAAAAAAAAAAAAAAAACTCAACATTAATTATTATGAAATATTTTATTTTTAGAAAATATCAAAATGGTAAAGTTCTTAAAATTTTAAGTTTATTCGAAATTTAAACGTTGATGTTTAAACATTTATAATTATTTTCAATCGTTTTATTTTTTAAAGTTTGTTATTAAATTATAATAATAAAAACAATAATAATAAAAAAAAAAAAAAAAATAAAATAAATTAATAAAAAAATGAAAGTTTTATGCATTTGTGTAATTAGTTTAGCTTTATTATATTATGTTGAGGCTGATACACATTCAGTAAATGGAACTCATGCAGGTGATTTGATTATTTCTTTTTTTTATTTTTATTTTGTTTTTACATTGAATACAAATTTGTGATTTTTTTTTTATTTTTATTTTATAAATAAATAAATAAATAAATAAAAAAAGAATGAAAAATTAAAAGATGGGTGAAGATTAGTTGATTTAGTTATTTATTTGCTAATAGTTTTTAAACAATTACTCTGATCCTCGGAATCCTGAGTTCTAATCCTGACTCCTAATTTATATATATATGGAGATAATAAATAATAAAAAGAAAATAATAATAACAGAAAATAGAGAAAAACAGAGTAGTTCCAATTTACCCTCAGTTGTATACTTTCTTAGAGAGGTGGTTATTTATAAAATAGATGTAAATCGAATTGGTATCTTATACCGTCGAAAATATCATATTAAATCTAAAAAAAAAAAAATTTGTTCAAAAAATGTCGAAATTGATAATATTGAAAAGGAATGAAATGCAAAATTTGTGTAATTTATACTCAATCATTTATAGTAATGAGTATTTAATTTCTTTTACTTAAGAAATTGAAAAAAAATAATTTTTTTTTAATATAACTCTATGTTACACACTAATGTGATCAAATGGAGTAAAAAAGAAGGAATAAAAGAATGTCTATACAAAAAAAAACAATCATATTTTATTTTTAAATACTAATTTTTATAAATCGTAAAACAAATTGTTCAACAACACTTTAACTACCTAATATATATAAAAAAAAATTTAATTTTAAATTTAGATTATCCTGGAATGTGTTGGTATGACGAAGTACCATATCCACCTGGTGAACATATTGTAAAAAAACGTTGCCAAAAAATTACCTGTGGTTCAAATAGTTGGGTTAGCGTGCATACGTAAGTTTTATTTTATAATTTCGTATACATTAAAAAGTTATCTTATTTTTATTTTGTTTGTTTTTTTTTGTTTTTTTTTTTTTTAAATTTATTCTTGTTTTATTTTTCCATTTTAGTTGTATTAAACAATCACAAAAACCAAATTGTAGAGGTGGTGATTTATTTGCTTTTGGTAAACCATTCCCAGATTGTTGTTTAAGAAAATATCAATGTACTGATGAAGATGGTGAAGATTATGTTGATTTAGATTTTTAATTGAATAAAATTAATTTAGAAATATTAAGAGTGGTTTTTTTTTCTTTTTTTTTTTGGTTCTAAAACAATTTTTTTACACAAAATTTGAATTTTTGTTTGTTTTATTAATTTTCAACATTTGCACAGAAATTTTTTTGATAACCGAGATTTAGAATAAATTAATTTTAGAGATAATTTAAAATCCTGTCAAAATCTCTTAATGACGAAAATTTAACGCGATTAAGGATGGGAGCACTTAAATAATTTAATATGTGTTATCAAATGCTACTAAAAACCTCAACAAATGATTATTATAATTAGGCGAAATAAAACAAAATCATAATTATTGAAGATAGACAGAGCTGACCTATTTGTTTTCTTAAAATTTTTTTAATTATATAACATAAATAAGAGCTTATTAATACGTTTTGTTTTACAACGTGATACTGGTGATACATTAATAACATTGTTAAGGTTTTTAAAAAAATAACGTTGAATTTTCGATAACAACCTGTATATACAAAAAAATTTTGTAACTTATCGACACGATAAATAAAAGGATCTGATCAGAATCCGATTAGAATATGATATTTAGAACAATATTTCATAATGTTAACGCTAAAAACAGGAATGCAAACAGAATATGGCAGCGACATCTAGCGACAAATATGAAAACAAAAAAAATACGGTCTAAAAAGGTTACCTAAAAACAAAAACACTGATGTGCTAAAAACACGATATATAGTTACCATAAATTAACATTATTTTCATTTTATTTTATAATAGATGGCGCAATGTTTTTATTTCTATGTCAACAACGGCAGCACGATTTTGTTTTGACATTTTAATTATTTTTGTTTTGATTACAAAAAGAAAAACATTTGTATAAACATTAAACAATATGTAGTTAATTTATCTTTTGTCTGTTTCAGTTGAATTGAGTTATCTAAAGCTTATTAAAGTTTTTTTTTTTATTGTCCAATTATTTGGAAGTCAATAATGGATTTGAATAATAAAAATAATATTGATTTAGTTGATAAATGTGAAATTACTGACAAAGAAATTTCCTTACAAATGAAAAAGCCGAAGAGGATCCTACATTTTTCTGACGGAACACTAGAAGAATTTTCTGATGATGATGATGATGAAATAGATGCTGAAGGAGGCGATGATTCAAGTTCATTAAATGATAATAATATAGATGAAGTAAGTACTACATAAAAATTATATACAATTTATTCAATAACATAAATATATAAAATTTTAAAAGTAACTTGAAATTTTTATAGTAAAAAAATTTATTGCATATTTCTAGAAATTCTTTTATGGTTGTTTTAACTTTAAACTTTAGTTTAAGTATTTTAAAAGTAATTAATATTTAAAAAAATGTAATGAACCAAATTGTGTAAAAAGCAATTTCCTTTGTTAGCGACTAATTATACCGATTTAATAAACTGGGGATAAAATTTCAAGGAAATTACCTTATAAATAATTAGTTGAATTTAATTTGGATTTATGTAAATGTTTTAAATTTAAAACTATATATGGTAAATTAACATTTTTGTTTCTTAATTGGCATAAAAAAATATATTTATTCTATTAATGTTATATAATTTTTTTTGAAATTTTTAAAATTGAATTAAATTTTTTATTTTAGAAACAATTATCATGGGGCCCTTGGATAAAATTGAAATCATTAAAAACAGGAATAACGGCATTAGCTGGTATTGATTATGTTGGCGGTGCAATAGCTAATTTTCTGGGTATAACTACTTCAAAATATGCCTTAGAATATGAAGCTTTTAAAGAAAATGAAAAAGAAAAAGCTGAAATAGAAAAAGAAAAGTTGGAAAACTCCTCATGGCAAGAAAGTAAAATAGTTGAACCTGATATTGTTATTACAACTGAAGTTAAAAAAGGACCAAGTGAACGTTTTTAAAAAGACAAATTAATATATTTAAATGTTCTAAACTTAGAAAAAGTGAATTTAAATAACGATTTAAAAAAGATTTATATTTAAGTATTATTTATGTTTTGAATTCTATTTATATTGTAAATTTTATATATTTTTTAATAAAATATCATAGATATATTTTGAAATTTGAAAATTAGGCTACTGAAACTCAATTTGTTCTTAGAAAAACTAATAAAATAGAAAAATCGGTCTCATTAGGCTACAACATATTATAAAAGCAACAATTTTATATATACCAACTGAAGTTCTTGTTGGCACAAATTTAGCTTAAGAACGTTTTACATTTTTATTAAATTTTAGAAAGCAGCAAAGATTTATAAAAGATATTTAATATTAAATTCTGTTAGAAAAAATTATCATTTCTTTTTATAATCATAAGAAAATTTTCAATTATTGAAAATATCTATGATTTGTTACTTTAGTCTAATTGTAATTTTTCAAATTTTAAAAACAAACTTATCCAAATAAAAATCGATTTTATTTAATAACACTTTGTCCTCTAAGTCTAACAGAAAAACAAAACATATTAATAGTTTATGTTAGAAAACTATTTCTACTATGTTTTGAGAAATTCTTGTTTTATTTAAGGATCTCAATTCGAAAATACGAAAATGTGTTTAAAGATAATATATGCTGAAATGAAAATGTTTTCTGATAAATTCAATAAGGTCGTATTAATAGAGTAGTATATGTTAGTATATTGAGATTTGTTTTTGTTCTTATCATATTTCGCTATAGTAATTAATTACAAATATGTACCCACTTAATTGTTATTAGAATCAAAATAAGCTTAAAGTATACGTATTAACAGTTTGAATTTAAGCTCTAAAGTAAGTCAAATGTTTATAGTAGATTAAAAATAAATTAGATTTAGAAATAGGTAATGAAACAGTTGTTGAAAAAATTTGTATATGCAAGTACCATGTATGTTTGATTTCCTGTTTCTTGGTTTCTTTTAAAATGTAGGCATTAGGCATACAATTAAAAAACATGATGAAGTAAAAAATTTTGCTAAAAATGTTCCAACGCACATGTAACTAGTTAGGATAAATTGATAACGCCTATTTGTTTTCAAAACTAAATTTTCGAATGAACAATGGACATATTATGTAAGCTAAATGAAGTACTTATCAACTTCAATATGGCAAGAAGAGACTTTAAGATAAAAGGTTAAGTACAAATAGAAAAATTATTATTACGTAAGAAAATTAGCTACATGATTCATGAAGAAGTTTTCTAAATTGTAAATCTATAGTATAAGAAAGGGAAATTCTGGTTTGAGTTATTTATATTGGATTCTCTTTTAATCTTACCATATCTTATTATTTATTATTACCATATTCTTACCATATATTAATTGCCATTAGAATCCAAAATCCCACAAATATGCAATAATTTACTATATTAAATAAATTTTACAAAGAAATTTGACTAGAACATCAGTTAGAATTAAAATTACTTAACTGATCTTAACAAGAATCAAAGTATTATATAACTTTATATAGAATTAAAAATTCTTAGAATTGACTAAGAGTGGTTTAATTGAATCGTTATACTATAATATCAGTTACAGATTAAGAACAATCTGCGCGTTTTTCTATTTATTTATCCGTTCGAATATAATAAAAAACTTTTGAACAGTTTAAGATAGAGTAATGGAATTTTAACAACGTGTTCAAATGCTTATAATTCAAGTTTTATGGCATATACATATTTTTAAAATGAAAAAGTTCAAAGACAGAAAATTTTGACAATAAGAAGCATTTTAGACTACTTTGCTAGACTACTCAGATTGTGACTACTTTTAGATCAAAATATCCAATTTTTTATATAAGAAAAATTTGTGAAAAATCATATGAGAAAAATTTGTGAAAAATCAAGAGTGAATTTTTTCACTTTTAAGAAAATTCTATATAAATAATAAAGCCGTTAACACACGTAAAACTATGATAATTTAACATCTTATTGCTTTTTACATTTTACTTACGATAAATTTTCACAGGTGTATAGTAAATGTCTAGAAATAGAGATTTTTCGATTTTTCAACCCTAACAGCTTTTAAACAGGCGAATTTGCAAAAAAACATTTCTAAAGGAATTTCTACTAATTTTTAAGATATTCCTGTTCTTAAAAATTTTAAGGTTCCAAAGTTTTACGAAACCAAAATCTTGGAAAATATTGTTTTCATATAACGGTAAATTTGCATACTAAATTGCAAAAAAATATATTTATATTAATTCAAAAACCTTAAAATAAATTTTCAGTCGCTTGATGTATTTGTTGCAAAAATATTAAGGAAAGCTTGAAACATAAACATTTGAGATTAAATTAATGCATTTTCCAACTTTAAGGCGTGGTAGCCCCCTAATATATTAGGTTTTATAAATTATTTAAGTTATCCATCATTAAAATTTCATTGCATCATCTTAAACCATGTAGAAGTTTTCAGATTCACGGACAGACAGATAGAGTGAAACTAATTTGAAAGAACAATTCAAAAAGGTGTTTGTACAAAAATATGTGCAAAAATCATAATACGCATATTCTTCAATTTTAATCTTATTTAATTAAGAAAAGTTTTTTTTTATATCTTTTAAAATATACCATTTGAGATTTAATTTTTGCACCTTCTTACCATTAAAGAGTTAGGTCAGATGATAAAATTCAGGTGTATAAAAAATTAAAATTTTAATTCTTTAACCTTCTATAGCTATTGAAAGTGCAGGAAAACAAAAAAAAAAAATTCTGACGCCACTTATATTTATATATTCAGTTCTCCGAAAATTTCAAGTTTCAGCTGGTGTTTCAGAAGAGTTTAAAAAATACAAAGTGTCTGAAATTTTGTAAAATTTTGTTAATCAAATGTGCACTTTTAAAAAAGCTTTGATTTTACATACCATATTGTTTAATATTAATTTTAAACTTAGAATAAACATTCAAAAAAATTGCTAATATTGTATTTTTATTTTAGATATTAGGATATTAGTCTAATTTAGTGAGAATATAATATTAATATTATTTTTGCAAAATATTTAATTTTTATTATTAATTTATTTTTAATTAATTTAATATTTATTTGCGGCTAAATTTAAACTCCAATTATATATTGGTTATATTATTATCAAATGCATCCTAAATTTGAAAATTGTTCTAATTTTACTGAAACTAACATTTTTCTATTTTAATAAAATAAATTCTTGAACATTTTTAATTACATACTATTTGCTGTTAAAGAAGTCAAATTTGCCATTAGAAGTTTTACTCTTACAATGCCAGTAAAATCATTAAATTATGCCTATAAAACAATCAACAACATAATAAAAAATAAAAATAAGGCTATATACAACAACAGCATTATTTTCAAAAGAAATCATCAGAGCTATATGACGCAAAAAATACAAATGTTCTCAATAACAACAGAGAGCTGGGAGTGAAACTTAGCAGAATAAGGTTGGGATGCATACTATAGCAACTCACAAACCCCTGTTCGACAACAGTATTCAGCCATGCTGTTACTACTGTAATGAAAGACTAACAGTGAAACACATATACTTAGAATGCCCAGAAACCACTAGATTTTGGTAGCACAACATGTCCCCGATGGAAGTGCTAGCCAGCAATGAAGGTCACTGTATAACGAAAAGAATTGAGCAAAACTTTAAAATATGGCACAATATATAACAACATATAGTAAAAATGAAAGAATCAAAAATGAAAAAATTCAAATGCTATATGTAATAATAGCTGTGTCTAATAGCATAATAGGCAAACGACTCTAAAAAATATCGGCTGTCATTTATGCCAGTTCTGTATAAAATAAAATAAAAATAAAATAAAAATAAAAACTAAATAAATACATAAATTTTTAATTATACATATTTTTTAAAAATCTAAATTTAATAAATCATTTTTTAAAACCAAATATATAATTTTAATCTTTTAAAAAACAAAATTTTTTAATTATAAAAAAAAAATTAAATTCAGTAAAACCTTATACCTAGTTTTCGTTTATTTTTTATATTTTTTATTGATTTTATTTAAATTTAATTTAAAGATATGTAATATGTACTTGATAATGAACTAAATTCGAAACGCGTCGTACTCGTAAATAAAATCAATAAAAAATATAAAAAATAAACGAAGACTATATGGTTTTACTGAATTTATTTTTTTTCTTTTTTTTATAATAAAAAATTTTGTTTTTTAAAAGATTAAAATTATATATTTGGTTTTAAAGTCTCGTTAAAACTCGAAAAATAATTGATAAATTAATAAATTATGTATATATAATAAAATAATAAATATAAATATAATTAACCTCTAATTAATCCATTTGAATTTGTTTTTTTTTTTTATTGATTTTTTTTATTGATTTTTTATTTTGTTCATACTTTTTTTCAATTTTTGTCTTGGATTATTTATTGAATATTGGATGGATATCATACCAAGAGAGAGATAATTCTACAAAGAGAACATTCCGAAATCCGAACATTATTTATTTACCGCTAATAAATTTAACAACAATTAATTAATTTGTGTCTAAATTTAATTTTAGACACAAATTAATTAATATTATAAAAAAAAAAAAAAATTAAAATAAATATTAAATAAAAAATTTTAACACTTTACCCTGAAAAACAATGAACCGTTTAAAATTCAAAAAAAGACTAAACTTCCTAAAATTTTAAATTTGGTTTTAAACTCATACATACATTCTGTCTGTCATTCTCTCTTCAAAATTGAAATGCATTAAATTGGACTTGTTTTGTTAATTGTTTTATTTATTTTTGTATTATTCCAAAAATGATATAGAGCATAAAATTATATATTTATTTATTTATTTATTTATTTATTACTTAATACTTAATCTAAAATTAATATTAAAGTTATACAAAGAAGAAAATATTTTATTAAAAACAAAAAAAAATGTATATTTACTTATATTTAATATTTCACAAAATTTTTACAACAAAAATAGTGAAGAACAATTAAGGAATTATTTTGAATAGTGATTTTTTTTATCACATTTTTACTCATGTTTATATTTATTATAGTTTTGTATTGATTCACATTTATTAACAGTCTATTAATCGGCTCATATTTGCCGTAATTAGGTCTATGATATCTAATCGAAAATGTGTTTTCGGACCTGAAACTTATTCGAGTGTTGATTGAGTTAATTAATATGTTGTTAATGTAGTGTGAATATATATAGTTATGAAATACCTGAGTAAAAAAAACAATACCCATGACTGTTCGTCTGCATTCTAAAGTATTCATGTCAAGTAATTTGAGACGATTGACATATGGAGGCAATATAAGGGGATCAGCCCATCATTTAGGTTTCTTAAGGCGAACCTTAGAAAATTTCTTTGTATTGCTTCAATTCTAACAATATGTTGATGATAGTGTGGATTTCCAGATCTGATTTGCATACTCCAGAATAGGACGAACTAAAGTCGTGTAAAGAGATTTTATAATATATGGGTCATTAAATTCTCTAGATAATCTTTTTACAAAACCTAGTATTGAGTTTGCTTTACTAATGATCTTGCTAATATCTGTATAAAAAGTGAAAAATATGACAGGTTTGTGTGTGTAGTCAGATTCAGTTTACATGGTTAATTAAGTAAAAAATATGACAGGTTTGTGTGTGTAGTCAGATTCAGATTACATGGATAATTCAACGATAAAAGACCAATAAATAAAAATATTTAAATATTAAATTTAATTAAATAAAATTGAAATTAATAACAAACAAAAATATGAAAAGGGAAATTGTAAAGAATTTCCAGAGTAAAAAAAAAAAAAAAAAAAATTAAAAATGTCTTTACGAATCGAATTATAAAAAAAAAAATGGTTAAGCGATTTTGATTTATTTGTTTTATTTATTTTTTTTACATTATTTTTTTATTTTATTTATTTAATTAATTACCTTAATATAATATTCTTAGTTTACATTTTTACAATTGAAAATTTACATGTAAAAAAGAGCTTACACATTTCATCATTTATGTTTACATCATTATTACTTAAAGATATATAGCAAAAGATGACAAAGTATATAATATTAAAAATAATTTTATTTTAGTTTTATTTAAAATGGCAAGAATTTAGAACGCTTATAGATACTCAGAAAATCTGCTTATAAATGCGATCTTAGAGTAGCATATAAGTTAAGTTTATAAGCAGATTTTAAGCAGATTTTCTGAGTATCTATACAAGTATTTTGGAATGCTATATTTAATTTTTCAATTTATTCTGAAATGCTAATTTTATTCTGAAATGCTATTGATTTGATATGTGCTAAATCGTGTAGTTTGTTTTGTATAGAAGTAACGTGGTTAATTAAAGACCAGTTTTAAAATAGAATTTGGTTTTCTTTGAAGATAATTACTCCAAATTTTGGTCTTAATTACTCTTTACCGCATTCGCATTCGTATTTTGCCATACGGTAAATCCGTACACTATATGATACTTCGAAAAATGTTTTTATTCTTTTAACCTATAGATTAATATAAGGACTTTTTTTTTTATGTCGAATACAGTAACATTTTCATAAAAATTTCATAATATTAAGTTATATATTTATTAGTTATTCTTTTTAATTCATTTTTGAAGTTATCATATATTTAATTTATATTAAACTGTTTTTATTTATTATCTTTTATCATTTTTAAAATATTGAAATAAAATGTTTTGTATACGGTTGATTTATTTAAAATTTATTGTATTTATTGAATAAGAATTTTAAAATGTAAAAGCAAAGACAACAAGGTTTGACTTTTGAAGGTAAAATTTCCTATTTTGGTTAAAAGATATTATAAATGATATATTAAAGAATTTTGGAAATTTTGTATGTCTTCTTCATACTTCTAAAAAATTAAATTAACTATTTTAAAAATTGTAATATTAAATATTATCTGATGCATTAAATGGCTGGCTTTTTCATATTTAAATTTCACCTTTATATATTAGTTTATTATTTTTATGTTTTAGCGTTATATAAATCAAAATCATTATTTTATGTTTTTAAAGCAACAAATACAAAAATAACTTAAAATATACTTTTTTTGTTTTTTTTTACGAGGGAAGGGGGGAAGCATCGAAAACCGTCTAGGGAACTGCACGAATTTCCTCTAAGGTAGTGTTGAGCTTTAACCAACTAAACACCACCCCTCTTTTAAAACAAAAAACTTTAGGATGCGGCCTTTAATACAAAATGTATAGTTTGATTTTAGGGATAAGGATGTAGGAAGGATTTCTGGAAAAATAAGGATTAGAAAATTTGGGAATAAGGTGGACGGGTATGAAAATTTGGGGGGGGATTTAGAAGATTTATAAAATATGTGGAAACTTTTATATATTTAAAAAGAAACAAATTAATTAATTATTGTTAATAATTTAAAAACTATCAGAATATTTTTCGTACATTGGTTAGTGAGTGTTCTCGAAAAATTCGTCTTCAAATTGACTGTTTTAAACTATAATATTTTAAAATTTTTGTGATTTTGATTTTTTGGTGTCAAAATAAACTTTATTCATTCACTAATTTTCAAAAGCAAAATTAAAGTTTATATTTAAAACAGTGTCATATGGCAGCGTTTCAGCCTGGTAAAATGACATTTTATAATAAGTATTACGATTGATATCGATTGTTTTTTTAGTTATTTTTATGACAATTTTAGAAATGACAAAATCTTTTTTTTATTATTATTTGCAAAATCAGGGTCTTTAAAGATTTAAAGATATTTGTTTTCGCTCGCAATCGAACATAACATTTTTTTTTTTTTGGAGTTGCTAGGGATAGATTACGTTACATTAATTCAAAAATTGAAAATTTTGGCTGAAAATTAGTTTTTTTTAGAAACCAAAATTTCAGTTTAATTCTAAACAAATTTAATTTGTTTAATTTGTTCTTTTTTTATATTGTAGCGTAGGTGGAATTCAAAAAAGACTCTTATTGAAATGGCGCGTAAATTATTTTTCTTAGCATTGGACTAACTAAATACAACCTTGAACTTTTTGAACTTGAAAATATGTTTGATTTTTTGTTACGAATCTATTTACCGTTTGATTTAGGATTAAAGGATTGAAAGGATCGTGGGTTTTAAAGAAAAAAAAACTTAACTTTTTAATCTAAAAGAAATATGTATATGTATATATGGTAAAAAATATGTTTGATAAATATTTATTTAATTGTTTACATACTAATATCATTTATTTTAATTATATATATAGAGGCGTTATATTTTAATATATGTACGTTCCGCTCACATATTAATTGTAAAAATTTTATTGTTTTATTGCGTCAGAATTTTGGGAATAGCAATTTATAATTTTTTTTTTTGAGTTATTATAATGTTTAATTGCCAAATAATATACAAATTATAAAAATAGGTTTGATATTATTAATTGGATGATTGATTTAAATATGGTGGGTACATTCAATTTAAGATATTAATACATTAAATTAATATTATATAATTAAAAAAAAAAAAAAAAACTTAAAGAACTCAATAGCAGAGTTATTTTGGTAAGTATAATCATTTAAAAGATATTTTTCATAGAAAAAACAGTTTTTCATTCTATTTTGGCGTAAACGAAACCATTAAAAGTTTCTAATTTTTTTCTTATTTTCTAGTATATAATATAATATATAGTTTTGCAATTAAAATAGTAATTTCAATAAATTCAATAAATATTCAATGTGATTTTTGCGATTATAAGAATTAATTACTTAATAAGAATGGATGTATATAATAAGTTCAAGTTTTTTCCTGGTATTTAAAAATCATGCAATAAAATATTTAAAAATTTGAGTAAAAGTATTTTTATAATTTTGAAGTTACAATTTTCGTGTAATTTTATTTAATAATTCATAATTTTTTCACATAGTGAAAAACTTAGAAATTTCACGTTGGGAAGCATCAAAACTATACCAATGAGAGTCAGAATAATACTCGTAGATTCAAACTAATTAATTTAATTCCCAATATAAGTAATATGCGTCAATTCTACTAAAATAATTCGACAAAAACTGAATTCGATTAAGGCAATATTCAACTAATTACAATTTGACTAAATTCAATGTGTTTAGTTGAACCTACTTGGGTAGTGTGAATTTAATGTTTTAACTTTAATATTTTTCCTAATTATTTTTTAATATACATATTTCATCATAAAAGAATTTAAAAAAGTGGGGACTGCCGCTCTCAAACCCCTTTTTCCAGAATTCAACTTTAAAATCTCTCCTAATTCAGAGTCTTGCATATACGAATAAGTAAATACTCTGGGAATATCATGACTTTGCAACCAATCCCAAAGTCTTAATTATTTTCTTTATATACATCAACGAGTTTCAAATAGTGGAGGCTATTGTCATCAAAATACCCCTAATAAACAAATTATTGATGATTAAGTACTGATTTTGTAACCAGCTCTAAAATTTTTTTGTTTTTTTTATGTTTTATCGATATATAAATAATATGGTGTTGGAAATTTTTTGATCGATTTTAAATAATATTTTAATATGGTTTTGCTGGATGCCCCTAATTTTAAAATTAAAAAACTATTATTATATTAATTTTATTATTAAAGTTATTAAATTGAACTAAGTTATAACCTAAAACCAAACATTTATAATACGACTAATACATTTTTCATTAGTTTTTTGGTAGAGAGAAAATCTATAGTTGCGTTATTGAATCCAATATTTGATATAATATTGATATATAATTGATAATAATGATATAATATTATGCTTTTACATTTTCTTTAGTATTAAACACAGTATTAAACTCTGGACTAGCTCTTCATTTTAAAACTTTCATTTACATATGATTAATTTTTAAAAATTGATCATGTTCGAAAGATGATGGTCAACGATTTATATTTATATGTCTTAAAAACTGAAATAGTAATACAAATAATAAAATTCTAACAAATTCAGGATTATTCTAGTTTCCAAGTAAAAAAAATAAGCTTTTAAATTGCTACATCTGGTCAAATCTTATATGGAGCAGAAAATTGGAATATCATAAAAAGAAGTATACAAAAAATAGAGTTGTGCAAGCTAATCTTAAAAGTTTCCTGACTAACTAAACTAATCTAAAATTAAAAAAATAATTCTAAGAGAATTAAACAAGAATGATAATTAAATATAATCAGAACAAGGAAGTTAAATTATCTGAAATAGATCTTTCAGAAAAATTATAGTGTTCTCCAAGTAGCACTGAAAGAAAAAATCTTGCAGTTGATTTTTTAAAAAGTAAAGCATGTTGATGATTGCCCAGCTTTGAGGGATTATTCAAATGCCCTTATAGCATCAAACTTTTCAATGATGATGAACTTTTGCAATGGAGTAGAGGCTTTAGAAAGAGAATAGAGTAGAAGTTTTAGAAAGAGAAGTATACATCTTAGAAAAATTTAAATGCAATAAACTAAATAGTACACTTAAGTATAATATAATAAATTGTGGCTAAGCCATAGTTTTTATTGATTTTAATGGAGCTACAAATTTGTAAATATCTATAAAAATGTCTGCAATATTAAATTCTATAATTTTATTTAGATTTTTGTTCTAATTTAATTATTATGAAATCAAAAAGAGGAGGTTTGTCCATTTAAAATTTTGAAATCATTTAAAAATCTTAAAAGTCAAAAATTATTTTGGTAAATTTGATTAAAGAGAAATTTTGATTAAAGCGACAGTAAACAGTAAACTTTAAATACGCAAATTTCATTTAAGTTTCAGTCTTATCTAAAAATATTCAATTTTATTTAAACTTAAATAAATGCATACAATTTCACAAACCTCCAGACTCTTACTAAAAATATTGAATTTTATCAAAATCCAAAAAAAGCTTTGTTTAATTAAATTTTAACAAATAGTAAAAATGGATTAAAAAAATATAACATATTAGACTTTCCTAAAAGTATGCAACACTAACATCAAAAATTATTTTTATAATGAAATTTTCTCTGTTATTTAAATAAAATGTTTATAAATAAAAAAAAATATTACTTAAAAATTTTTTATTTGATTACAAAATTCAGTTTATAAAATAAAATAAAAAAGAAATTGAAAAAACAAAAAAATATCCTTTTCCTAGTTGTTAATTTCCAAAATAAAAGGACACACCCAAAAATTAATTTTTATTTTGTGTGTTTCTTTATTTTATTTTTGTAGCTTTTTTTAATTATAAGAAAATTAAAATACAAACGAATAGAAAGGGATAAAACCTCTATAATTCGAAAAATAAAAAAAAAAAAACTTTTTAAATGAATTTTCAGGACTTTTTTTTTGTATTTACTTTTTTTTTATGACAAAGTAAGTAAAATTCAAAATATAATCTGGGTTTTTATTAATATATATTATAACAGTAGATTCACATACGTAGTTACATAATATATGTTACACATAATATATAACAGATGTACTATAAGTTCTATTATAACTGGTTTTTTTTTATGTTATAAAAGGCAAAAATAAAACTCATTTTCTTTTTTTCTTCATTTTCTTTTCTCCTCTCATTACAACAAAATTGTAGTCATATGTTAATTTTCTTTTTTATTTTTTCATTTTTCATTTCTTTTTTTTGTTTTTACCTTGTGTCCTTTGGCACCAGCATATCCAATATTGGTTGATTTCATTACAGAAGAAAATTTGAAAAGAAAAAAAATAAAAATAATAAACAAAACAACAAAAAACAAAAAAAAAACAAATAAAAGCGAAAAACTTTTCTCTTGAAATCCTAATTAGAATTTTTTGTTTTATTTTTCTTAATTTTTATTTTTGTTTTCAGTTTAATATCCCCCTGCATATCCTGTAATGTTTTTCTAGGTTTCTTTCTACTTTCATTTAATTTACACCATACATATGTGTAATAAAAAAATGTGTGGATAAGTTTAGTGGATGTAATATATAGAGAAGACGTATAGCAGTACCCATCATCATTTTTTCTATATTTGAATAATATGTATGTAACTATATGTGCGTGTATGTATGTAAAAATATATACATAGTATATTATAAAAAATAAAGTATTTTCATTTACGAAAAATGCTAGTCAGTTTTTAAACATTGAAAACATTAGAAAGGATGTTAAAGAAGGATACGAAAATTAAAGATAGAATGAAAGAAAGAGATAGAAAATGCAAAAAGAAAGAGTAAATGGATAAAAAAGGAAAGAGTAAAAAAAAAACAATAAATTAGCAATTAGTTAAGGATTTTTGTTTTTTTTTTGTTTATGTATGAATGTAGTCATATACGTAGGTAAATTATATGTATGTGTATAATATATATATATATATACATTAACATAATAAAAAAATAAAAACGGTAAACTAATGTGTATATGTGTGGGACATGATATGGACTCATTTTTAGTGTTTTCTATATTATCAAAAGTATTATCATGCGTTAAAAATCCTTTCGTGTAGCCATTTTTTGTTTTAATTTTATATTTGTGTTTTTTTTGTTGTTCTTTTTTTTCTATTTTAATTTTTACGAATAGTACTTAAAAATATATAAATGAGTAAAACCTTAAACGAGGAAAGGGTTAAAATATGGATGACTGAGGGAGGAGGGGAAAACAAAAACGATGGCAAAATAAAATTAAAAATGGTTTTCTTTTTGTTTTCTGTTAATGGGATGTAGAAAAGATGAGGGTATAAAGATGAAGAGGAAAATGTTGGTTTTTGAAAATTTATGTACTTATATGTAAATGGAAATAAAGTCCAACGTTTAGTATTCATTTACATATATGATAAAAATAAGAAGATAACAACTAAAAAAACAAAAAAAGGATTCATTTGCCCTTAATAAAATCTACATATTTTTATATAGATATATATAGGTAAGTTATTGACATATGCATAAACATATATATATTAATATATATATATATAGTGATTCAATATTTTATAACTATGTAGTTTAGTATGATATGCATAAAATTATATGTAGAAAAAAAGAGAAAATATGCTTAGATACCAAATATATAGAAAAGAAAAATCAAAATATAAGAAAATAAGAATCATTTTTTTTTGTCATGTACGTTTTTATATTATTTAGTTAGTATACAATTATTTGATCAGGATCTTTATTTTTTTTTTTTAATTTTTTTTTTGTGAAAAGAAAAATGTGGTTTTCAGGTAAAAATATTCGTTTTTTATTTTTTTTTTTATTGTAAAAATATTTGAAAAATCATTTTTCTTTGTTCTGCTTCAGGGTAAAATGATATGAAAGAATTTTTGAAGGGAATTTTTAGTTGTTAAATAATTGTACCCAGAATATAATAAATAGAATTTATAGAAAAAAAAGACAGTAAAAGGGTTGATGATAGTATGTGATGTGAAAAATTTTCAAATTCATTTAAATTTTATTTTAAAATTTTAATATAAATTTTTTATTATTTAAAATAAATAAATGTTTTTTTTTTGAGCAATATCCTGAGTTTAATGCAATCTAACAGATTATATCTAATAATTCAAAATTAGTCAAGAATGGTAGAAAAAATACTTAACAAAATTAACTTGTTACAAAATGCATTGGCCTGCCAATCATATTTTTATTTCAGATTAGAAAATCTAAGAATTAATTCAGTCGCTCTAAGACTGGATAATTTTATTAAAAGATTATCTTACCCATTAGGCCACCGAGCTCTCAGATTTTTTTTTTTGTGAATATTAAAAATAATTTTTGATACAAAATTTAAATAAATAGATCACCAGTCCTTTGTCAGTTGCAGAGATCATAAAACTTTAAACACTTTTACTAAAGGTGGTATCTAGTTAGTAACACTGTTTAAAGGGTATAAGGGTAAAAATATAGAGAAATATATTTTATAATATATATAAATTATTAAAAAATTTTAATTTTTATTAGTTACGTATAAAATTTTCTTTTTCTACTAACTTATATACATATATATTTTCATACTATTTACTTATTTACTATGTACATTAATGTATCTACATAAGTAATATATTAAGAAAAAAAAAAAGTAAACTATAATAAAAAAACTATTTCTATATATACACATAATATATTAACTGATATATAGGATTTAAATTTTAATCCTTTTTTTTTATTGGTACAAATTAAAATTATATTGTATTAGTATTAAATGTGTGCGTCATATTTAACAAAAAAAAAAAAAAAGAAGAAAATTCACAAAAAAAAAAAACACAAAAACAAAATCTAAAACTAAAATAATTTTCTAAACACTAAAATTTTGTAATAGTATCATTATAATAAATTACATTATATACATGTAATAATATATATATATATATACATGTATGTATAAATATTAAAATCATAGTTCATATGAAGATATAAATTTTAAAACAACAAAAAAATAAAAAACTATTTCATTCCCCCTTAATAAAATTTTGAAAAGTAATACCCACTTATGATACATGTATGTATCTAAAAATACATAAGTCAAAAATTTTTTAGAGAAAATGAAAAACCTAATGAATAGAAAAAACATTAAAATAAAATACGCATATCTTCAAAATCATTTATTTTACAAAAAAAAAAAAAAAAACAAAGAAACTAAAATATAACTAAACAAGAAAAACATATAGATATATTATATAAAACGTATATATATATATTAAATTTAAAACTATATTTAAATACCGTCTAAAATGTTCTTAACGTTCGATTGGCCAAAAAAATCTTTTTATTTTACTTTTGTTATGATTCTTTTTTATTTTTTTTTTATTTTTCTTGTTATTTTAAAACTATAAAATGAATTTCAAAAAAAAAAAAAAAAAAACATTTTACTCTCATTATCTTCATCTCTAATTTCTGTTTTTTTTTTGTTATTTTCTTATGTATGTTGTATCTTTGTACGTACGTACATTTAAATAATATATTTACAAAAAAAAAAAACAATATATATATAAATACATATAATATTTTATTATATATAGAATTTCTTACTATTTATTTCTTTTAACTTTTAAAATAAAATATGAAAATATACATTATATTATGTATCGTATATATATATAGTTCATATATGGTATTAACAAGATGTTCCATTATAGTAAAAATCTATTGTTTGGAAAAAGTAAAAAAGTAAAAATAAAATTGTTATTAGAAACATTATATCCTTAATCCTTTTTTATGTATACTTTGGTTAATTTAAGTTAATTAGAATATTGTTTAAAATTTTTATTATAGTTAATTAATTATTAACAGTTAAAATTTATGCTTTATTTTTTTTAGCTCTGTATATAGTTAATTTTATACTTTAAACATATTTCCGATTTACTAATATAAATTAATGGTTAAATCTAAATCTTATCTAAAATGTAAAATAATAATTAATTTTAACTGTATTATAACCAGCAACTTCCCATTCCGATAATAATACCTTTCTACATTCCCAATTCCCAAATCAAACAATACATTGTACCATAGGTTCTTAACCCATAGGTTTAAAAGGAATGTGCTGTTTGCTTGGTTAAAGTCCAATACTACCAAGAGATTGGATTGATTGTCTTTCAAGATTCCCAACTACCCTCGTAAAAGAAAAAAAAAACGTATTATTACTTAATCGTATTATTTCTTAAAGTATTATTACCGATGGAATTGTTTGATTAACACTATACATATATAGGTGCATAGATATAATATATGGATCTTATAATTAAAATAATTTACAGTGGATAACTTATTCTTCTTTTGATCCTTTAACAGCTAAGCGGGGCATTAGTGAATCACATCTAGAGAATTCCGTTTTTGCACTATTTTGTTTTCTCGAGATTTGGAATTCTCAACAAAAAAAAAAATAGAGAAAAATTCGTAGAATTTTCCGAGAATTTGTTCATCAAATTTATAAATTATAATTCTTTTCAATAAAATTAAAAAGATTAATTACTTATATTTTTGAAGATATGTATTTAAAAACTAAGATTTAATTCATTGCACAAAAAATAAAATAAATAATAATAGTGTAATAAAATAATAATATTATAGGCGACCTTAAAATCACGGAGTTCCATCTGCAGTGATCGTGCAGTGATCGTAGACCGTAGTTTGTCAGATAGAATGCTGCAATTCTAAGGCCATTTTATTTTATTTAATAATAAAATGGTAATCTGGTTCTGGTAAACAATAAAATTACATACCATTAAAATAAGATTTGATTGAGAACATTTTTTCTGTACTTTACCGCATTTTTAGTTGTCAACAATCATGAAAAAGAAATGTTATTTCGAACAAAACTAAACAGTCCTAATATAATTAGGTAAATGAAAATTGTATTATTTGTGAAATAAGATTATATTTAGTTACAGAGAAAAACGATTAAAAATTGTGTCGAGAATTGTAAATATTTTCTCGAGAAACCAGAATCCCGAAAAACAAAACTAATACTCGAAAACGAAGTTCTCGAAATATAGAAAACTTTTGGGAATTCCCGAGATTGGATTTTTCGAGAAGAAACTTTAATCACATCTTTTTTTTATTTTTCTTTTGATTAAAATGTTTAAGGCTTTAGCAAAAGCTGTATGTCCATATGATTAATAATTGATTAAATTTAAATTTTAAATTTTAAGTGCACAAAGTGTTTTTTTTTTTTTGTATAAAGAAAAAAATAAATTATAAATTAAATAATTATAAACAATGGAAAAATTTAAACATTATCAATATTACATTTGCATTATCCATTTACATTTTATTTTAAACTTTTCAACTTTACTTTTAATCTTACAGTGTATATGGTTTTCAAAATTTAAAATACAAAGTTTTCTGCTCAAGTTTCATTTGAATTATATAGTTGTTGTTAGGGTATGATCTACGCAAAAAATGGTTAGATGGTTATTAGTAGTTTGATTTTAGTTGTTAAGTAATGTAAATTTTTTTTATTTCTTTTTTGAAAATACTAAAATGGAAAATCTTAATGGAGTTTGTTGTTTGTTATTTAATCTACAAAATAAGTAGTAGTTATACTTACTCAGTTGTTATTAAGTTATAACGTTTGCTTTTAAAAATAAATTGCTTTTGTAAAAATAAATTATATTTACTATCTACTTCACACAAAACCAAATACAAAATATAGCTCTTATAAAATTATTTAAAAAACAATCAAAATAAAAGTTTTAATGGTTATCTTAAATTTGAACTTTAATGTTTTTCTAATTACGAGTATAAGTATATTAATAGGTAATCGTTTAGTCTACAAATCTTCTAATTGTTCAGTTTTAAAAAATTCTGTAACACGAAAGTAAAATATAGAAAATAATTTATTTTAATTAAATCTCTTTTTGTTTTTTTTTTATCTAAGTATTAATAAAGAGAATATATAGATTAATAAGAGTTATTTTAAGTCAATCTCTATAATTAGTTTAACAAGTCTATATTTATCTTATATTATTCTTGCCTCTGATTGCTTCATGATTTATCATTTTTGTGCCTTTTTTTTGTTTGTATATATGAATTTGAAAATAGGTCGAGTATTAGTCTTTTGTTTTAAATGAAAACGAAATGTAAAAAAAACTATAGTTTGCATCACCTTAATTTTAAAACCATTTGACCTGTAAGGGCTAATTTAAAAATTAAATAAAATCTTTTAATGTTCTGCAACTTAGGCTCTGCGCGGTTATTTTGATTGATTTTACATTATAATGGTATCAATTATTAAATAAAAATTCCTACAAAATAAGTAAATGATTAACAGACCTTTAAAAAAAAATAAAATAAAAGAGTACAAAAACGCTGACACATTTTTTTTTTTTGCGAGGGTAGGTGGAAATCTTCGAAACACTATAGAGGAGTGAGAACGAACAAGAATCCTCTGTGTGTGGGACTATAATCCACTAAACATTACCTCCATTTTTTGACCAAGCAATAGGTTATGCGACCTTTAGTATTCATGTACTGCCTGGTCAGAGGAAGTTAAGTTACGGAATGAAAATTGATTTGCAAGAGGTGGAGGATGATCCCACATTCGTGATGTTCGTACAACGAGCGAATTTCCGTAAGCCGAATAAATTCAATCGAATAGAAAAACTTTTCAAAAAATCAAACAAAAAAAAAGAAAACTACAAAAACTATTAATTGTAGTTTATTTTTTATAAACACTCTGTTTTATAATATTAAAAAAAGGAATACTTAATTTATAAGAAATATATTACAATATATACATATATATATATACATAATAATATATTATATTGTATACATAATATATATATTTATTTAATTTTAAACTATTAAGTTTTGAAATTTAGAAAATTTTTTTTTAATAATATGCATGTATGTATATAATTTAAGTATTTTTTATTTAAATGTATTAGTTTTGATGCAAATTGATATATATTTTAGTTTTTTAATCCGAAATTATTATGTAAATAAAATATAAAGATCTTAATAAATGACAATATGTTAAAATTTATAAAATACACACCCACACACACTAACATATTGGTTAAAAACAAAAAAAAAAAACAAATAGAAAACTAATCGACCTCTTCATTTTCTATGTTTTTTTTTTTGTTTTTCGTTTTGGTTTTGGTTTTATTTTATATTATTTTATTTTGGAAAATTCACATAACTACATTTGAAGACCTACATAGAAATATTAAATTGCGCCTCTTTTCATGTATATATATATGTTATTTTTTTTTTTTTTTATCTTATTGTTCCTTCAAAAATTATATTGAAATTTTCTTTTTATCTTTTCTCATTATAGTTATTTTTATATAAGAATTTTCTATAATAATACAAATGATGTCTCTACATATGTAACTTAAAAAAAAAAAAAATTTTTCATCATTACTTTTCTATATCAAGGACTCACATATTATATATGTTTATATATCTATATATATGTAAATATTTTCACATCAAAAATAAATTTTAGTTTTTGAATATTTATTTACTTTATTTTATTTCGTCAGTTTTCCTTTTATGAAAATATTTTTGTTTTTTTTTTTTCTTGTTTTTGTATACTTGTAGATGTTTTTATTTTTCTGTTATTTTTATTTTATTTTTATTTTTAAACTGAAATATATGGCTTTTCTATATAAAAATGATAGAAGGGGTAGGCGGCGATTTTGATATACAAAAATTTTGATAAATGCGTATGTATATATATGTATTTATGAACATATATGTACATTTAAAACTTTTTTGGCCTATTATATTTCGCATCAATATTATAACAGTAAAAAAAAAATATATATATATATTAAAACAAAAAAAAATCTCTTTTATATTATACCTTATATCTAATTCAATAACAATAAGAAACAATAATAATATAAAAGTACAACAACAACAGGAGAAAAGTTTTTGTTTTTTTTTTGTACTTTTTATCTTTTTCTGTACGAAATTCTTAGCAATATCGTCAATGTTTTATTTTAATTTTTTTTTTTTTTCTTCAGCAAATTTCAATATTATTTTTATCTATGTACATATAAACATTTATGATCCTTTATTTGTAATAAATATATTACTTATTATATATTATATGTATGTATGTATATAGAAATATTCAATATTCAAAGAATATTTAATACATTTTCCTACATATCATTATGTATATATATATGTGTAAATATAGATATATGTACTTATTTAAATGTTAAAAATATATAAAGGGATCTTTACTATTGAAAAGCTTATGTCCATACATAGATATATATGTATGTGTATACTAAACATATATGTTCATCATGTTATTATTATTCTAAAATCTAAAATACAAAAACAACAATCACCAAATAAAAGAAAACAAAAACAATATATATGAAATAATAACAAGGGTATCCCCTTGAAAATTTTATTTTCTAATCGCATACATGCGCATTAAAAAGGATCACCATCATCATATTATGGATTGATGTTATATATACGTTCAAAGAGAAATAAATAATAAAAAATAAAAAATACAAAAAAAATAATAAAAATTAGAAATCCCCACATATCATATGCATATGTATATTAATATATTAATATTTTCATATAACATAAATGGATTTGTACAAATTTACATACATAAATACTTTATGTTACTATAAAGGATGAAAAAGTTTGAATGTTGCAGTCAAAATTAATATGTTCATGTTATTTAGCCAAGCATATTTTTTAATTTTTAAGTTTTATTTTATATGGAGAATTTCTATTTATTTCACAATATAAGTATAATATAAGTTATATATATAAGTATAATATAAGTACAATATAAGTTAAGACAATATAAGTTGAGCAATATTATTGAACCATAGACTACTAAGGCCATTTAAATTCTAAAGTTTTCTCTATGGATTACTACAAAAAATATTGCATAATTTTAGGATTTCACTTTCTATTTCATACCGAATAATATGTAAGTTTTTAAGGAAAGAAATATTCTTAATATGTTTGTGGTTTTATGTCAATGTAAAGTATCACTTGTCTAGGACTATTTGTTTTCTTCTCACAGCTAAATATTCTTAAAAATAATTGACTCAGAAATAATAAAAACTCCAAGAATATCTTTGTTGTATTGATCTTTTTGAATTGTACTAGATTATCTTCTCTTTTAGATGTTTCTTGCCATACTAAGATCTTATGTGATCTCCCAGTTTTTCATAATTAAGAACATCAATTTTTGTATTGTATATTAATTAATACAGTATATAAAATAAATATACAGAAGAAAAAAATGTATATTATAATAAAGTTTGGTTATTCTATAAATGTAATTCGTACTTTTATAGTATCAAACATGAAAAATCGTGTATAATGTATGTATAATTGTAAACGAAAAAGGACAATAATAAAAAAAATAGTGTATATGTGATGCTATTCAAGTAGAAAAAGGTGCGCGCCATACTATCAAAAATTTATAACAAAAGGGCAGAGATTGTGGGTAATTTTTGCTTTTTTTTTTTTTTGTTATATGTTGATAATATATATAATATATTACATTTATATATTTTTATATTAGCACCACTTCTAGGAATTTATGCGGTTATCAATATAGTGAAAATAAAGTAAGTGTACTTTTTTTTTTTTATATATCTAATAAAAAGAAAACCATAAAATTTAAAAATAAAAGAAAAAAAAAGAGAAAATCTCTCATATGAAGTTTTTAAGGACTTCTATAATAAATAAACAAAAAATATGTATGTATAGGTGTAAATATATTATTTTGGATTTTTTTGTTTTTTGTTGTTTTTATTAAATAGTACATACTTGATTTTATTATTTTTAGAGTTGTTATTACAATAACCTTTGAGGAAAAATTATTAAGGAGTACTACATACGTATATATGTATAAAGTAATATGTATATGTATCATTTTATATAATATATGCTAAATGGAATACAAAAGTTTCTCTCATCAATTCAACTTTTTTTTTTTTTTGTTTGATTTATGAGGTTTGATTTAATTTAAAAATGTTATTTCTAAGAGTTTGTTAAAAGTTAGACTATGTTTTTAATTAATATTAAATTAAATTAATTGCATAAATGAAGATATTCTTTTAGAACTGTTCAATGTCCTTTTATTATTATGTATATGTAATCGTTTTTTTAAAGTAAATTAATTCGTAATTTTAATAAATTCATAATTTTTCAATTAAACGGTAGTCAAACAATAGTAAAAAAGCATTTTGAATTTAAATATAGTTTTTATTGATTAGGGGAAGAAAAATTTAGCAGTCCCTTTTGAAATTTTTCAATTTGTTACTGGTATTTAAGATTACCAATTGAAGAATTCAATAATATGTTTGTCAATTATAAGATTGATTTTTTAACTGTTCCTACACTCATTGATTTATCTCTAATCAATTTTAACCTATCTAGGAATATACACAGTTTAGAAATTAATATTTACGGTCTGTTTGTTTTTTACTTAAACAATTCGAATCAATTACTATCTCAATCTCATTTTTAAATTATGGAAAGAATTTAAAATTCAGCTTTCACTCAATAACACGAGGATAAGTTGATCATATTTTTACTATAAGAAAAAAATACATAATCATATGGCGATCATTTAAAATCTCATAAAAATCAAATAAAAATACAAGATGTTTAAAATATTTATTTATGATAATCAATTCTAAATTGTAAATTGCAAATCCTTTTTTCAAATATTTCTATATATTTACAAATAAATTTATTTCTTTAACATTTTAAAAGAAGCTCTTCTTAATGTTTTGTTATTTACAAAAAAAAAAAAAAAAATCAGCCTATCATCAGAATTTTATAATTAAGAATTTTTGTAAATCTTTAAGAGAATGTTATTATGAAATATACTCAAAATTTTGAGTGAAATATGAAATTTCTTTCCTTTTTTAACTCAAAAACCTTTATTTTTATTTAAATTCTATAAAATGCAAAATAAACCCTTTTTTTTATTTAAATATTCATGTGTTCGTTAAAATGAAGAGAGTTTTTTTCTTCAAAATATTATAAAATGTAGGCCACACCCATTTTTTTTACGAATACATATAAAATTATTTCTTTCAGTTAAATACATTAACATTAAACATATATTTGGGGAGAATTAAAAACAAATGTGTTGGTTGAAACCAAAAGGATTCTAAATAAATAGAAAAAAAAAATATTTTTTTTTGGATTTAAAAAGTTTAAGTTTATTTTTCTTTAAAAGAGAAAAATTTTAATTTTAGAAAAGAGTTTTGTATTTTTTTTTTTTGTTTTTTTGGGGAGCAAAAAAAAAAAAATTTCTAAAGAGAATTTATTCAGTTTTTATTTTTATTTAGTTATTGTAGTCATGGTATTTTTATTTTTTTCTATTAAAATTAATTTTTCTTCTTTTATTCTCTTTATTTGTTGTATTTGGAATTTTCGTAAATATTTATCATCAACAAATAAATCTTAAAAAAAAAAAACAAAAATATTTTATTCCAGTATTTACAAATTTTCTATTGAGAAAAAATGTAAAAAAATAAAATTTGACCTGAATCGGATGATTGCTGCTTTTAAAAATGATTTAAATAACACGAGGAAAAAATTTTGTTGGCAAAAATGATAATTTTCTAACAATTGAAAAAAAATTTTAATTTTTATATTAGGATTTTTTGCTGTAGTTATAAAAATAAGGAGTCATTTTCATGATCAAAAATTGTTATATCTATTTTTTATTTCAATTTCTAGTCTTTAAAAATATCCTTTTTAAAAATGAATTTTCAAAAGCTGATTTATTTTAAAGAAGCATGTTAAGTATTAATTGGAAAATTTTTATTTCAAAGTTTAATTTACAACTATTTATTAAGAAATTCTCCTGGCTTCAATTGATAGATAACTTTTCAAAAGTTTAAAGCGAATAATTCACTTTTTAAATATTTTATATGTTATAAATGAAATGAGATTTAATTAATTTTTAGGATTTCATTAATTCGATTTTTTTTTGCGTAAAATACTTTTTTATACATATATTTTAGTTTTTTTGGGCAGATAGTCTAACTAATAGTGAAATGAAAAAATAAGTATAGTTAGTTATAATATATTAATTTTAAATTTAAATTCCTCTCTTAGCTTTTTAAATTAAAAAATAAAGGATTGCGGTCTCGGTAGCCTAATTGATAAGTGTGTATAAAACAAAATACCGAAAGAGTGTAAATTTGAATCCCACACGTCTTAAGAATAGCTCTTGATATTTACAGCCATATCTGGAAAGGAAAGGCTGTGTAAATTTCCGTGTCTCATTCATGTCACAGTGAAATAACCAAAACAAAAACAGGATTTCAATTTAAGCTTTATATATAAATGTTTATTTTAAATTTAGACTTGTTCTAATATTTAAAATCCTGTAAATTTAAATAATATTCATTTAGGAAATAATTAATTACGCGCGTAAAAAATATAATAAATAAAATAAAATTTTTCTATTTTCTTCAAGCATATTTTTTTATATTTATTTTTTATTTTTTAACCTTTTTCTATTTCTTTAGTTGTAACCTTGAAATTGTTGCATCAGTATAATTCATTAGTGCTCTATTATCATAGGTCACGTTTTTTATACAGAAAAAAAAATTGGTTCAAATTCTTACAATTATAAAAGAAAAATATTTATATAATTTTTTTTTTTTAGCCAGTCAAAACAATAAAAAAGGAAAGAAAAAATGAAAAAAAAGGACAAAAAGTGAAAAGGACGAAAAGTAAAAAAATAATGCCGTCGGTAAATTTTTTTTTATTAAAAGTTTTTTCGTCCTTTAGTTTTTTTAATGTCCTTTTTTTACAACAATCATAATTTTGTTTTTGTGTTAATACAGTGGTATTCAAACTTTAACTTTCTACGAATTTTTTTTTTAATTTACTTTTAAATTAACTTTTTTTTTTCTAACGCACGGAAGTGAAAACAGCAATAATAGGTAGCAATAACTTAATTTTAAGGTGTGTGTTTGCAATCCTTCACTAATTTTTATTTGTAACTGTATATTTAAAATTAAATAATCATTAAAATAGTGTAAAATATTAATAAATATAAAACATTCTTAGTATTGATATTTTTAGATTTTAGGGTTTAAAATTGCCCGAATATTTTTAATGATCCTTTTCTTTTTTTAAATAATAAAATAAGTATCTGTTATATTGTATTTTAAAGTTTTTCAGATAAAGCATTAGTTTTCTAAGAATTAGACAATTTGAAGAAAATTCACCCAAGAAATACTTTATCTTGCTATCTTTAAAGAAGAATTTTATTAAGTTATTATTAGAGAAATTTTTACTTTTGGGGACTATAAGACTATACGAAAAAAAAGAGGATACATTCAGTTATATACGGTTACATTTTTAAGTTCAAAATAAATGAAACTTAGGTACTTAACTTAGGTATAAATTTAAATTAGGTACATATGAATATGAACATTTAAAATTTATTTCACAATAGCTGTAATAAATTGAGCAAAAGATTTATGTATTTATGTAATATGTAGGTAACATGTCGAAGACCATTGTATGTAATTAAAGCAAAATAATTTGAATTTTAAGCAATTATTGCTCTGAGATAGCATTTAGAAAATTTAAAAATAATATTAAAAATAAAAGAAATGTTAAAGAAGAAACAATAATAAGCTTTAAGATCACTGATATATTTAGAAAATAAATTTTTTTTTTCTTTTTAAATCTTTTATTATTATTCTTTTTCTATGACGTTTAACGATCATTTTTTTTTTTAGTGAAAATTAACCTGATTAATTTACAATTTATCACTTGTTAAACAATTACCCACTTAATTAACTACTCAGACAGGATTGTTATTATATATAAGTATAAATATATAAAATTTTTTGATTTTCTTTTTTCTTGTATTGTTGTTATTGTTTTATTTTTTTTTTTAATTTTTTTTTTCATTCATAATCGCAGAATTTGAATGAAAAAGGAAAAAAAAAAGCTCTTAACAGCAGTGAAAAAAAAAACATAAAAAGAAAGAAAGAAAAAGAAAAACATCACTTCTTCCTGCTAGCAACTTCTTTTTTTTTTTATACTGAGACATTTTTATTGTTGTTTTTTTTTTTCTTGCATAAAATTTATGGACGTGTTAAGAAATGTAAAGAATAAAACTTGAAAAAAAAAAATTTAATATAAAAGAGATAGAAAGAGAAAGAACATAAAAGAAAAAAATCTTAAGTTCTTATTTTTTATTATTATTATTATAAATTTTCATTACCAAATGCTCCCCCCCCCCTTTTCTTTTCTCCTTCCCAGTTTTTTATACGTCACTCTACTACTTTGTTTTGTCTATTTTGTTTTTTTTTTAACAAAAATTTCTACTGATATTATTTTTCTCCATTTATTTTTGTGTACCGACTGATTTCTAATTGTGCAAGCAAGTAAGCAGTAACCTTGCTCACTTTATTTTTTTATTTAATTTTTTTGGTTTTTATTATATTTTTTTTAAAATTTTTTATGATTTAAAATAAGAAAAAAAAAAAATTACGAAAGTAAAGCAATGAAAGTGAAAACGAATTTCATGTCGCGTCTCTTTCGCGATTTATTTTTTTTTTCAATAAACCTTGAATGCCTTTTGCTGTCGCGATATAAAAATCGTTTTTTTTTTAACATTTTTTATTTTATCTTATTAAAGATGCAAGGATGCAAAGCAATGTGATGTGAAGAAAAAAAATATTTTGTACCTCTTTTCTTTTGTTTTCTGTTTCTTTTTTTTTTTTTTAAGAAAAACAAAAGTGTAAAAAAATACAGTAAAAATCTAATTATAAAAAAAAAATGTTTGTTTTTTTTTTTAATTCTTCCTTTCTGTTTGTTTCCTTTCTGGAAAAACAGTTTAAGAAAAATAAAATATTAAGAGATTGGGAAAAAAAAATTCTTTTTTAAAATCTAATAAGGATGTAAAAAAAGGACGACGGAAAAAGGAAATTTTTTTTTTCGTTTTAATTTCGACTAAGTTTTAAAAGATTTCGCAAAAAAATGAAAAAAAACAAAAATAAAATTTAATGATTGCGTCAAAATAAAATTTTTGTTCAAAATTAAGTTATCCATTAAAGATAACGTATTGGTCATTCAGAGATGATTAATGTAATTAAATATAAGTATAAACAGAATTGAAAGGAACAAGCAAAATGTAAAGTTTTAAAGTAGTATATATTAACTTTTAAAATATTTTATATTGAACTATAAACTTAAAAACTGTTTTTTATTCTATGCTAAACATTATATGCTAAACATATAATTTTATTAGTAAAATTGGTTTACCTTCGAGATGAAAAGGATACAATATATTTAAATTATGTATGATATTAATTTATTAATTCATTTAATAAAGGATCAATTAGTTAATCAATTGAAAAAATGAAAATATTTTATGGAAAAGATGCAGTAATAGCATTTATTTAGCATCAATTAAACTTAATCTACTTTAGGAATAGAAATTAAATGATTACATGCCTATCATTTATGATCTTCAATTTTATCTCGAAAATAACGATTTCGGAGATAATTTGTAACGACTTACATTTCAATATGAATCCTTTTTCAATAGATATCTTTTACAAATGAAAATAAACGTTTTAAAAATTTAATTTAAAATTTCACAAATAATTTTTCCTTTTACTTTATGTAGTAACTTTAAAAAATTTGGAAGATCATATTGGGTATAAGAAATTTTTTAACAAATTTATAAGGCTAATGTTCACTTTTACTTTAAACCGAATTGTGCTGTTTGTTTTTTATACTTTGAAAAAATAAATCTCTTTAATTGTTATATTATTAATAGGTGCCTGAATGCTCTCATCTCAGAGTTGTTAAGAAATCCTGGATTAGTGAACATCCTTCCTAGATTAGTGTTTCATTCTTAGTAATCTAGAGTTAAATCACAGATGTATTTAAAAATAGCGAAATTTTACTAAAAATTTCTCTAAAAGTAAAAAAAATTAAAAATTTATATTGCATCCTATTAAAATGTTTTTTTTTTTTTTTTCCTTGACACTCTTATAAAGAGCGTAGAGAATCCACTAAGTCGTTTGTTATTCATATTTGACTAAGCTTCAGTTTCGGGAATCATTAATTTCACTAAGCCGTTGATTATTCGGTTGTAGTTATTGTACAAGAAGACTATTAGACATTTTTTTTATTTCTACGCCATCTATTATCTTGTACAAGAATTATGTTTTATTATTATTTTATTATATATTACAATATGTTATTAATTATAATATATAAAACATACATATACTTATTTTTAATTTAATTATATTCTACTAATTATATATTATAATAAAAATCTATATATTATTTTTTATTAATCTATATGACCCAGCTGCGGTTCGACCCGAGACCTTTTGTATGAAGGGCCGGTGTCTTAACCGTCACTACACCATTGAGTGGATTCCTATTGAAATGTAAATCATTACAAATTATCTGCGAAATCGTTATTTTCGAGATAAAATTGAAGATCATAAATGATAGGCATGTACTCAATTTTTCTGAAATATTTGGTAAAAATATTTTTCTCTAACATTTAGTCTAGATTTATTTATTTTTTATTTTCCTTTAAAAATTAAGAGTTATAAAAAATATAGCAAGAAAAACGAAATTTTCATAATTTAGAGTTAAATAAAGTATACCATGTGATTAAATTTCACAATAATCTTAATATTATTATTCTTTATAATATATTCTTTCATGATCTGACAAAAAAATGTGAAAGAAGTGAATCTATTTATTAAAAATTATAATTCTGTAAAAAATATATCAATTTCTTTTCATCTGATGATTTAAAACTCATATAATTGATTTCAATAAATAAATATTTTTTCTAATCAATTGTCTGAAATGTCCATTTATACAATTTGCTGGGAAAAAATTTTTGACTTGTAAATTGAGTTTGTTTCCATAACTTTTTTCAGTCGAAAAATAAATCTTAAGATAAAAAATTTGAATTAATCTTAATTAATTTACATAAAACTTGAAAATTTATTAAACTCTACTTAAATTTGTAAAAATTGCTATTTTGATTAGGAATTAATATTATTTAAAGGACTCTTTCAAAATATTAATTAATTCTTTTTAAAATTTTTAACGCATTTTTACTTTGTAAAACTTATATTTTTTTTTTAGATTTGGTAAAAATTAAAATTAGACGTTTATTTTAAAAAAAATTATTTTCCTCCTGTGATTTTATTTACCTTTTAGCCGTTAAATATTTAATACAATACTTAAAAATATCTTAATATATAACTTATTTTTTTTTTCTTAATAAATTTCTTTAAATATCGTTTTTAACATTTTATTATAAATTTATGGTATTTAAATTTCTGATGTCTGATTATTCTGATGGTTAAATGAATTTTAAATGATCATTTACGATCTTGAAGATCCTTTAATAATAATATCGTTGATTTATTTATACTACTACATAAAAAAAATTCTATAATATCGTAAATTTTTATAAAAACATTTTGATTTGCTTATTTTTTTTTTTTTTAGTTTTAATATGCGTGTGTGTGTGTGTGTCGAAAGTAATGAAAAAAGAGGGTGGGATTTAATGTGGATTTTTTTTTTTAGTGTTAGGAATGGCAACGTTTTTTTTGAATAAGAAAAACTTATTTTAGGGATAAATTGGGATAAAATGTAAAATGCAAATGCAATGTAACTTGTGATTGAATAAATAATAAATAGAATATAATTTTTTTTTTTAATGTTCTAGAAATCTTTTAACTAGATTAAAGGTACTACCACTCTTTCAATTCTTACTCTATAGATAAATAAATTAGATACAAACATTTTTTTTTTCTTTTTTTAGGAAAATTAATGTTAATGAATTTAATACATTTTTTTCCTATGTATTATTTAAGTGAAAACTGCTTTTCTAAATAAAATTCGCTTAAACTATAAAAAAAAAACAACATTTTATCTGCATTTTAAATATTTTTTGACTATAAAGTTGATTCTTTCATAGTAAATGGTAAAACAATAGGAATGTTGGATGGTTTTGTTCACTTCTCATTAAAAATGATTGATGACGATAAAATTCTCATTAAAAATGATTGATTCTGTGTATTTCCACAGCTATGTTATGGTAGAACTTTTCGGATGCCTAGACGAAGTGAAAAATTAAATTAGACTAAATAATTCAGGCCGCTAGATAAAGTAAAGGGTGAAGATTGAACATTATTAATAAATGATATTGGTCAAAATTGGAACACACTTAGATATCAAATCATAATATTTGATTAAAATAGAAACTTTTATAGAAAGTACATTATGAGTAGAAATTTTAAATTTATAAATTTTCTTAAACACAGTTTTTAACCAATTATCAATAAATAAAAATATTTATAAAAATATACAAGTGGTGTGAAATAAAAAAATTTCTTTGAATTTAACTAAATATTTTACATAAATATTTTCAATAATAAAAAAAGGGTTGGTTTTTTTTTTTATTTTTTAAATGATGGACGACAGTATAAGCTAAGACAATATTAAGAGAAGAAACCAAAAACAACAAAAAAAAAAAAGCCTGACAAAACAAAAACTTTCTAAACTTTGAAATAATTTATGTGCCTCGTCATTGAAAGTTTTTTTTTTTCCTTTTTTTATTATTTTCTTTTCTACTCTAAAATTTATTTATTTTTTTTTATTGGTGGTTTTGTATATGGGAGTGGATCAGATCAAAATACTTTAAGAGCGTTTTATGTTTTTCTGTTGTTGTTATTCTTAATTACACTTTTTTTTTTTTACATTACTTATTTTTTTTTGGGTGATTATTTTAATTTTTCTTGTAAAAAGTTATATTTTGTTCATAAAAATTTTTGCCTTTCTTTCAGAAAAATTTAAACAGACAACGAATCAGAAGAAAAATGAGTCAGCGATTAAAATCGATTCATAGAAAATTAATTACCTTTAAAATTAAACTATATATATATATATATATATATATATATATATGTACATAATATGTTGATGTTTTAAAAAACAAAGTTTTATTTATTATATTAATAATACCAATATATTATATAATATATATATATATATACATATAATGGTAAATTATACCATATTATATTAAATATTAGTATCTTTAACTATATATGATGATATTTATAAGTTTTTTAACTAAATAAAATAGTAGAAAAGACCAAATCATGTTCTAATTTGAAAGTTTAGCATTTTTTTCTGTTTTGTTTTTTTTGTTGATGTTTTTGAAGATGGAATGCCAATATTTTCTTTAAAAAAAAATTTTTTTTTTAATCCTTTTAAATATTTTCAAATCTTTGAGAATATTTTTTTACTTTAAATTGTTTTTTTGTTATTTGTTTTTTTTTGGTATTATAGTTCTTAAAATTATTGAAATATTATTGAATACAAGATGAGATGAAGAATTCTTCTAAATAATTAATATAAAAGAATGTTGCATCATGGAAATATTGTCACAACACAAAAAACAACAAAACAATTTAAAAAAAAAAACAAAAAAAATATCTTTAAAGCTCAATTGGGGGAAAAACTTTAATAAAAATAATAAAGTTTATATTTTGGACACATTTTCTTTATATTTTTGTTTTCATTTTTTTACATGAATTTTATTATTGCCCACACTTTTCAGAGTATTAACAACTTTTAAACAAAATCTAAGCTATGTGAAAGTAAAATAATAATAAAGGTAGAATGGTTTTTAAAGGTTGGATATAGGTGACAAAAGACAATAAGAACAGTTTAAGTATTGGACAACTTTTGCACTAGAATTTGTAATTTTTTAGAATTTTTTATGTAATCAAAATTTTTGAAAAATCAAGAAATATTTTCTTCCATTTTAAAGAAACCTTATATAACTTTATGAAAAAATTTCAAGTCATTTGACATTTTTAGATTGAAAAAATATTAAGTTGAACTTGAGATATAAACGTTTGGAAATAGGATTTTTTCCAACTTTAAGGGGTTGTAACTCATTAAGGGATCTTGTTACATAAAACATGTGTTCTTTTTTACAATAATTTTTTTAGAGACATCTATCTATCCATGGTTAAGATTTTATTGCTCCATCTTAAACAGTGTAGATATTTTGGAAACGGATAGACAAATTGTTAGAATGAAATTAATAAGTATAAATTTTGTCAAAAAATATGTTCTAAAAAATGGACCTCAGATGTTAAAAAAAAAAATTTTTTTTATGTCATTAATTTAATTAAAGTTTATAGAGTATTAATCAAATTTTTGTAAAAAAAATGTATATATATATGTATATGCTATAATTTATAAGTGTGTGTTTGTCATATTTTATTGAATTTAAATTATGACATTCAACTTTTATACTATTTTAGGGCTGTTTTACCATGTTACAACAAATTTCCCCTTACTCTTTATTGTTTGAGTATATTTATTTTTATCTGTTGGATGATGTTAACACTTGGAGTAAGTAAAATTACAATCTAAATTTACTTTTATTTCTATCAGTTTGAATATTTAATTAAATCTTGAAATTTCAATTCTAGTTTTAGATAGATTTGTTGTGATTTATTGAATGCAAGTTAATTCTAATATTATTTTATAAATTAGATATTAGTTTATGTAAGGATTTTATAAGTATAGTTCCACTTATCGACTCTACTTTTTCCGCCTTCTTTTTTTTCCAATTGGCTTTTTTTTTTCCTAAGGGAGGTGGGAATCTTCTAAAGACACCAAGAATTTCCCCTTGGTAGTGTCAGATTTTTACTGACTAAACCCACCTCCCCCTTTAGCCAATAAAGTGGGATGAAACCCTTACCTGCGAACGCAGTATATTGGTTAGGGAGTAGGGATAGGAAAGGATAGGAAAATGGATACGGAAACATTTTACCTTTTAATTTTATTTTTGTTTAAAGTAACTATGTACTTGAAAATGGCATTTGTAGTCTAATCATTGTTCAATCATTTGTTTAAAATAAAATACCTAAATCAAAAAATCAATAAAGAAAAACTGAAATAATATAATAATTATAAAAATATATTATCCTTTAGATATTATGAGATGATTAAACCATACTGAAGGTGAATTACCCATTCAGTAACTTGATAACAAAATTTTTTAATTAAATAATATAACAATTTAAAAACAAAATTATTTTAGTTATTCTAGGATACTATATTTTTTTTTTATTATTTCAATAGGATTTTAAAAAGTTTCAATTGAACTCTTTTATATCCTATTTTTAAGCACTTATTAATACCACAGATGTTGTATCTTGATTGATAAAAAGAAAACCTTCGTACATCATAAAAAAAAATGTATTATTTTTAAAAATTTGCATAACAATAAATTTTATAAAAAAAAAATTGTTTCAAACTTTATACCTAAATGTATCTTTAAATGTAAGATTTTATCTACCTGGATTTTTTCTCATTGAAACATTGCAAAAAAACAAACAAAATATGTATAAAAAAATGTTTTAAATATTTTTTTATTTAAGCATATTATGGTTCTAATACTCTTTAACTTTATTTGGCTATTATATTTAACATTATATTATTATGTTTCGAGAGTTAATTTATAACTTTGCAATTTATTTAACAATTGATCGTATGTAAGTCAATTTCGGTTTTCTCAGACAAAATTATTTTAAAATTTGGCCAATAGTTAGAAACTTAAAATATCTCTTGCACCAAGATGTCACAATCCGCTGGATTGGATTGTATTAAGTTGGAAAAATGATATTGGATGAAAAAAGGAATACTATATTCAACTCGCATCTAAGTATATAATCTATATAACCTCTTTTTGGTATCTGATTCTCATCTTTGAAAAGTTCCTTTGGTCCAATTTGCTCCATCAAATTTATATGTTTCAATACTTTTAGAATTTCATCCGTATTCAACTAATCCTCAAATTTCTGTATTTAAATATTTTTAAGCTATAAATTTCGTGATATTATCTAAATTTTTAAACATTTTTGCTATTGTGATAACGATCAAAATTTTACTTTAAAATTTTTTATAGTTATTTTTTTTTGTCTATAATATATATACATATATGTATATTGCATAATTATATACATATAATATAATAATCTATTTTACTTTAAAATTTTTTTTTTTATTTCTTAAAAAGGGCACTTTCGATTTTCTGCTCTAATTAAATATTAAAATATTCAATTTCATCTAAATAATACCTTTGAAAATACATAAATTACTGCAGGGTTAAAAAAAAAAGGAGAAAATTAATATTTCATTTTATTGAATGTATTGTGTACAATACATTTACATATTAGCATATGAATAATAAGTTTAAAATATTATTTGATGAACGATTTATATCCAAAATAATAATATATACATATATATTTTATTTTAATATTTATTAAAGGTGATACAGGTAAAAATATTGTGATTATTATTTTTTTTTTTTTGAATTGAAATAAATTGAAAACCCTTTTTTTTACTTTCCGTTCCCTTCATTCTTCTTATTGGAAAATTTTATATGAAATTTATTTATTTATTTACTTTTGTAAGTTATAACTTATAACTAATTGCAAGGCAAAAATTTGCGTCTTGTTCGGCTAAAATTTCGATCATCTTAAATTTATTTTATTTTTATCTTATGAATGGAATTATACTATTTCTTATCCTTATATTATTTTATTAATATGTTGTTGGATATTTTGTACATGTTTTTTTTTTTTACTTTTGTCTTGTTTTTAGTGTTAGATATTTGGTCGAATGCATAAAACTGAGCTTGAACTCAAATCTATCTTTTTCAAACAAAAATACGAGTTCAAGCGTAGTTCTTGTTTGAAAAAGTAAAATTTGAGTTCAAGCTCAGATTTATGCATTCAAGGTATTGTTAAAGGTGAGTAATCTATTTTCTTTGGGTGTTTTTTTATTCTTGACTAGATTATTTGAAGTTGTGTATTCTAAATGTTGTACCTGATACTATATACCGTGAGCTGTGAGAATGCTTTTTATTTTATCAATTTTTTATAAATATTTACATTTCAGTCTTGAACAATAATCGACAGGCGAGTAATCAACTGTATTAATGAAACTTATGATTCCAGAACCTAAAAATTACTTAAATATGAATAATATATGATTTAAGTGAATGCGCTATGCTTCTTTGACGAGTGGAAAAGAAGCAAAAAAATTAAAAGTTAGAATCTAAGATGATTAGATGAAGTTTATGTATCTAAGATAGGAAATATTTTTTAGTTAATGTATATGCTAAAACATACAATACATAAATTTAATTGATTTAATAGATATACTAAAAGATGATACGATGCGGAAATAAAAGCACTCTAGGTTGCTTTTAAAGAAGATACAAAAAAAAATCATTGTCCTTTTTCTTAATTTTTGTAAAATTATGATATTTACAATTTAAAGTAAGCGTGTGTTTAATTATTAAGAAAATTTTTATAATTAAAAATAAATTGAACTAAAAATAAAACACAGATTATTTAAAACTTCTTTAAAGTAAGTAAAATTGTACAATAAAATATTTACTTTAATCAAGCAAATAATGTCCTTTTTCTTAAGTGGGACGATGGATAACATCGAAAGTCACCCAAAGGAACTGCACGGGGTTCCTTTGGGTAGTGTTGCACTTTTACCAACCAAAAACCACCGCCTTTAAAATCAAACTTTAGGATAAGTCTTTTATTACATAGTTGTATAATGTACAGTTTAGTTTTGGGGAAAAGAATTATTAGAATTATGAAGGATGAAGAAAAAAATTTGGAAAGCTATTTTGAAGAAGGATGTTAATGTTCTTCTGAAATTTCTTTATATCGTAAACATATGAATTATCAATTTTTGGGAACACATGTGCATAAGATTTAATAAACGCGACATGAGCATAACAAATGAATTTCCGAATGCTGTGTTACGCCATCTTGACAGTTCGACAGTGTATGGGACACTCCGTGACAGTCGCCCTCCTTATTTTACGTTTCACGTCTCATGTATTTTATTTCATTTATACATTAATATAATAAAAATCTCTATTGACTTTCAGATCATTGATCATTCTTATTACCATCAAAAATTTATAAATATATTTTTTTTTAATACCATATGTATCCTGAATTCATCCATATGTATCCTGAATCATTTCAAAATCCTGTATTCCTTTTAAATCTATTTTCTATCAGAAAAAAAAATTGAAACAAATCAAATTATTACTTTAAACCTTTTTGAAAGGGTCACACCCATTTCATTTATTTTTTGGTCATTTGTGTCCATATCCACTAACCAAATCCCTCTTCATATTAATAACAAAATGATTGCAAAAAACAAAAAAAAAAACTGTTTAAAATATCCTGTTTCAATATATATCCCTTTTTTATTATTAAGAATAAAAAACTATCCTTTTTTATATGCTTTTAGTTCTGTAATTTATTTAATATCCTTTTTATTTTTATGTATTGAATCACATCCTTGTTGTGCAGAAAATATTGGTCGAAAAGGTTATATAAAATGAACTTGAAAACTTTATACGTTATATGTAACTTATTTAAATTCGGGCGTGAAATTTTCTACCTGCTTTCATTTTAATTTAAATAAAAAAAAAAATCACCAATATAATTTTCTGCTTTAACCCTTAAATCCTTTTTTTTTATTTATACTTTTTAATATAAAGGACAATATTAAATTGTATTATATTGTTATAAGTATATAATAATAAAATAAAAATTATAAAGAATTTATACCTCTCCTATTAAAAAAAATATTTTGCATGGAAAAGCTTCTGATATTTTTCCTTATATTTAACATATTATTTTTTGTTTTCAATGAGTTGTGACCCTTCAAATGACCCTTGTCCACTATTCATGTAAAGAAAATTATAAAAAAACGAAAAACAAAATAAAAACAAAAATTAAAATATTCTTTTAGGCATTTGACGATAAATAGAAAAAAAAAAACAAAATTATTAAAATAATATGGAATGTGGTTGAAATATGGCGATAAATATTGAATCCTTTTTAAGAAAAAAATTTTTTTGTTTTATATGTTTGGATTTATATTATATAGAAATTTATTGAGAGAGATTGCAATTTAATTTTTAGGTAAATAATATTTAATAAATAAAAGTAAACCATTTTATTAGCCTAAAGTATATATATATTTAGTCAATTTATTGCTAGTTAAAAATGTATATTTTGAATAGTTAAAGCGAAATTTATATCGGAACAAGGAACAGTGTAAACAAATTAAAAAATAGGATATATAAATGTTTTAAATTGTATTTATAAATTATTTATGATATCACACCTACAATAATTAATTAAAAGTGAAAAAGCGAATCTAAGGAAGCGCAATAAATATTTTATCTTAAACAATAAATGAGTTGTAGTTGAAATGAAAATGGATTATTTTTAGACAATAAAATCAAGGAAAATGTAATAAACATAAAAAGAAAAAAATTATGTGGTAGACCTGATGGCTATTGTACCAGCAGCTTATCACTAATCAAATAATCATTTTTTTGATAAGCTTTTGTTGCATCAAACCCATATTTAATAATAACTCAATAAAATTTTGATTAGTAAAAAACACTTACTTATAAAAAAAAAAGATTATTTTATTATTTAATAATTGCTAAGTTGTCGATCCCATTACACCCAGAAGCAATTGGGTGTAATATGGATTTTAGTTATTAATTAATCATTCGAAAGGTTGAGTTAAAGCATGAACTGATTTTAAAAAGTGTGTGTCGTAACGTTTTAATGAAAAACAATATTTGACCAAGCCGAATGAGGCGAAATTAAATTGATTTATTCGAAAAAAAAAAATCTTTTAAAGGAATTTATCTATAAATTTGAATTAGAATAGGCCTAATTTTAATATAATAAAAGAAAGGCATGAATTAATGTACTGAAGAATATGACTCAAATTCAAAAGAAAAATATTCTTTTACTTTTAATATTTATATTGTTCATATAATTTTAAGTTAGTAAGTAAGTTAAGTAATAGTATAGGATATATTTTAGATTATATAACACTTTAGTATCTTGAATATCTATATGTAGTTGTATTGTAAGAATATTATCATTTATAACCTAGCAATTATATTAAACTTTGTAAAAAAAATGTAGGTATATTATATATTTTAAAAATTTATATTTTTTAAATCAGAATCAAATTTCTAAATTGTTTTTTTTTTTCAATTTTTTGATAAGTCTGTAAAGCGAAAGGTATAAAATAATATTAAAAGGGGATAGGAAAAAAAACTAAATAGGTTATAGGTCACTACATCTGGATGCAAAACGCGTGCTGAAATAGTTCAAAATTTTTTTTGACCATTCAATTTTGAAATTGGACAATTTTTTAAAAAAGGGGGAGAGCTTAAAATCATCGATAACTATATATAGCCGGTCAGGTAAAAAAAAAACGAGTAATTTTAATTTCTTGATCAGGAGTTTCCAATTAATTTTGATTATTTTTCATAGTAAAAATAAAAATTGTTGTTTGAATGTTGTTAAACATGTCCTTTTTTCGAGTTATCATTACCAGTTTAAGGATTAGGTATAAGTTAAGAGAACAAATATATCAATTTTATAATTTTATTATGAGTACTTTAGTTTTTGTTTTTTTTTTTCATTCGTTTAAGTATTGCTTAAAAGAAAATAAATTTGGTGGACATATTTTTAATGCTCATAAAGGTATAATTTTAGGTGCAGTGACAGAACGTTCGAGTGAATAAAACTCGCAGCCGTTAATTCCTTTTTGAATTGGAATTAAAGCCCATAATTAAAAAGAATTAAAACCCGCGGGCTTTGATTCCTTTTGGATTGGCATTAAGACCCACACTATTTTTTGTTATTAAAAGAAGAGAGTAATATAGAATATGTAGAGCAAACGCATTAGGAGTTATTTTAGAGTTTTGGATAAAAATTGGAGAATCCTCTTTTTCCAGAATATTTACTAATATATACATGTGCGGGATTCTAAATTGGGAGACATTTTAGAGTTGGTTACACAATCAGTGTTATATACTTTTTCTCAAATATGTATTGTAAGGAATTTTGGAAGGAATTTTACAATTGAATTCAAAATTAGGATTATATGCGTTTTACAGAATATTTATACACATCTCTAAGGTCAAAGTCCCTAACACATATGAAAAAAATCAGATAACCTCTCTCAATGTATTAATATATACAAAAAAGGAAGCCTTCCGATTTTGATTACCAAGAAAGTATTATATGAATGAATATACTAAAAAGCAGAAGTAGAAAATGATTTAATCCTTTTCTTTAAGAGTTCAGTACATATCTTGAACTTAAGAAAAACAAAAATATTGAATTATGGTATAAAAATTTGATTTAATGAAAAAAAACTGAATTTTCTGATTTTATAATACCTATTAATACTAATGTTAAAAGTGCATTCAACTTTAAAAAAAACTTTTTTTTTTTCTAATTAAAAAACAAAAACCTATGGTTCATAATGAAAAAATCTTTATTGTTGTCGTGGTTTTTTTAATTAAAAACAAAATTATTGCAAAATCCAATATTTGATTTTAATTTTCATTTAACATTTTAAATTAAAAAAAAAAAACAAAATAATTCAAACCTAGTTTTTCTTTATTTCTTTTATCTTTCATATGAAATTTTTTAATATTAATGAAAAACATAGGTACGTGTAGTATTATCCTTATCCTCTTTCAGTATAAATCTATGTATGTATGTATGTATTTATGTTCTAGGTCAAAGAAACTAAAACCAACCAGAATAGAAAAAAAATAATAATTTTACTATTAGATCAAAGTAGAATATTGGAAACGCATATAATTTTAAAACATATGTCAGGATCTTTGTATTATTTTTTACATTGAAATATTCTGCAGTATGGATTGCATTTGTTTTTTCCTATTAAAGTTTAAATGAAACAAAACTCTAAAAAAAAAAAAAAAATAAAAATGTTCATTGGTATGAAAATTGTATTCCTTAATATGAAAAAAAATTTTCTCATTTATTTGAATTTTATTCTAAGGTTCTTGTTTAAAATTTGAACTGACTGAAAGTTATTAGAGATCATTTTCTAGAATCGTTACTAATAACATTCACTCACTATAAATAATTTCAATCTATTCCTAAATTCATTATAGTCATCATTACATGAAAATTTAAAAAACAAAAAAAAAAAAGGAAAAATTTTAAAAGGTTGGATATAGTTCTTAAAACAAGAGAAAAAAAAGGAAAAGAAAGATAGAATCAAGGATCAAAGTGATACCGATAGAAGTAAGCCAAAATTGTAAAAAGAAAAAAAAAAAAATTAAAAAAAAAAGTAAAATCAGCTATGAATGATAACTACTCTATAGTACTCTTATTTTACAAATAAAAAGAAAACAGTTAAAATAGACAAGGAACATTTGATTTCTTAAAGTAAAGTATAGTATAAGTGACAGGTTACTTTATGTTATATATGTTGTAATATAACAATGTAAATATACTTTATATATGTTATATTATATGCTCGTACATGCAAATACAGTGAAAACATAAAATTTATGTGCAAATATTTATTTACTTAAGTACTAACTGAGTATACTTTACATGAGTACTAAAGGTCATATAACCTATTGTTTGGTTGGTTGGGAGGTGGGAAACTACTTTTGTTTGTATAAAAAGGGAGGTGGTATTTTAGTGAGTTAAAGTCTCAAATAGTCGTGCTTGTTCCACTTCTCTGTAGTGTCTTTCAATTATTCCCACTTACCATCGCAAAAAAAAAAAAATATAAAATTATAATTCAAACATAGCGATCAATTTATAATTTCAAACATAGTTTCATTGATTAGGATATGTCAAAACAATGATCGAAAATATTTTAGCTATAAGAAACATGTTTAATTCTATTTTCAGAGGTGGAAAAAGATGACCGGGAAGATCAAAAATCGTTGATAACTATATGATCTATAACCAGCCTGTAAAGTTAATAAATAATAATAGTTATACAACTTTATTTTCTGGTTCTGGGTTTATTTCTGTGAAGGTAGGGAATCCCCAAATTTTTAGTCTAAGTTTAGCTGGGTCTAATTATTTTGAAAAGTAAAATTGCAGCTATTACTGGAGTAACACTGAAGATGAATTAAAAGGACGACTAATTGGATCTAATTACAAATGTAAATAAGTATTAGGGTTCTTAAATTTAATATTGAACATATCATACAGAAGTTTTTCAATAAATGTTCTTTTTTTTTTTTCAGAGTGACTGCAGCTGTTTGATGAACATAAATGATATGAAGTGAAACATTTCTCTTTATTTACGTTATTACTCTAAGATAATGTATAGTATATGATATAATATAAAAGATATAAGAAGATTAAAGAAAAAAGTACAATTTCTTAAAACATCATTATAATAACATTTCAGGATAATGTGTTAGACCAAGTTACGACATAAATAAAACGGGAAACAATAATTTTAATTAGATAGTGTATAATTTTTTTTTAAAAAAAGTGTCATAAATTGATAACTTAGAACTTTGATTACTTAAAAAAAAATTCTAAATTAATAAAAACAATATTATAGAATTTTGATACTCTTAAGTATACCAACATTTATCTTTAACATGACTGTTAAATTGAAAATAAATTTCCATAACTGTTTATACGTATGTGAAGTTTTTTTTTCTTGTTGGATTATATAAGAAATTGATAAGTAAGAATGCAGAATAAGTTAGGATGGATATAAAAAATTCTTTTCCATTTTTGGTTTTTTTTTTTCGCGAGAAAAAATAACTTCAATAAAATAACTCGACATAAGAAATATTACATTGGTAACAGAAAACATTTCTCTTATTATTTTTAGTTAAAGGACTATGTTTTTATTTTTTCTTTTGTATTTGTTGTTTTGTTTTTGTATAATTTTAATGTGTCTAATACTGTTTTTTTTGTTTTTTACATTTTTTGTTATTTTTTTTGGTAATATTTTAGCTTTGATGGAATGTTATAGAATGGTTACCATAGTTTTTTTTTCGATTTGATATAGAAAGAAAATCAGGTGAAAAATTAAAAAAAAAAAAAAAAACAAAACCAAACGAATTGAAATAAAATTGTATAAAGGATGATTAGAAATTGCTTGTCAATTGTTGTAGTTTAAAATAAAACGAAAAATAGAAAGGAAATAAAGAGAAAAGAAATTGTTTTAATTTAATGTTTTAAATCTAGAAAATTTTCTGGATATTTTAATTTCAAAGGTAAATTATTTTTATTAAATACCTATGTACCTATTTTTGAATTTTTAAATAAATGACAAAAGAAAAAACCATTATGCAATTTAATATTTATTTCTTTTTCTAAAGCATTGCTTAAAACAGATGATCTTTTCGCCAGTTCTCTAATTTTAATTTATTTTTCAATTAGTAGGTACATATTAAGAACACATTTTAAACATAAATTTTAACTATTTAATATTATTTTTTTTTAAAAAGCTCATATGAGTGTTAAGTTGATCTTAAGTTATTTTTAATAATTAAATTATTTTTTGTTGCGGCCTCGGTTGCCTAGTGGGTAAGAGTATCTAATAAATAAGGAAGAAATTCTGTTTGTTTGTTTATTTGTTTGTTTGTTTGTTTGTGCCCTTTTCACGTAAAAACCACCAGTCCGATTGCAACCAAATTTTGCAGGAACGTTCCTACGACCCCGGAAAGTGTTATAGGCTACATCGCGTTTCGGTTCATTAACCCTTTGCGGCCCGAGAGCCATTTAAAGCCGTTTCTTTTTTTCGTTGTCCTGCCTAAACGGTTTGATTGATTGAATTGAAAATTTGGACAAATATTCTTCTTATCATTGGACGGGTACCGAAGAAATTTGGATTCAATATGTTACCCCGATTCGGCCCGGCGGGCTTCCAAAAAATTTTTTGTTTCCGATTTATGTCCAATTTTGTATGGTGGTTTTATGGCCTGAAAAAAACCCTGTGACAAATTTTTATGAAGATCCTGTAACCCGTTTGGGCACGAGAGCCGAACAAAGTTCATTAAATTTTTCTGTTGTCCTACGAAAAGGGTTTGACCAATTGAGTTGAAAATTTACAATAGTGTAGCTCTTTACCACAGAAGCTCACTGAGTTGATTTGGTTTCGATCCATTAACCCGTTTCGGCACCAGGGGTCAGTGAAGTTTTGTAATTTACTTAGTTGTCGCGCTTAAACGGTTTTGCCAATTGATTTGAAAATTTACAAAAGTGTAGCTCTTTACCACAGGAGCTCACTGAGGAGATTTGGTTACGATCCATTAACCCGTTTCGGCACCAGGGCTCAATAAAAATTTTTAATTTCTTTGTTGTCGCACTTAAACCGTTTTACCAATTGAGTTGAAAATTTACAAAAGTGTAGGTCTTTATAACAAAAGCTTTCTGAGTTGATTTGGTTACGATACATTAACCCATCAGGCTGCAGGCCATGAAGTGTCTCATTTTTTGTTGTTCTGCTTAAACGATTTGACCAATTGAAAATTTGCACAAGTATTGCACTTTGGCACACAAACTCATTCAATAAATTTTGTTGTGATACATTAACACATTTCGACACGATAGACTGTCAAAAAAAAATTTTGTTTCTAATTTCGGTCTAATTTGGGAGGATGAATTTATGGTTCTAAATAAAGCCTGTGACAAAATGTTTGTTAACGTTTATTAACCCATTTCCGCACGAGCACTTATTAATAAAATTTTGCCTAATTTTGTGTATTGTTATTATTATTAAAAAGATATTTCCAACACTCTTTACTTTTATCTATACTGTTTCTAATATTCCATAAAAACCTTTCAATGCAAATTTCTAATATAGAACAGTAATTAAAGTAACCTTATTAAGTATCTTAAGAAAACTGTTTTTAAGTCTTAACAACATAACATTTTCATGTTAAAAAACAGAAATAATCTCCTACATTAGACAATCATCATGTCATCATTCAGAAATGCATTACTTAAATGTGGTCTTTACATGTGGTCTACCTATATAAGATGCATGTGCATAACATGTCTCCCATAAAATATCATTGAAATATGTACATATAGTATGTATAATATCCGTATATTTAAAAATAATAATAATAAAGAACAGAAAACCTTACATTCTTATCCATATACTATTTTTACACATATTTTTAGCCAATCAATTAGGAAAAATAATTAGAAAAACTAAAGGTAAAAAACTTCTGGTTGATTTATAAAGGTAAAAAACAATCATGTATTTTTTATATTGAAAATATGTTAAACAGAACCTGAAATGTACGCATTTAAAAAGAAGTTTTTTCCAAATTTGAAGAGCTGTCGGTGCTGTAGGATCTCCAACGATGAAGGTACATAAAAAAGTTGTTCTACAACATTACTCTTTTAAGAGACCTATGCATAGTTAATATTTCATTGCTCTTTATTAAACAGTATATAAGTTTTGTAAACAGAAGGATTGACAGAGCGAAACTAATAGCAAATTTTTCAAAATGTGCTTAAAAGGATAATTCACAAAAACATGAAGTGACATTACTTACGAAAAAAAATTATTACATTATGGTCTTTTATAATTGAAATGCAATTTTATGTTTAGGTATTAACGTATATATTGTAAAAACTCACTTCGCTGTAATTGTGTACTCAATACATTATTGATTCCTTTAAAGATTTTTTGTAGACGAATTGTCTTTAATTTTTCGCTCTGTTTATTCAATTTAACTAAATGTAATAAAAAATAGAATATTAACTACCAGTATCTGAAAATATTATAAATATACGTCAACTATATTAATTAAATTATATTAATTCAAAAACAAAAGTTAATAATTTTTATTTCATAAAGCCGATCAAATACTCCGGGCAACGCCGGGTACTCTGCTTGTATAAAATATGCTGTAAACACCAAAAGAGTGTAGGTTCAAATCCCCCACAGGTCGTAAGAGTTATTCCCCCTTACGACATTTACAGCCACCCCTAAAAAGGAAAGGCTGTGTAATTTCCTGTTCACATTTATGTGGCAGAGAAAAGCACTTAAAAAAAAAAAAAATTATTATTTTTTCTACAAAATGTTTATAATTTAGGACTTTAAAGTGTTACACTAAAGTATTTTGATTTCTGAAACTTACAAAAAATGCAAACCGGAATTTAAGATTTTATTACCTTACTAATCTTTAATCAAAAACTGGATGGCACGGTAGTAGTACTCATAAATATCCTAATTATCCAATACTCCTAAGTTCCGACATAATATTAAAATATTTCTTTTGTTTTAATCTGATTCCATATTGTTGTAACACATTTTAAAGATACAGATAGAAATTTAAAATAAAAAGAAAGAACAATAATTTAATTATTTAAAATATATGTATTTCAGAAAATTTATTAAAAAACAATAAAAAAGAAACAATTATTTTTGTTCATGGAAATTCTAATTTTGTGAAAACTAATAGAGAAACAAATTTTGTAACTACCGAAAATTGCGTTTGATATTTTAACCACTTTATGATATGAATTTCAATATCTTCTTAAGTTACGATATCTATATTTTTGTTTTTCGTGCTGGTTGTTGAACTGTCCGTTATACTGACAGAAAGAGAAAAAGGAAAGAAATAAAAGAAAGAAAGAAAGTATGCTAGGAAGGTATATGCGAAAATAAATTGTTGGGAATATACTCTTAATATAATTAGAATTGATCTCAGTAATTTCGTATTGAATTAATATGTGAGAAAGTACTAGGTTTTATCACATGTAGAATTACTTAATTTCGAAACAAATTTTGCTTATATTTGTTATAATTTTTATGGATGAGTCCAAAAATCGACAAAAAACAAAATCCATAATTATTTTAGTCAGAAAAATCCACAAAAAAATTCACAATTATTTTAAATTCTTAGTTGTTAAAATTTATGTAGGTATGTAAAAATAATAAGAAAGAACTTTATTTTTTCGATAATTTGTTTAACGGGGATTTGGAGGTGGCAGCCCTCACTATTTTAAATTATTTGTTATGCAAATAAATATGTAAAAATAATAATTAGGAAGGACTTTTGAGTTGGTTACAAAATCAGGGTTTAATAATTTGTTTAGCGAGGTCTTGAGAACGGTAGCCCCCCACTTCTTTATATTTTTTGATGTTGAAATATGTATGCAATGAAAAGAATTAGGAAGAAATTTAAAACTTTTTACAATATCAGAGGTTTTTGCTTTTTCCAGAATATTTTTTGCAAATTTTTCAATTTATGGATTTTTTTTTGTGAATTTTGGCTTTTAGATTTTTATTTATGGATTTCAATTTGTGGTCACCAATCCAACTTTTATATTTTGAGTACTGAACTACAATAACAATTTGGATAAAAAAATATTACTTTTATTGGCATTTTAATCTGAACCTCTCTAATGAGAACTTTTTGTTCAAATAATTAGGTTTATATAATTTCCTTAAGTTGCTCTTAGTATTATATAATTTTTTCTGTAATCATTTGTTAAGTAAAGTTAGTAAAGTTACATTTTATGGTACCACTAACTTAAATATATTAATCGAAATTAGGTATTATATATATATTTCTTTGAAAATTTATTGCAATTTGTTTTTTTTTTTTTTTATATTATGGTTGATTCCATCACTTTATTGTAAACTAAATCATTAAATAAGAGAAAAGAGAAAAGAAAAAATCAAAAATAAAATATAAACAGCTACCAAACCAACAATAAATAATTTTTAGATATTATATCCAAACAATGAAAAGATGTGAAATTATTCATGTGCTATCAGTTTTATTTTGTAATGTTTTTGTATTTTGTTTTTTTTTTTTGCTATACTTTATATGTTCACCCACATAACAATTTTAATCCCATATCTGTTTTACTCCCTACATTTTCTCCAGGTCTTCTCACCAATCATTTTTCAAAAAAATAAAATATATAAATAATGTATAAAAAATGTTCTATATAAAAACAACAAATAATATTGTTTATTTTTTTTTTTTTGTTATTTCATCCTTTATTTAGGACTCAAAGGACGCTATATAACAACAATATAAGGATACGTATTTTTTTTTAAATAATAAAAGAAAATCTAGAAATAAAATTGGAATTTTTCAATTTTTTTGTTTTTCTTTTTATTTTGCAAAAATGATGTGGTGTTAAAAAAGAAAAACCATTAACATTAACCCTACAGAAGAAAAAAAAAAGAGAAAGAATAATAACAAAAGACAGGGAAAACCATCAAAATTTATTCAAAAAGAAAAAAAAAATAAATAAACAAAACAGAAGAAAAATGTTCGCTTTCGTGTTGCCATAAGGCTTCAATGCTCATCAGTTATCTTAGGTTTTGTTTTTTTTTTATCATCTAAATATATGTTGGATAGTAGGATGCAAAATGATGTTGAGACATTAGGACATATTACACAACAAATTTCCGTAAAAAAATACAAATTGGTATTACAAATTTGTATTTTTCGTTTTCCATTAGATTTTTCCGATTTGTATTCCGTATAAAAATAATTAATAGATTTAAAATAAGATGGTGATGAAAACTAAAATTAGAATATAGAAACGCTAAAAAAATAAACAAAAATTAAAAGAAAATTATTTTATTTTAGCCATGGAAAAATTTTGTCGGCATTATTAAATTATAAGTGTATGTTACTATATTGTAACACTTAATTATCTTGAAAACTTAAGTTAAAAAATCTGGCCTAGTCACCTTATTATAGGAACAGTGTAGAAAGCACTGAAATCTAAAAATATATGTATATAAGGAGAGTACATTTTTTCAAGTTCAATACAAAATATTTTGAAATATAGATTTAAATTTTAGTATAGCCCCCGTGACTTTGCACAAATATGTTTAACCATAATTAAAAATGTTTTGCCACGGTCCGGGTTCTTTATTACAATAAATTAAAGCTGTAAAATAACCCTTTAAAATTTTATTTTATGTTTTGTATTTTTTATCATATATCTTAAACTAAGAGGCCTTATTTGCTTTTGCATTCTGTAAGCTGAAATGCTTTTCAAGTTATAGAAAAAAATTTCAAAATAGATATTAACAAATATAAAAAATTCATTAAGGGGATCAAATAGCTTCAGATAACCATAAAATGTTGGCGAAGGGCGGTATTTTTATTTCAGGAGATATAATAAAGAATACAAAATTACAAAAATAATCCTTGAACGTCTATTTGATCCCTTGAATAACATCATGGGGGAGAGCGTGACAAAACATGTTTATTGATGCTCAAGCATGTTCAAGCATGTTTGAAGAGAACTGGAAAGATATCGGGCGCGGGAGCTTAACTAAAATATAGCCAACATTTTTAATGAACTAAAGTCACTATATAAGAAATAATCGAATCCATCTTTTTCATTTATTTAATCAATGGTGTTTTGAATTTAACAATCCAGAAATATCATTTTTATGTAATAAAATAATCTAATATCTTAGTTAAATTTGGCTTCTTGACTTTTTAATTAATTGTGAGTATGTATTTTTTTCTTCAAATTCCAATTCTTTACTTTACTTTTTTACCTTTACCCCAACCTCAACCTCAACACAAGTTTATATCTTTAAATTCTATTTTGTATAACATATGTGATAGATTCATTGTCACATATATGTATAACTTGTTATATTTTTTATAAAATATATTTTGTTAAACATAAATAAATAAGGGGACTCGTTGGCCTAGTGGGTAAGAACGTAAAAAAATATACGCTGTCAACACCGAGGGAGTGTGGATTCGAGTCCCATACATGTCGTAAGAGTAGGGAATACCCTATAAATATTAAAGGCTGTGTAATTTTCTGTCCACATTTATGTAGCAGAGAAATGCATTAAAAAAAAAAAAAAAAAAAAATAAGAAATTTGCAAAATAAATTGTGAAATATTTTTGCGCACATCAGTGTATATTAATAAATATTGTTTTTTTATTTTTTATTTTTCCCATTTTGCTTAATATATGTAAATCACATACATATATATATATATATACATGTACATATACATATATTTATATATGGATGTAATAAAGCTTACCCATCATGGATCAAGGATCACATATATTTATCATTTTCCTTATCTTTTCGAATTGAACACAATAATGTTCTGATGGATAAGCGCTGTCAATGGAGAATAAAAACAGCAAAACAGAAAAAAACAAAAAAAAAAATGAAATGATAAAAGAGAGAGACAACAAAAAAAGGAAAATCCGTATTTCTTTTGTTATTTAATTTTTCTGTTTTTGTTGGTTTCTTTAAGTTAACAAGTATTTTGTGTACATCAACTTTTATAATATATTTTATTATTTTTGTTATTACTTTTTTTTTCGCGAAAAAAAAAAAGAAAATGAATATTATTTGACATTTTCTTGTGGTGTTTTATTATAATTTTTTTTTTTTTATTTTTCTCACGCTTTACAATTTTCTTTTTATCTAATGTGTTATTGAGTAATTTTTTTGTTTTTGTGGTTTTTTTTTTTTGTTGAGAGTGATTTTATTAAAATAGCACATGAAGCTAAAATAGATGAGCTTAAAAAAAAATACAGTTCAAAATACAGTTTTGAAGTACAATTAATTGTTTTATTTTATTTTAAAATTTAATTCATAATCAAAATATTTTTATTTTCCTTTTTCGATAAAATAAGGATATGGGTTATGGCTATTTCATTTGAAAAAACAAGTAAAAGTAACAGTAAGTCGATGCAACCGACTTATTTATACCCTACATCTAAAAAATTCAAATTAAATTAAAAATCCATAAGTTATTTTAGTTAGGTATTTAATATACCTAAGCTAAAAAAATAAATGCTTTTACAACCTTTGTACAAAATTTCAGATTTCTATCTTTATTAAATTCGAAAATATGTTTGACCACCACCCCAATTCATCTCAAATTTTAGAGACATCATCAGAACAGGGTAGAACACTCTTATATCAAATTTCAAGTAAATATGCTTCGAAAATATGCTTGTTCGGTTTTGGGAGTTGTGTTGGAGGTACCCGAACAACCACTCCAATTCATCTCAAATTTTAGGGATATCAGGGATTCAGAAAAACACACCCTCGTACAAAATTTTTAGTTTCTATCTTTATTAATTTCGAAGATATGCGTATTCTGTTTTGGGAGTTGTATGGGAGGTACCCGAACCCATGGTCCGATTTCGCCAATTGCAATCCCCGCCTTACTTTAGTCATTGTTAACCTACAGTATAAATTTCATCAAAATAGCATCATTATTTTTTGAGTTATCATGCGTACAAACGGATGGACGGACGGACATCGCTAAATCGACTCAAGAGGTGATCCTGATTCAGAATATGTATACATGTCCATATCTAACTCGCTTCCTTTTAGTGGTTACAAACACCATACCAAAGTTAATATACCCTATACTTTAAGTGTAGGGTATAACAAGTCTACCCATCAGTTTTCTACAAATGAACATGCAGCATTATTAGTGATTCATTGTGATTCATTTTTCTAAACTCTATTTTTTTTTTTTGTCTTTCATTCAATAAGTCGAATAAATTTTCGTGGGCCCAATTCTAAGAGTAAATGAGGAAATTAAGAAAATGGTGGTGTAACTCACTTAAGGGTGCGTAAACAGCACGTTCTTTTAAGAAATTCTTTATTATTATTTTTTATTTCGTCAAGAAATTCTTAAAAATTTATGATTTCGTGTTGTTTTGGCTCCTTTTATTTGTGGTTTCCGACAAAACACTAATTTCTTTTTTGTTAAAATTTTCTTATGTTTATTAATAAATTATTATCTTTAATATCATTTTTTTTATCATAATAGCAAAAGTATCTTTCAGAATTATTGTGTTAGTCCTTTTTTGGGTTTTTTGATTTTGAGGACCTTATACTATTAAGAAATTCAATTAATGATTTGTACAATTTCGATTTCATTTGGCTAATATTTCAGTTCATCTATGTTTCAGCATTTCTCTGTTTTGTATTCTAAAAATCAAACAAATGAAAAAACTTTAACCAAGTTTAAACAAAACAACACAACGATATAACAATTACGCGTTTTAGAATTGGTTAAAGTCATTTTATTCAAAAATTTTGCCACCTAATTTAGTTAAAATTCTAATAATTATAATTTTTTTTTTTTGTACTGTTTACTACATATGTAATTTTGTTTTTGAAAAAAAGGATTATAATCTAAAAAAAAAAAAAGTAATAGCTAATAAAATAAAATTTACATAATAAAACAAATATATTTACATAATATAAAAGTGTATAACATAACATATAAAAAAATTATATAATATCACAATGTACATATATATCTATATAACAGTAAAACTTTAACAGTTAGTTTTATAATATATTATGTACATTTAAGTTTAACTTAAGTATAACGGTAAATATTTGCAAATTCATAATTGAATTTATTAGAAACTTAACAAGAAAAAAAGTATTACAACTGAAAGTACAATCATTTCTTTATAAAATATTTCATATCAAAAAAATGAAAAATTTTATTGTTTGGTCTGTCGTACTATCGATCCGTCTGTTAGCTTATCTTGAATATGAAATTAGTTTGATCTGATCTGAAATTAGAAAGCCTGAGATTTCTTTTTTAAATTTATAGAATCTCGAACAAAAATGTTTATATCAGACAGGACACATTTTTAAATTGTATGAGTGATTTTTAAGTTTTTCTTCTTTTATAGTAGATGGGAACTATCACTGATCACTGAAGCTAAGCGATAAGTTTTAGATTTTTTACAAGATTGAACACCATAATTATTTTTGATTAAACGGTAATTTCAAAAATTTTTGATAAAAACGTACTTTTTATATAAAATGAGAATAAGATTTCAGGGTAAAATGGGTCGAATGCATAAAACTGAGCTTGAACTGGAATCTCACTTTTTCAAACCAAAAACTACATTTGATTTCGAAGTATTCATTTGAAAAAATGTGATTTGAGTTCAAGTTCAGTTTCATGCATATTGTCGGAAAAAAATGTTAATATGTATTCACTTTAAATTTTTATTTGTGCTATGTATATCTGCCCTCTATAATATGTTGATGTTCTTTTCATTTTGAGTACTGAGCAGAGTAAGAATGAGCACCAGAGATCATATTCATTTTTTAATGAACAGGCCAATTTTTTTTTGGTTTAAATTGACACCCATTTGACAAGTCGTCTATAAAATAAATTCAAATGATAATTTCTGTAAAACGTTGTTTTTTTTTCATCTTGAGTTCGGACCAGGGTAGGATGCTCATGGACTTCTATTAAACTGCAAGTAACATTATAAGTTTTACAACAACAAGCTTTACACAACATTATAGTTTATGTTTTGTAAGAATTGTCTAAATGTTTTAAGTTTAATCATTTTAAATGCCTTTGGATTATTTATACATTTGTATACGTATAAATGAAGTTTTGTCTGTTATAAGTTAAACAGAGTTAAACATCGAAAACTGTTTTACTTCTATGATGCTATCCTGCTTTTCTAAAATTATATATGTATATATTATTTGTAAACATTTTGTTTACTTTATTTGTTAAAGTTTTGTTTTTTGTTTGACATTTTCTAACTGATTTTTTTTAATAGGTAATCCTTGCGCAAATATTTAACATGTATACATGTTATTTTTGTATCTTTTTTTTGTTATAAAAAATGAAATTTTTCGTCCATTATGAAAAATTTTCCATTATGTCCTTTAAAATTCGATTTTCCATTACATATTGGATATAAACACTTATGTATATAAATATGTGTAATTTTTCAGATCTATATGGAATATGTAAATATTATATAGATTTGATTTTCTTTATTATAATATAAAAAAAAAGAGAAATACATATAGTAATATCCCAAGAGGGCATAAGGAAATGGATTTTAACATTTATTTATGTTTTATTAGTTCTTTTTCTAATGTATGAACATATATATGTATGAACATATTTATAAATGAAGTATATATGTATGTAAATTTTATTATTAGTGTGTTCAAAATAATGTCATGTATGATGGCTTCCTTATTTTTTGTTTTTTTTTTTTGCTTTTAGTTTTATCATTTCTTAATAGCTTATTATTGGATTCTATGGGACTTTATCCCATTTCGTAATTTATTACCCGACAGGGGTGTTTATTTGTCATTCAATATAAAGAGAAAAAATATATTTTTTTTTTCTTTACAGAAAAATAACATGCAATTCTACTCCCCCATTAAAAATTTGTTTGGAAATTTATGTTATCACAATATGTGTATAGGTAAATGTATTTGTGTGATATTGTAAGCTATATTGAAATTATTTCAATACTTTATCTATGTATTAAATTTGAAAAGAAAAAATTCTAAGAAAAAAAAAAAAATCGGAAAATTATTGTTGTCATCCCTCATAGCTATTTATAAAAAAAAAAGTGCACTGTTGTGTGTTATTTCCTTTAACATACGAAAAACAAAATAAAATGCTATTTAACTTTACATGTGTACATGTATAGTACGCTATTAAAGGATAATATTTTGATGATATACACTATATTATATTCATAATGTTAACATTAAAATTTACAATATCGGACAAAATTATTATAATAGTTAATAATAAAAATAGTCTTAAATTAGACTGTTATTTATAGGGTGACACTGCGACTTTTTAATGTAGATCTATTGTGCCCCGACGGGTACTATGTATTGTGAATTTCGTCTCCACTTATAATACTTCTGTCAGTTCTAAGAAAGTAAAGGTTTATGTAAGGTTTATTGTTGGCAGTTCATCTTCGGCAACGGAATAAAGCTCCACAGTTTTTCAGTAGGTGATCTGCAGTCTCTAGGAAATAGTATTGAGAGAATCTATTATATTGAGACTTGTTAATTTTTTAAAAAATTTTTAATTCAATTTATCCATTCGTTTATCGGTCTGCTTGCAAAACTTACACCGTTAAAGATGAAGGAATAATATTTTAACCATGAATAAGTTTCATTACAAAATTAATTTTGTGGAATATCAATTTTCTGTAGCTTCACCAATTACGGTGCTACAGCTCCTTATACAGCTCGTAGGTCTGTAGATTTATATCTTAAGTTCTGCTGAATATTTTTTCAATCGAGAGATGAGTTTTTACAAGTTTGTCTTACATGAAAATTTAAACAAAGATATTTACATATTTTGATTCATAAGTCACCATTCTAAAATACTTTTTTTATATCTTTTTGAAAATATGTACCTTTAAAAACCTTTGGTCTACATATTGCCTTGTGTAATTAAAAGTTGCTCATATTTCATTTAATAAAAAAATTATTTTTTTTCTAAAAAAACTTACTGTGTTTTAATTAATGGGCAGCACATTGAACACATTAGAAATTGAAGACAAGCATTTAAGATGCTCTGTGTAACTTGGGATGTTAAGTGAAGTAAGAAATTGGATGATGATAATTTTGTATTAAATAATTTTTAAAATAAATTTATTTTACAATTCTAAACGAATAATAATTAGATTAAATTATTAATTTTTTTTTGTTCAATAATATTTTGAACGTTATATTTTGTCAGATACTGTAGAAATTCACACATGATTTTAGAAGCATGTAATATCTTATTATATTATCGAGGAGTTAAATTAACACCACATATGAGAAGTTGCTGATAAGCATTTGTATTTTATTATAAACATTTATACATTTTTTTTTGTTATGTTTTTCTAAATAAATCCTGAGGGGGAGGGTACCAGAAAAAAAAAAATGTTTTTTTTTAATACCTAAAACATACAAAAGGCAAAATATTATACTAAAAAATAATTGAAGGACATTTTTCTTTATTTTATTTTTTTTATTTTTTTATTCAGGACAATCAGGACAGAAAAAAAAAGATGGAAACTAACTGTTTATTTATAATATATTTTATGTGTGGATGCATATATGTGTAAACATATATATATAATTGTTTATAATAAATATTTGATCCTAAAGGTTTGTAAAAAGAGAAAAAAAAAAATTATGGATATTTATGTATATTTTATCCTTGTTTAAAATTAACTGTCATATGACAACGTTACGGGCGTTTTTCAGTAAGTATTTTTTTTTTATAATATATGTGTACTTTGTATATTTTTTTTTTTTTTTTTGGATAATAATGGAAGAAATTTATCTTTTTCAATATAATCTTAAAAAAATGAAAAAAGTTGTGGTTATGGGCGTGTATATCTTATGTGATTAGGTTTAATTGAATTTATATAAAAAAAAAAGAAAAATTGATAGATAGAAAATATTAGTAAGAATAAAACCAATAAACCAATAAACTTTTATTTTTTTTTCTTTTCTTTTAAAATCAAGTCTTTTGCAGTTATGATTCGCGCTCAATAATGTAATTTTTCTGTACCTTTATTAAGTTTTAAAACGTTGGCATATGTTTTCTTTTCTTTTAAGAATAATTTTTAAATATGATTTGTTTTTTTTTTTTTGTTTTGTGTTGCTTTTTTTAGATTTTATATTTTTGCTTTCGAAATAGATTCTTCGTCTATTAATATCTAAAGATCATAGTTGATAATCTTTGTTACCCTGAATTCCTTAGTGTATTATCTTAAGACATTTTGTTGAAAAATTCTGATCATATCATTTCAAATTTATATTGCTAGAAGTTAAAATTTTTTTTTTAGTGCACTTTGTTAGAATCTTTTTGCCTTTTTTTTTTTACAAAATTTTAATGCTTGTTCTTCCTCATCCATATTGAGTTTTGATAGCAAGATGTTACTGTTATTGCATTTTTGTAAGTATCCTTGTTGATTGTTTTTATTCTATCCAGGTAATAGAAACTCCTTATAAATTTAATTTGTTGACAGTTTAGTTTAATATTATATGTTATCCTTTTTATGTTTTGATAACAATAATTTCAAATCGAGCAGTGATGAGCGCAAACTTTTTAAAATATTGCTATAATTTCTTTTTTTTTGTACAAGCTATTCATTGAAATGAAGTCATCAAAAGAAAGCAATCTAAACAATCTTAAGACATTTCTCTAAACATAAATCTAAAAAATCGAAATTTCACGGTATTGAAACTGATAAGAACGTCTATAAAATTTCATGGGAACTCAAAACTCTTACTCTTAAATGCTAAAAATATGGTCAATGCTTCCCCTTGCGTGTTTTTAATGTATTGTTTTACAATTTGTAACAAATCTTTATTAATTCGTTTCTAATTTATTTCACAACCCTCAATCTAACTTTTTTTTGTTTTTTAAATAGAACCTGGATTATTTTAGAATAGAGAACATTTAATTATTATTAAGTATAGGATTTTTTTTGAAAATATGATTCATTTTATAAGGACTCCTTTTTTTTTTTAAGTAATTTATAATATTTAAAGAGTTATTTAAAAATTTTATTTAAAAAAATAATGAACTTGAATTTATTTTCCACCAATCTTCTAAATCAAAAAAAAAAAAACAAAATCGAATATGAAATATAAGTATCAAAGCGTATTTTAAATTCAATTGGGAGTTTATGTTAATTCAAAAAAACGTTGTTTATAAACAGTCACAAATAAAAAGGAAAAAAAAAGTAAATTTCAGCTGTTCAACCACAAATCTGATCCTTAAAAAAAAATAAAAAACTATCAAAAACATTATAGAGATCGTCTTATTAACATGTAAATTTTGTTTATAGTATGTGCTTAGAATCCTTAGCATATTATTATTGTAAATAGCGAAACTTTAACAATTTGATACAATGTTAATAAAAAAAAAATAAAAGAAAAAAATAAAACAAAAAAAATAAATCAAATAATAAAATATATAAAAAATTAAAATTTTCAGGAAGAGATTAGGTGCGTATATACAATACAATATACGCCAAAAACGAATCCTTTTTTTTCTGTTTTTTTTTTTTTTGATCAACTTACAATTTATTATTGTTAACAGACATCTGTCTGATTATATGCAAATGAGGGCACGAACCGAACAGAACTTTTTTTTATAAGTGTGTGTGTTACATATATATATATAAATATGTATACATAGTATTCACATACATATGTATAAATATATATGAAATAAATTTGAGGAAAAGGAAATAATAATTCACCAAGGGTGGAGTGAATCACAATTTTAATGTTTATCAAGCCTACACATATCAAACTGCAGAAAATCCTTTGTATACATATTAAATTATTTAAATTTTGATGCAATTTTGCATATTTAAATACATTTTGTTTAATGTTAATAATAAAGTTAAATATATATGATTATATAAATAAATACGAATAAATATGTTAGATAAATTTTGCAATTTCATAATTTTACAATATTATTTATCTTAATTTTCCAGGTCTTTAGTTTAGATTATATTTTGTGTTATTTTGTTTAAAATCTTTTAATTTTGTGTATTATGTATGTTAATATGCAGATAAAATATTTATGCATGCATAACTAAATATTGTAAATGAAATAATCACAGAGCTCTAGTCTAGTTAGCATACATTCCTGCTAATGATTAGATGATTCATATATAGATGTTAATATAGCAGGAATGTTAATGATTAGATGATTCATATATAGATGATTCATATTAATCATATTTATGTAGATCCTAGGATCAAATCTCAATAAATGTTAAATATAATTTTATTTGACTTTTTATATGATTCAACTTTTATTTGATATTTAATTAAAATTAGTATATACTATAATAGCTAAAATTACATTTGACTAATTGCTAATTGAACTAAAACATTTATACAAATAACCAAATTAATTTGGATTAAAAGTGGTGTACTTACTATACTTAAATATGTTAGATTGAAGTACGCAAATCTGAAGGATTTCATATATCAGGTTTTTATAGCGCCAACCATTACGGAGTTGCAACCCCCCAAAAGTTGGAAAAACTGGATTTATTATTTAAATTTAGCAACACTTTTAGTTAAAACTTTGAAAACTTTTGACGAACGAAGATCTTTTAGAATTACCATAAGTTGTTTCAGAATTTTTTTGTGCCACCCCATGTTTAGCAGTTATTAGGATTAAAACAATTAAGAATTTACTATTTTAAGATATCAGTTGTTACTTAGACATCTATTCAAATTTTTTTCCAAAGTAAAACGCGAAAATTAAAGCTTCAACATTATAATTGTACATATGTGTTAATTGCTTTTCTTGATTATATAGGGTTTTCTTAAAATTGAAGAAAATGTCTCTTGATTATTGATAATTTTTTCTTACATATAAAATTTTAAGAAAACTTGGAAATTTTGGTTTTTTGGAAAATATGAGTCTTTAAGAACCTTTTGTTTTACATTCTGCCTTGTTTGTTTAAGGGAGGTTCTTTAATATCATCTATGACACCAATTTAGAATATTTTAAATTGCAGGAGAATTCTGTTTTCCCACTTCATAGTTTACCTATGAAAGTTAATGAAAGATAAATAACCATAATCAAAGGGATTACGAACACTTTAAGAAAATCAGTTATCCTGTAAGAAAAAAAAAATTTTAATGTAGTCTTTTTGTTTTTTCCCTAAGGGAGGTGCGAATCTTTCAAAGTCTTCTAAGAATTCTCCCTTGGTATAGTGTCAGATTTTTACTGACTAAATCTACCTTCCCCTTTAGCCAATATAATGAGATGAAAACCCTACCTGCTAGGGAGGAGGAATAGAAAAGGATAGGGTAATAGGATGCATTGAATTGCGAGTAGGACTGTAAGAAAACAATGAAGTTTAGTAGCAAAACATAAAAATATGATTTTAATATACCCAATGTATCCTGGTAATAATTCTAAATAAGAAATTCAAAAATAATAAAGCATCTTTTAAAATGTCTCAATAATGGAAAATTTTAACTATAAATGTGAAAAAATTATTTTCTATATTTTTTTTACTAATTAATTTTTTTTTTGTTTTTGGTAAAGTCTGTCTAATAATAACACAAAGAATATCATAAATAAATTAAAATAGTTCCTAATTGTCTCATTTTAACTGTCTCAAGAATCATAAATTATTATTGAATTGATTGTCTCATATATAAATTCAATTTTATTTATAGTTTTATTACTGAAAATCAGTTAAATCTAGACATTCTTATTTTCCAGTTGATTTATCTATTGTTGAATTATAAAATTATACTCTTTTGATTGAATTACCTTTTCTGTCTAAGTAAGAAGAAATATATACATATATAATTTTTAAGGATTCATTTTCTTTTTTTTTTAAGGAAATAAAACAAAAAAAATTATTTAAGGTCTAATGAAATATTAATATTAACCCATATTACAGTTGATTTCTTGTCTGAAATGTTTTGTCTGAAGCTTTTGCCTTTTTTTTACTATTATAGTACTTCTACAATTGAAAATATGACTTTAAGTAATTTTGTTCTTTGTCTAAATAAAATTGGAGCAATTTTTTTAATTTAAATAAAAGAAAAATCGGTTATTGGTACATCAAGGCAAATTTAGTTACTTAAGTTGTTTGTTAGTAGTTATAAGTAGAATTTTAAGTTTAATTTGCGTAATAATAGAGTTTTATTTAGCATAAAAACTTGAAGATTGTATAAGTTAACTTAGACACTTAGTTATTTTGGAGTACATATTTATATTTATATGAAAACATTAAGCGAATTTATACTAAAGACTGTAATATTTTCATTTGTGACATGATTAAAAGTTTTAGAAAAGATTCTATTCGTACAATTGGAATCACAGACAACACAAACCAATTGATTTTAAATTAAATTAGTTGTAATATCGGAAATTTATACATTGTTAAGACGTAGGTATACTTATTAAATGATTATATAACTATTGACTATTGAAATTTATGCTTTTGTTACCACTGATGCTATTGTAGGAATACTGTTTATGGTTGTAGATTTCTGTAGGTTTTCAAAATCAATTTTGCTTTGATAGTTTTGCTTTGGCCACAATGTATAAAAGGTTCTAAACCAAATAAGGAAATAAATCACACTGTGTTGGATTGTTTTGCAATGCAAAATTTCCTTGGTAAGATATATGTAGATATGTTATGTGATTTGCAATATAAAAACAAAATAAAAAAAAAATAAAAAAAAAATAAAAAAAAAAAAATATATAATAGAAAAAAATGGAGAAATTTTAGAAATTTTTAACAAATTTTGAGAAGTTTTTTTTTTTTTTTAGTGCATTTCTCTGCCACATATATGTGAACAGGAAATTACACAGCCTTACCTTTTCAGTCGTGGATGTAAATAACGTAAGGTGGGGGAAATATTTTTACGACGTGTGTAGGACTCGAACCTACACTCCCTCGGTGTTTACAACGTATTTCATATCTCTTATCCACTAGACCATCCACGCCCCAGCATGTTTTTTTTATAAATTTTATTTTAATTATTTTTATTTATTTATTTCTCAAAACAGTTATTGAGCTCGTACAGACTATATTTAAGTACGTTGCTACTTAAATTTTAACAGGCTTTGTAATGTTGTATTGCCTAGACAACACCTGGTTTAAAATTTTTGATTATTCTTATACTTATATTAAATTTAACAAAATCGTCTGCGAAGTATAAAATAAATAGAAATTTTTTTTTTACTGTATAACCACTTTTTATAAAGTACAGTTCATAGAGATACAATGTTGACATATTATCATGTCTATATATTCAAATCTCTTAATAAATTTAATATTTATTAAGAAAACAAAATATAACCTTAAAGGAGGTATTGTTTTTTAACCAAAAAAATTTTTGATTGAAAAAAGATAATTTATTTTTTCTTTTCAAAAAACCTACTTTATAATTTGTTTATATTTTATTTTTTAGTGAGTTACCATAAAAATACAATTTTTTCTGTTAATTTCAAGCACCATACATTAAAAATATAAAATATAAACTGTAGATAAACTTAATTTAAGATAAGATCAATTTAATTTTGTGTACATCTATACAAATACAGTTCAGAGTTTAATTTTGTGAGACGTATAGTATTTTTTTAAAAATATTTATTATATTTGTGTCAAATATCATGTTATATGCACGCATGCTGATATTTTGTATTGGTTGCAATCTATCTAAGTTACTGATGATAGGTAACGCAGATCACGTGAAATATTTAGTGTTGTACTGATCATCCTCAACATCTGTATTAATTTGTTATTGTTTGAATTTGTTTGTGTTTTATGCATATGAAGAATTTGTGATAATTCATTATTATCTACTATTTTTACTACTTTAAATTTTTTGGAGATTTTATTTGTTGATGTTCTGCTTGGTTTTGTTTGTATAAATTTTTTATTACTTTGTTTTAAATTCGTTGTAATTTTATAATATTTTTATTGCATAATTCTGTTACCCAATACTTCTACACCATCTGTGAGCACCCTGTAGAGTAACTTGTATATACTGATCTTTTTAAATTACAGGAAAGCATTTTTCCTAATTTTTAAATAGGTAGTTCTGAAATTCTTCTTATAGTTTTGATAGCAGTTACTCAACATGGTAGTTACAATTTATTTCATCATTTAGTACTGAACCTAAATACATATTTAAATTTGTTAATTCTTTTACTAAGTTTACATAGAAGATTTAGTTTAACTGAACTTAAGTTTAAGCTTCGACTGTAAAACCGGATTGAGCAAAGATTGTGTCTATAGCAAAGATTTTGATATTAATTTGTTATACAAATTAATTATTATTAATAATTGCTATAAAATGTCATTAAGAGAGGAAAAGATCATATATTAAAATCAAGTAACTGATTAGGAAAAATGAATTTTCAAAGAATTTTAGTTTTTTATGGTCATTTTTTATAATTTTGGTAATACATACTAGAAAAGCTGCTGCATGCTATTGTAAAATAAATTTCAACTCTTCTTTTTACCATATTTCAGTTTTTTTTTTATTTTTATTTGTCGTTTTTTTCGAATTTCAATTATTCGAATATATGAAAAGAACATAACTATGTATGAAAGCGGTAATAATAAAAGAGTACAATTTAGAAAAATTGATTTGATTTTTTAAAAAATTGAATACATACATTGATATGCGAAACGATAAATCAAATGCATTAAATATTTGAATATTTTTGTATGAATATTTTAGAAAAAATGCAAATAGGAAATTAAAATAGTTGAATCTAGTGAAATAGAATTATTTCAGCAATAATTTCGTTAATACAAAACAAAGGCAACATTAAATAATTTTTTTTGTCCATTTCATTTCGTGAGTGAACATATAGGGTTTCGATTTGACGTTTTCATGTCACACGATTTCTTGCTGATGTTTTTCCATTCTCTCATATGAGGTTGCATTGGCTAAGTTCGCTAATTATGGTGTGTCTCCAGGTGCTATTTGGACGCCTACGTCTTCTACTTGGTTGAGGGTTCGACTCCAAGGCCATGCAACTTATGTTGTTAAGATGTTTTCTAATCCATCTCCATTTTTTCTTTCTTTGTTGCCTTAGTAGGTATGGGTTATTCTTCTGTAAGTCTTCATAGCGCTTTGTTGTTAACATTAAATAATACCTAATCGAAATTGTTATACTGAATTTTGGGTATTGTACATACATACATCACTTTTGGATTCGAAAAACAAAAATTATTATTTTCTTAAGCATCTTTCTCAAATTATTCCGAAAATTATTTTTAACAAATTGTTTTATTATTTGTTATTTTATCTCAATTTTAAATGAAAAGAACCATCAAAATAATATTCGGAATAAAGATATAAACAATTATTTTAATGGAAAAGAACAGAATTTTTGCATACTTTAACAGAGCGATTTAAATATAAAAATTGCAAAAAAATAAGTTCGTTTATCAAGTTAAACACTATCACAACTAAATACAACTTAAATTAAAAAAAGTATAAAATAATTTTTATAGAAAAGTCGACTTTAACTATGAACTCAGCAAAAAAAAAAGAAAAATAAGAAGTGGGAACAGTTTATTGTAAAACAAATGAACAAAATCTGTATATAACTTTAGAATTTCACATTAGTTTCACACTAGTATTTTTAAACTTTCGAATTAATTGTTTTATAATGGAAGTCATCCTATATACAATAACCGTAAGAAACAAAATGGCTTTTATAAATGAAATTTACTGTTTATTTATACCTCGTATAGTATAAACTTACGCTAGTATAAATAAGTATAACTTATTTTCAAATATATACTTTTATTGTTATGCATACAAGTGTATACACTATACATGCATCCATAAATGTTTAAAAACAAAAACGCAATGATCTCTATAATCAATTTCATATTTTTTATTTTTTTTCTTATTTTTGGATATTTTCTAAAGCAAAACAATAAAAAAACAAAACGCAATCAGTAACAAGGATATAAATTTCCTTTCATGATGGAAAAATAAAACGAAAAAAAAAAACTAAATATTTAAAAAATGTTAAATTTATGCTTTTGGTTTTATTTTCAAGATAAAAATCAAAACGAAATCTAAAAAATTTTATATTTTGTATTGGAAATAAAAAAAAAAAAAAAATTAGAAAAAAAAAATAAATCCCAAAAACAAAAAAAAAAAAAACAATTCAATCTCTAAAATATCGGTTAAAAAATGAAAAAAAAAAAAAAACAATAAGCGAGCTTTTTCTCATGCATATCCCAATCATTTAAAGGCAGAAAAAAAAAATGATATAAATTATTATCTTGTTGGCTTTGTTTTTTTTTGTTTTGATAAAAAGGGGAAAAAAATTAATAAAATATAAAACAATAAATTTTTAAAAATAATAAAAACATAAAAAAAGAAATAATAAAACAAAAAATTAAATCGGAAAATAGCAATGTCATTCGGAAATTGAAATTGAGCTATAAAGGATTTCCTTAAATTTGATAAGAAAATATTTTTTATTCTTATTTTTTTTTTTTAAACTTATTTTCAAAATATTTTTATATATTTTTTTTTTTCAATTTAGTTTTTGTTTTATGGTATATTAAAATTTAGGTATATTATATGGGTTATATATAGGTTCAACAAAATATCTATAAAGATTAGTTTACATTTACAATATCAATCTCAATATTTATTATCTTTCAATTCATTTATTTATATATGTAGATTTGTAAACGCCAAAACCTATAGCTTCAAGATTTAAATTCAATTTTGATCACATATATTGATCACATATATTCAATTCAATTTTGATCACATATCACATATTTTGATTTCAGTCAATTTTGATCACATATATTCGGAAAATCAAAAAAATTTGTCTCAATTATCCAAAATCATATGTAAGGTCTGTACCGTGTTACCAGCTAGGTTTCGCTGCCTGCCGAATAATAGCACAGATTTCACACATGCGTTGAATATTCTTATTTTAGTGCGGCGGGCTATATGTGGCGATTTCCAGGTTGCCCATAATCTAGCGAAGATACTTCTTGCCTTTGAAATTCTGTGCTCTATATCTTTTGTTGTAACCCCGTCTGTTGTTATCATGCTTCCCAAGTATTCATATTCCGCTACCTCTTTGATTTGGGTATTCCCTATGAATACTGGTATTTAATTTGTTCCATTGAGTTTCATGATTTTTGTTTTCCTTATATTGAATCGGAGGCCTATATTTTCTGCTTTTTCTGCAAGCGTATTGACTAGTGCTTGCATATCGGTGGCTGAGTGCATGAGAAGAGCAATATCATCCGCGTATTCTAGGCTTTGGGATGTTGGATTAGAGAGGGTTTAAATTTATGTAGTATTAAAGTTACTTAAGAAAATAAAGCTGTATTACAGTTAATTAATAGGTGCTAGCCAATGATGTCGTGATTAAGACATCGTCTAGTCATTAGAAAGACCTTAGGTTCACAACCGACTGAGTCATATAAATTAATAAAAAATAATATACTATAGATATTTCATATAATTAGTAAAATATAACTGAATGAAAAATAAGTATACAAATAATTATGTATTTAATATATATACATCGAAATATATAATAAAATAAAAAATCAAATAATTCTTGTTTAACATAATAGATGTCGCATAAATAAAAATATTTTTTTAATACCAACAGTCTTGTATAATAGCTACAGCGAGTAATCAACGCCTTAGTGAAACTAATGATTCTAGAAATTGAAACTTAGTCAAATATGAATAATAAATGACTTAGAGGTTGCCATATGCCCTCGGAAAAGAGAAAAAGAATTATAAAAGGTTTAAGTTATAGCTAAGTTTAAGAATTATATAAGTTAAGTTTATATTTTTTTAAATTATATTTAATTTAAGCCTTATACTAAAGTTTTGATCTTTATAATTTTGTAACAATATTGCAGTTCCTGTAATTTCTACAAAATCATAAAATTTGCATTTGTTTGAAATGTGGGAGAAAAAAAGTTCAAAGCTGTGTAATATACGCTATATATAACATAAAAACTAAAATAAATTTCTTGTTTTGTATCGCTTGGTTTATTCTGGAAACTTCTTGTTTTTTTATTTTCATTTTGATTTGGTTGGTTTTTAAATCGGAATTCGGAAGTTTCATTTTTTATTTTCTCAAAAACTGCCATTGAAAATATTGTCATATAAGAGGAAAAAAGAAAAGTTTTTTTCCAATTTAAAATAAAAAAAAAAAATTGATATTTTAAATCGATTTGATATTGTTTCAAAAAAAAAAAAAAAATTAAAAAAAATATACAATATATTATGGTTATACCATGAATGTGTTTGGTTATATACACATGTATGTATGTGGGTATATATAAATATGAAATGTGGTTATTTTGTTATTTTTGTGTGTTGTTTTGATAAAAGAATAATCATTTCCGGAATTGAAATAAAACAAAAATAATTGAAATAAAATGAAAAGCAAAAAAAAAAAAAAACAAGAATAAAATAAAATAAATATTAGAAAATTTTGAATTGTGTAGAGATATTATTTTAAAACACAAAGTCTGGGTAATAAGTTTTAGATATTATTTTCTTCGTTGTTTTTTGATTTGTTTAAAATTATGTGATATGGAAAATATTTTATTTTAATGTACAAAAAGCTTTGTCAAATTTAGGAGGACCATAAAATTGAGTATCTCAAAATCCATCAAATTTTCTGAAAATCTGGTGACATAAAATCCAGTTGACTCAAAATGCAGTAAAACAAGATGTAGTAAGCATAAAATCCGACAATATAAAATCCAGTAAACACAAAAACCAGAAAATTCAAAATTTTTGTATATGGATTTTTAATTTGGGAGTGATACGAAATCCGTTTTTTTTAAATTTTGATCTTTAAAATCTCTTTTTATTTAAATTTTGTTTTCCTAAAAATCTTGCTAAATTTTGTTTTTCTATAGGTCGCTACTAATGAGAGCAGCGCCATTTTGTGAAGCGTTTTTATATAAAAAAAAATAATTGAGAGGATTTTAGAGTTGGTCGATTAAGGCAGAGTTTCAATCATTATGTTTAGCAGGGGTATGAAGGATTTTAGAGTTAGATACAAAATCATGATTCAAATAATTTGATTTGCGGAGGTTTGAGGCAACCCAAATTCTTTCATGTTGAAATATATGTGTAAAATTTTAAATTGAATTTAAATTTACATAGAGTTAGGTGTAGTCGTAACACAAATTCACTCTTAATGTTTTTAATGTCTAAGAAACAATCGAGGAGTCAAGTATCAAAGTGACTTAGTAAGTTAAATTGCGATGTAAAATAAGACAGAAAAGAGACAAAATAAATTCTTTTAGTATCTTAGATATTTAGATTCATTTTTTAAGTCCTTAGAGTTTAAAATCTCGTAAAATAAATTAAATTATTTTTTTAAAATTTTTCCAGAGATGGGGAAGTTTTTCTTTTTTAGCAAATATAATTTTTTTTCTTATTTTCGTTTTTATGCTGCTGATAAAGGTTGAGTAATTTATCAGTAATCTCTAGACTTCAGTTCCATAGTGGAACTTTAAATATAGGAGAAGTCATTAAAAATGCTTGCATCGATTGTAGAAGAAGTCATCAAGAATGCTTGCAGGATTTGAAGACACGACAAAAGGAAAGCAAAATAATATGCAGCATTATTGCGATCCACTTTTTGTGTTACAAGGATTATAATTGTTTCCTATAAAAGTTTTTTAAAAAAAAAGGTAAACTAGATTATGATTATATACAAAGATTTTTAAAACTTTTCAACCTCACTCAAAAAAAAAAATTTTTTTTGTGGAAATGTCATTTAACAAAAAGAAATGTTTCATGAATGAATGCGTACATGAGACATTTCATTTTTTAAAAATTGTTTTTCCATTTCCACTGTTTTATTTTCCATTCTATTTTTTATTTTTTTTGAAACACTTATTGGGGGATACATTATGTGAAATACCAATTTCCAGATGACAAATTTATGATTATCCTTTCCAATTCGATTTTTTTAAATGTTTTTTTTTTCTGATATTTACCACCAAAGTTATCTTTTCGTAAAAGCTAAGGATTAAAACAAAAAAAAAAAATATTGATATGTTTTGTGTATTTATTTATTTTCTCTTTTTTCCTTTTTTTTTGTTTTTTTTTTTTTACTCATGGGAGTATGTGGAGTATGTGTAAAATTATTATGTATGAATAATTGTATCTGTAAGAATTTAAAAAAATGTTAGAATTAAAAAAAAATAAATATTTTACAGTTTTTTTTGTTTGATGCTGCCATTAGTATCAAATTGAAAATGGAAAAATGTTTTTGAATGAATGAACGTTTATAAAATTCATATGAAATGTTGTAGAATATTTTAAAATAATGAAAAAGAAATGAAAATTGAAAATGTTTTTTTGTTTTAAAGATTGATGATGAAAGTGTATATACAATCAATTTATCCATTGCCTGTCCTTGTAATTTTACTATTAGGAGATTGGCCGTAGCTTACAATATGCTGATAGGATAGTCTTATAAAACGCGAGTCTTTAATATTAAAAATGCGAACATTTGACATCGGTTATATGCTAATAATCTAATAATTAATAAATAATATCTTATTATAGCTCTTATGTGTATTATTTAATAAATTTATTAAATTTTAAAATAAGTTCTTAGTATGGTTTTCAAAAATATTTAATATATTTTTTTTTTTTGCAGAAGTATTCTGCGTTTTTATTGAGCACATTCTCTTTAGGTTTTTATTGAGAAACAAGTTTAATTATACATTCGACTTTCGAGCTTTTAGGTGATAAAAATTTAAATTTTAATATTTTCATGTATCTTTAAATTAAAAAAAAAAGGAAAGTATAATGAAAACCATTAAATTTAAAAGGCGTAAACAACAGCTTTAAAAGAGTTCCAAAAGAGAATAAAAACAGTTTAGACTATTATGACTAGCACCAACATTTGTAATTTTTCTTAGAATTTAATATATAAGAATGTGAAAAATAAAAAAACACTTTCTTCAATTCAATTTTGGAATATATGCACAGGTGTCCAAAAATAGGAAAGTTTAAATTTTGACTCCTAATAGTTCATAAACTTATGTTATATCTGATCTTTCTGATTTGATTTTCTGAAAAAAGATCTTTATTTCAACATTTCAAGGTTCTAATTAAAAATAGTGTAACGGAAGCGGAAGAAGCAAAATCTTTTTGTCAAATAAAATCCCTAACCAATATATTGCCTTATCAGGAAGCGTTTTCATCCCATTATGTTGGCTAAACGAGGAGCTTGGTTTTGTAAGAATCTGACACTACCAAAAGAGAATTTTTAGTGTCTTTGGAAGATTCCTACCTCGTGTAGGAAAACTAAAACAAAAACATTATGTTTTCGCATAACTGTAGGGAAATTTAAATACAACGTTAATAAAAATTCTATAATTTTAATATTGACTTAAAATGCGAATAAGCTAAAAATTGTCTTGCCGTTTGGCATTTTTAGATTGAAAAAATGTTATGCAGAACTTGAGATATATTCTTATGAAATGGAGGGTTTTTAAATTTTTTAGAGGTTGTAGAAGTTTTATGAACAGATAGACTGTCGAACAGAGTGAATATAATAAGCACATTTTTCAATATTTTTAAAAATATGACAATATTACATTAAAAGTTAAATTAAGATAAGTTCAATTTTTTTTGGATCGAAAAAAGAAAGAATTCTAAAAAAAGGCCAAAAAAAAAAGATTAAATGTGTTGTAAAATTAAAATCATATTCTATATAGAATGTGTTTTTTTTGGTAAATTTAAGCATTTTTTTTCATATTCACGTTTTTAGTAGATATGATATGATATAAAACAGAAACATTAATTCAGTATTTAAATTTTTAGTATTATTGGTGCAACAACTTGTTTTGGTATATGGAAACAAAAATGTACACCAAATTAAATTAATTCACTAGATCGAATTTATACTGTTTCTTTTAAGATTTGGTAACCAAATAATGTATCTACAAAATACTTGTCGATCAAAGCAAGAAATGAAAATTACTGGTATCAAATATAGAACGAGAAGTAAAATATTTATAGATGTTCGGAAGAAATTAGAATTATTGAAATATTTATTAGAATAAAGTGGTAAATATTCGCTTAAAAATATATTTGAATCTAACTTTTATTAGCATCATATTGTATTTATAATTAAAATTATACAAAACAATTTAATACTAATATTTATAACTTTTTAATTTTCTCATTTTTAGTTGTTTTGTAATAATTATTTTGGACCAATAAAAAATTTGAAAAGTTAGTTTTTCCGTTGAAGTTCATTTTATATTTATCTAAAGTGATGATGATGGTCTATTAAAATATTGGGTAAATGATGTATTGATTTAATTGTGAAGCTCAAAAACTAATTATACGAATGTAATTTAAACGTGTTTAGAACTTAATATTGTAATATTTCAATTCGATGAAACAGTCCCAAAACTTCATAACTTTGACAAGATAATGAAAAAAAATTAGAACTTAAAATAACTTTTCACATCCGTGATCCGTGCATATAAATTATTTCATATAAAATGCAATATCTCAATAATTATTCATTCGAATATCAGTAAACCTTACAAAAACCTTCAAAACTTCAAAAAAAAAAAAAAAATTAATATATTAAAAGTTCAATAACTTTAAAGTAAATTCAATTTTGGGAGGTCAAGGTTAATCCATTTAAAAAATTAAATCGCATTAAATTTCAATATTTTCTTTTTTCTTTATTAAAAACTAAAAAAAAACACTGAATTAATCATTTAACAATCTTGACCTACCAAAACATCCGTAAAAAAAATAAATAAACAAACAAAAATAATCAAATAAAAAAATTCTTAAAGACCCCACTTTTTTTAAATGTTCTTCAACAAAACAAAAATATATATATAGATATATATATATCAAATTAAATAAAAAAATGCTTAACCACTCCATTAAAAAGCAAAAAAAAAAATTTAAAAAAAACACAGCAAAAAAAAAAAAAAAATTTTTGTAAAAAAAATAAGGAAGTCCTTAATGAAAATGAAACAATCAACAAGTTAATTTTTTCCTTCTTTTAACGGCTCTTTTTTAGCTTCTTTTTTTAACTAAATTTTTTTATTTTTATTAATTTATATTTTTTTTCTATTTTGTTTTTTTTTTTCACTTCCTTCACAGAATCAAAACAAACATTGTAAGAAAAAAAAAAAAAGAAAAAATATATCGCATAAATTTTTTTTACAATTCTGTTATTTTTTTTTTTCCTACGCATTCTAAATTGGTCCTTTTTTTAAATGATTAAAAGAAAAGCAAAGAATGAGAGACTGGAAAAGAAAGAGAGAATGAAAAAAAAAAATAAAAAAAAAACAAATAAATTCTAAGACTTTATTCTTAAAAAAAAAAAGAAAAAATTAAAAACGAAAAACAGTATTTAAAGAAATATAAATTTATAATATAAGTAAGTACAGTCAAGAACATTTAATTAAAACTACTTAAGTTATTTAATTAAAATGACTCTACCAGCTCAATGCAAGTTGAGTCATTTAAAAATTAGAAGAAAATTATTTTATTTGAATAAGCTTATAACACGTGGCTTCGTAGTAGAAATTAATTATTACTGACCACGATAAATAAACAAATTTGTAAATGTAACCTTATTCCTAACTTAAGGACAATGGAATCAAAAAGAGTAATACACATGCCTCTACGGCTATTCCTTTACTTTACCTACTTACTCGTCAGCTATCTTCTCATTATTGCTATAGTAGACTATTTTATCAAACTATTTAGGCTATGGGGGAGCTGGAATTAGTTAGGAAAAATTTAATACTGCTAAGAGTGCTTAAGATTTTTTTTCCTTTTGCTGTAATTTTTTTTTCCCTTTGCTGGAAATGGAATTTTTACTTCTCTTAGGAAAAATAAAATATATATTTTTAAGATTTGAAGTTTGGATTATAAATAAATTAAATAAAAGTTAGAAATTTCAATTTCAATTACCTATTAATTTTGAATTTAGTTTCAAATACTGGGTAGTACGATTCATAATCCTCTTAATTATATCAGTTCTTTTCGACAAGAAGTATAATTTCTAATATGTGATCTGTAAAAAATCACAACTCTTTACCTATAAAGTTTTCGAATTCCTATGAACAATAAGAGGCAGTAGAATAAAATTGAGAAATTAATACACAAGGGCGTCCTCCTTACTTTGCAGAATAAAATGGTAACTTTTTAAATTTACATTCTTGGTATGAAGTTTCTTTCATGATACGAAATACGGATTATTATCATAAGTCTGTATTTCATTTGTCTGTATTTTAAGTTTCCTGCATTATCATTTGCCTGTATTTTCATTTGCCTGTATTTTCATTTGCCTGTATTTTCATTTGCCTGTATTTCATTTGACTGTATTACATTTAACTGCATTTCGTTTTTCTGTATTTCACATTACACAAAAATATATTATATAAATAGGGGTTTCGGTAGCCTAGTGGGTAGGCGTGTAGCGTATTAACCGAAGGAGTATGGGTTCGATCCCTGCACAGGTCGTAAGTGTTTTTGTCTTTACATACCCCCCTTACGACCAAATATAATGCAAATATATAGTACATATATAATATAAACAAAATAAATAATATTAGTATATAATTTAATAATAGTATAAAAACCTATAATGGCCTTAGTAGCCGATGGTTCAATAATATTGCATTATAATTATGTATGTAATATTAATATAAATAAATAAATAAATAATATTATAGAAATTTTCTGTAAAAGGCGCATAACTATGATTTTAAATTCACTAAAGTCTCTCCTAATTCAAATTCTCACATATATATCTATATAAATATTCTGGAAAAATCAGGGCTATACGATTTTGAATGCAACTCTAAAATCTCTCCTAATTTAGAATCAAATACAGACAAACGGCACTACAGACAAACGATAATACAGGAAAATTGTAAGAAATAGAAGAAATTGATACTACGGGCAAATTAAATCAGGCATAAGACACACTCCCTTGAAATACTTCTAGCATTTGAAAAATTGGATTAGGTCTTAATGGTACTATAGTATAAAATAAAAACCTTGGATGATATTTATTTAATTTATTCTTTTTAAAAAAATTGTCTATTTTAAAATGTTTTAAATCAAATGTTTTCAACTGCATTTTTACAATTAAAACGAAAAAAAAAAAAAAAATATATATATATATATATATATATAAAACAAAAATCATTAACTCAAGTGGTAAGTGGGTCAAAATCATCATCACGTTCAGCATCACACAGTGTTTTTGTTTTTTTTTTCTTAGTTTAATTTTTTTAAATAAAATTTTTTTTTTTTTCGTTATTTTTTATTCCCCTTTTGCCAACAAATTATTTTAAAGACTTAAGGACTCTATAAAATACAATGACTACTACTACTATAATATTATATAATATATTATCATAGTATTTATAATTGTTGCAAAGATGTTTTTGTTTTTTTTTTTTTCTTTTCATTCAGGAAAAATTTTTTTTTTTTCACTTGACGTAATTTTCATTGAAAAAAAAATAAAAAAAAAAATGTAGTAAAAAAATAATGTGATAATAAAAAAAAATTTGTTTTGTTTATTTTTTTTTAAATTTTTTATTGTTGTTATAACAGTTTTATTTTATAATTGTAATACAATTTTTTTTTTGAATTTTAATTAAATAAGGTGAGAAATCGTGGGTTGCAATTCAAAACACAAAAAAAAAAAACAAAACAAAAAAAAAATTAAAAAAAAGAAAAACAGACAAAGAAAAAGAAAGGAAAATGAAAAAAAAAAAAGGTCTAGCGATGATGTTGGGTTATTAAGAACTTAATTTGTGTGGTACAATGGTGATTTAGCGGATTTTCCCACAATTTACATATTTTTTTTTTCATAGAAAATTTTCGACCGTTTTGTTTTGTTTGATTTAGCGAAAAAATCGATGAAAATTTCTAGATTGTGGAAAGTGAAAAGAGAAACACAAAAAAGGAAAATACATAAAAAAAAAAGTTACTAATTATACAAATTTAAAAAAAAAAAAAAATGTTTTGGGTCAGTAAATTTTATAATTTTCTCACTTTTCCTTTTCTTTTTTGCTTTTCGGAGAAAATTAAATAAATAGAATGAAAATTAATTCATAAATTATTGTTCTTAAGGTATGGAAAATACTTAAGAAAAGAATTAATGTTATTAAATTGATCTGATAGTCAATTTATGAAAATGAAGGATAGATAAATTGGGACAGTTAAAGAAAGAAATTGAAAAAATAGGGATAAATTACAATTTTTTTTAAGGAAAAATGAAACAAGATAAAAATTTAAAGGAAATACATTATTAATATAGGTACAATTCTAAAGTTTTGTACAATTGATTACGGAACTATAAACTTGTAAAGATTTTTATTGCATTTTTATACATATTTAAAAAGAAAATTTGAATAATTGACATATACGTTGAATGGAGTGAAGGTGGGTGGCTAGGTTAATGTCATAGTTATTAGTAAAAAAGATACATTGAGTAAATTGTAAGACGACGATCAATGATCAAATTAAGAGTTCATTCATTCAATCATTCTTCTTTTTTGTATCTCTTATTAAATGTTATATTTACATTTTCTTATGTACTGTTTACCGATACATTTACTGAGGCTCATTAATTTTGGTTAACAATACAACAGTAATTTTATATTTTAACAATAATTTGTGCTTCTAATTATAAATTTAGAATATATGATGTTTTAAGGAAAAGAAGAGTAAAATCCTTACCTTACGTAAGGATTTTGGCTATAATTAACCTATACTGAAGACTATATTTTCGTTATTTAATTGCCTGAATAAATTTTTAATTAATATACAATTAGAGTTTGCAATTGATTCCATAAAATTTTCTACAATTTTAAAAAGATTTTCATTAATTGTCAGTATTTTTCTCTTTTTCATGCCATATTTTTGCTGAGAAAATAAATAAGGCAAATAAGACAATTTCAATATGATTTTTAGGGGGCCTCAATGGCCTGGCGGGTGAGAGCGTATGAAAAACGTTGTAAACACTGAGGCAGGGTGGGTTCGAATTCCACACACGTCATAAGAATAATTAGTCCTTACGACATTTACAGCTCACGCTTGTGTGATTTCCCTGTCACGTTTATGTGGCAGGGAAATACACGAATAAAAAAAAAAAAAAATTAATTAATTAAAATTTTATGTCGGGATACGTACAACTCTTATAATATTATCAAATCAGACTGAAGTTCTGTAACATAAAATTGATTAAAAGACGGCTTTATTATTATTATTATTATGTTGTCTACATTTAATTATTATTATTTTGTTGTCTAGATTTAATATCAAATAACGATTTATAAAGGGATTAGGGATAGAGTGTGTCTGTTGCTTTGTATTTTCTTTCCTTTTTTTATTGTATGCAAAATATGTTCTCTAAAAATTAGTTTTTTATCTATTTATTTTTTTATATTTTATTTCAACGTAATATGAATATTGCCCCCAAAATTTTGTAACTTTTCCGTTGGGGTTTCTTATCTATTGAGAGTTATTTGTCTTATAGTATTAAGTTATGGTTTACGGGATATGGATATATTTTAGTCTTTGTAAAGAATTTCTTAGAAAAGAGCCAAACAATATGTGTACATTTTTATATAGTTATTTATCAGATTTCGAGAAAATATTCAGCAGGAAAATTTTTCTAAGAAAAATTATAACTTTTGAAAAGATGATTACTTCCTCTCAAAGACTTTAGCCAAGCCAAATTTATGGCTAACATAAATTTTAAGTTATCTCTAAATTCATATCGGAACTTGTTTAAAATAGTTTTAATTTCCATGATTTGTCATATGAAACTTTTGCATATTTTATGAAATGAGAAACGGTAGGATATGGGTTTCAAATCATTCATTTAAAGAATGTATTTTTTACAATTTCCTTTTCTTTTATTAATTTTCTGTATGATTAATAAAATTACAATAATAATAACAAAAAAGAATTATAAAAGATTTTTTTTATTTTTTATTGTATAAAACTTTTATTGAGAAATTTGTCAAAACCTTTTATAAATTTAAAGTTAACAAGTATTTTATGTTATTCTTCAGATTAGCTGATGCCGCACTCGATTGTTTTGCAATTTTATATAAACAAAATTCAATAAAAATAATGAACTTCTGTATTGTTCCCTATTGACGCCGGAGTTAATATCACCTTTTAAAAATGTTGATACTAAATATCGCCTTTTAAAAATGTCGTTAACAAATTCTCTTGAACTGTTAGAAACATCATATGCGTTGATATCTTTAACGAAACGTCTTAAGATGCGTCTTTTGCACAAGCTTAATTGTTTCTTTTAAAATCTGAAAAGATTTATTTAGAACTGATATTCGTTCTCATTTAATATCAGTTGTAAAATAAAACTCTACATTTTAACTAAAACTAACCTAGGAACCGGAGTATTTCTATTATTTCACCGCATTTATTTTCTTTCGCATTTTTATCTGTTAACCAATATTTGATGAATACAATTATATTTATATAAATATCATGTTTGAATTTTTTATCACTAAACCATACTGTATATATGAGTCAACATGTTAACATTTAATTTACCACCATACAATTTGTAAGTTTTTTTTGAAAGAAGTTTCATTGTTACATTTTATCATAAAACTAAAAGTGCATAAAAATACCTAAATAGGTATTAAAATTTATTTATGTACAAAATTAATTAATTTTATTAAATACTCGTATCTTGTAGTCCTTATTATCGAAATTACTTAATGGTACTCAAGTCATCTTATGTTTTTGCTGTAGTGTCAAAAAAACAGAACAGAAGTTAATAACTTTAACTTAAAGTTAATAATTTTTATGTTATATATGTAAATACTTATATTTGAAAACATTTCTATTTATAATAGGGTACCTTCCCTTTAATTCAATAAAATATTCTTCTAACTTATAACCTTTACCTTTACCTTTAAAAGAAACGACCCTCCAATATTATTTTGATTTTCTTTAATTAAAAAATAAGACTCTCTATGATTTCATTTTTAACTGACTTTATTCTTACTTTTCTCAGAATTTGTTCCCTTAAAAATTAAACCCCCTTTAATTAAAAAAAAAAAAAAACGTCTATTATTTTGTTTTTATTGTCAAGCCTCCTTAACAATTTCTTCCACCAGATAAATCATTTTTTTTATTACCCTAGTTGTCTTTATAACTCATTTAATAAATTACTATTTTTTTTTGTTTTTTTTTGCATCATTATTTTGAATTGTTGACCACATATCAGGAATAATAAACGATGACCCCAGTCTGACTTTAAGGCCATTTACAAAATGTATTAAATTACTTGGCAAATGTTTCTACCTTGTATTGAATATCTTTAAGACCTACCAATTGATATTTTTTTTTAATAAATTCTAAAATAAAAGACCAGTACCAATTTAGAACTATATTCATTCATATATATATAAAACTATGTATATTCAAATACATATATACGGATATATACATAAATATTTTTTTATAAATAACCAGTAAATCAAATGTGAGATCCTGTTTCTATTTATTATGTTATATTATAATGGTCAGTTGAATATATTAACATTTTATATGTTATGTACCTATACATGTTTCTATTATGGTCAGTTTTAAAAGATACTTTTTTTTTTGTTGCTGAATTTTAAATGTTTATATTGAAAATATATTCAGCATGATGGCACCCTACGCGGTATATAATTGACAAACAAGGTGTTAACCAGTTAAAAAAAAAATTAATATAAAAATTTAAATAAATTTGTATATGTCCTTTGGTATGACCTTAAGTCAACCATTTCAAGAAAAGACTATTAAAAATATTTTTTGTTGTTGTTGGATTAAAAATGGAATTAAAATAAAGATATTAAGATGTGATTTATTAAAAGAGTTGCAAATAATAAGAAAAAAAGGATTAAGAAAGGAAAATCAAAAGAAACGTCTTTTTTTTTAAAAAAGAAATGGGGTAGAAAAAAAAATTTAAGGTTAAGATGTGAAAATCCTTCAGTTCAAAACAAATGGTATGTGAAACATGGATTTATCTTTACAACTTTTATGGAAGTTTAGATGGTTACGGAAAAAATCAAAAAGTCAAGAAGTATGAATTTCTGGTTCACCAGTAAAAGTTATATTTTTTAATAGTTTGTAGTTCTTTTTCCTTTCCATCTATTTCATTTCCTATAAAGAGCATATAGGGTATCTACTAAGTCGCTATTATTTAAATTCAAGTAATCAGTTTCTTTAATCATAATTTTAATTAAGCTGTTGATTACTTGGCTGTATATATTATATTTGTAAGTCATCTATAATTTTCTTAAATAAGAGTTATTTATTACACCTGATGTTATATATAGTTCAAGGGAGCCTCTGCACGATAACTAAAAAAAGTTTTGATGGGCTCGAGTAGCTACCGTACAATTTCCTTTCTTTATATGAGCATAAGTCAGTGTCGAATTAAGCTAGATATCTTAGATTTTATAATAAATGATTAAATCTTTATGCTAATAATATAACTGATATTAGAGTTGACACAGTCTACTTTACACTCCTCCTCGTTTTTATTTATTTTTATATTACAATATAAACTACTGCGGTATAAATTACAAATATTGGTTGTAATCTGACCGGTATTTGAATCCAAAATTTTAAAGTTTTAAATTTGTCTAATATATAAAATAAAATTAAATCAAAAAGATGCGTTATTAAATTAATTCTTAAATATTTTAAATTTAAAATACGTGTAGTTTTTAGGGGAAACTTTAAAATCATGTTTAAAAACTTTAAAAGCGTTAAAAATAGTGAGTAAGTTAGTTGGTAGGGAGTGGTACAAATCTGATATAATATATTATAATATATTATATATTGTACATTAAGTATATATGTATTACAAAATTAATGTTAAGAAAGCTTACTTTAAATTGTTAAGATAACGCATACGCAAATATAAATTTAAGTAGGCCTTGTAGACAGTTATTAAATGTGAATAGATTTATAGTTTTGTCTTTTTTTTTTTTTGTTTTTTTTTTTTTTAATTCTAATTTACTTTAAATTCATTTTAATCTTTTCTTTTGCATACATATCGTTATCATCAAATCAACCATATTACCGTTATAATAAAAATACATATATATTTATTAAATAAAAGAGCCTTTTCACAAAAAAAAAAAATAAAAAAAAATCAGAATCTTATGTTTTGGTTACTATGGTATTATCCACCTATACGAGTATTATGGATTACTTATAAGTACACATACTGTTATTTTTTCCAATAACGGTAAAGGTAACGATATGTAAGAATATGGTGTTTTTTTTCTTTCTATTAAAAGAAAAGACAAGGCAAACCAGATATTAAAAAAATGAAAATAATAATAAAAAGAAAAAAAAAACGTAAAATAAAGAAAACTTAAAGGAATCCTTGGAGATTTCTTCTTAGTGTCTTTTTAATAATAATAAAAGCGACATGACAAAACACGAAACAAAGCAAGAAAAAAAAAACAACAAAAAATAAATAAATAACAAAGGATGAGAAAAAAAAAAATAGAAATTGTTTTACAAATGAGCTTTAGTATAAATTCATTTTCTTTTTAGAAAAGAATTTTGTTTTTGTCTTTTCTTCGCCATTTTCTTTTTTCATGACATATTGAATACACATTGAGTTGTTTTTCTTTTTTGTCTTTTTTACACATGTCTTTATATATAATTTTAATTACAGTTAGGTACAAAATAATAAGCTCATTTATTAAATTCTAAAAGTATGCTATTTTTAAGCTAAACTAAGAAGATTTAAAGTTTTTTTTTTATTTTAATAATAAATTTTGAAAAATTTTTATTTAAAAATTAATAAAATATAATTTTAAATATATAATTAAATTTTCATTGTGTTTATTATTTTAAATTCTAGTGTACAAAATGGATTCTATTGACAATATGAGTGAATTTTCATAATAAATAAAAGAAAATAAAAAAAAAAAAAGGAAAAATCGTTTTGAATTACACTGGAAGAACTTCATATACTTAAATAAATAAAATCCTTTCTTTGGATTTGCTTCTTTTTGTTTTTATATATTTTTTTTTTCTATTAGTAATATTTCAACTAAAGTATTGGATACCTTAGAAATAAAATCCATCTACATATAAGTATATACATTAAGGACATATTTATATCCTTATCATATTTTAACATATAAGCATTTTGAAAAGCGTATATATTCTACGTATTTTTATACAGATATTAAAAAAAAAAAATAAACAGTAAAAAGAATGCAGGGTGTTTCAGAGAAAAATTTTAATAAAAAATAATAGAATTATTTTTGTTTTATATTATGGTTTACATTAAAACGGTCGTAAGTTTTTTTTTTTTTTAGAGACATTTCTCCTCCTCAATATTTTTAAATTTTTGTATTTTGTATTAGACATTAATATAAATCTATTGAAAATTTAAATTAAGGTAGACCTCTGTTTGTATTGCATTTATTAATTTAATTTGAAGATAATCAGAGATAAATAGAATAAAAATAATATGTTTGTTGTATATACAAAAAAGATAAAAAGAAGATAAAAAGAAAATAATCAAATTAACGCGAAATTGAGATAAATAAAAAAATCTTCAAAGATTATTATAACAAACAAACTAAACATATTCACCTTCACATTTTATATCAAACAGATGGATATGAGCTTTAGATGAAAATAAATTGAGTGTATATTAAAGAAAAAATGAATATCATATAAATTCAAAACTGTAAATAACGAACTAGAATATGATAAAATTGCTTTTATTATTCTGGCAGTTATTGCATTTTATTTTCTTCTTTCAACTCCTATAAACAATATAGGAACCCCATTAAGTTATCTATTATTTATATTTTTGGCAAACGTTCAGTTTATGAAATCATTAGTTTCAATAAACTGTTGATTATTCGATTGTAGCTATTGTATAAAACTATATGAAAACCAAATATTTTTATTTTGTGTGTGCGCCATCTATTGTCTTATACAATAATTATTTTTCTATTTTGAATGAATGAACGGTGTCTTAAACAATACATTGGATAGTTATCGCAGTTAATATAAGTAATATGATTGTTGAATATTCTAAAACAGCTGCAAAGGTTAATTAAAACAGTCGTTAGTTAGGATAAAAGTTTGTAAATGTTATGCTCAAAAAGAATGGTTTTAGTTAGTTAAACACTTCTGATATAATTTTAAACTTAATTTAATGAAGAAATTTTACCGAAAGTACTAGCTTTAATTATTAGCATTTTAATGTTTTCATTTAATATGATCGTAAAAGTTTAATATTTTTATTTATTTTAATTTCAAAAATTTATCAATAACTAAAGAGACTAACAAAAACGCAACATTATGAAATCTTAAAAAAAAGGTACATGAATTCTTTTTTTTATATCCATATTAATTTTAAGTTATGATTAGAGTGATGGAGCAAAGACTTAATGGGTTGTCAGTAAAAAAATAACATTAGAAATAAATTTGAAATAATTTTTTTTTATTTTTTTTTTTGATTGTGTGAAATCATTCATCCACGCATCATAAAAAGTTTTGGTATTATGTTTTTTTTTTTATTTATTTTAATGTTTTATAAAATACATGTTTTCTATATTATTAATAGGCTGTTTATCAAACTGCGATTTTAAACTGAACTAACTCATAATAAATGAAAAAGTTTATATAAATAATATATATGTATATAAAAGTATATATAAATGTATATAATATTATTCAACTAAAAATTCAAAATAGCTGAAAAATGAATGATATTATCATAAAAATTTTAGAAAAATTTGTTTATTACTTTCACTCTGTCCGTCTGTCCGTCTATTTACAAAACCATCTACAGAAACCTTCTACAGAATAATTAATCTTTAATCTTTAATCTAATCTTTGTAAATCTATATCAAAATTAAACAATATTTTTAAATTTAGTATTTACATTTATCTAATGTAAAAACCAAATTTTGCATGATTTATCTACCTTCATAACTCCGGTACACTTTTAGATAGGAACTTGAAATTTTGAGGTAAAAAAAACCTTTTAGAATTAATATAAGTTTCCTCAGGAAATTCTTTTGTACCACCCCCTGCTTAAGAGATATTAGGGTTCAAAAATTGAAAATTAGCTTATTTTAGAAACCTGTAACTTAGGAACCTGTGCAAATTTTTACAGGTTTAATTGCTAAACAAGATATTTAACCCTGATTTTATAACCAACTCTAAAATCCTTTCTTATTATTTTTACATACATTACATACATATATTTCAACAACTTACAAGTATTTAAAATAATTGTGGATTTTTTTTTGTGAATTTCTTTTTTGTGAATTTGTTTTTTGTGGATTTGTTTTTTGTGGATTTTTGGAATCACCCGTATTTATTAAAACTTAAAAATATACGGTAAATTTCACTTTTCTATTGTAACCGTTAAAGTTTTCATACATTTTGGCGATATTTAAAGATATATTCTACTCAGAAATAATGTATGTAGTAAGTTAAGCTTTTGTGAATCGCTTTATTTGTTTAATTACGTTAATTATGAATTATTAATGAACATTATTTATTTGAGTGAAATTCAATTTTGAATGCAAACTAAAGATTTCATATTAGATAAATATAAAAGAATATAACAATACATATGTTTTTTTAAATAATTTTTTGAAGAAACTTAAATCTGGAATACTTAGAAATAATTTCGATATTAAGCAATACAAAATACAATTGTATATTATATAATACTAAATTTAATAAAAGGTTATATACTAAACAATTGTATTATTTATATATTTAATTTAACTAATGAAATTTAAAAGTAAACAAAATTTTGAACGACTCTTGTAACAAATATTTATTGGAATGAAACAAAAAAAAAAATAAAAACTAATATCGAATATAATATGTATTTTCGAAAACCGCAAATGAAAATAAATTTTTTTATTTTTTTTTTTTTTATAGTTTATTTAGTTTCTTTTTTTTGTTTTTAATTCCTTTTAAAATGATCTTGAATGCGCATATTCTGAATTTTAACAATTTTACTATTGAAAATATTGTTAAAACAAATAAATTTATTCCTTTATATATTAAAATCCAAAAACAAAACAAAAAACAACATAAAAACTAAAATAAAAAAAAAAAATCAATTAAAAAGCACATACAAAATAAAAGAAGGGGGTTTTTGAATAATTTTTGACTTAATTAAAATTTTAAGAAGTCCTTAAGGATCCTTTTAAAAATGTCTTCTAAAATAATCAAAAAAAAAAAAAAATATATTTTTTTTTAGGATACAATAAAATACAATCAAAAAGAAACAATAACTATACTGTTTTTTTTTTGTTTTTTTTTTGTTTTTATACTTATTTATTATTTTGCAATTCCCCACCTCTTCAAAACATTATTATTTTAATTTCATTGAATTCATTACAATAGTAAAATTTTAATTTTATGTACTTACATTATATTCTTATATGAATCTTAAATAATACTTATATGTATATTACATACATACATACGTATATAATATAAAAATTGTTTGAATTTATAGTTTTATATAACAAAAAAAAAAAAAACAAAACAAAAAAAATAAATAAATATAGTAAAAATAAATTTAATATAAAGGTAGAAATATTTTTAACCGTTAACTTGACAACCGTATTTAATGATTTTCTAAAGAAATAACTATTTTTGGAAGTATAATCTTCTCTTTTACAGAATTATATTCTATTTTTAAGTGACATTTCATAATCTTTATAATACCTACATATAATTTGTAAATTTCAAATGTGATATATAAGTATGAATTAAAATTTTTAAAAATTCAATTTTTAATAATATAATTTTTAAAATTAATATAATGGTAAAATTTTTTTTTTTTTAAATTCTTTTTGAAAATTATACAAATAACAATATAAAGGGTTCCCACTGTAGAAAGTTCAGAGCGCTCTCTGGGTATTTATATACTATATACCGCCTATTTAATTTCTATAATATAAAAAACCAAAAAAAGAATTTTAAAATAATATAAAATGTTGGTAAGAACTAAGCTATGGCTGTCATATATTTGATAATTCTTTTCTGTGAATAAAAAATTTTGTAATGTAATAAACACAAAATCCAGCCAATAGTGTAGTGGTTAAGACATCGACTTTGAATTCGAAAAATCTTGGGTTCAAACCTGGCCCTGTGTAGTTCATTTACATAATTTTTATTTTATATTGAGAGATTAGGTTTTCTATAAAATATTATAGATTTTTGGTATAATATAATTAAATAAAAAATAAGATATTGTAATATGCAATAAAAAAAATTAAAAAAAAAAAAAATTCTTGTATAAGATAATAAATAGATGGCGCAGAATTAATTGCGTTTAAGTCTTGTACAATAGCTACAGCCGAATAATAACCGGCTTTGTGAAACTAATGATTATAGAAATTGAAGCTTAGACAACTATGAATATAGTGGAAGGAGACAAAAAAAATAAAAAATGTAGGACTTTTCTTCTTAGTGGTTCGATAAGTGGAATTTCATTACAATATGAGAATTAAATATCAATATTATGTTAAAATTACATAACTGTTCAATAGCTAAATATATATGATATAAAAACCGAAAATAGATAAATAGATTGTTTTACATTTTTTGTAATTTAAACTGAATACATTTTTTTTGGAGGTCTTGTTGGCTAAGATTGTATAAAATAAGCTGTAAAATCAAAGCGAGTGTGGTTTCGAGTCCTTCTTACAACTTTTACCAACCTGGAGGAATAAACCTGTAGAGGAATAAACTAAGACAACACTAATTTTTTTTCCCTCATATGATCTAAACTTTATTGTTAATAAAAAGTGATGTAAGAAACGTTTAAAAAGATGGTAAATTTTAATAAGCCTTAAAAAAATATAATCTTTAGTACAAATAATTTTATAATATACGCATACATTTTAAAATTTAAAAAGTTATCATACCTTTGAATTTTAATTTTGTGAAATAATTGTTGATTCATAAAGGGGCAAATGATCCAAAAACGTAATTTAAAATTATAACTTACCTGAAAATAAAAAAAAAAAAAGAAAATTTTATTAAACTAATCAAAAATAACATGTACCTTTAAATTTAAGAAGTTAATTTTGACATGATAAGAATATAATTTAATTTTTATTATAAATATATAATATTATTTTTATTTAACTCATAACACAACGATTTAAAATATTAAAACCTGGATTATTACATATAATAATAAATAATTTAAGTTTCAGTTAAATTATTTCGAAATTTTTATTTAAAACTGATTTACGTATAACGCGTCTACGTCTAACGCATTTATTCCCTAATAACTTAACTAGTGACAGACAAAATTTAAACTCTTTCAGAGTCGAAGACAAACCACTAAAGTAATAGGTTTTAAGAAAATCTCATGTAAGTACAATCAAAATTGGAACACTCAGTTTCTTGTAATAGAGGGTTGCAAATTAAATTATTCAAAGATTAAACAAATAACTGGGTTGAAATATTTCTTCTTATATAGGATTCAAGGAATTGCGACATTTATTCACTAAACCTACTTACCTTCACAATAAAAATAATGATACAAACATCTTTACTTTTAACGCACCTTTTAGTTCTTCAACAAATTTAGCATTTTATTTCCAATAAAAGCAAAACAAAAAAAAAAAAAAACAGAAAGCTTAATTAGTTTGGATACATTTTAAGGCATCCGGAAAATTATTATAATCCGACAGTTATCCTGGAAAAAAAAGTTAACGAGAAACTTGGTTTTGGTAGAAGAAAAATATCCTACCTTAAGAAATTGCGACAATGGTTTAACAAAAGTATCAGATCATTGATTTGATTAATAGTTGATAAAGTCATTATCCCAGTCATAGTGTAACCGTCCCCTAAACTTAAAAAAAAAATTATAATAAATGAAAAAAAGACGTAAGTTTAAATTTTAAACAATTGAATATAAAATAAACGGACAAAATAATTTTATTTTAAATCAATTATTTTCGTAAATCCTTTCAAGAAGTAAAAAAAAAAAAAAAACAAAAACGTAACAATAAAAAATTTGAAATTTTTTAAGTTGTCACGAATTTTTCAATTACCCACTTCTTTGTATTTTATAGAAGTACGCATTCTTGACATGTACAATTATTACATTTATTATTACAATATATTATTTCGTAATAAATAGGATTAATAAAGCATATTACGAAAAGATAAATATATATATATATATAATATTTTTTAAAAAGAATAATATTCTAAAAAGAAAAAAAAATAAATAAAAATGGTTCATCAGATTGTTAAGTGATGCAAAAGAGGTTAAGTTCCCATAGAAATAAAGTAATTACAATATTGAAATTTTAAGAAATTTTTAAGATTAAGATTTATATAGAAAATTTAGAAAAAAAAAATTAAATTTCAAAAATATTCATATAATCTTTTAAATTATGTATGTACATACAAACATAATACATATATATATATATGTATGTATATATTCAAAGATACTTAAAATTAACTAAATTAATAGTTACTAGACTTTAAATATCTGTTAATTTTATTTTATGATTTGATTCTGATTTAATTAAAACTTTTTTTCTTCTTTCCACTGCTGCAAGGACTATTATAGGAGATCCATTAAGTTATTTATTATTCACATTTGACTAAGTTTCAGTTTCTGAAATCATTAGTTTCACTAATTCCGTTGATTACTTTTGTGTAATTATTGTACAAAACTATGAAACACAAATATATTTTATTTGGTCGCCATTTATCACTTGTACAAGAAAAATAATCTATAATATTATCAATTAAAATTAAAAAAAAAATTACAAAAATTAAAAATTTATATATAATAAAGAAAAGAGACCTCGATGGCCTAGTATTGAAACAATTTAGGATGTATCTAAAGTTTAGAAGTCTTAATTTCTATACAAGAAAATCTATCTAATCTATTTCGAAACAAATAAAAATTTTTATGACATTTTTAATTCATTTTACGGTTGTATGATATGACATGACATTATGTAACCAACTATAAAATTCCTCCTACTCCAGAATTCTACAACTTATATATTTCGAGATATATACATAAAAATGTTTTATTGATCAAAAATATTAAAAAAAAGATTAGGAAGCATTTTAGAGTTAAAAAATCAGAGTATTCCCTTTTCCCAGAGTATTTTGATATATATGTACATGCGAGATTCTGAATTTGGAGGGATTTTAGAGTAGGATTCAAAATCAGTGTATTTTCAGAATTTATATATATATAAATGTTTCCGTATCCATTTCCTATCCTTTCCTATCTCTACTCACTAGCCAATATACTGCGTTCGCAGATAAGCGTTTCATCCCATTATATTGACTAAAGGAGGAGGTGAGTTTAGTCAGTAAGAATCTGACACTACCAAGGGGAAATTCTTGGTGTCTTTGGAAGATTTCCACCTCCCTTAGGAAAAAAATATATATATATATATATCGCGATATTTTAAGTGGGAAATTTTAAAACGAAAGGATTTCGAAAGAAATTTTGTACATTTGCAATTATTTTGTATTTTTAGGAATTTTTTACATTTGGAATGTATTTTAGAGTTTTTTTTTTTCGAATTTTATGTTAGGATTTTTGTTTTGGTATTTGTTTTTGGGAATTCAAGTTAGGGATTTTTTATTTGGGATTTTTATTTTGGAATTTGGAGTTTTAGAATTTCAGACATAACCCGTTTTAAGTAATTGTATAAAAGTAGATTTCTAATTAATTGTATCACAAAGAAGATTTTTAATCAGCCGTTCGTAAAATATTCATTTAATTTCACTTAGCCACAGATTTTTCTATATTAAATTACTAATTTCACAATTAAAACTAATACTATAATCTTAATGTCTTAATGTATCCATTATTTTGGTACACTTAGGTACACTTTTACCTTTTTTTAAATCTTTATTTCTTTAAATTCTATTTATTATGTAAAATATAAATTTCCTATTTTTAACTGATTATATCTTATAATCAACTAATAGTATAATAGTATATGTGAATGAGGATGTTCACTTTTTGTAATTTTATCTAACAAAGGGCAGGATCTTGATAGAATTTTACTTTCTATATAACCAACTTATTCAGTCTGACTATCGAATTAAGAGAAGGTTATGTGTTCACATCTAGATTAATAAGAATTCGAATAATATGACCATATGATTATAATATTAATTGAGACATTTGATTTTAAGTATAATTAAAAAAAAAAACAACTGTAATAGTTTTGGAAAATTACTTTTCATCATACATCTATTTTCATGTTTATTTTCAACTTGGATTAAGTTTGACTGATTTTGATATCAAAATAACTTAACTTAAACTAATTTAACAAAAAATAGAAGTATTGTATTAAATTGGAAAAAATTCATTTAATTCGACCTTATTTTATTTAACTTTATTTTTGCTTTGTAATAAATATTAGAAATAATATTTCATTAGTCCATTCAATTTCTTAAATTAACCTATTTCTTTTTGTTTTTTTTTTTTTTTTTTGATTATATTATAATCCTTTTTTTATTTTACAATTTTTTATTTCGAATTAATTATTGGACTTAAATAGAATTTCTAATCTTATCTTTCATTTTGAAAAGAACTTTATATAGTTTTAATCATATGATATATATATATATATATGTATATATATATGTATCTATATTCAAATTATCATCCAAAATCAAAAGAACTTATACCATATCACCTAGTTTGCATTCCTGTGTGTAAAAGAAAATTCACAATTCTAAAGCAAAAAACAAAAAAAAAGCAAAAACAAAAACGAAAAACGAAAAACAAAAACAAAAATGAAAAAAAACAGGACTTTTATAATTGCAAATCAAGCTATGCAGAATGAATAGAAGCTCTTAATAATGAATACAAAAATAAAGTAGTTTTTTTTTTTTAAAAAGTATGCCCTGAATAGATCAAAAGAAAAAGAAAGGAATAGATTTTAATATATATATATATGTATATATATATATATATATAGTATAGTTCTATAAAGATTGGTAGTTGGATAAAGATGTGAATGGATGGTTAGATTGATGGATGAATGGATGAAATGAATGGTTCATTGAATAAATGATACTGATCCTTTTTTTTTTTTTTGCTATGTACTATGTATATTAATATATATTCTTATTAATATACATATTATATGTAATATGATGATAATGATTAAAAAATGATAATCAATATAATGATGATGATAGTATTTTATAATTCAGTTGTTTTTGAATTATTTCAAAGCAAGGACTTGTTTTCGTTTTTTTTCTTTATACAAAGATTTTTTATAAAATTAATTTTTGCGTTTTTTTATTTTTTTTTTATTTTGTAGGCTTCAGGTAGGTTTTTATTTTTATCTTGAAGAATTTAATTTTTTCTTTTTTTTTTTCGAAAAGGAAGTGGTTCTAACTGGAGCGTAGTTGGATAAGTATAGTTTTATTTATTTATTTTTTTATAATATGTATTATAGATATTATATATCTAGTTGATAATTTTATACATATTATATTTTATTGAGCGAACTGGAATGCAGTTCTTGTTTTACTTTTAATGTTTTTGCTTGTTTTTTTTTTTATAATTTTTTTATCTAGGATACATTATCCAATGATGCAAAGAAAATGAATTTTTTTTTTATAATTTTAATTAATAAGGGGGACAATAATAATAATAATAATAATAATGTGTGATTTTTTTTTAATGATAAAATAATATAATATAAAAAAAAAACTCAATCAATTATTATATTTAATTATAAATTAATTTCAACCTAGATTGTTATAGGTTAATGTCCTTTTAGAAACAGGTTACTTTAATAGAATTAAAATTAAATTGGAATTAATTTTATAAATAAAACTTTCAAATTAAAAAAATTTTTTTTTTTTTTTAAGAAGAAACTTAATAAAATCATATATACAGTGGACCTTCTCTAACTCAAACTTTTATAAGTCGAAATTTTCTTTAACTCGAACTACATTCGCTTTTCCTTGAACCTTCAAGTAATTATGTTCTAAAAATAAATTCCATAACTCGAACTTCTCTAACTCGAAATTTTCCATAAGTCGAAGTAAAAAACTGTACCTATGGTATCAAAAATTTCACTAACTCGAAAAATTTACGAAATTTTACTACAAAAATTTATATTTTTTTTATTTTGTCGCTAGAATGACTGTATGCTATTAAAATGTTATAAATATTTTTTGAACGAAAACATTCAAAACTGCAACGTAATAAAATTATGTAAATGTCAATTAATATATAGTTTTATGTGTATATATACATATATATTACATATGTATTAGTTTGATTATAGATATTGAAAAATCTGGATGTTAAGAACAAAATAAATATTTGAATTTTATTCTTATTCAATACGTTTTATATAGATAGGCTATGAATGAGTAAATAATAACTAAACAAAAACCAATAACAATTTTAAAAAGTGTCAAAATATTATTTATTTGAATTAAACTTGCGAAAATATCATTATAAAAAGATCCTTATAAAAAGTAAAAAATTTTTACTTATTTATATTTAAAAATTTAATTTTTAACTGTTATATGAATTTTTTTGTTTAATATATGAAGAAGTTTAATTTTTTTTTTGGTTCCTATAACTCGAAATCTCCCTAACTCGAAGAAATTTTCATTACCTTTGCGAATTCGAGTTAATGAAGTTCCACTGTATATATATTTATAACAAATAATCAATTGAGTTGAAATTTGAAAAATTTACCAACAATGTTCATATATATAAACTGACATGGTTTAATTTTTAAGAAAATCAATGTTTAAATCAAAAGAAAATCAGTCTTATTATTTTGATGTTTTTAAATATAGTGCTAAAGATTGATTTTATTTTTGAGTCAAAATTTTCAATATAAAATAAAATTAGTGATATTTTTGAAGAAGTTGCAAAATTCAATTTAAAAATAATAACTAAAATGATTTTCGACTCATAAATGGTACCATCTCTTCTACATTATTAGAAAAATCAATTGCAGTAAATAATTTAAAAAGAAATATTTTGGTCCTGGGTTGTAATTTCAAAAACATTTCAACTATATTGTATACAATATTGTATTTTGTAAAAGGTAGTTTTTACTGAATTGTGTTTTATTCTGATCAATTGGAAATTTTATGTCAAGGTGTTGGGATTTCTTAAGGAAAACTATGTTAAATAACTATTACTGGCAAAAAATTAAAAACAACTATATATTTTATATTTAAATTACAAAGTTGTTAGAAATGTTAAAGAGTTTCATAATACGTATATTAAGAATCATAAGAAATTGATTACTTTACAATGTATACAAGGTATATACAAGGTGGGCCAACTTGAACTGACTGATTGGAAATGCTTAAAATTTTTTTTTATTTTTAAAGTTTTTTATTTAATTTTTTTTTTAAATGAAAGTATAAATTATTAAATTTCTTTTAAGCAAAATGTGAAAAATTCCTTTAAATGGCTTCCATTTTCCTGTTGCCAGTTAATGCCCCTTTTTCATTATTTTGAATTATGTTATCGAATTTCTGTGCGAATATTTTGCTTTAGGGGCCAGTTATAGCAGTCATTGAAATGCTTACGGAAAATGTTTATTTTCAATTTTTTTGTAGCAAAGACATATAAAATTTAACAAAAGTGTTGATTTAATGATTAAATAATTTCGAAAGAATAAATTCTGATTTTCCGGATTGGTAATTATTTTCCTGAACAACTGATCAGTAATTTTGCTAATGAAACAAAATTGTTCCAATGACATTTGTTTCATTTCTTCTCATTTCAATTTGTCATTGAAAAAAATTCTGATGCAATTCTTGATATATTTCATTATGATTTTGTATTTTAATGAGTTTAGACTTAAATTTTGTTTAAGTTTAGTTTTAAAATTTTTTGTTTTAAAATGGAAATTTCAAAAAAAGTAAAAAAAAATTATTCTAGAAAGTTTTTACTTTTTTATTCTTCTCAATTCAGCAAATGTCATTATTAAATAAAAAAATCTTTTTTTATTCTTTATTAGTACTATTTTCTACCAATATAATTAAATAAATTAAAATAATAAAACTTTATTTTGCAAACATCGAAAAAATGCTAACAACAATTTAAATTATATTTATTTTATTTTGCCTTCATTTGCCATTTGATAGATAATTTAACTGACAGTTTTCTCTGATTGATATAATCTATACGGAATAATCCTATACGGAAAAAAGTATAAGTTTTCAATGAAACGTTTTTTCCGGAAGTATTTCAATGATAGCTATAACTCGCGCCTTAGTTCTTGAATGTTTTGTGGTTTGTTGACTTAAATCCGTTCCTTCAAGAAACCCCACAAAACAAATCTGGGGAACGAAGTGGCCACGCGAAATCAGCATTTCAGAAAAAAAAATAAAATAAAAAACTTTAAAAATAAAAAAATTATAAGCATTTCAAATAAATTTTATTACTTTTTGATAAAACTTTCGATAAAAGAAAGATATTCTTGCGCCGTTTCAAGATTAATGCCCACATATAATTTCTTTCTCAGCTCGTTTTCAGTTCCATCAGTTTAGTCTCAATTTAGTCTCAGATATATGTTTTTATATATATGTTTTTATATATATTTACATTTAAGTTAAGTTTATTGTCAGTTCGTTCATGTAAATTTAAAATTTTAGTACAGATAATAAGGAAAGTACATATTATATAAAAATTTGCCTTTACAGGTTGGGAAAACTTTACTTGAAGCAATTAATATAAGAGAAATCTTTTGTAATTACTTTGTTTGATGTTAAATGTAGGATCGGTAGGAATGTAGGATATTTTTTGTTAACACTTATAGATCTACTGAAGTTGCACATCTCCGTGAAGGTGATTTGCATTTATCGCTAAATCTAGTGACCTAGTTATTTTAAGCTTTCTTTCGGAATTTTCGAAATGAAGAAATTTTAAGCTTTCTAAATTTTGAAGACGTTTTAAATGTGTAAAAAAATTCATAAAAAAAAAAATCGCATGCTAAGAAAAGAGAAATAACTGAGATTGTACTGAAATATGTGAAAGGATACATTAATTTTAACCATAAAATTGCATACAATAATTTAAAAAAAAAAATTCGGAACGGAGACTGAATTGAGACTGAACTGGATACTGACTGGATATCTCAGGATATATGTCAGGATAGAATCAACCTTAATTGTTATTTTTTAACGAAAAAATGATTAGTTATTATTAAAGAATTGATATTAGAGAGTAGTCACTAAGTAATTTGTTCTAATGTTGTCATTATTTTTTCTTGTATTTATCTTGTCCTGTATTTCTAACGCTTACCACTTAAATGCTGCATTTCTATTGATTATAATGTACAATAAATAAGAACTTTTCTTATGATCTAAAAAAATTAAAAGAAATAAAACACAAGACTCATTTAATATTTTTGCCAGTTTAAATAAATTTGATTAAAATTTAAAACATTTCGATACCAGATTTTGTGTGAAGTGTGAATGTAATGATGTTAACATATACATTTTACAAATATTTCTTTCTAATGGACTCACAATTTATTATGAATTTAAAATTTTCTTTTAAACGAAAATATGTATAATTTAACGAAAATGTTCAATAAAAAGATAATATTTTTTTTTTTTTGTGGCTCATTGAATCTTTTAATGACTGATTGTAAATATTTAATTTTCTTATATAAATAAGGTGTTAGCTTTATCCTTAATAAGTTTATGTTTGCATATTTATACAATTTATTGTACATATTATTTTATATATACAAAATGTTCGATTATACATTTACATATAATTTTTTTTATGATTTTCAATAAAATTTCATATCGATGTCGTTTCCTTTTTTTATTAAAGTGTGACAATATTATAAACATGTAACATTCATCCATGTATAGTAATAACAAAAAAGATAGATATGTAATTTCTAAATATGATATCGCAAAAAAAAGATCATATTTAGGCTTTTTGTTTAGTGTTATTTTTTTTTTTTTAACAGTTTGTATTTTATTTTCCAAAAATTAAAAAAAAAAAAAAAATTAAAGGTTTTTATTATTATTTTCTTACATTGATGTTGACAATAAAAAAAAAAAAAAAAAAAGAAGTCAAATAGAGAGTAAAAGAATAAGAAAATGCTACTATTCTGTTATCATAAATAGATACAATACATATAGGACACATTATTATGTTAAAAATTTATGGGGGTAAAGTAATAAGAATAAAATTTATTTAACATATATGTATCTAAAAATATACATAACATAATATAATATATAAATAATATAAACGACTCTTAGGTTCAGTCCTTTAGTGCGTGCCTTTGATTCTTCAATCAGATATCAAAAGTATATGATGTGACAGTTTGTTTTTTGTTTTTTTTTTTTTCCAAAATTTCCTTCTTCAATGGTGTATAAAAATTTACGAGATAATGGCCTAAGAATTTGCAAATAAATAAATATATGTATAAATGTATGTATATGTATATAATATAATATTTTATATATATATTATGTAAATTTTTTTTTTATTCATATTAAACAGAAAATTATCATTTTTTTTAGCCACTTTTTTATTACATAATGTGCTTTAAATTTTGAATATCCTGTACTTAATATTATATATAGGGTGATTTTGAAGTTTCTTTTTATTATTCTTTATTAAATTCAGTTAAAATATCTACGAGATTTTTACGTTTTTCAGTGGGATTAAGAAAAAAAATAGAAATGATGGTGTTACACATTGAAAATATGGAACTTTTTAAAAACTTTTGAGTAATAGAATCTTAAGAATGTTATACTAGAGGAATACAAGGAGAAATATAAAGGAAGGTATATATATATATCTGTAGGAATATGTAATTCCAAAGAAGAAGAATCAGAAAGTAACGAATGTAAAGTCTACGTACAATGGTACTCGTAGAAATTATTTTTTTCTTAAACAAAAAATTTAATGAAATTAGAAATTAAATAAAATTAAATGATAAAATAAATAATTAAATAAGTTAAAAATTGTATAGGCATTATTTAAACTTAGAAAATCTTTAGAAGACATGTTAGAATAAATAATAAATTGAACCTTTTGCTATGATTTATTGATTATCATTAATTTTCTTTTAATTATTTTAATATAATAATATGAATTCTAAAGAATTTAATCAAAAACTGTTAAGGATTTGTCAACAAAGGTTCGATATAACAATTGATGCACAGTGTGTCAATTAAGCATAATCTCTTAATATTTCGGAAAACAATACTAACCCTGTTTTATTTTTTTTTTTTTTTACATTTATAGTTATTGTAATTTCCCCATATTCACGTTAATAATATGATATCGAATGCGCGAATTTCGTTACTTACGATAAAAAAAATGTCCTTAATACATATTTCCTGTATCTTTTTCTTTTTTTTTGTGTGTGTCTTTTAACACACTTTCTTGTCGTGTATATTCATACAAACAGTGAACACATATGTGAAATCATTTTATTTTTTTTATCATTTTTAACGGAATATGATAAAAAACAGTAATAAAAAAATAAAAATAAAAAATAAAGTAAAATCTAAATTTATGTCATAAATATATTGAAGAAGCAAAAAAAAAACAAAAATAATAAACGAAATATTACTGCCACCCAATAAAATTTTAATGGCCACTCACTGGCGAAAATTATATTTTTTTTTGTTTTTGTTTTTTTTTTTTTTTTGTAAATAATATCTAATGCTTATAAAGAAAAATTTTATGTATATGTATTAGGAAATAAAAAATTGCACATGTCTATATATTAATACGAGTATATAATAACTGAACACATTATATTTAGGTATATAAATTTTAATGTATTTTGTTTTTTTGTTTTCATTTTTCTAATGTTAATCTTTTATTTCTTATTAATGTTATTTCATCAAATAACGGTATGATTATTTTCTGACGTCACCGTACACAAAAAAAAACAAAATTAATTTATGAGATAATTGTCTAAGGAAGCATATAACATTTTACTGGACGCAATTTTATAACTTGAATCGAAATAAAAGTTTCGGCAGCTAATAAGAAAAACCTTCGGTTATCCCTTGTAGTAAGAGCGAAAATATTCGGTGTTAAAAGAAAACATAAAAAAGCCCTTAAATTTTTTTGTAAAATAGCATATGAATTACTAATATTTTTTAACAGCGGCTAAAGTATTAAGCAACTTTTGTATTAAAAATTAGAAAATGTCATATCAGAAATATTTAAAATCTAGGTCTAAGAGTTATCCCTAGCCAATATACTGCGTTAGCAAGTATAGGGGTTTTATCCCATTATATTGGCTAAAGGGGGAGTTGAGTTTAGTCAGTAAGAATTTGGCACTACCAAGCGGAAATTCTTGGTGTCTTTGGAAGATTCCCACCTCCCTTAAGACAAAAAAAAAAATCTGCACAAGAAATAGATGTACATAAAGCTGAGATGTATAAATAAGATATTATGTGTTTTATATAACCCGAGATTATAAAATGGAACATAATGGTTAAATGAATTTTAGACATACTGTGAAAAGTATATTTAGTCAACTTTAATCTGTATTTGAATTCCATTTAATCCTACACCCACAATTTAAAATTAAAATTTTATTTCCTATTTCTATTTAATTTCTTTCCTTATTCCACAGCAATTTTAATATTTTACAGTTATAGAGTAGTTATCCAATTGTATTGGCTACAGGCAGATACGATATTAGTGGGTAAAAATCGTACACTATATACCAAAGTTGTTAAGTTCACTTGGTGTCCTTTGAATATCTACACACCTTAACAAGAAAATTATAAAATAAAGGAGGTTATTGATAACATTTCGTTTTAGTTGACAATTAGCTTATATCTATATTTTGCATAGCAAAAAAAAAACTAACTTTAATTTCCAATAACTTAGTCGTAAAATCTATACTTTGTATAAAAGCAACAAATTTAAAAATCGGACAAATTAAATATCTTTAAGTTGTCAAAAAAAAAGAAAATCTTTATAAAAAAAATATAAAATCATTGTAAGTTAGTCGAAGATTGAAATAGAAAAATGAAAACACACCTATTGGAAATACTTATTTCTATGACTTTTTTATATAAAACACCTGTTTATATCTGTATTTAAATTTTGACAGTTTATTAAATCTATAAATATTCTCAAAAAAAAAAATATATATATGTATATATTTTGATTACTCTTAAGAATTATATATATATGATAAATATGTACAATTAACTCTTTTAACTAAATAAAGTACATATTTATATTAAAAAAAAATTTTTTTTATTTTGTTTTTATTTTTAACAAAATGGCCGACAAACTTCATTCAAGCCTTACAATTTATTCATTTATAAGCCTTACAATCATATAAAGGAGAACACCAAAATTACAATCAACTCATTTTTATCATACATTTTGTTTGAACGTATGTGCATACATCATACATTATATATTAGTTGAAAATAATCATTAATTTATATATACCTATATCCAGTAATAATCATTATCATCATCATTATTATCAATATCAATATCATTTTTATAATCAGTATTTTATTCAGGATACTATGATTGAATATCCTTTTATATTTAATATTAAAGTATGTATACTTATGCATCAAAGTATACACATAATATTATATAAATATATATAATGTATAAATATTATGTATAAATAATAGGTAAACAAAAAAAAAAATGATGTTGATGATGATAATGATAAAATTGATTTTATGATGTATAACAAACTGACTATTTTTTTTAAATTTTTTTTATTTTATTTCTGTTCATCATAATTTTGTACTTTTTCATATCATATATGAGTGTGTGTGTTTATAAATGTGGAAAATTCTTAAAGAGTGATATGCCAATGTCCTACACACTGTACACTTTAAATATAGAATTATATCATATTTACATAATATGTATATACATATATACATATATAAAATTCTATTTTCTCTCAAAAAATAAAAGGATAATTTTTTTTCTTTTATATATATGTGTATAAAAATATAGGTAAAATATATAACATATTATATGGATGTGCTTATAAATAAATGTAGACAAATATGTATGGAGTGTATACGAGTGATATTCTGAGTGATAAATTTTTACACAATAAAAGAAAGTTTACTAAAAATTTTTTTATTTTTGGTGTTTTAATTTTATTTTTTTTTTTTGTTTTTTCTTTATTGAAGTCCTTTCTATTTGAACTTTTTATTACGAATTTTAATATGCATGGGGAAAGATGATAATTTACATATAAAATTAAGGTGTTGAAACTTTGGAAAAAGTTTAAAAGCATTAACAAATTTAATATTACATATATATATATATATATAGTATATAGTGAGATGCTGATCGTCGATTTTAATACTAAGGATAGTATTGAATAATAGGCAAAAGTCTAATAATCCAAAAATCATAGCTTTGATCGTAAAAATATCTTTAAAAAAATATTTAGAATACTTGATTTAAACATGCTTAACCAAATTAAAAATGTCCTGATTCCGAACAAGAGAATATCTGCTATAATACATGTTAAAACTCAGAAAATAATGAGTTGCCTAATGAATTTGAAATGTGAATAAAAATAATAGGATTCAATAAATGTATTATAGACGAAGTATAAACTAAAACAAATACAAATATATACATTATATTTTCAATTGAATATGCTTGTGATGCAAAAACAAAATTCAGATATGACAAAAACGTAGTAAGCTCAAGATTATACTATGCAGTTAAAGAATCAAAATCAATGGTATAAAATCTATGTAAAGAATTGATCAGTTTAAATTTTATGGATTAATAGAAGGATTGATTAGCTGTAGTAGTTTAATATAAACAATGTAATAATTTTATACAAAATAGAAAAGTTTTATAATAACAAAATTAAAATTGAAACTTAAAAATTCTATGAAAACACATAAAAATAAGAAAATTTACCTTTTAAAATTAAGACAAATATATTATTACTAGAAAATCCCCTGTGCAATTGCACAATTTCTATAGATTCAAAAACATTTGCGGTATCATACTGACTCCCTTAATAAACTACCTAAAAATTTCATTTTTACATCAGCACCATTAAAAAAACTTTGGTATCACTTACTTACTTGATGTAATAGAAAAAAACATAAAACAAATCTGAACACATAAAATTAAAAATATTAGGAACAGTTTATTAATTTTTTCACGCCGTTTTTTCGTGGCGGTAATTTTTGACAGTTTTTTAATCATTGAGAAAAAATGGTCCAAGCTAAAAACACATTCAGGGTAAAAGTTCGTGCCGATATCTCAAAAATTGTTTGAAACACATGTATAAAGTGCACAATAAAAACCGGCGAAAAGCCAACCAACACCAACCGCTACGACATTTTTATTTTTGTTACATTTAAAATAATCCCAATAATCGAAATAATTTTAATATTTGTTAAAATTTTACCAGACTCTCTATTTTTCTTTAGTTTAAAAAAAAAAATTTTATGTCGATAAAAACAGTTGTTTTCGCCGCGAATTACTTTAATTACCAAAACTACTTTCAAGTCTTTTGCGTTTATTTTTTTTTTTGCTTGAAAAAAATTTGCTGAATTTATTTTATTTAAATGTACTTTGGAAGAGGTCTTTAGTATATTTAATAAAAGATTCATGTCTCTGATAATGTAATTTCATAAATTTTCGGGGCCTTTTTTTTTTGTGTGGGTCGTTTTCGACAGCTTTTTAATTTAATGGTCTAATAATAAATTAGTACAAAATTATGAATCTATTTTGAGAGAAGGCATCTAAAATGATATTTCCTATGTTATTTTTTCTCTTTTTTTTAAGAAAAATATCCATTTCTAAAATATTTAGTAAGTTTCTGATTTCTGTTATGAAATATAATTAGCTAAGTCTGCCGAATTTTATATTAATAAAAAAAATTCGAATATTTTATGTTATATCAAAAATTCAGCTTAAAAAATCAAAATTCCAACCTAAATAAACAAAACTACTTTAAAGTCTGTTGCGAAACTTTTACCAGCTTTTATAATAGTGAAAACAAAATCAAGAATAAAATCGGCCTATTATTTTTTTTCTTATAAATATAAGGCTTACTATAAACTTTGCTCTTTTCACTTTCAGGTCTTTTAATTTTATTAAGAGTATTTTTATTTTTTTCAAAACAAAGAGTCATTTGAAAACTGCCAGCAGAAGATTAATAATTTATTTTTAATTTACCGCTGCGACCAGTTCATAATGGATGACGGTCAAATTTAAAAATTAAAAATTTGCTTTAAATTTTGTGTCGAAAGTACTTTTTAAAAAGTAAACATTTGTGTCTCTGATAAGACTTTTAGTCCAAGATTTGTGTCTCTGATAATAAAATTTTAAATTATTAAATAAATATACAGAAATATCATCTTTGCCAGTTTAGTTTACATTCAGTGTGAGTGGTTTATTATAGAAATAAAATATTTTTTTTTTACATCTTGTGTGTCTGGTATTAATATCTATATGATATATGATATTTAATATCTTGTGTGAATTGGTATTATCAGAGACTACATAGAGATGTACAAATTCATACAAAAATTTGTACTAATTTTTTTTCAAACGGGCCAGCTAAAACTGGCTAGTTTTAAAAATTTTAAAGCACAGAAATATTTGATTTGTGTCATAGCTAAAAGAATTTAGTGAAAACCAGAATCTTCTGTAAAATCTGGTGTAAAATGTAAAAATTATCATTCATATATTTTATGCATTTACAAAATTTTTTTATCTTTGTGAATTAAACCATAATCATTATATTGTGTATATTATCAGAAATTCAATCATTAATTTCAGGTATTATATTATCTGATCTGATTAACAAATCTTATTTTTTTCCATGGCTAACAATATTATTAATGGTCTAATAATAAATTAGTACAAAATTATGAATCTTTTGTGAGAGAAGGCGTCTAAAATGACATTTTCTATGTAATTTTTTTCTTTTTTTTTTTAAGAAAAATATCCGTTTCTATAATATTTAGTAAGTTTCTGACTTCTGTTATGAAATATAATTATTTAAGTCTGCCTAATTTTATATTAATAAAAAAATTTCGAATATTTTATGTTATACCAGTTCTACCGAAAATTTAGCTTAAAAATCTAAATTTCAACCTAAATAAACAAAACTATTTTAAAGTCTGTTACGAAGCACCAGCTTTTATACTAATGAAAACAAAATCAAGAATAAAATCGGCCTATTATTTTTTCTAATAAATATGAGGTTTACTATAAACTTTGCTCACTCTCACTTTTTCACTTTCAGGCGCTTTAATTTTATTAAGAGTACCTATTTTTATTTTTTTTTTCCAAAACAAAGATTGAAAACGCCAACAGAAGATTAATAATTTATTTTTAATTTACCGCTGCGACCAGTTCATAATGGACGTAGCGGTCAAATTTAAAAATTAAAAATTTGCTGAATTTATTTTGATTGAAAATGTGTTTTTTAAGTATGTATGTACTTTTCCTTTTTTGACTGTACTCACTTTTAATGAACGGTTTGTGTCTCTGACAATAATTCTAGTGGAAAATTTAGTCTCTGGTAATAATATTTACTAAATTTATTTATATTTTTAATTAACGGTTTGCGTCTCTTGATAATACTTTGAGTTAAAGATTCGTATCTCTGGTAATAAAACTTTAAATTATTAAATAAATAGTAAAAAAGCCTTATTAAAGGGTATAAGTAGAAAAATAAAGCTTTTGTGAAAGTTTCCTCAGTTTTATGAACAATTTAATTTTAGTAAATTTATTCAAATACTTATATGTATTATATTTAGATATTGATAAATGTAAAATTTATTGCTAAAGTGTTTTAAATAATGAAAAACCTCAATGATGCTGTGAAGTAGTTTCTTTCAAAAATGTAATAAAAATGATTATTTAATAAATCTCATCTCTTGTAAATTTCTTTGTCAAGCTTTGGATTAAAAAACCAAAGGTTGGATTAAAAACCAATGGTAAATAAATTTTTGCCAATAGTATCAAAAATTTTCGCTTCGAAAAAATACAGTATCAAACTTTATAATTTTGAAACTAAACTACCACTGATCTGATGCATTTGCCTAATTATAATATATAGTACACTTGTTATATTTTTCTATGGTTGCCATAGCAAATGCTTCAAAACTTTCTTTGTTATATTTTTCAAACAAATTTTTACTCTATCCGTAATAATATTCTGTCTCTTTATCTATCGCTTTCTCTACAAAATCTTCACACCGTAAGTTTTACGCACCTTTTATGTAAAACAATAAAAATTGGCTGTGCATATAATGTTGAAGTTTTAGAAAATAAAAATCATAAAAGAAGCATAAAATTAAGAAAATGTTACACATTCAAAATTTAATTGAAAATTGTGATTTTATAATTTAAATTGCGCTCCTTTAAAAGCTTTGGTTTTACGCACCGCTTTATTTTTTTATAATTTCTACTTAAAAATGCAACTCTTTAAAAACTTTGATTTATGCACTGTCTTGTTTTTTCATTCTTTTTATAGCATAACATTTTAATTCTTTTTTTCTATCTGTTATGTACCTAAATATCAGATGTACGTTTCTTCTTTTCATAGCATAGCATTTAATATTTCTTTTTCTATCTGTTATGTACGTAAATATCAGAGGTATGTTTTTTCATTTAAAATCATAACATTTTAATAGTTCTTTTTTTCTTTAAAAATATTTAAAAACAGTCAAAGTAACATTTTTTGTTCTCTTTTTTTTTTCTATTCGTTTTTATTTTTCTTCGCAGTATTACATTTATTTTTTTTTGTTTTCTGTTATTTACGTACGCTAAGTATTTCTTTTATACATACAGTCTATTTTTATTTATACATACAGTCTATTTAAAAAATATAAATTATAACCTATAGAACATTTTGAATTTTTTTTTGTTCGTTTATGTTTACCGTCCATTCATTCATATTAATAACTGTTGCCTATACAAAAAATAATAAATCTATAATAAATCTAATATATGTATACTCCTATTTTTATTCATATATCTATATTATGGGCTAAACTTCTGATTCTAAAATTGTACTATATTATGGCAAAATTTTTAAAAAATTAAGAAAATGTTACTTAGCAAAATTTAAATAAAAATATTATTGCAATTTTATAATGTTCTACTTAAAAATCCGAACCTTTAAAAACTTTGATTTATACACTGCCTTGTTTTTTCTTTCTTTTCATAGCATAACATTTTGATATTTCTTTTTTTCTATCTGTTATGTACCTCAATATCAGATGGACTTTTCGTTCTTTTCATAGCATAACATTTTTTTTTCCTTTTTCTATCTGTTATGTAGATACGTAAATATCAGACGTATGTTTTTTTTCTATTAAAATCATAACATTTTAATAGTTCTTTTTTTCTTTAAAAATATTTAAAAACAATCAAAGTAACATTTTTGTTCTCTTTTTTTTCTATTCGTTTTTATTTTTCTTCGCAGTATTACATTTTACTTCTTTTTTTTTGTTTTCTGTTCTTTTTTTTAAGTATTAAATTTATACATCAGTCTATTTAAAAAATATAAATTATAACCTATAGAACATTCTGAATTTTTTTTTTGTTCGTTTATGTTTACCGTCCATTCATTCATATAAATAACTGTTGCCTATATAAAAAATAATAAATCTATAATAAATCTAATATATGTATACCCATATTTTTATTCATATATCTCTATATTATGGGCTAAACTTCTGATTCTAAAATTGTACTATATTATGGCAAAATTTTTAAAAAATTAAGAAAATGTTACTTAGCAAAATTTAAATAAAAATATTATTGCAATTTTATAATGTTCTACTTAAAAATACGACCCTCTAAAAACTTTGATTTATACACTGCCTTGTTTTTTCTTTCATTTCATAGCATAACATTATAATATTTATTGTTTTCTATCTTTTATATGGGTAAATATCAGATGTACGTTTCTTTCTTTTCATAGTATAACATTTGTTAAATTAACATTTAACATAACAGGAGGGCACGCTACTCAGCAGCAGCAACTTGTCTTTTATTATATTTAGATATACAGAAATATCATCATTGCCAGTTTAGTTTACATTCAGTGTGAGTGTTTTATTATAGATATAAAATATTTTTTTTTACATGTTGGCAAGGTCTCGCCAACATCTTGTGTATTATATTATAGATCAGAAGGTCCTTTTATTTTTCTTATTTTGAAAATGTGAAATTCTATTTTATGTACATAATGTATATATTTTTCCAAAAATATCAGTTTTGAAAATAACTACTTAGCTATATATATGTCAAAGTTTGTATATACCTATACTATATAAAAAAAACACAATGAAAAGTTTTTCATTTAAAAAAATTTTTTTTTTCTTTTCATTTTTAGAAAAATTCAAAAAAAAGGAAAAAATCTCTTATATTTTCATTATATTTTCTTTTGTCATATGTAATTTTATATCATAAAATGCCAATGGTTTCTTAACTGTCATTTTATATTAAACAAGTTTATCTTTATATGTTATATATATTAATATATATATGTACCTTATATAAAGATAAAATAAAGAAAAGTCTCAAGGCAAAAGGATATTTTCTTATCGCATCCTTTTCATATATTATCTTCAATGAATATGACTATAATAAGTATATAAGTATATATATATACACTATATATTTATATATATATATATATCATAAGCCTTTATTATATATATATATATATATATAAGCAAATTTTATAAAAACATATATGTATATATGTAAACATACTTATTTATAGATAAGAAAATGTTTTTTTTTCTTTTATACATGTATGTATACATATATATGTATGTTTATTGTCTATTAAGAAAAAGGACATTATAATGGCATGTTTTCAATAGTATATATAAAGAAAAATATAATGAAAAATTAAAGATAAAGAATGGAATAAAATGAAAACGGTTTGTGACAGAAATGAAACAAACAAAAAAATAAACAAAAAAAAAAAAAAAAATAAATAAAGAAAACAGAAAAATTAAAAAGGAAAAGGATGGGTTGGAAAAATTGTTTTACTTAATTTTACTGTTTGTTGTTTTTAATTTTTTTTTTTTGTTAATGTTTTTGTTTGAATCATAATTGTTGTAAAATTGTAAATATGAGTGTACAAATGTCGTTTGCATGTAAAGAAATTAAAATATTTTTAGCTTTTATTTACATTAAAAGTTTTTGTTTTTTTTTATAAAGGGGAATGGAATTTTGTATTGGTTGAATTTTCTTTTTAGTAAGATTAAAACGATTAAAATAATCAAAAAACAAAAAAAAAAAAAAAACGAAGAAATTAAAACCTTTTTTAAGGGAAATTTTTTGAAAACATAATATAATATGAGTACAAAAGTTTGCTTTCTGGAAAAGTTTTAATTAAAAAAAAAAAAAAAAATATTGCAAAATAGTTTATTTTTTAATTAGTTTGTATTAGAATAATTTTATTAAGATGTAAAATATACTTTAATTTAACATAATTATAGAGTATAGTACCAATAAATTGGATCGTATATGCAAATTATTTTTAAAGTAAAATTTAAATTTAATTCTCTTATACAATTTGTAGTTACAATTCGTTTTTTGATTATTAGCAAAAGCAAGTTTCACAAGTTAGCAAATTATACCCTCCCCTTTTTATCCAGCATTTTGTTACTTATTTTGTATCCGAACAATTGTAAAAGCATTTAAGTGTATTGGTATTTGTTAATTTGATCTGATGGATGAGGAACAACTGTCGTCAAGAATGTTATGTTTTGAAAAATAAAGAACAATAATTGTATCTTTCATTCAATTTGTGCGATTATTAAAAAATGAACTTTTATTAATTTTATTTTTTAAAAACTTAAGACTTAATTTTTTTATAATTTTAAAATCTTTTTTTCTCTAATTTTAAAGAAAACTTTTCAAATTACATTTTGATCAATAATTTTAATATTTTAGAAATTTTTTTAAAAATTTATCAATATATGAAAAAAATGTCTTCAAACTTTTTTTTTGTTTTATTCAAAAATCTAATTTTTTATATTTAGCTTTAATTTTATTTTATTAAAAAACTTTTTTATATTATTATTTTCTTAGAGGAAGAAAATAAAATCGTAATCTATTGGATTGTAATATATATAAATTTGTTTTTTTATAAGGACAATAAAAAAAAAAAAGAATATTTCAAAGTTTAAATTAAATTTACACCAATTTTATTCAATTTTTTTTATTTTATATACGTCATGTATGTAAGTATAACCTGATACATAAACGTAATAATACATATTATGTAGATTTAGTCATATATATGAATATTAAGTTTGAGTTAAATTGATTAGAGTAAATAATTAAAAAAAAAAAAAAATATAAAATTTATATGAATAAAGTCTAAAAAAAAAAAAAACAAAAACTAAGTCTAGATAATATAATATGAAAAAGGGTAAAACAAAATTTTTCTTTGTATTTAATTTAAAATATATTTTTTGTCTCTAATAACAAAGTACAAAAAAAAAAAAAAACAAAAAAGCTCATATTCTTTAACATTTTATAAAATTCAATTCACTTATTCATTTATTTATTTTTGTTTTTTTCTCATTTTTTCATTCATTCTTTAATTTTTTTTTTTTTTCATCTATTCATCTATCTATCTATCCATATATCCATCTATCCGCCCATTCATCTATCATTGTCCTTGCCATCAACCATTGTCATTTCATATTATTTCTTTTTCGATTTGTTTTCTTAATTCACCATGGGACTCCCCAGTTTGAATTCATTTATTTTGTTTCATTTCTATTCAATATGGTATGTATATACCACATGTAAGTAAGTTGATGGATATGTTAAGAATTGGAAAGAGTATACAGCAATGTACTATGTATATATATAGTGTTGTAAAGGAGAGTGTTAAAATCTATATACATACTATATAAAATTTTACTTTTGTTTTGTTTTATATTTTGTTTTATGGTACATATTCAATAAAATTTTGTTTATAACAAAGTAAAAAAGTAAAGTAACAAAAAAAAAATATTTTAAAGTTATATTATTAACAATCATTTGCATACATCTATTTTTCTAATACTTATGGATGTATGATAAAGTATAATCATATTTGAAGATAGGCATGAAATAAAAAAATTAAACTTAAAAAGAATAACCAAAGATAAAACTATAAAATTTAAATTTTGTGTGTACAAAATTATTTAATGAAAATTTGTTTTTGTATCTTCAGATTTTTATATCTTATAATTATAAACATATATATTACATAGGATGTTCTGTTAATGCTTAAAATTTTTTGGCTTAAAACTTTGGCTTAAAACTTTTTTTTATTGTTTTTTTTTTTTTAGTAACTCGATGAATATCTTCAAAAGATACTGTGCCACCTGTATATGGATACAGTCTGCGTGATTCTTATTAACTAACACATCTTTTCTTTGTTTCAAAACCAGGCGAAGACGATAAGATTAAATCTAAAATTGAATATAAAAAGATAATATTTAAGCTCAGTAAATCTTTGAAAGAAAATTAAATAAATTGCTTATATCGAATAAAGTGATTATTAAACAAAATCTAGAGAACAATAAGATTTTCTTACTTATTTATAATAAAGATTTAATATCATATATTATAGTATAGTTTCTTTAGCTTTTAACCCTTGTTGGGGCACAAAAAAATTGACAAATTCTTTATATTCTTAACACTTTTAGATTTTTTTTGTAAACCTGCTTACATTGGCGATTATATTCGGAAGATTAACCTAAATCGAAGAACTAAAACTGAGTCGATATTTTCATCTTATTCGTTTTCACTACTATACTCTTTAATTATTTAATGTACAACTTTGGTATTAATTTAATGGAAATTTTAGCTATAAAATATCAGTTATGACTTATGAATTTTTAGCAAATGCTCTTTTTCGCACATTTACAAAAAAATTTGAAAAAATGTGCTTATTAGTTTCACTCTGTATCCGTTCATTCGTCTGGGTGTTTACAAAATTTCTACACCGTTTGAAGTAAAGCAATGAAATTTTAACTATAGATAGGATAAGCGTCACCAAAAAACTAATTTTTTGGAACAACTTTTTTCGGTAGCCCCACCCGTTACGGAGCTACAGCCTTACAAAGTTCGAAAAAGCCCTATCTTTAAATTGTTATAACACAGGTTCTATAAGGCATATTTTCAATTTGAAAATACCAAACGATAGCTGGTTTTACAAACTTTATAAATATATATAAAATAAATATGTGGCTTTGCCATGCAGGATTTTAATAATATAAACTGAATTGAATGTATGTAAAACTAAATTTTTGCAAAAATTTGGACACCTTCTATTTTTCAAACGGTTTAACTTAGAAACTTGAAATTTTAAGAGAAGTTAGATCTGAAGTTAATTATTTCAGAAAATTTTTTTGTGTCGCCTCACGTTTAGGAGCTATTATAAGGGATCAAAAACTGAAAATTCTCAATTTTTAAACACCTGTAACTTGGGCACCGGTCCCCTTTTTTTTGAAGTAATATATAAAAATAAAGCTCCCAGCATTATATTTTTGTTTGTGTTAATAATTTCTCTTAATAATATAGGGTTACCTTATAATTGACAAAAGTGTGATATGATTTTTCTCAATTTTTTCGTACCAAAAAAAAAAAATTCAACAAAAACTAATTTTTTAACAAAATTTATTTTTCAATATATGTATCTACTTTTTACTCTAGCCTTATTATGGAATCTTTTTTAATTTTGGAAATGTGCTTTTTTGAAAACCCTTGTTTATTACATTATTTGTTTTAATATTATTTTTTTATTTACATTTTGTAATAAATATTTTTTCTAAACTTTTTATTTTTGATACATGAATACCTGAGCATAAATATATGCAATTGGAGTGATTAATTTAGTAATGATTTGCTTCAATCCCAGTCAGTTATTATTTCAGATTTAAGTAAGTAAATCTAATGTTTACTAAAGTTTTATTTCTTTACCCATAATGCCTCAATCAGTACAATTTATACCAGTAGATATACCAGATATTACAAGTATACCAGATGTGCAAAATATACCAGATCCTTAGTTTTCTACAATTTATAAAAATTTAATTTGCTTACCGATAGGTGCATACCTTCTGAAAGGTTTTTATTATAGTCTTCAAGGTGGTTTTCGAAGATGTTTTTTGAAAATCTATAAAATAATATAGTAAATAAAATTTACTTCATCGTAATTTAGTAATAAAACAGCTTACTAATTATTATGTTCATTAACTTTGTATTTCTCGAAAGAAAATGAAATGCATACTACTTCAAATTTTTGATTTAATGGAAATATACCATTAAAATGATTTTGATTCGAAATTAAAAAGCAAGTTATGCGAAATAACTGTTCATTTTATAGACATATTATTATATACTTCAAAACAAAATATATATATATATATAAGAATAAGATATAAAACACATATATGAACATGTTAAAACATATTAAATAAAAAAATACATTATATATTCTTTAATTCTCTCACACTCCTTTCGAAATTTTCGAATTTGTTTTTTTTTGTTTTTGTGTATACTCAACTCTATAAGTATAATGGAACTTGTTGTTTAGAAATCTCCTGGCGATTTCATCATCCTTTACTAATATCTGACTATGTATACGTAAATTTAAAATTTAAAACTGTAAAAGACCGTAATAACAGAAAAAAAATGTATCTAATATTCAATTAGAACAATTTTCAGTGAAGGGTTATTTTGAAAATGTAACAATATTGATTTCAGTTTTTGATGTTCACAGTGACTATACGATGTACTCACAAAGTATGTATAAGAAGAAAGCTCATTATATAGGATAGGTATGCCTACAATGATAAAAAAAAAGGATTTTTGTTCGTCTTTTCTTGTAGCAAAACTTTTATATTATTTTTGGTATTGAGATTCCTTTACCCTGCGGTCTTTTTTTCTCTGTTTATCGTTAATGTAAGTATATGTACCGTTATATGTGACCACATATATATAAGTTAAATTGACGTAAGAATATTATATTTTTAAATATTTATATATATATATATATATATATATGTATAAATAATGTATTTATATGGAAAACCAAATAAAATCCTTCGAATATGCATAAAAAGATCTATAATAGAGAATTTATACAAAAAATAAAATATTAAAATAAAAATAGGATATGTTATGTTAAATAAACGATATAAAGATATATATATATATATATATATATATATATATATATATATATATATATATATATATATATATATATAGATATTTATATACATATTTATATTATACTTTTTTACATACATTTATACTTAAACTTTTAGTTGAAGTTATGGTTGATAATGGTGATATTTGAAAAAAAGGTGGTAGGTTGTAAATTTTTGACTGAATAGAAGGAGTTTAGATTAAAAAAAAGAAAAAAAACCTAAATATTGTATACAATAGGATGTATGACAAAGAAAAATAAAAATAAGAAAAAAAAAGTGAAAAATACAACAAAAGTAAAAAATTTACCGATATTGAATAGTTGAAGGGAAGCTTTTATAAAATGTCAGAGCCACAAAAGATGTGAATGGCAGGTTGTGAAAATCCATATAATATTAAATGACTATACATTTATTATAATTATATATATATATACATATATATATATATATAAATATATATAAATATAAGCATGTACATATATTTATTACATGGTATGTAGAAAAAATTTATTTTTGTTAAGAATAAATGGTATATCCTTCAAAAATAATTGATTTGAAGAATGAAACAACGAAAAGAAAAAGAAATGATCTAAAAGAAAGGTGGCTGGATATGGTTGAAGTGAAAAATTTATAAGGTAACATGACTACTCGTATATATGTATCATATATTTTTATATAATTTTATTATTGATTTAAATATACATTTTAAGGATATTTATATATATATATATATATATATATATATAAATAGTTCATTAGAGTTTGTACGTAGTTTGGTAGAATAGTTATCAAAATGTAAATTTAAATATATATTTATATAGGACATTATTAATTCAAATAACAAAAAAAAAGATTATTTCAAAATAATGTAATTTTATAGATAATGTTTAATAGATAGAATATTTGATAACATATGGTAAATTCGAATGTATTTTAATGATAAACTCTACGAAAAAGTTTTAAAAATAAAATTAATTCATAAAACTATGAATTATTGCATACATTACATATGTACTTTATATTTACTTGTTACGAAGGCTTACTAGGAAATTATATTATTATTTGAATCCGCACTTCCTCGGTTAATAAGCCACGTGCTTAACCACTAAGCCACCAAGGCCCCTTAAAAAAGTATTTAAATAACTTATTTAGAATTTGAATCAATTGTTTCGTATGCTATACATGTTTAATTACGCGAATACCAAGGCTCCTTTATTAACATATAAACTTACAAACAATAATTATTTTTTTAAATTAAACTTTATTTAACCCTTTATATAATCTTAAAATTAACTTAGCCAATAAAAAATTTAAATTTATTTATTTATTTATATTAATATTACATACACAAATGTAATGCAATATTATTCAACCATCGGCTACTAAGGCCATTATAGGTTTTTTTTTTATACTATTATTAAATTATATACTAATATTATTTATTTTGTTTGTATTATATACTATATATTTACATTATATTTGGTCGTAAGGGGGTATGTAAAGAACAAAACACTTACGACCTGTGCGGGGATCAAACCCATACTGCTTCGGTTAATACGCCACACGCCTACCCACTAGGCTACCGAAGCCCCTAAAAAATTTAAGAATATTGCGATATTATATATTTTTGTTGCGATATTGCATATTTTTAGGGGTATTCCATTCTTCAAATACTTGTTAGTCTATTTAGAGCTATAGAAGTTTTGAAGATAATTGAAAGAAAAATTATTTTTTAAAAGTAAACAACATTAAGTATTTTAAAAAAAATGTCACAATGTTCAGAATTTTGTATCGACTTTAAAAAGCGTTTTTATTCAACTTACAAAATTCAAAATAATTTATGTTACTTTTAGTAAATCTTACAATTTTCCGTAACTTTGTAAATTGAAATTAATAAGTTTATTATATTTTGGAACCATATTTCTTTTTCAAAGATGTTTCCTTTGATAGGTGATATTAAACAAGTTTTACAATTCTTCATTTTGATCTTTTTTATAAGCAAATCACTTTTTAAACATTCAAATCTTAAAATAATTGAATTTACTTTAAATTAATTAAGAAAAAAAAAATATCTAAAATTTTATAGTTGGTACTATGTATATTTTTTTCTCTTTTATTCAGAATAATAGATAAGCTGGTTAAACATGAAATAAAAGAATTTCTATAGTAAAAGAATAAAAAACAAAAACAAAAATAGTAAACCTATTTTCTATAAAATCAAGCATTTCTTTCACATTTCTATACATGTATACACACATATTATGTATAACATAATATAAACATACATTAGTATTAAAAACAAAAAAAAAAAAAATAAAAACGAAAAATGTTAATCATCCTTTTTCGCTCTATCGAATAATCTCCTCTTCTGCTTTCTCCTTTTATACTACTTTACACATTTTTATCTTTTTTTTCCAGATTCAAATCTCATGGGTATTTTGAAGGCAACAAAAAAAGAAATATGTATGTATAGGGTGTCTCTAAATATGTAAGGAATAATATATAATATAATGTGATAGATGCAAAGAGGTCAAAACAAGCTAAAAATTTTGCTTAATTTTTCTTTAATGAGTTTTAGAAAAAGTCGTATAATTGCAATTTTAATTGTTTACTATAAAATCGTTAGATAGCGAACAGTTTTCCTTCTATTAAATATTTAAGATCAATTAATTCGATAAAATAAAAATGATAAAGATTAGAATCTCTTTGGTTATAAATTTTTTGTTTATTTTGATATATTGTATTACTTTGTAACTATTGTGAGGCACCTTGTATTCTAATACTCTTCATAAAACATTATTCGAAAAATTTAAGAACATATCACAGAAAAACTTTCCATTTATCCTTTTTCCCTGTAGAACATTTCACTATAGTAATCTATATACTTGAATACATATATGCATATATATATATTCATAATATAACGTATGTATATAAAGTTACGACAATAAATTTAATATCGACCAAAAAATGCTAAGCAATTATTGTAATACTTGTGTACATGTGTGAATGTATGTAAGTATCCTTATCGCCACATTTGGATAAAATATATAAGTACTCCATATGAATATGGGTATATGAATATACATATACACATATAATACATAAATACATATTTTTATCCATATATGATAATAAGAAAGAAAACTTTGGGGTTATCTAAAACAAGATGGCCGACATCGGCCTGTCACGTTATTGGAAGAAGAAGTATAAAGTGAAAAGAAATGAAATGAAAGAAAACAGTAAAATGCTTTTTCTTTGGGGAGATATTTTTATTTTTTTATTTTTGTTTTTTTTTTTACTTTCAATTCTTTACTCTTTATCAATTTTGTTATTGTTTGTTGTTGCTGTTACAAGTAGAAATGGTGGAGTAGTTTGTTTTTCTTTTTTTTCTCTTTTTGTTTTATTATTATCCGTCATTTAAATTTCTACTTGCCCATGTCACTTTATGCAAAATTGTTCGTTTGTTCGTTATTTTTTGTATTTTTATTTCAAGTTTTTACTGTTTATTTTTGTTTTTGTCTTTCGTTTTCTTCTTTTTGTGGCAAAAAATTAAAGGCATTGGAGATTTGGGCACATTGAAATATCATATAAGTATATAAGTATGTAAAGTGATATACATACATTATGTTATATAGAATTATAAATAATATACAAGTGTATGAATAAACAAGTTGCTTATTTCACATATGATTTTTTTTCTTTTTGTTAAATCGGGAGATTTTTGTATAGGTAGGAAAAAGAGGGTGGGGGTGTAAGGACAGTTTTTACTGTTTTATTTTTTTATTTCGGTAGTACGTAGGTGGAAAAATATTAAGAGTTTTTAAAGTGAATAGAAAATGAAAGATAAATATAAAAGAAATGAGAAAAACTGAAAACCGAAAAATGAAAAAATGAGATAGAAAATAAAGTTGATCTCTTTCTATCTAGTTAGTTTTTGTTTTATTTTTGGTTAAATTTAATATCCTCCTATATGCATGCATAAGGGCAGGAATTCCAAAAGAAAACAAAAAAATTTTTTTTAAAAATAAAATAAAAGGATATGAAAAGATAAAAAAAAAGAAATTATAAAAATGGGAATAAGAAAAAAATAAAAAATTAAATATAAAAAATATAGTCCTGAAAACCTTTTGGTATTTTTGTTTTTGTTTGCGTTTTTTTTTTCTTTTAAATCAGGAATATATTTTCAAATAGCAAAAGAAATAAATTGGAAAATAGTATCTTAAGAAAAAAATGTAGAGTACAAAAAAAAAAAATGACAAAATCATATGTGATAGAATGTATATGCAAGGGCTAGGTAGTATATACGTGAAAAGAAATATAAAAACAATAACAAAAAGAAAAAGAAAAAGGAAAAAAAAAAGAAAATTAGAATAAATGGAATGAAATTCATGTGTGTTTTGTTTGTTTGGTTTATTTATTTATTTATTTTTCTTATTATTTTTTATTTTTGTTGTTCTAAAATAAACAAAAGAGTTCTTTTGAGAACTTATAAAATTGAAAGATTTTTCTTGTTTTGTTAATTTTCTTACCATATTTTGTTTTGCTTTTTGTTTTTGATTCTTTTTTTTTTTTTTTTGCTTTTTTATAAGGTGGTTAAAGTAGAAGATTAGTTTACACACTTGTACATCTATAATATAATTTGGAGAATATGATGCACAGAGTAAAAGAGCAAGTGAGAAAAAGAGATAGAGAATGAAAGAAAAAAAAATAAAAAATGAATATATAAAGTGCAAAAAGGACCATAATGTATCCTTTTATTTTCATTTTTAAAGGATATTTTGTTTTTTTTTTATTTATTTTTATTTTATTTTTTTTGTTTATATTGATAACGTGTGTGGTACTTCGAAAAGAAAATTTTCATTCTAAAATTTAAATATTGGTTTTTTTCTTTTTAAATTTAAATAGAGGTTTTAATTTTCCTTGGAAGTGTGTATACATGCTTTAAAATAAAATTTGATTCACATAATGCTTTATTTTGAAAACGGTAAGAAAAAAAAAAAAAAAATAAAGAACAGAAAAATAAAAAAAAAAATTAAATGTTTAAAAAATTGTAAATGGATTTTCATTTTTTTTTTGTGTTTTATTATAAATTTTGGAGAGAAATTGGTTTTTGAGGCTGTATCCTGCTGATATGGTTTTCACACTTTCGATTTTGTTTTTAAGATAGGTTTTTTTTTGTTTATTTATGTTTGTTTTTATTTTTTGTTTTTTTAATGTGGAAAATTCTTAGGTGGAAATTATTTTTTCTTTACATTCTGTTTCTGTTTCTGTTTGAGTTTTTTGTTTTTTTTTTTTATTATTTTGTTTTTTATTTGTTTGTGGAACAGATTGATTGATGGTTTTCAGGAAAAAAGAAAAAAATATATATATATTCTATTTTGCTTCAAAGGATGAGAATAAGTTTTTTTTTTTATTTTTTTTTATTTTTTTATTGTAATATAGTGTTCATGTGTTATCTAAATGGTTTTGTTTTGTTTGAAGGAATGGTTGATAATGATGATGGTATGGCAGAAAATAAATGAGAAAATTCTAATCGAAAAAAAACACAGCACACAGTTTATTCAAAAGTTAATTTTTTGCGAAGTTTTTCCTGGAGTTTGTTTTTTTTTTTTTTTGGCACTTTAAATTTAGTTACAAATGGATTTTCTATCTATTGCGAAAACTGAAAAGGAAAAAAAAAGGTAAAAAAAATTTAAAATTAAAACAAATATTTGTTTAGATATTTTACTTAACTTTTTTTTGTATTTTTTTTTTTTTGTGAGTTTTTAGTTAAGTTACTTTTTTGTTGATTTCAAAAATAAAAGATAGAATATTATTTAAGTTTTTTATTGTTATTTTTGTTTTTATTTTGTTATAGAAAATTGGTTTTTGCCAAGAATATGTGTATAATAGATATATTTGTCTATTTCAAAATGATAATTTTCAAAAGTTAAAAGAATGATAATATTTATAAATTAAAATAAATGTTTGTGAAAAATTAAAAAACAAAAAAAATGTTTATGAATTATGTTGGTTTTGTTGGTTGGTATAAGCGTCAGTTATGGCAGTGATCCTAATTAGCGCGTTAGTACCGTTTTGCTACCTGGCTTATAATAGAGTTATATTGGGTTTTATTTTAAATCCATTTCGTTGCGTCCAGAAACCTTACCATTTCTGCAGGTTGTTTAACCGCTAGATCACTAAGATCGTTTAAGAGTTATGTTATTTTATAGGTTTAATAAAAAAAACTAGAAGAACCTTTTAAAATTAAAAAAAAAAAGTTTAGCAGTCCACACATTATTGTCTTTTAGTGATAGAATTGAATATAATTATAAAATTATTATTGCAAAATCCATATAAAAACGAAGACAAAGGAAAATATTTAGAAACTAAAGTGAAAAAGTTTGTAAAACTATAAAAGTTAAATTTTCTGACATTATTTTTCTGAAGTTACTGTCGCATCTATAGCAACAGTAAAAAAATAATGTCAAAACATTTTTTTTTCATCTTTACATATCTTGTCACGGAGCTAGATAACAAACAAAAATAATAGGTGTAGATTTGAAGAAGAAAGTTCAATGTTTTAAATTTTTTTTTTCTATCAAAACTACTCGTATAAGAAAAAAAATGGGAAACAAGACAATCCGGAGTGGGAAAAATATCTTTTATTTATTTAAAAAATATTGTTTTAATCAAAATTGATAATTATAAAACAATGTGATATTGAATAAAGTGTCCTTTGGTTCATATAATTATATCTACATTCCTTTTTAAATTAAATAAATAGGTACATATTTTATATAAAATAACCCACTTGATATGCTTGAATGAAAATGCACAATTATTTAATTTAAGTTTTCAATTTTCATTTTAAAATGGAAGGATTTGACTGCAGATCGAATTCTTAAAAAAAAAAACAAAAATAATTTATCATAAGAAAAAGATAAATTTGACTTATATTCACACATAGCGACGATTTTATTTTTATAACAACTTTATTATATATAATATACATAATACATTATTGTGAATATGACATAACAGCAACGTCGATTTGCTCATAATCATAGAACGAAATTTGAAATTACAGTAAGCTTTCGGTACGTCGTCGTGCTTGTAGTTGTTCACATGTGAATATATTCATAATATAAATAAAAATCACGTCATACCGTCCTCACAACATTGTCATGTCCCGTTATAGTGGAAATAAACCTATACTCTGATCAATGGATAAAATTATTCTGAATAAAAATTCAATTTGAAATATTAAAAGCAAAAGAGTGAGGTTATGTTTCGAATATTGTCAAAAGTCTTTTAATTAAAGATCAAATAAAAATCTACACTGTGTGATAAAAAATTTTTTTTTTTTATTTTAATAATTATAAAAGAAAAGAAAAATAAAGTATTTTACTTTTCTAAATTAAAAATGTTAAGAAGAGAAAATAAGATAGTTATAAATAATATCATTATTGTACCTACTCTGTATAAAAGTAATTCCATAGGTATTTATAATAAATTTACCTGTTTTTTATGAACTCATCACAAAAATATTTTTAAGAAGAAAAAGAATAGTATAAAAAACCTCATATATGCATATCTTATTAAATATAAAGATATATTTTCTTAGTACAATGTTATTTATTGATAATTTTCATTAAAATCTTAATTTAGAATATGATTAAATTTTGCCACCCAATTTTATTTATTAAAGTAATACTAAGTTATAATATTCTTATGGCATTTAATAATAAAAATCCTAATTTTAAGCAAAAAAAAAAAAAAAATTTTTTTTCATTTAAAAATTAAAAATTTGGTATTTTTGAAAATATTTACTTGGTTGAGGTGGTTGGAGAATACTAAGTATTATTTTGGAAAAGGAATTGAAATGGATTAAGTTTTGACATTTTCTTGGTTTTTTTTTTTTTATTTTTCATTTCTTCCTCTTTTCGAAAAGTTTTCTGACATCACTAGGATATCATTAAAAAACAAAATACTTTTAAATTTTTTTCTTTTTTGTTTTTATTTTTGCTTTATCCTTGTTGCTATATTTTATTTTATTTAGTCCTGTGAGCTTCTGTTTTTGTTTTGTTTTTTTTTAATAAAAACAAAAACAAACAAACACAAATTGAGAATAGAATAGAAAATGAGTATAAATGTCATAACCATATTTTTTATGTCATATTTGGTAGTATTTAAAAACGAATTATGTTATTAATCATATTTATGCTTATTAAAAATATAACAAAAAAAAAAAAAAAAATTATATAATATATACATATGGATTTATATACTAAGTATATGAAACTAAAGAAAATTCCATTTTATGAAATACTCATTAAAGAATAGAATATGTGAATAAGGTTTATGCAAGAACGTCTAATATTAATTCAAAGTTAAATTAAAATAATGAAAAAAAAAAATCTAAAATAAAATCTAATTCGTTAGACCAGTAGCATTTAATGCAACTTTATTGAGGTATTTTTTTTATAAATCAAGATATTTATTTAGTGTATTTTAGATTAGATTAAATTATTTTAAATGGGTGTAAGTAACGCACTGTGATCTTTTAATACAGATTGTTCCACACTATTGTTTTTTATGCTACTACTCGTATGTGTTGTGGATTTTGTCTGAACTTACAATACTTTTATTAGACCTATTGTCTCTAAAAAATTAAAAATCTGTAGAGGGATTATTGCTGACAGTTCATCTTTGGTAAAGTAGTATACTTCTAAGTGCTCAGAGTAAAGTTTTGCAGTTTTTGAGTATGGCCCATGTAATTTTGCTTCTTCTTGATAGAATCTGATTCATGCAGATTCATGCATTCATGTTATTAAATATTCCAATTTTCTTTAAGTGCCACTTTAGTCGGTAGTGTCAGAACAAAAATTCGGTGAGAATTTTCAGTTTATTTTTACTGAATCCTATGTTTTTTTTTTAAATTCTTTGCGATTATAGCTTCACAGAAGTTTTCTTAGATTGTTTGAGTTGAATTTTTTACTTCATAGTTTGCTTTTATAGTTTTCTTACTCCATTTTTTTGCTGCTCTTATTTTGTGTTTATCTGTGCTATAAGAAGGTTTGTGACCTGTAAAGTGATATGCAGGTCCCTATTTTTGCGAGTCCACTTCCCCATTTCTCTTTCGTCCTAAGTATTAAGGTATCCAATAGAGGGTTTACTTTATTGTTTATTGCCTAGCGTTTTGGTGTCACCAAGTACTGTCCAACTAGGTGGAATTTAATTGCTTGTAATATTTTATATATTTTCAGTCGAGGTTGCATTGTATACATCTTTCAATAGCCGACACTTCAGTTTGTAATATATATTATAAAATTTCCTCAACAATAAGGAGCATTTAATTCTTTTTAGTGTAGAGTTAGTTATTTCTGATGTGAAATTGGTAGCCACTATTACGAAGTGCTTATTTTTCTTTCATAGACTTGATTACAATATTTTTCAATCGAAGTACTTTAGAATTTAATACCTCTCATGTTTATATTTATTAATTGATTTCCTATTCTCTATATTATCTTCTCAAGGTATAATCTCTGCTCTTGGTGGTTGTATTCTATTCTAAGAACATTTGGTTATCCTGAAAAGTAAAATTTTATGAGTGGTAAATGTAAATTTGATCCTTATCTGATTGAACTTATACTAGTACTTTCTCTTGATTAACTTCATTACTTCTAAAAAATATTTTTACCTGTTAATTGTGGAATTCTATAATTTTTTCCCTCTCATGGTATGGTCAAAATAAAGATCCCGCATTGTTCTACATATGAGCAAACAATTACTGATCTATTGAATAAAAAACGTATTTATAAATTATTTTATATTTTAAACCAAAAAAAAGTTAGACTTTTAAGAAGTAAAAAATAATTTTTAGAAAACTCAACTAAAAATTAGATCTTCTTATATGTATATTTACAAATAAACAAAAAAAAAAAAACAAAAAAACGAAAAAATTAATTTATAGTGTTTAAAAATTATTTACAGTGGCTCCCACATTGTATTAAAAAAAAACAAAAGGATGCATTCATATCCTTATTTAAAATTAAAGCAAAATAATAGATAAGAGAATTAGTAAGTTGTCATATATACAATACATTATATACATACATACATATATACATATTTATTATATTTTTTCCTTCATTTATAAAAATTTTTAATGTCAGATCAGTGTCAACCTCAGTTCTTAATCTTAACAAGGATCATTTACTTTTTAATTAGATAAAATTAATCATATGTGAAATCTCAAGGATTTGCTTATGTATTCTCGCATCTTTTGTTATTTTCTGTGTGTATAATTATGTATGTATGCATATGTTCTTAATGTTGTATAATTTTGATTGTTTTTGTAAAATATATACATAATAACATTTAAAAACACAAAAAAAAAAAAAAATATTGAATATATAAAATGAAGATAATAAAGTTAGAAAGAAAATGATACTTTTTTTACCATTTTAATTTGAAATATTTAGCGGAAAATTTAAATTTTTTTATTTTTTATTGTATATGTATTAAAATGTAAGATGAATATTAGGGGTGGTTATATTATCTAATATGTGTGTGCAATTTTAAAGACATCCATTCATTTGTAATAGTTTAGCTTAGCTTTAATTTAATACTTTCAAATCTCTTGTTTGGGGAATTTTTAATTTTGAAAAATTTATGATAAAATTCATAAATTTTATTAAATCGTTTTTTTTGTTCTTGTTTTTTTTTGTTTTTACTTTGTGTTTTATATTTAAAATAATTATATTTTAATTAAAACTTATGGTTAAAGTTTTAAGCTAGCTTTTATACTTTATAGTATAAAAAATTAATATAAAAAAGAAAATTATAATATAAGAGAAGGAAAATAAAATTAATTTAAGTTTTATATTGCATAAACAGTAACTTTGTAGTTTTATTTGAAAATTTCATTAGAATGTTAAATAAAAGATAGAGGAACATAATATAATCAGGATATTTTCTACTACAATAGATTTAATCAGTTTGCTTTAAGATGGAAATATTTAAGATAAAATATTATATATTTTTTTTAATGCATTTCTCTGCCACATAATTTACACAGCCTTTCTTGTTCAGATGTGTCTGTAAATGTTGTAAAGGGAAACTCATACGGCATGTGTGGGGTTCGAACTCACACTCTCTTGGTGTTTACAACGTATTTTATATGCTCTTACTCACTAGGCCACCGAGGCCCCTTTAAGATAAAATATTTTCTAAAAAGAAAAAAATATCATTGGTTATTAGTTTCACTTTGTTTGTTCGTCAGTTTGTTTATAAAATTTCTACACCGTTTAAGATACAACAATGAAATAAACAATTAACAATAGATAGGTTTCATAAAAAAATGTTGTAGAATAATTTTTTTATGTAGTCCCAGCTATAAACTCTCAAAGTTTGAAAAAAGACCGACGCCAAATTATAGGAGATTTCTTCCTTTGCAAATTAAATTTAAAATTTTCAATTTTTTTAAATTTAGCATTTAAATTTACTGTTAAGTGAAGGGAAATTTTGAAAAAAAAAAGAAAATTTTGCTAATTTCATATCGCTACAACGTTTTTAGACAGAGCATTGGAACTTTTTAGATTTAACTTGTAATTTACACACCTGTAGAAAAATTTAAAGTTTCCATATTATAATTTGACATGTGTTAATGGATTTTCTGAATTAAATAAAGAAAAAATTGCCTCTTAATTTTCCAAAATTTTTTCTCGCATATAAATTTTTGACAAAATTAACAAATTAGGTACATGAATATTAACTATTTTGATTGTCTTTTGGAAAATGTGTACCTTTAAAAACTATTTTTGTACTATAAAAAACTCAAACTTAAATATACTTTCGAATTCAATCGATATATTTTTAAAAAACTCAATTTTGTATATGATTTATTGTTCTTAAAACTTTTGAATGCAAAGTAGTTTTTTTCTAAAATGAAAATTTTTTAAACCAAATTGGAAACATGACTGCAGTGTTAATATAAAACTAGACAAAATGCTAGCAGTAATCTTATTCTGTTTTCATAATACCTTTCAAAATACCGTATAGCAATTTTGTAGCTATCTTCATAAATGCTGTCAATAGACTTTATACGATTAATAATTAAAGATGTCCAATTATTATTGCAGATTTTCATATAATTTTAATACTTTTTATATACTCTTTATACTTATAAACTTTATATTTTAACCTTAATCAACTTTGCCCAGAGGACAAAGAAAACTGTAATGAGAATCTTGTTTAAAAACAGAAGTAAGAATAGAGTTTCTTTTTGTCCTTTTTAAATCACAGACCATATTAAAATGTTAAAGTAATTTTTATTTTACTTCGAATATTTACATGAGAGGAAATTTTTGGTAATATTTAAGATGTATCATATTGCAGTTGTATCAAATGCTTAATAAATACAAATATTAAGCTAACATAAGCTAATACAGCTAACTAGTTTTAAAGATTTTGATTGTTTATGATACATTGTATACTTAAAAAATATAACATGAATCATCCCCAATGAAATTAATAAAGGGGGAAAGAGAATTAATTTTAATTATACCCATTATAAAGTGGAAAGGAAAAGAGTGGAAGGACATTTTTAACAAATGGAAAATTTATTACAGGTTTAAATGGGTAATTGTTCTCTCTGGTGTGTTTACAATTCAAAATTGTTAGCTCAATTGTCTTTTTACATTTGAATCTATATGAGACAGGTAAATCAAAATGAATTTTTGGAAAATTACAATAAAAAATTTAAATTATATTAAAAATATTTTATTTATTTTATTTATAATTATCTCTCGTTTATTTAATATTTAAATATTAAAATGTACTATAGTTTATTTTTAATGAAATTATATTTACAGAATAAAAAATAAATTGATATAAATTTTAATATTTTAGCAGTTTAATTTATTAATTAAAAAAAAAAAACAAAATGAATTTCTATAATGCCAGAAGAAGTAAAAGAAAAAAAAAATTATATTTTACTCCAAAATAAATAAATCCATTTTTCATCGTTGTATATTTTACCCCGTCCTTTTAATAAACACTCATGTGTATGTGTCAAAAAGGTTTAGAAAAAAAAAAAAAACCCAAATTAAAATCCCAAGCAATAAAATTATTTTTTTTTTTGTTTTTATTATCTTATTTTTGTCACGGTTCTTTTATTTGTAATTTTCCACCAATTACAAAAAGAAAAAACCCTTGCTATATTTTTAATTAAATTTTCTTTAAAAGTTCAAAAAATCATTAAAAGTAACCCCAAAAATAAGAGTAAAAATAACAAATATGTACATGTTTTCTACTCAATCCTTTTACTTTTTTTTTTTGTTTTTCTTTTTTATCTTTTCCAAAAAAATTATAAAATGAAAATGGTATTTTCATTTTGAAAAAGTACATATAATATGTATGTGTACATATGTGAGGTATTCACTTAAAAAACATGAATCCACATCAAGGACATTTAAATATTAAAAAAAAAAAAAACAAAAACAAAAAATAAAAATTTCAAAATTCGTTTCATGAATATTTTTCACATTAAGAGAAAATGATAACACACGCATAATTTTTCACAGTTATTTTAAATTTAAAAAAAAAAAAAATTTTTTTTTGTTTGTTGTTTTGTTTTTATGGGTCTCGTATTTCCGTCATTTAATTCGTTATATGTTATCCTTTTCATTTTCTTTATCATATTATAACCTATACACATGTGTGATTTTTCTTACAAAAAAAAAAAAAAAAAATTAAAAATGGAAATGTGGAAAAAGAAACAAAAAAAAAAATTAAACGAAAACAAAAATTTCATTTTAACCTGTGATATTGCTTGTTAGAATGCCCTTATACTTCTAGTGAAAGTTCACATGTATTTAACAAAAGATTTGATACACTGTTCTAGTTATCAAAGGGTGGCTGTTATTAGTTTAAAAAAGAAAAAAAAAAAAAATTTTTTTTATCACCGTAACAAGGAGAATGAGCCATTTTATTTTATTTTCATATGCATTCTTTTTCTTTTGTATAATTTCTTTTTTGGCATTTTTAAAAAACAAAATACAGTTAGAAACGAAATAATAAGTATAGTAAAAAGCTATGAAATTAGAAATCATAGAAATCATGAAAAGCTATGAAATTAGAAAACATAGCTATGTTAAGTAAAAGTTTTATAAATGTGTCTAACAGTTGAATATAAAAAAGAAAAGTAATACGAATCTTTTTTTTTTTAATCTTCTTATTTTGGTTTCTTTAACTCAAAAGGACTCCATAACTAAAAAGTGTTATGCTTAATCTTAGCTAATTACAATTTAAAAAATTATCATCGACAATAACATTCATTTTTTGGTGAATCGTTTCATTCCTCTACAACGTTTTTCACTCATTAGAGAATTTTGAACAGATTAACAAACATTTTCTTTTCTAATTCATTTATTTTGGTTTACATTCGACTCTTGTGTTAAGTAACTTAGTCACATTAAATCTTTTTTTCTAGTTTTAGATTATCAATTTTCATCAGATCAAATTGCTATCTGTTTTTTTCATTTTTTTGTTCGACTTAAAGATTCTGTGAAACAGAATAAAAGAGATAAAGGGTCTGGGTCAAATGAAATTAGAATAAAATTGATTTGAAATCAACTTTGATTTTGAAAAATGAGAAAAAAAAATGAAAATTAACGGTGATTTTGAAATCAACTCTAATTTTTCTTAGATCATTTCTTATTTTGTTTTAGATCTTATTTCATTTTTAAAAAATTTTATTTTGTTTTTGGAATTTTTAGATTTTAATTTATTTCAGTGTTATATGGTATTTAACGGGGTTGTAAAAAGCTTAAATTTTGAGTACACTCAAATATTGAACCCATTCAACCTGTTAGTGCATATGAATCGCTCAAATTATGAGCGAACTTAAAATTTGAGTTGAGAATCTAGTTGAATTTGTCAAATGAGTCCACTCATTTATTTTAACTCATTTGGTGTTTGGTGTTCCACTCATTTGGTGTTTAATTTAATATTTGAATGTAATTTCACCAACATTTTTATTGATCATTTTTCATTTTAGAGATAAAACCTAAAAATTCTGAAAATTTTGGATTTTATTTTTCACTTTTAGATTTTAATTCATTATAGACGCTATCTAACAGAACCTAGGTTTTTCAGGAAATTAAATTTCAAAATAATTATCTTATTCTTAAGTATCAATAAAAAAAGTAGATCTTATGGTCCAACAGTATATTTTGGTTTAATAAAATTACATTATAAACGACTTAAAATGATTTATTTAATTGATTGTTATAAATGGGGCCTCGATGATCTAGTGAGTAAGAGCGTATAAAATATGCTGTAAACACCGAGGGAGTGAGAGTTCGAATCCCACACACGTCGTAAGAGTTATCCCCCCTTACGACATTTACAGCCACGCCTTAACAGGAAAGGTTGTGAAATTTCCTGTCCACATTTATGTGGCAGAGAAATGTATAAAAAAAAAAAAAAAAAATGGTTATAAATTTAATGCTCTTATATTTTGCAGTAAAGTGTATTTACATATTAAATTATATAGAAAGGGAGATTTAAACAGAATTTAAAGTGGTCATAATTTATGGGACAAACAAAAACTTACTACACCTACCCATTTTCTTTAAAACATACGGATATGGGATAAAATTTGATAATGGAATGGGGTGGAAATTGGATTTTCAATATATATATGGATAGAAGTTGTTACGTTAAGATGTTCAATAAATCTGTTTATAATAGAAGGAGGAACAAAAAAAGAACTAAATATGGCTTGGCCCATATGAGCAAACCATTTTTTAATTTATTTAAATAAAACAAACAAAAAAAAAAACAAGCAAATCCGTGAACATATTAAGTAGAAGGATAATAAAAACAAAACAAAAAAAAAAAAGTAAAGGAAATGGTGGATCTGTGAAAAACAAAATGTGTGCGTTATTTTTTTTTTTAATGTTTTATCATAAGTACAGAAGGGATATGTTATCATTACTTTTGGGGGTCGGATATTAAAGTGAATGTGTATTGCGAGTATGTGCGTAAATGAGTTTTTTTTTGTTTTAGAATATAGCAAACAAAAAACAAAAAGAAGGACTTTATATAGTGAGATGACATAAAAATAAATATAAAAATTCTAGTTTTGTTTGTTATTGTTTTTATTATCAGGCGAAAAATTGTATGTAATTTTAATTTTATTTTTTTTTATATATATTGGTTTTTATACTAAAGGACTTTTTTTTTGTTTTTTTGTTGTTTTCTAAAATTATTTTGAATATTTTACCTTTCATATTTAATATGTATTGTTGTTTTAAAGTATCATATATTTTTTATTTCCTTAGATCTATTTTGCTTTTGGAACGAGGGATAAATTCTTTTTTTTTTTATTTTGATCCTTCTTAAGTTAATTTAAGTTCCTTGAAACGATGTTAAATTGGATTTTGAAAATAGACAAAAATATTTGTTTATATAATATTTTTTTTTTTCTTTTCTTGTATCCTTTATGCTCCTTGATTATATTTTGTGTAATATTGCAATTTTTATTTTGTTTTTTTTTTTTTCATTTATTGCCAATTTCGAATTTTAAGTATTTTAAAGACTTCTTACTGGCGTATATTTCTTTTAAATTTTTTATTTTATTGTCATATTTATGAAGAGACAAAAAAAAAAAAAAAATTGGATTATTTTGCATAATGTATGTGAAGTGTATTTATTAGATGTTTGTATATATGTAAATGTTTTTAATACGTATTTATTGTGGGGGAAGGATAAAAAATGTTTTAAGAAAAAGAAAAAAAAAATTTCAATGATATTCCTAAGGGAAATGAATATGAAATTTTTTTTTTTTTGCGCGATTCTTTAACTGGACTATTCTTAAATGTATATTTTTTTTTGATTGATATTTTATGCAAAGCATCTCTCGTTGTTTTTTTTTTTTTGCAAGCAATCAAACTAAAAAAAAAACGCAATTTTAAAATGAAAATTATGTTTACTGAATACAATTTTTGAATTTAAATTATAAATAATGTAAATTAAATGCCCTTTATATGTATTGTACTACATATTTTTCGATTTTTTATTTTGCAAAAAAATTTAAATATTATAATTTTTTAATGGAGTTCCCTTTTACTTTATTTGGTGTTTAGAAATAATGTCATATTCACAAGGGGGACATTGTAGTTATTGGTTAAAAGTAATAAAAGATATTTTTTTAAGATTTCTATATAATCTATATTTTATAAGATATTCAGAGATGAATAAACTTTTCCTGTACATCAAAATATCCTGAATGCATAAAGAGATCTAATCAATTTATTATTTTTCCATTTTTTAGATTACTTTTAAATGATTTTTGTTTGTTGAAAGCTTATAAATTTATTTTATTATTTAATGAAGATATTCTTGAATTTGAACATCTGAAAAATTTCAAATGTAAATTTTAGTTTGAATTTAAATAGTCTAAATAAATTTTATTAAATATTTAAATATATTACTTTAAAACGAGTACATGTGACGAGTTCAATAGTTGATGTGTCAACAGATTTGTAAATATATTTTACGAATGTGGTTTTATGACCCAGTCCAATGAGCCAAAAGCCATATTTCCAATATATTCCCAGTATTAATAGCTTTATGACTTATTTCACTATAGTTTTATGACTTTATGACTATCTTGCACAAACACCAATCAAACTAATTATTGGAATCCTAATTTTGTAGCAAACTCCCTAATTCTCCCAAATTAAAACTAATTTTAGAAAAAGCTCATACCATGATTTTGTAACCAAATATAAAATCCCCCCTAATTACATTTTTTACACATATATTTCAGCAACAAGGAGTTTTAAAAATTAATTACGATTTTAGGACACAAAATTTTTTATAAAAATATGGCTTTATTACTCATTTGAATGAGATTACTGAAATATTGCTTTATGATCTATAGCTTTATGTCACCTTACTACTGAAAATAAGTGTGGGAAATATGTCTTAAAATACGTTTTTTTGGTATTCTTTAAAAGTAAAGATAATTAAAAAAAGATGATGATTCTCTAACTTATTTATTATGTTTATTGCTTGTTATTAAATATTTATTTATTTATTCAAGAAAATGGAATAGTTCCAAAACTACTGCCTACTAGTCTAGAACTACTCCAGGTAGTTCAATGGCTAAAAGTTCCCTATTT